>JANAVB010043418.1:13436175-14156175 GCA_029216955.1 Iris pallida | reverse complement strand
CGTGGCATGCATCCGGCATAGCTATCCGTGTTTCTTTCTAGGCCAGAACGGTCACGTGGCCTTGGGATACCGTCCGAAGAAACAATCGCCCTTGTCGACAAGTTGTCCATGACCGTGCTAAGTTAATTGTTATTTCAAGGCACATCTATATGGTATTGTTGCGACATTCATTTAATCGATTCGTCTTTTCTTAGCACGGTTCTATATAATACGGTAATTGCAAGCACGATAAGGTTATATGACAAGCAGTTTTATAGTTCATGTATGTGAGACGTCGTGTGACCGTTCATTGGAATATCATTCATGTCGTTGCATTACATCTAGCATAACACATATTTAGTATTGATAATGTATTAGAGAAGAGGGTCAAGGGAAGAAGGGTCAGCCACTCACCTTAGTATTTACTTGAGACGAGAAACAGGTTGGCCGCGCTAGACGTTGCCTACTCGATCACCTAAAATTGTATAAGCAACATATTAGAACACTGTGTTATTCAAGGAAATTCGATACAAATGCGAAGTTCGAAACGCAAGCCATGAAAACCATAAAAAACATTCACGAAAATGCATTCAGAAAACCAAAGCCAAAAAAGCAATTGTGGCATGAAAAGCAGAGCAACGTGAGGTCTCTTCCGACTTAGCCGCAGAGTCTATCCTCGAGGCACAAACCGCTGAATATGGAACTTGGTTCCGAAGAAGTCACTCCATAATGGGGAATAGATCTTAATTCAACAGTTCACGTTCGACCGATCCGATCGATCCCAACCTAACGGTCCCGACCGAATCGATAGCGACAGTGTTCCTTTCTCGCGCACCCCATGGACGGGAAACGGGGCTCGATGTAGGGACGGGGCACTATAGCCACCACCACTTTAGCTGCCACCGCCATGGCGACCACCCCCATCGCCTCCCTCACCACCACCGCCTCCATCTCCGGCCTTCACCGCCGCGACTACCCTCATAGACACCATCCTCGCCACCATCATCATCGTCTTCATCTCCTCCTCTGCCCCTTCCTTTCTCCTTCTGCCGCCGCGCTGCCTGTTGTCGCCACGAGCGCCGTCACCGTTGCCGTCCTTCCTCCGCCGCTGGGAACCCCGACCCGACCTGGCCGAGCCCCGGTGAGTTCCTCCGGCCTTCCCTTCTCTCTGTCCTTCCTCCTCCTGCCGGCGGGCTGAGCCCCCCCGCGCACAGGCGACAGCTCCTCAACCCCCTCCTTCCCTGTAATGCCCCAGTCCCAAAATACGTAGGACTAGGAACGTAGACATGTCAGCCGTATAATAAATATACGTAAGCTGTAAAATGCAGTAACACCATGAAAACTAATCTCATCCACAAAATAAGGGAATAAAGGATATCATATAATGAATGGTTTTAATACAATAAGTTGGGTGGAGACACATCTACTACCAACCAAATAAAAGAAAAGAAGTACATGATATATAAAGATTTGACGGAGGTAGCAAGATGAATCCAAGATACGTCATCTTCGGATAATTGGAGAAGACCGCGATCTCGGCTAGAATACCTGCGGAAGACATGAACACACACCTGGAGAGATAACCAGGTCCTCATAGGAACGTAACAAGACACATAATATCATGCCAATATAACTGAATATAAATTGCTCAAATAAATAAGTCAATTAAATTATAACATGGTCCAATACACACCATTGAACTAGCGTACCATCTCCCCAACCAAATAAGGATAGGAGATGGTAAACTAATTCACGATGATGTATCTTTCTATGCTATGAATCCAATATGATATTCGGACCCCAACAAGGTTCAATACCTTCTCATCGGAGTAGTAAGCCACACCTACAACCAAACAAGGACAAGGTGTGGCGAACTAATCTACGACAAGTTATTATTCCAAGCCACGGTCAGATACAAGTACCCAAACCAAGAGTACTCATACCTAACGGATAACGGTAGTCTAGCCAATCTAAGTGAAATGCAGTTTTAAGAACATCCTCCAACGTATGGGCCCTGGCTAAAATGGGATCGGCATGGTCCCTCCTTGGGGCACCAGAGGCCCAATCAATAAGAGCATAACATTTTGCAGAACGCCCGTGGCCGTCAGTAATCAGTGGGTCATCAATCCCGTATCTCCAGCGGAGCATCCAGATCACAAGGGAAAGTGCATCGTAGCCCATACGCTAAGGAATTATCCTTCCCGTCCAATGCCTACTATGTTGTATCCACAACAGAAAATCTCTATAACCGCTAAGTCAAACTAGCATGCAATTCTATTAGCGGTTAATCCTATCGCACGGCTTATACGTACTGGTGGACAGCCAATCATGCACGTCCGTGTTCTATATGCGACACATAACTTCGTGGTACAACGTGTCAAGGCCAATGAATGCAACATACAAGGTGGTCCCTTAAATCTAGGTTTAATGTGTAAGAAAAATAATACATAGTAGGAAATATAACTGAATAGTAAGTTCTAACAAGTTATGCCATGTATCACAGTTTATTTTGCATAAAGAAAATAATGAATAATGCATGGAATATGAGCTAAAATAAATAAACAGCAAATGGCAAGGTGTCTTGCCTGGTAGGACGTCTGGTGAACTGTAATGATCAATATGGCACGAACTGCGACTTCGGATAACAACTACACAAGGTGTTCTCCGATGATGGTACGGACTGTTCTATCGGGTTCAGGACGGCCAGATTAGTTAGGGTCAATAGGTGGAAGGAAAGAATTGACAAAGGAATAGGAAGATTGGGATTGGTCATGGATATGAGAAAATTCAAAAGAAAATGATAATAATATATATTCTATTTTTAGAAAACTATTTATAACACTTGATAAAAAAAATTTATAGTAAAACTAGCTTTGAGATAAATACATAAAAATATATAGATTGCTTTTATATAAAATCCTAGATTTGTGAAATATACTCCTTAGGTGGAAGCTATATTTTTATTGGTCAAAATAAATATTTTAAAAGACTAGGGATCATGGTATATAAACTAGTTTTAGGAAAATAAAATCTAGTAAGGATTTTTAGGGCTCAAAATAAATTCTTGAAAAGGACTAGAACTTTATTGTATGTAATATATATATATATATAAAATATATATATATATATATATATATATATATATATATATATATATATATATGAAGAAATTAAAATCTAGCATATTAAGTGATTTAAGGCTACAAACAAATTTTGTCAAATCATATTGTGTCCAAACTATATTTAAAATTCTCTGAAATATTAATATATTCTCACAATTAATATATTCTTACAAATAAAATACTATATTATCACAAATATAATTTAAATTATTAATGCATTTGTATAAAATGCTGAATATAATCTCCTTAATATGAATATATGGTGCATATAATAAAAATAATAAAGATAATAAATAATAAACTTAATATGAATTATGAATAAGCCAAAGAAAACGTGAGTACATGCTCAACTGTACTCTTCCCTTCTTCCTTAGAGTGAAGAGCATCCCAAACTAAATAAAATAATAATACTGATATTAGTAACTTTAATACTAATCATGACAATAATAATAATAATAATAATAATAATAACAATAACAATAAAATAAAACAACAAACAAAAAAAGGACACATCAGCTGTGTCTTTAGAAAGGGAGGGTGAGAGAAAGAAAGGTGAGAAAGAAAGAGAGAGGAGCTCGAGGAATCGGGATGGAGGAGGTGACTCGCTGGGGCGCTGCTCCGGCGTTGGGTGGCGTCGAGCACAGAGAAGGCGGTTCGGCGTAGGTCCGCGTAGATCAAGCGGTGCTCGGATCCGGCCAGTCGGCCACGGAACGTGAGGAAGAGAAGGAGTCGGGAGAGAGGGGTTCGGGTTATGGCTCGTGGCGGACACCGGGTGGAGCTCGACGGAGGAAGATGCAGCTTGGAGGCGAAGGGTTTCGGCGCTGGGTCGGCGCGCACGTGCTCGTAGTGGCGCCGGGCTCACCGGCGGAAAGAGCTGTGCAGGCGAAGTTCGGGAGGAAGGGCGATCCGATCACTGGCTCGGCCACGGCGAAGGTTCGACGGCGCTCACGCGGGCGGCGGGCGCGCAACCCAGTGAGGAGGTGGAGGTAAGTCACAGTAGTTTGGATTTTTTTTATTGGTGGTGGTGTTGTTGAGATTTTTGGCGGTGGCAGTGGTGGTGACCCGGTGCAGAGATGGCGGTGGTACTCCAGTGGCCGGAGGGGAAAATGGCGGTGGATGTTTATGGGATTTTGGCGTTGGCGGTTTTGGGCAGAGGGTGGAGAGGAGATGGTCGTCGGTGGTGATGGCGGTGATGGTAGTGGTGACCGGGGGTTTGGATGTGTTGGGTCGGGGAACGACGGCCTGGCGGAGTCCGGCCGCTGGCGACGGGGTGAGATGGCGGCAGCGGTGGTGCGGGTGTTATTTCTGCTGGTGTTGGGTTTGCGGGTTGCCGTTTTGGTCAGGCTGTGGTGGTGGTTATCCAGGAGACGGTTGGTGTCGGGGCAGGGTTGCGGTTACGGCGGTGGGAGAATGAGGAGAGGGGTGACCGTGGTGGTTCGGGCAGAAGGGAAGGGTCCGGTGGTGGTGGTCGTGATTGGGTTTGGACGAGGCCGGGGTGACGGGGCTGAAGGTTTGCTGGCAACGGGGAAAGAGACGGGAGGAGATGCGGATAGTTAGGTTAGGATGCCGTGTCGGGGAGTGTCCGACACGGTAGGGATGAGGAGGTGTGTACGGGATTGTCGGACAAGGATTGCTATTTGTATATGTAAAAGAATAACCTATTAGAAAGACACCCGGGGTCGGACCCGAGGCCGTCACGGCTGACACGAGGATGGATGGAACACCGACACGAGGCACGCATATTTGTGGTGGAGAAATCTGTGAAATAATTGTGGAGAAAAGCTAATGTGGAGGCTCCCCTATATATAGGGTTGAGGTATTCCTTAGAAGATAAGGATTTGGATTATTTAAACTCCCTTAGATAATCACCATTTAATTTAAATTACTTTGAATCAATCAAATCTCGATGAATCAAATTTTAAATCAAAATTCTGAATCCAATTCAGATATGGCTATGTTCATATTTAAATTAATGATTTTATTTAAATCATAGAATCAAATCAGAGTAAAAAATTTGTTGAAAATATCATTTCAAAAATATAAAAATTATTAATTTCGAAAATCACCACAAATATATAATAATATTTGAAATATGTTTTTGTAATTAAATACAATAATTAGAATTTCCAAAAATCAAAAGTATACGTGAAATTTAATTTCATGTACTTCCATGCGATAAACATATCATTTATAGGTATTATTTTCTAAACTATCACATATATTTTCACAATGAAAATAGCTTATTATAACAAATACATTTTGGCAATCGTGGCATGTTTTATAACTCCAAGTAATTAATTATCATATATTATTTTGAGAGCTATACTATATACATAAAATTTATAATCAAAATATTTTTTCCAAAAATATGTAACTCGCACATATTCGCACTCGACGAGCAAATACGAAAATGAACTCAATACCAAATTAAAAATAAAAATAAATAAAAATGAATAAAAAATGTAGTAAAAATTTAGGGGGTTTACATCCTACCCAACTTACAAGAATTTCGTCCTCGAAATTATGAATAATAGGGGTGGGTGAGAAGGTCACATGGGTATATCGGTAATGAATACGATCAAGTCACTGGACGAGGCAAAGAAACGACGTTCAAAGCAACATGCATTAGAAAATCACGATTTCAAATAATGACGAAAATAAATCATGGATATGGCTAACTAACGCCAGAAGAAAAATGATTAGGGTTAAAGTTTAACCAAGATAACATACAATAAAGAATAGTACGGTATCAAGAGATATAAATTTGAGAACTTAAAGACATGGTTCCTTGAAAGTAGGTTGGGGGCACGATTAAGAGAGCGATTAGGTTCACGCCTAAATTAAGCGATTAGAAGGTCATGATAGTAAATATAGGGCCGAGAAGAAGGACGAGTAGTTTAAGAAGAAGATATAGTAACATTGAGTGGTAATGGTCATAAGTGATAGGACAGTTAGAAGAATTTCAAGTACAAGCGCCTTTGTCCTTCTAAAATAGGTGAAGGCGAAAGCAATATAGAGTTTGAAGAAGATATATTGGATACAATTACGTGGTTCAAAGGCGACTAAAAATTTCAAAGATGAATTGCCAAGGCAGTCGCGGATGAGACTCTAGAGGGCAAGTTTAGCTATGTCCCTATCCACGTAGAACGATAGACAAAAGCGAACCAAAGTGCACTCGGTTGATCAGACCATCATGCACCGGTTCTGATTAGACAATATGTTAGTGAGCGGCCGCTCAATAGCATATGCCTTGATCAAGTTCGATAAAGAATTAGCTTGCAAATACTAGGCTATATTAGCATCATTAATCAAGGTAGTCAACATATAAGTAGAGGATAATGATTTTAAAAAAACATAAATAGTTCAAGTTTCAAAAATCTAGGTCTTGTCCGTGTCTATACTAGTCGTTCTAATGTCTCCTTGTCTAGGCTTGGCCAAGGTCATGGGGAAGGTTAGGTCGTAAGACATTCTACCCAACTTACAAAAGTTAAACTAATGGTGTTTTGGGACAAAGAAACATGTCTAACTAGTAGGGTCACCTTTCTAACCTCTAGCAAGCGTGAAGGGAAGATAAGAATAATGATGGAAGGAATCAAGCAAGATACAAATCGATGAGTCAAGCGGTAGTTCGAAAATAGAATCGAGGAGAAGAGGTCAAGTATGTGGATGAGATCCTAGACTCTAATCCTATACGCAGGCTTGCTTGGTACGGTAAAGTAACCAAATAATTTATCTTGACCTGCATGGGCCACCACAAAAACATGTAACGCCTCAGTCCCAAAATACGTAGGACTAGAAACGTAGACATACCAGCCGTATAATAAATATACGTATGCTGTAAAATGCTGTAACACCATGAAAACTAATCTCATCCACAAAATAAGGGAATAAAGGATATCATATAATGAATGATTTTAATACAATATGTTGGGTGGAGACACATCCACTACCAACCAAATAAAAGAAAAGAAGTACATGATATATAAAAGATTTGACGGAGGTAGCAAGATGAATCCATGACACGTCATCTTTGAATAATTGGAGAAGACCGCAACCTCGGCTAGAATACATGTAGAAGACATGAACACACACCTGAAGAGATAACCAGGTCCTCAGAGGAACGTAACAAGACACATAATATCATGCCAATGTAACTGAATATAAATTGCTCAAATAAATAAGTCAATTGAATGCCAGTGGCCGTCAGTAAACAAGAGTACTCATACCTAACGGATAAGGGTAGTCTAGCCAATCTAAGTGAAATGCAGTTTTAAGAACATCCTCCAATGCATGGGCCCTGGCTAAAATGGGATCGGCATGGTCCCTCCTTGGGACACCAGAGGCCCAATCAATAAGAGCATAACGTTCCGCAGAACGCCAGTGGCCGTCAGTAATCAGTGGGTCATCAACCCCGTATCTCCAGCGGAGCATCCGGGTCACAAGAGAAAGTGCATCATAGTCCATACGCTAAGGAATTGTCCTTCCCGCCCAATGCCTACTATGTTGTATCCACAACAGAAAACCTCTATAACCGCTAAGTCAAACTAGCATGCAATTCTATTAGCGGTTAATCATATTGCACGGCTTATACGTACTGGTGGCCAGCCAATCACGCACGTCCGTATTCTACATGCGACACACAACTTTGTGGTATAACATGTCAAGGCCAATGAATGCAACACATAAGGTGGTCCCTTAAATCTAGGTTTAATGTGTAAGAAAAATAATACATAGCAAAAAATATAACTGAACAGTAAGTTCTAACAAGTTATGACATGTATCACAGTTTATTTTGCATAAAGAAAATAATGAATAATGCATAAAATATGAGCTAAAATAAATAAACAGCAAATGACAAGGTGTCTTGCCTGGTAGGACGCCTGGTGTACTGCAATGATCAAAGTGGCACAAACTGCAACTTCGGGTAACAACTACACAAGGTGGTCTCCGATGATGGTATGGACTGTTCTATCGGGTTCAGGACGGCCAGATTAGTTAGGGTCAATAGGTGGAAGGAAAGAATTGGCAAAGGAATAGGAAGATTGGGATTGGTCATGGACATGAGGAAATTCAAAAGAAAATAATAATAATATATATTCTATTTTTAGAAAACTATTTATAATACTTGATAAAATATTTTATAGTAAAACTAGCTTTGAGATAAATATATAAAAATATAAAGATTGCTTTTAGGTAAAACCCTAGATTTGTGAAATATACTCCTTAGGTGGAAGCTATATTTTTATTGGTCAAAATAAATATTTTAAAAGACTAGGGATCATGGTATATAAACTAGTTTTAGGAAAATAAAATCTAGTAAGGATTCGTAGGGCTCAAAATAAATTCTTGAAAAGGAATAGAACTTTATTATATGTAATATATGTATATATATATATATATATATATATATATATATATATATATATATATATATATATATATATATATTTGAAGAAATTAAAATCTAGCAAATTAAGTGATTTAAGGCTACAAACAATTTTTTTCAAATCATATTTGTGTCCAAACTATATTTAAAATACTCTAAGAACCTGGTTTGATAGTTGAGAGACTTGTTTTTTGATTGCTTGTGGTCATTAATTCAGAGGATTCTTGTGAGCCAGAGGGCCTAGCATTGATTCTAGTGATTGGCTTAGTATCTGGTGATTGTCTTTCTTGGCATGACATTTCTTCCATCGTGGATGTGAAGACTATTGATTGATTCGATGGATGGACCGACTTGATGATTAGAGCTGTAGGCTCCCATGTATGCTTGAGATGCTATTCTAGTCGAGATCCTGACCATGTACTTGACTTGATATCAATGCCACGATGTGGGCAGATGATTTCATGTGACTGACAGATTTGACCTTGTCTCCGACATGACTACTTGTATCCGTGCTATAAGTCCAGTTTACCCTTTGAGGTACTGGCCCTGACTTTGCACTGAGGTGCTCCTTGGCAACGGCACTTTGAGGTGATATCCCCTTGATTATATCTATGATTACCTGCACGGGTATTTGGTAGTTGGCCTATAGTCTTAGCATGGTCATGATTGCTTGCTTGCTTGTTGCATAACACTAAGGATGGATCATAACTGGAACTATAGGTGTCGAGGTTGATTCTTACTTAGCGTTTTCGTACTGAGGTACGACATCTAGGAGGATGATCATGTGACCATGACATGTGATTCCGGATAAATGTATGGATAATCTAGGTAACTTAAACTGGTAGAAGCATTGGAAGGGAACGGAATCTCAAGATCGGACAGTACTAGCCGCTTCCCAGACATCTAGTCATGGAGTGCAGGCTGACCGCTATGGATATTGTTACCGTCCGCATTAGAGGATGGCAGTATCCGGCAACTTTACTTACCATGTACTTGGTATGCTCATCACGGTGGCCTTACAAGGGACCGGTGGTGACATGCATAGCTCGGTGGTCTTACGAGGGACCGGTGCTCATCTAGTCTTGATATATTTGGCCCCGTTAGCTTGCTAGATCGGCACGATCTGAGGATTCCTATATTGTATTATTGGGGGTAACCCAACCCCCACCTAGACAGTCGTAGACATTTGAGTGGCCGTTTATTCATATAAATTGTTTGGCTTGTTGCTTGCTAAGCTGGCTGGCCCGTAATGCTGCCCCGACACGGTAATTCATTCCCTTGTTCTTGTTTGATATAGGGGTAGATTACTGTTCCGATGACAGATTACGAGTTTCGGTTGGCCATGCAGGTGTTATTAGATGTTAGGGAGATTGTGATGATTGTTGGTTATTTAGCTGCATTAGTTGTGGATTGTTATCGTGCGTTGGTACCGTACGATGCTTACCCTCTTTTACTGTTCATATATGCTATTCCTGTCATATTTAATCCTGCTGGCTTTTCTTCGCCCGTCCTTGAGCCTTCCTTTCTGGTACTTGCTACGGTTGGCCTGACCAACCCTGGATTATTCCCAGATTGCCTATGACCGATCCTGTGGATCTTCCAGACTTGACTTGAGGGATGTGCTTCAGTTCTCGACCATGCTAGAAACTATGGGAAGGTATACTCATCGACATTATTATCCTGTACTGTAGATTTCCTGGTTATCATATGAGTATTTTCTTATTTCCATATGATTCTCTCTCTTGCTTAGTATTTCATTATTATTGCTTGTGGATATGAGATCGGATTTAGGCCATAGAATGATTGCATGCTAGGATACCCAGCAAGATTGACAGCCGTCATCGCCGTATAACGTATTCGTACCTTATACGGTGTAGCTGGCCGACGTCCGTCCCTGTATTTCAGTACTGGGATGTGACAACCTACAAGGAGATCTTGAAGGTCGCACAAGCAGTAGAGGAAGAGCTGAGTCATAAGCCAAAGAGAGACTGAGATGCATACGGAGGAGGTAGCAGCCAATTGGAATCAACGAAACGTCCCAATGTTCCGGAGAAGACTTCACCGTAGCAGTATCACCTGCAGTCTCGTTCCCAGCAGCAGCAGTTAGGGGTGAGCATTCAGTTTATTCGGTTTAAACCAAACCGAATAACCCAAAACTGAATTGGACCGAAACCGAATAAGCAAAACCGAAACCGAACCGAATTGGCCTAAAACCGAATCAAACCGAACCGAATTAAATCGGTTCGATTTTCAGTTTATTCGGTTTATTCATATTTTTTTGATTTTTTTGAGCTTTTTTTGTTAATATATATAGTAACTAAATATACATAGACATATTTAGTATATACCTATATATATTAATACTTATATATATAGTACACACACACATACATACACACACACACACACACACACACACACACACACATATATATATATATATATATATATATATATTAATTAAATTTTTTTATTCGATTTTTGGCTTTGGACCGAAACCGAAACCCAAAACCGAAACCGAAGCCGAATAAGAAAATTTAGTATTTTCAAAACCAAAACCGAACCGAATTTTTTTATAACCGAACCTCTTATTCGGTTCGGTTCGGTTCGATTTTCAGTCCAAAACCGAATAATGCTCACCCCTGCCAGCAGTTCCAACCTTCTAATAAAGATCTAGTACCATAGCAGCAGAATCAGACCCAGGCGATTATTACATGCTCATATTGTCGAAGACCAGGCCATCATTTCGAGGTGTGTCGCAAAAGATTAGGATATTGCTTATCGTGTGGATCGACTACGCACCAGGTGAAAGAATGTCCAACAACATTTACTCGTCAAGGCCCAGCACATACTCAGAGAGGACCAGGAGGACAGCAGCAAGGACAAGGGCAAGCATTTGTAGCTGTGACTCGACCTAAAGGCATGGGTAACTAGATAGGCTGGGCTTGGCTACGAACTCGTACTCGGTTATACGGGAGCGGGTTGTGACAATACCTCAAATGAAATGACTAATTTCTGTGAAGAACATAGAATAATTCATGAGGTAAGTGCTCCTTATTCACCATAGTCCAACGGAGTTGTTAAAAAAAAAAAGAATCGCACTCTGTTAGACATGGTAAATGTTATGCTTCTCAGCTAAGGTGCTCCTAATAATCTGTGGAGAGAGGCCTTATTGTCAGCCTGTTATATACTTAACAGAATATCTAGTAAGTCTAATGATAAGATACTATATGAGTTATGGAAAGGACAAGCTTTTATGATTAATTACCCAAAAGATTTAGGGATGTCTAGCTAAGGTAGGAATTCATGAACCCAAAAAGAGAAAGATTGGACATAAGACTGTAGATTTTGTGTTCATAAGATATGCCCTAGACAATAATGTCAATAGATTTCTTATAACTCATTCTGAAGAAATAAAATTTCTAATAATACAATTATAGAAGCTAGAGATACAGTTTACTTTGAGAATATATTTTCCTTTAAGGTTAAAACTTCATTATCTTCCTCTAACCCTTCTCTTACTCCATCAACTAGTTCTCATGTTCAAATATCAAGTTCTTAACTAGAACAAGATATAGAACCTAGAAGGAGTAAAAGATAAAGAATCGAAAAAAAAAATTAGAAGAATGATTCTTCATATTTTTGATAGAGGGTGATTCCTCAACTTATGAATAAGCCATATCTTCTCCTGATATCCCTTTTATGGAAAGAATCTATTAACAATGAGTACAACTCCATTATAAAGAATAGTACTTGCATTTTAGCAGACCTACATTTAGGTAGTAAACTCATAGGTTGTAAGTGGATCTTCAAAAAGAAAATTAGTGCCGATGGTACCATAGTGAAATACAAGGTTAGATTAGTAGCCAAAGGTTTTACCCAGAAAAATGGATTAAATTATGTTGATACCTACTCTCATATAGCTACGATCACTTCTATTAGAACCCTTCTAATATTAGCTTCCATTCATGATATGCTAATCCATCAAATGGATGTAAAGACGTTATTTCTAAATAGAGATTTAGAGGAAGAAATATATATACAGCAACCTGAAGGTTTCGTTGCTAAAGGTCAAAGAAAGAAGGTTTGTAGATTAGTAAAATCATTTTATGGCCTAAAGCAAGCTCCCAAGCAATTGTACAACAAATTTTACTAAGTCATTTTAGAATTTGATTTTGTGCCAAATGAATATGACAAATGTTTGTATTCTAAAATATAAATAGAAGTTGTGTCATCTTATGCTTGTATGTTGATGATATTCTTATTCTAGAATCCTCACTGGAATTGATAAATAACACTAAAAATTATTTATCTAACTAGTTTGACATGAAAGATCTATGTGAAGCCAACTTGATCCTTGGAATGCAAATGTCCAAATGCAAAGAGCGCTATACTCTATCTTTAGCACATTCAATTGAAAAATGCTAAGAAAGTTTGAGTATTTTGACAAAAAATGTTCTTACTCCTTATGACAATAATGTTGTTCTTAAGAAGAATGAAGAATCACCTATAGAACAACATATATATTTACAGATGATAGGGTCCCTTATGTACATATCAAATAGGACCAGACCTGATATTGCATTTGCTATTGGGAGACTAAGTATATACATTAGTAACCCAAATCAGTCACATTGGACAGAGTATTTAGATATCTTAAGGGCACTCTAGATTATAAACTTCGTTATACTAGACACCTGATATCATAAAAGGTTACTCAGATGCAAATTGGGTAACTGATTCACATGATGTGAAATCCACTACTGGATATATTTTTACCCTAGGAAGAGCCACAATCTCTTGGGGATCATGTAAATAAAGTATCATTGTCAGGATTACAATGGACTCTATAATGATAGCTTTGGACACTACTTGTACAGAATCCGAACGGCTTAGAAATCTTATTATGCATATACCTATTTCTGTTAGTCATATTCTTATAATTTTTGTAAACTGTGATAATAAATCTGTTATATAACTACTAAAGTATGATTCTGTGAATGCTAACATGAACATACACCTGCAACTGCACTCCAAGTCGATAAAGTGCCTATTAGACAAATATGTAATTCTTGACTATATAAAGTCAGAAAAGAACCTTGCAGACCACTTGACGAAGGGTTTGTCTAGGACATTGATCCTAGAATCATCAAGGGGGATAGGGTTAAGTCCCATAAGTTAGTCATCAGCAGTGGCAATCCAACCGAGTCTGACTGTAGATTCCAAGAAGCCGGTTTAATGGGTAGGAACAAACTGGACTTAGGTGACCATTATGAAACACTGACTCTGAGATTAAATTCTCTTAAAATAAATGTCCAAGTGGTTGTACTATGTGTACATGGATACCCTATCCCTATGGTGACAGTGTTCCGGTGTGATATGGTAAGGATGAGTTTTAACTCTCTATACGTCCAAGTATGATATACAAGGTTGATTTCTATCAACAACCCTTGAGGACTTACTTATATGAGAGGTCGTGAAGGTCGCGACTATAGGAATGACGATCCTAGATAACTCTTATGAATATAAAAAAGTGCGCATGGCTAATCTAACGTGCCACCCGATAGATCCAAGTAACTCTAGCGTACTATGTGTGCTATTTTCTGAATCTGGTTCAAGAAGTCTGATTCAAGGTATAGTCCATCAAGCACTTCTTCAGATAAAGACGATAGTCACTATGTGAGATTCAAGACTGTAGTCCATCTCATCTATGTACAGTATATAACTGTCCATATTCTTCTATACTTTTTTCTACTCTTACTTTAGAATTTGGCCTTTTGGAGAGGAGATTGTTAGCTATGTGTGTTTGTGTTCACACACATGAGCTTGCAAAAGCTCAAACTCCCTATAATCCCACATCGGCTGGATGGGAGATTTAATCGTGTATATATTGCCTTGCTTTCTTTTGCTTTATTTTGAAGTATTGTGTGGGTAGCCCTATGGCCACACATGCGCACCGTCATCGATGTCCGGCTCGGCTCGGATCCGTTCGGTTCGACGCACATAACGGGTGCGGGTATGTGCCCACATCTGCGGGCGTCGAATATCGATTCGATTTCTTTTGGGTTCGGGCTGAGACCCTAAAAATCTTTTTGCTCCTCCTTAATTTTTTACCGTTATAATCTATTAAATTTTGAAACGTTTGGGCACATTAATTTTGTCCATATTCTTTGAACCACGTTTATTCTATTTTTTATTCCTTTGTAATTTTCAACTTTATTGATCATAATTTCTAATCGTTGCAGAAGCTCAAATCTGCCTATATATACTGAGTCCTTTTCTTCTTCTAATACACAGACAAATCCCTACGAAAAACTCTCTCGAATTATTGTCCTTCCAAATCGCTGATGTTTTTCATCCTTGCTCTAGCTAGAGCTAAGTCAAGGTCGCTCTCTCTGCGTTGTGTGCGACGAGGAGATACTGGTAGAGCAAGAATTTTACCACTAGGAGCACTCGGACAAAGTCTGCACATAGATCCGGATTAACTCTTAGGACAATACTACGTGTGCGACTTCCCCGGAGGCTGGTAACCTTTGCTTTAATTTCTTTTTTATTGCAGATTTCAAAGCAAGGAAAAAGAGAATAATTTCTAACAATTAGTTAGTGGTCATCGTTAGCAACAACCATCATTATTATTGTAGCAACAATCATCTTAGTTCATTGTTAGTAGCTATCATTTGTCGTCGTCATAAGAAAGACCAGTTTTAAGTCAATCTGTCGGTTAAGTCGAGTTAGTTCCAAATTTGTTCAACTTGCAAGTTGTACATGTTTCTTTTCATCAACATGTTCAACTTGAGAACATGGTAGAAGACTAGAAGTATATAGAGGTCAACCAGTAAACGAGTTGTATATTCGGTTGATTGATTCGAGGTCATGGTAGGGTCAAAAAAATAAAATATTTATTACTTGGACATCAAATTAGATATCAATCAAATATTAGATATGGTTTATTTAGTATTATCATCTAAAAAAATATTTGTTGCGTAGAAAATAAAAAATCACAACTACATTTCAATACATCGAAAAAAAATTTCCAAACCAAACTACATTTCCAATTATGCTGAGTCCCCTTGAAATAACAATAGTGAAGATATCTTCTTACAGTTCCCACGAAATATATCTCAAATTCCAATTTATCTAATCCACTAACTCCCCAAAAAATTAAAAAAAAATATATGTTGTGAAAATAGAAAAGAAAGAGAAGAAAATTGGTAACGAGAAAGAATGCCCGTAGCTTTTCTCATTGATAACATACATAGAGGGAATGGGATTGAAGTTGTGGTGGATATGGATAAGGGCATCCACATTTGGGTTTATCCAAATCACAACACTCCCCCTTGGATGTCCACTCTAATTATTGCCTCATTAAAAACTTTTCTAAGGAAAAAACCCTTTGGAAAAAATCCATAAAAATAAAAAGAGTACAATAATATTCTTCAGGAATATGATTCTTAGGAATCCAAGTGGGTGCGACTTACACTGCCTCGTTAAAAACCTTTCGAAGGAAAAATCCAATGGAAAAAAAACCTCAACTAAGGAAAAGAGTACAATGCGCAAAGACATACTTCATGATATCTCCATTAGCATCTTCAAGATGCTCTCCCTCAAAAATATTACATTATTGTTCTTACATCAATTCAAAAATAAAAAAATTAACCCTCAATACAATATTATATCTCACTCCAACACTTTATTTGTCTATACATTTATACTCATATCCTTATGAAGATATTACATATTTTATTTGTGATTCCTGAAAGCTCGTAACTCTCCCTGTTATGTTGAACTGTTAAAAACATAGCCATGAACATCCTCTATTTACTTTGAGGAAATTGTCGCAGTAATTTAATTTATTCTTACTAAAATACCTACAACATTATTTACAAAACACACCTTGTTTGTGGTATCCCCTTAATGAGTATCAGAAATACCATGCATCTGCATATCTCATCATTAGATCAAAACATTCATCGAGAATAATTTATATGCCAAATATTATTCTAAAATATTGTGCTGAGTAAATGACAATAAGGAATTTTATATTCTTTAAATATGGTATTCAGGACCCAGAGCATGTTCTTTTGGTTGTAAAAGATTCTATTGACATGACTATTATAAGTATATCATTCATATTAAATCTCTACATGAGATTTATCGCTTCAGGAGATTTATAATAGGATCATCTTTTCATGAGATTACATGAGATCTCTTTTGGATATTTATCTTTATCTCTTCAGGAGATTCCTCTCTCTTCTGGAGATTTCGATCTCTTCGGGAGATTTCGATCTCTTCGGAAGATTTCAATCTCTTCGGGAGATTCTTTCTCTCTTCGGGAGATTCTTTCTCTCTTCGGGAGATTCCTTATCTCTTTCGGAGATATTTCAAATCTCTTCAGGAGATATTGTCATATTTTTTATCTCTTAGGAGATTTTCTCTTCATGAGGTACTTTAATCTTTTCAGGGGATCTTCTCTTCAGGAGGTGACTATTTTGATGAATTCGTTCAGGATTTCTCCATAAATTCAATGAGTCTATCACATTCTTATGGATGGTTTAATTCATATATTGCTCACTTGTAGATCCTTCGAGGATAACATGGTAATATCAAATCCTTCAAGGATATACCTAAAAATTTTAAATCCACGACCTTCGAGGATATATCTTATCGTCTAGGCTATCATGATCGGAGAATATATTTATTCATATTCTATTCATGATCATTTTGTGAATACTTGAGCAAACATTGCTTTTATACATCTGGATCTCTATTTGTTACAAACACCGATTCAAAACCTACATGGTTTATTCCTTTTGGGTTTTGTACTGTAGGACCGAACACTCCACGTCTTGCGAGAGATATCGCATCTTTTTATTAGATTATTCGTGGTTTTAGTGTTATCCTTTAATTTTATCACTCTTTTTATTTTATTTGATAATGTCATTTATGACAAACTTTTAATTCCAAATTTTTCTTAACTATGTATAAAATATAGATTTCATGAGTACTGGTATCTCTTTCTCAGTCTTTTCTGGAATCTGAGGTATATCTTCTACCGGAGCGATATATTTGAAAAATTTGATCTTTAGTTCATGACAACTTTTGGACCGTTATGAATTTTTTCTCTACAAGAGATGATTTTTCGGGAGCTACTTCTTCAAGAGCATTAGGATGTATTATATATTCGGCCTCTTCTTCTGGAGAGCTGAATATTTAGAACCATTATACGCGTTCTTAATATAGAACTTATTCATTTGTTGCATTTATTTTGTTCTTTTGGTACTTTACTTTTATTAGAAGATAGATTCATAGTTGGTATAATTATTTATACAACATAATCGAGTAGAAGCATCTAATTTATTTGTAATGAAGTACAAGAAATAATTTCTTCTAATTTATTTTAGATTAGGTAAAGTGGAAGTGTTATGCCCTCATTTTTTTTCTTCTTAATAATAATAATAATAATAATAATAATAATAATAAATAATAATATTCTTACATAGGCATCCCTAATTAATTTTGTATTTGCACATTGTGTTGCCACATCACCTAGATTATGTGTCATTATTTTGTTGTTGTGGCACATGCTTGAGCCATTTGGCTCTTTCATGAAGAGGGGAAACCTCTTCATTTGCCACATATACCCCCCCACTTCTTCTTCATTTTTCTCTCTCTTCTCCTTCTTCTTTCTCTACTCCTCCACTCCTCTTCCTACTATTGCTGCTACTGCTCCTTACCTGCTACTGCTGCTGCTGCTGCTACCCGTTACTGTTGCTGCGGCAACCGCTGCTGCCTCCGCCGGCCACGCCACCCGCCGCCGCCGGCCACACCGCTCGCCGCCGCAGGCCACGTCGCCGACCACCGCCACCTCCAACACCATCCTCTCCTCCTCCTTCCCCTTCCAATACCTAAAACCTAGGTAAATCCCTAATTCCTTCTCCATTTCTTTCCAATTTCAAACCTAGGTTAAAATTGGGTTTGAATTTGAAGTATATATATGTATAATTTTGAATGGTTTATGATAGGAGAAATTTGGGAGAATCTCTAGGTCCAACACAAGGAAATTAAAGGCAAGTCCTCTCCCTCTTTCCCCTCTTGGAAATTGATTTTCATTATTCTACTTGTTATATAAATATATTATTCAGTTTTTAATTCTGAAATTTATGAAAATTCATGATAAGTTTCTTTTTTTTTCTTTTTCTTTTTCCTCTTCTTCATAGTTCAAATCTTGTATACTTAAATGTAAACTATTCCTTAAACAAAGAAGTTGTGTTTATGATAGGCAAGGTTCATCACAGGGATTCTTGGATAATAACGTAAATTTCAAGTCAATTCATATACTTGACATGTTGTTAAATATTTAAAACCTTACCGTATCTATTGAATGATAGGATTATTTGTAGGTGAGTACCTCAATTTAGATCTAAATGGGACCTTGAAGACTAATTAATTCTGTGTATAGGAGTTATTCTACACTTTCCATTTATTCTCATTTTGCTCCCAAAATTGTAAGTTTTGACATGTTGTAATTATTTGAAAAATATGTTTTGTTTTGATTGCTGTAAAGCTCATTTCCTTTTCATTTCATGCCTATATATATATATATATATATATATATATATATATATATATATATATATATATATATATATATATATATATATATATATATATATATATATATATATATTTATATTGTCTGTGTTCCGGTGTTGAGGGTTGCTCCACCGAAGGGGTCGGCGTACCCGGATTTCATTCATGTTATTTTGCCTATTGTAGAATTTTCCGGGTCAAGAAATACAAAGGAGACTCTGTCGAAATTTTTGAAAATTTTCAGAGTTTGCCAAATTCAAGAAATTTCATGTTATAATTTTTCCCTTCTCAATTTATGTGATTTTCATCACATGAGGAAACGAGCTACCCTTAGAGTTAATTCATAGTTTTAAGGGTTCACTTTAGAATAGGTTGCACCGGGATGGGAGAGAAATATTTGGATCACACCTTCGAATTCTTTACAATAATTATATTTTACAAAACTGATCAGTCCCTATTACCGACACTCTTATGGCCATACGGGTCTGTCGGGGTGAGGCTTAGCTCACTTCCTGTTGTCCTGTTCCTGTTTTTCATTGGATTCCGAATCCCCGAATTCGGCCCTGTAATATCCAATGTAGCCTGCTCCGATATTCTTGAAAAATTTCAAGTCATACGACAATTGTTATAACACTTGATTCCGATAGCTCGAAAAACCATTCATGTATTATCCTGATTTTATCACATCAATATGTGATCCTGATACTAATGGGACGGATAAATCTAAGCACCGCCCATTTAGTATAAACCTGATCCCGGGTAAATGGGATTATTGTTGAGAAAATAGAAGTTGTGTGATCCAGAAGTGTTTCTCTAAAATATTACATTTTTCATACAAGATTTGTTTGATTGTTTACACATTTATACCTAACACCTGCATTCTTTTAGGAAAAGATGTTAATACAATAAGAAATTTTTATCAGTGAATATACCTTTTAAATTATCCTTTTCCTCAGTTCAATTTCGATAATTTTATCATCTTACCTTACCTATTTTACTCCTTTGACTGAGGGCTTGCTCGTCGTATTGACGACCTAGTTTTGTTCACTAGGGCATACTGAAGACCAGGAAGGAGTGCAACCTTACACCGAGAATGAGCTTTATGAATGATATAAGAAAATGAAGGATGTTGGTCTAGAGATGTTGTTTTGTCGTCTATGTATAGTTATGTATCTTTTGTGAATGTAAGAAAGATGTAAATGTATGATCGAACATGCTAGCCATGTATAATAAATGTAAATTACTTTAGATTGTCTCTTGATGTCTATACCTTATTCTAGAAATTACAGGCGACAATCGCAAGCATAGTACGACACGTGTTATACGGGTGCGTAGCCTGGAGATGTATCACAATGCTCCGATACTTTATTTTGGGAACCGGGGCGTGACAGGAAGTATGCCATTATACATTCTTCTGGAACGATGTTTTACGACGTTCTTTTGGAACAATAATTCATAAAGTTCTTATATAACGATAATTACGACGTTCTCCTTGAACAAGGCATTTATCTTCTTCTTATCTCCCTCTAACGGCAGGAATTATGTCTTATTAACGTGAGAGATCAAAAAAAATTATGTCTAGAAGATATAAAAATCTAAGGAGATTATAATTCACAAAACATAGCTAGATGTGAATATTATAGTTTTAAATGCCAATATTATAGTTTCAAATAATATCAACATAAGCCAAAAAGTGTACTTCGAAACTATGTTACTAGTTATTCAGATACTATTTTCAGGATTGATGGTTTAGAAACAAACTTATCCTTAAGATCAAGGATGTATGTTGCAATTTGCTAAATGATGATCATACGAATTATTTTTCATAATTCTCATCATCATTGTTTTGGGGTGTTCTTTCGATCATGAACAGCTTAAAAGTTATATGATTATTAGGCTTCTGGCTCGCAATGGACTCTTAGAATTGAGCTTCTGGCTTCTGGTAGTTTATGACTCAACTACCCCAATGTGAATAAAGTAGTCCCCTAATGATAAGCTGGAGAATATCTCTAGAACGAACTTCTGGTTCTTTCCTATGCTAGAGGTTATACAAAAAATATTTTTTTTATTATCCTCGCTCATGATGTCAATATGATACTTGTTTGCCATTGTAATATCCTTAAAACTCAATAATTTTCTTCTAGAATTATAAGAGTATAATATATTTTGTATAAATAGGTGGGTTCCATTCGGTAAAATTAAGTATGATCTGCCGGAGCCTTCAATAATATGAACATGACCAACTATCACGGATACTACTTTCACACTAGTATTTATTGGAAAAAGATCCTAACTATAAGGATGGTGTTGGTAGGAGCACTATAAGTCAGAGATAAGATGTCTCTATTTAGTTTTTCATATATTTTAATTTCTAAATATGGCAATATCTTATCAATAATTGCAAATAAAGATATTATTAATCAATAATAATAATTCTAAATATAGAACTTCGGGTCTATGATAGTTGGTAGGACAATAATACTTCCGTAGTATTCCTACGGATAGAACAATCTTATGTCACCAACCTTTTAAAAAAAAATTAATTTCTACGTGGTTTGCAACTTGAGATTGTATGCGACTACATTAATGAAATACCAATATTTATGTTGGTAATATTTAGTTTTGGCCTATCGTCAACTAGCAACCCGCTGCGACCTACAAAAGTTAATTCGTAGGCGACATGTTTTCTCTTGGCATGCAGTGTTATACCTAGTATGCATACACTGATTTAGGTGGTAAACTCAAACAATTTATAACACATCACAAATAAAATCACAAACCTAAAGCGACATGATAGTATTACATTTTTGTACCATAAAAATAAAATAATTTGCATTACTTTGCTAATAACACTTGTCATGCATGCATATGTGTATCTTACCATATGCAACTAATATATTACATTTTCATATTTTTTTAAAGTGCCAAGGTCTTAGATGTGAAATTTAGCATATTAAGATCCATGCAATTTTAAGTTTTAACTCCAACATAGCAATAAAAACAGATAATGCTAGGAAGGAACCTGGTAATTTATTCCATTGTTGCTAGAATGATAATCACATCAATTACCCAGTTCTATGGGAGAACGACCTAAAGGTAGTAAAAGTAACTAGTATTGGTGATCTCCGGAATTTTGTTTTCTATGAATGTTCGAACAGATTCTTGTACTCTAGTTCGACAATGCCATAGTACGATAATCATAAAATTATGTCATAGTGCGATATAATTATCTTTAATTTAATCCAACAAAAGAAGACTTGGATCAATTGTACTGAATTTAGTTCCAGATTATATGAGCATTTACTAACAAAATATGTTGTTAAATTATGCATTGAAGTATATTGGCTTTGAATAGCTCTAACATGCATTAAAGACAATGGTTTTAAAAATTGTGTTAATGACTACCCATGTGGCAAAAAGTACTAATAACAATATTAAGAATATTTCATTGAACAATTAGTTTTGAAGTACCTATTCTTGATACTGAACAACCATTGTCCATTCATTATCTTAGGATTCATAATTTAATATTTGGCACCACCCTGACAAATTTAAAGGAAAGTAACATAAGTAGAATCACAAAAAATTATGTTAAAGGTGATATAAGCACTTTGATTTTAGATTAAAGAAATGCAATATTCTTAACAAAATAAAAGAATTTCAACCTACTTCAAAGATGTCAAAATTTAGTAAATATAATGATCAATATTTCATGTCAATTACATTGTAAGTCTGCATCTCACTAGATCTACCAACACAAAATTGGCAATTACCATTTCATGTATAACAGGCATGGCATGGGCACTACAAAACCTATAAAGTACACATGAAAAATAATTTTGCAGCGTCTATTAACATGAAAATATTGCAACATGGTTCTCACAAAGCCTAGGGAAGGAGCTTCTGAAAATTAAACTAGGAACTAGTTCCAAGAATATTTTCTAAGTTTAGAATATCACGCCTCTAAATAAGTCTATGTTAATATCATGGGATAAGAAAATATATTATATCCAAATATAGACACTAAGGTTAAATTGATAGCAAAATATTTCTAATATGAGCAAGATACACTTCCTAGTAGACGTCGAAAACGAAATTGTTGAAGCGGAAGCAAACAAATCAAAATTGCTTTTACAAAGATCAAAGAATAGCAACTAAAAGGCTAGTAGTCCCAACTTACAGGTTGACTGGCAATACTCACCAAGCCTACGATTTTATTTTTTTATTTTTGATTTTTTTATAGCCACATCAAAGAGTAAATTATATAAGCATACTATCAGCAGAATTCTACGTGATGACTTTAATTATATCTCGATCAACCTTTGAGAGATCAACATAGAAAAAATAAATAGCACATAGCTAGAATTAAGTTTTTTTTTTTTTTTTTTTTTTACATATTCACATCTGACCTTTTTCACGTATTCACATCTCACATTTCTCGTTTTATCGTCCGTCGGCCTGGGCTTCTCGAGCAATGGTATTGATAACGTGTTGTGAAAATAGAAGAGAAAGAGAAGAAAATGGGTAGCTAGAAAGAATGTCTGTAGCTTTTCTCATTTGATAACATATATAAAGAAAATGGGATAGAAGTTGTTCTGGATATGGATAAGAGAATCCACATTTGGATTTATCCAAATCACAACAAAATAAAATTTATTTTCATCATAGGGAATAGACTACGTCGTACTTGTGATACAACCAAATATCTTGAAAGACTAGAATAATTCGTATGAATCACCATTACTAAAATTAGTTAACATCAGACCATACGAAACTAAATCAAAAGAATATCTATACTCTCCAAATTGATTTCTATTAAAGATTGCGTCCAAATAAAAGTTTTTTCTCTATGCCTATGTGAGTTTGGGTTTCTCACTTAAATGGGCTGATCCAGTCATGCCAGCCCACAAAAAAGATTTACTCTTTTTTTTCCTTATGTTTTTAAATTTTTGAATTTTTTTATATAGATTAGTCCATCATAATCTATTGTAGCGCACCCCACTTTTAGTTTCTGGATCCGTCCTGAGTCACTTGTGTGAGCACTAGTTATAATAATAGTCATTCGGTGCTCTTTCTCAAGGGGGGAAAAAATTTGAAGTTTTCCAACCGTGAGAATGAATTAAAATTATATGTCACATATTGAGACTGTCGAGTAGGGGTGAGCATTATTCGATTTTGAACCGAAAATCGAACCGAATCGAATAAGAGGTTCCGTTCGGTTTAAAAACAATTCGGTTTGGTTTCGGTTTTGAAAATACTAAATTTTATTATTCGGTTTCGATTTTTGTCTAAAACCAAAAACCGAATAAATTTTTTTAATATCTAGGTATATTTAGTTACTATATATATTTTAAAAAACGCAAAAAAAACTCAAAAAAATGAATAAACCGAATACCGAAAACCGAACCGATTTAATTTGGTTCGGTTTGCTTCGCTTTTGAGTCAATTCGGTTCGGTTTCGGTTTTGCTTATTCGGTTTCGGTTTAATTCGCTTTTGGATTATTCGGTTCGGTTTAAACCGAATTAACCGAATGCTCACCTCCACAGTGTCGAGTTGACAATTACATATATTTTGTTCGACAAACAATAACAAATTACTTAAATAATGATTAAGACATAAAAATATAAAAAAAAAATTAATCGGAGATATATCTGATCTCGAAGCCTATTAATGGGCTGCAAAAGAAATCAATTGTCATGCGTAAGAGCATCTCCAACCCTATTGTCTTGTTAAGTGTTGTGAGTCTTAGGTGGCTCCTATGTGGCATGAGCCACAAGACAATGTCTTGTTTATGTGGCAAAATTATATCTCAAAAGACAATGAGATAGAAAAACTCTCTCCAATGCAAAAGTATTGAGGAGACAATAAAAAGTATTTTTTCCAACTTCCAAGGCAACTCCTCAACTTCTTCAACTTTTTTATAAATATTTCTATTCATAATTGATGATGTGGAGACAAAATCATTGTGAAGTGCATTGTCTAGATCTAGACAACCAACTTCACATTCTCCTTGCTATGTCATTGCTATGTCAACTTCATGTTTTATTCTACATTTGCATTGGAGAAGAATTTTTGAAATGAAAGTTTGTCATTCCTATGTGGCAACCATTTTTTCTAAACTTACAATAGGGTTGGAGATGCTCTAAGTCCAACTAGCACTTCATCATGCACTTAAATCTCATATATTTGTATATATGCGTGTAGACTCTATAAGTTCTTTTGCAAGTTAATTTTGGTCACGAGAAAATTAGACTTATTATTAAGACTAATATATATGCACCTGCGTTGTAATATTTTATACTGTTTGGATGGACGGGATGTCCTCGTAGATGGGTTTCAAAACTTCGAAACAGATGGTGCATATTGGCTTCTGGCTGCAATCAGAGTTGGACATTCTTGCTGTCTTTTTTTTTTTTCTTTTTTCATCTGTGTGTTGTGCACGCGTCTTTACGAGATTTGGGGATTTAATAGGTGGGAGTTAGAAAGTTGAAAAAAATGACAATAATATTAAAGATTGACTGCATACTTTATCTCTTGTCTCTTGGACTCTTGTGCCTATTTTGCATGTATGTTTTATTAACTATTTTTCTCCAAATTGTCTACTTTGCATGCATGTATGCCTTTATTTTATTAACTATCATTTACCAAACTGCCTACTTTGCATGTATGCATGCATACATTTATACATATATAATTATTATTTTTAATTACTCATATACCCTTATCAACTTTAATACATGTTGAAGGGAAGTGAAGGATATTTATGAAAAATGAAAGCTTTCACGGTAAAACCTAATTTTTCTATTACTAGTGTGTGTGTATATATATATATATATATATATATATATATATATATATATATATATATATATATATATATATATATATGTGTGTGTGTGTGTGTGTGTGTGTGTGTACATGTATTGTACGTATTTCATATATTATTATTAGGAAGACTAAAAGATAGTTAATATAATTATTATAGGAAGACTCAAGGACATATGCATGAATACAAGACAAACTATTTAGAATACCAAAATACAGCTTCCATAATTACCTAGTTGTCAATATTAACTTTAATAAATCTATACTACTATATAATGAGAAAAGTAGGCATCACGTAGATTTTTTTTGGCTCAAAAAAGACCCTCATTTATGTTTACTAATTAATATTGTTCACTAAATTGAATATGGATAGTCATGTAATTAACTATAGAAAAAATAAAATTGATGTTATTTGCTCTTTTAAAGTATTATGAAATACGGCAAGACACGTGCATATATAATAGTTATTTTAGTTAGTAGATATATGAAAGGATATTTTTGGAATAATTTTTTTTACGATAAAATCTAATTTTTTTTCTCCTAGTAGTATATATATTATATAGTAATATAGATACAGTAGAATAGAGTTTCTTGCAAATTCAGTAAGCAAATAACACGATTTGGGGAACATATGTAAATATATGGTGTCGGTCCAAATCCAGTGGACTTATATGCAAAATTGTTTTCTTCTAGACTCAACCCGGCTCTGTGGCAAATTACGAAACTACCCGCAGTCCCGATGTTCACAACGCACCAGGCCTACCAAATCAGACCACGTGTTCGTAGATCGCACGCGGCACCATCCCATTAGCCAGATCCATGTAATACCACTAACATCCAGTCCAGTCAGCAATATATATAACAACAACTAACGAAAAATCGGAAAGTGAAGCGGAAGTCGACTTCCCGGATCTCCCTCTCCCATTCTCCTTCCTCCTCCCACTCCGATCAAAACCCTAACCCAAATTTCCAGCAATGATCCCTCGAATTTTCCTCCTCTTCCTCGCGATCTTCCCCATCCTATGGATCCCCGCCCACTCCGCCGTCTCCAGCGTCGACCTCGGCTCGGAGTGGCTGAAGGTCGCCGTCGTCAACCTCCGGCCCGGCCAGACCCCGATCGCCGTCGCCATCAACGAGATGTCCAAGCGCAAGTCCCCCGCGCTCGCCGCGTTCCACTCCGGCGACCGCCTCCTCGCCGAGGAGGCCGCCGGGATCTCCGCGCGCTACCCCTCCAAGGTCTTCTCCCACGTCCGCGACATGATCGGCAAGCCCTACGCCCACGCGAAGAATGCCGCCGACTCCCTCTACCTCCCCTTCGACCTCGTCGAGGACCCCCGCGGCTCCGTCGGCCTCCGCGCCGACGACGGCGTCACGGTCTACTCCCCCGAGGAGCTCACCGCGATGATCTTGAGCTACGGGATGGGCCTCGCGGAGATGCACGCTAGGGCCCCAGTGAAGGACGCGGTGGTCGCGGTGCCGCCGTTCTTCGGGCAGGCGGAGAGGAAGGGGATGATGCAGGCGGCGCAGCTGGCCGGGATCAACGTGCTGGCCTTGATCAACGAGCATTCTGGAGCGGCGCTGCAGTATGGGATCGATAAGGATTTCTCCAACGGGTCTAGGCACGTCATATTTTACGACATGGGGGCGAGCAGTACTTATGCTGCGCTGGTTTACTTCTCGGCGTACAATGCTAAGGAGTTTGGGAAGACGGTTTCAGTCAACCAGTTTCTGGTATGAGTTTGCTATGATTCCGGGATTCTAGTTTTATGTTGTGTAATGTGTATAGATCGAGAATTAGTAATTGGTGGTGGTTGTGTAAGTAGGATTGTTGCAAGTTTTTATGCACTTCGGTAGTAAAAAAAAAGCACTAGGAAGCACGGTCACTAAAAAAGTCGGTGCCAGTGACGTGTCATGCTGGACACGCATTGGGCGCAAACTCGAAACTCCAGGACACACTAGGACATACTAATTTAGGTGTTGTGTCTGTGTCGCTATGTCCATATTATGTTGCATCGTATCCGTGGACAAGCAACATATAATGTTAGAGATCACACTAACAAGAACCGAATGACCCGTGAGGAACAAGGAACAAAGGAGCTCGACAAACTTTTTTTTTTTCTCGACTCACTATCCTCTTGCTTTTCCTCACTCGTGTTTACCGCAACAACAAAGCCTTTATCCCAATTTTCTGGGGCCGGCAATGTTGGAGATTAAATATGTTATGTCGCTTCCATCATATTGTTTGATTGATTGGATAGCTGAGTACAACAGTTGAAGGTTATGGAGGAGACAAGTAGTTCCACCCCCCCCCCCCCCCCCCCCCCCCCCCCCCCCCCCCCCCCCCCGCAATTTGTCCATAGATTGGAGGGTTCACACCACACAAAATATGCATTTAGACATATTGTCGACTTATAACAGGAATTGTGCAGTTTAGGAAGCAGGATACGTTGAATTTGGTAGCAGTGCAAAGTTGGTTATGTAAAAGGTGTTGGTCTTCACATTGGTGGCATGAACTTTTGATTGAGAATAGGTTTAAAGGATAGAAGAAATCTGAAGGTGTTAATATATTTTGACCCTTGCAAATTGAGCAGATGGAAGTTTCAAATCCTATAGTAAAACATGTATCAGTTGTATAAATATGTCAAAAATGCCAATAATACAATATATTTTGACACTCACTGATTTAAGTGCCAGTTCTATACAACCAATATGTATTTTATTACATAACAAAATGAATGACCAAAAATCTGGAGAAAACGGATAACTTCCCACATCCACATCCTTACATTGTAAACGAAATACGGGGTTGGATTTGAGTTTATCAGTTTCAAATTTGACTAAATATCAGTGTTCTAAAAATCGGCCTAGGCGGCGCCTAGGCGCTAGGCGGCCGCCGGCCGCACCGAAAAGGCCCTAGGCGGCCGGCCTAGGCGCTTGGCGGGCCTAGGCAGCCCTAGTCGGCCTAGGGTTAGGGTTAGGGTTAAATTTTTTTTGAAATTTTGAAAAAAAAAATCAAAAAAAAAAATATATATTCATATTTGACAAAATTAAATACTTACCTCCCGCCGCCGTCGCCGTCGTCGCCGTCGCCTGCTGTTGCTGCTGTTGTTGCTGTTGCCGTCGTCGCCGTCGCCTGCTGTTGCTGCTGTTGTTGCTGTTGCTGTCGCCGCCGCCGCCGTCGTCGTCGTAGTAGGGGAGGAGGAGGGAGAGAGGAGCGGAGGGGAGGAGAGAGGGGAGAGGGGAGCGGAGAGGGGAGGAGGAGGGGAGAGAGGAGCGGAGGGGAGGAGAGAGGGGAGAGAGGAGCGGAGGGGAGGAGAGAGGGGAGAGGGGAGGGGAGCGGAGGGGAGGAGGAGAGGAGTCTGTGGAAACTCTGAGACTCTCTCTCCTCTCCTCCCCCTTTATAAGTTTTTTTTTTTTCCAAGTAAAAAAAAAAAAAAAAAAATTGAAACTACCAACAAACATGGGATTCGAACCCATCACCTCATGTAAAATCTTAAATATAGCTACACTAGCCATAAAAGCCCAATAATTTTTATGTCTATAAGTAACATACATATTATTTATAGATATACTCATGAAAAAAAAAAAAAAAAAAAAAAAAAAAAAAAAAAAAAAAAAAAAATCGGCCGCCTAGGCGCCGTCTAGGCGCCCTAGGCGCTAGGCGGGCACTCGGCGCACCGATTCCGCCTAGCGAAATCTATAACATTGCTAAATATTAATCCACCTTGAAATATATTTTTGGCTCTACTATTCACATCCTAACCCAATCAGTCAAGATTGAACAATAAGCTAAAGAGTGAATAGGCCAAACATATACATAAACAAATCCATCATTGTCTATATGCTGCTAACTCTAGGTTTGGTCGTGTTCATCTCTATGACACATTAGGCGAAGAGTGAATGAGACTGACATTTCCATACACAAATTCATTCTTGTCTTTGTTGCTAACTCCCTTTTTTACTATGAAAAAAGGGAGAGGCGACGTCACTGCTAAATGCTTGGCAATTCTTGCTAGTGCTTATTCATGATTTCATATGAGATCGGTAAGTAGGTGGTCTTTCTGGAAATGTTAAACAAAAGTTTTCCCCTCGCATGTTCGGTATCTGATCAATTGAATGTTTACTGACAGCATCTGTGACTGAACATCTTGTAACATATGTGATGCTAACATTCACAAAGAAAGGGTTTGTGGAAGGCACATCGCTGAATTGGATTTTCTGTGTTTTATCTGTTGATTGAAAATTGTCACTGTACATTTCATGGCATGTAAAATGTATTGTTCATGTATTTTGAACATCATTCTATTCTTTGAGTTTTATTCTGGGTTTGTTTATTTCTAATTGCACAATAAAGACCAACCTTAATGCTACATCCTATCTTTATTATTCTCATGACAAATCCTGTCAAAGATTCTCTCGCTTTGGTCTTACTGGATTCTTTCTAGTTTTGTTTGTCCCTGCACTAAATTTAAATGTTCTATTATAGCTAATGACTGATTTGACAGGTGAAAGATGTCAGATGGAACACTGAGCTCGGAGGCCAGAAGATGGAACTTAGTCTGGTGGAATATTTCGCTGATGAGTTTAATGCACAATTAGGAAATGGTGTTGATGTGAGAAAGTCCCCGAAGGCAATGGCTAAATTGAAGAAACAAGTTAAACGCACAAAGGAAATTTTAAGTGCAAACACAGTGGCACCAATATCGGTTGAATCACTATATGATGATGTAGACTTCAGGTAATAATATTATATATTGAAAGTTTTATGTTTAATCATATTTGTTTGCTTGGATAAGGTTGGTTTTATTTTCTATCTTTATAATGGTAAAATTGACCTTTTAATGAGACCTATGGTTTCATTCTGTTTAATGTTAATCCTCAATCTCCTTAATGAAATACTTTCCTGCACATTGTGATTCAAGTAGTTACTACAACGTTTTCTAAATGGTTACAATTTTAAATAAATTTAGTGGTCCAAACTGAATTGGCTTTGTTTGAACCAAATTCATTTGAATGTGGTTTTTGGTACAAACCAAAGTTCGCAATATCGGCTTGATACCGATACGTATTGTCATTGACTGTATTGTATCATTTTTGGCATTTCCGATACTATACTCAGCACCACCGATACTACCCAGATACCGAAATTGTGGCTCTCTTTCACTACTCAACAAAGAAAAAATTGAAGGATGAAAAAGAGAGAAGTATGACAAACAACATTGTTGTTACAATGTTGATTTTGTTGAAGATCACCAGACCATAATGTGGCGATAAGATTCAGTATAACTATTAACATTTATTGAAGTTGTATACTATTAATTCAAACCATTCATATATCTTAATATTATTCCATTACCGATTGTTTATTGTGGAGGAACTTTGTCTAAAAAAGCAAGTAGAATAAACACAAATATCTATTTCAGATGAATAATTAAGCAACACTGAGTATTGTTCCAATCAAATGATATATAAGTTATGCTTAAATGTATCAGATGTTTTCTAGTTTTTCTCATTCAAAATAATTAATTATTTTATTTTGGCTTTCCAAAAGGAAGAATATCCTAATCCGCAAAACTGCCGAAACCGCCGATAACAATACTCATAAGAAGAGGCCGAAAAGCAATTCCAATCCGGATCCCGCGAACCTCCGTTCAAACCCGTCATTTGAAATAGGTTTGGTCAAACAAGGTCCCTCTGAATGGGTTCAAATATAATCCATTTCAAATGGTGGGCTCTAGTCATTCTGAATTTATTAAATTGTAAAGGTTTTGACAGGAGTCATTTTAAACAGGTTGTACATGGATCAAAATCATTATAATAAGCTTGGGTTCAAGCAACACTCATTTCAGATAGCCCGAGTTTAGGCTAATTCATTTCTCAAGTGTCATATGAATGCAATGCTAGAAATTGTGGTGGTAAGCTATGTTTAAGAATAAGAACCATGAGAAGAGAGCTCAAATTCTTGCATTATCAAAATAAGGAATCTAAAATCTTCTGTTACTTGTTATTAAAACAAATTGATAAGCACTAATATGGTTACCATTGCATTAGTCACCTGATGTGGACCACTATTTTACCATCAAGCTGTATAAAAATTTTAACACTAATTTTCTCATTTTTGTTATATATTTTTAAAATTCTAAAATGCCAAAATGTGACATTTCAGTACATGATCTCGAACCACTGAGACTGCTGAAGCCGATACTCATAGAAACTCTGATATTGAGTTATTGAAACTTGGTATGCAGGCCTGTGTATCAAGGGTCTCTTTTAATATAGAACAGCAGGAATTAATTGGAATCTGCGATTTCATGTTTATTTTATTATTATTTTTCCTGAGGTTTCATGTTTAGAATGAACTAATTTTGCCAGATTGCATTAAACTAGCTTATATTCTAGGTATGATGTTTGATTTTAGTTGATTTTCTTCTTCTGAAACTATGGATTATATTTTTGACTTCTCTCAAGAAAATTTAAGGACTTCTAATTTACAATGACCATAAGTCTATACCAGGCCAGAAGTGTAAGTAGGAAACCTTGTGTTCATGGGCTTATGAAGTATTGCTATGTACATTGCATTTTCGTTTCACATGGGACCATTTGGAGATCGTCTGTCTGTATCTCATTTTCACTGAAGTTTACATGCATTTGAGTCGACTATCATCTATTTCCTCAAGCAATCATTACAAGTTAGATTCTGATGGTGTTATTTCATGTCTCTTTCCAGAAGCACCATAACTCGTGAGAAATTTGAAGAACTTTGTGGGGATTTCTGGGAAGAATCCCTTCTTCCTGTTAAGGAAGTCCTCAAGCATTCAGGTTTAAAGGTTGATGAAATATATGCAGTCGAGCTGATAGGTGGAGCAACTCGTGTGCCAAAATTACAGGTCATTTCATGCACATTATTTCGAACTAGGAAATCATTATCTCATTGCCAAAGACAGTTTGTCCTGGAGAATGGCCTCGTTAGCCATCTTGACAGTTGGATTCAATTCCTAACAAACTAGAAAGCAAAATTAACTGTGTTAATTTCTGAAAGCAGCATGTCTCATTCTCTCTTAGGTGCTAGAAGTACCGTCTTTCAGTGAAGAGGAGAATATTACTTTATACATGCATGCACATTGGTAAATTATTTTCTGCAAAGAGTGCCTTTATGGACTGGGTTTTTACTTTTTAAAACACCATTATCGACTAATTGTTCTGCTATAAAGTAGGCAGAAGTCATAATTTGGAGCAGTATTCACCTACATTTCCACTCTGGTAATATATCTGCAAAGAAACTTGTTGCTTTCATAAGAAATACTAACAACAATGACGCAGTAGAGTTTTAGCTCTTAGTCGACTCCAGTAATTTGGGATAAGGGCTTTATTGTAGTTGTCGTAGAGAAATAGCTCTTGATGGTAAGTTTTAAGTCCATGTTTCTAGGTACATTTTGCTAGTCCATGTCATACCCTTGCCCACGGCCCACTAGGACATAACCTGTCAAGGTGCACATTTGCACATAACCTGGCTTAACTTGCCATAATCGGTAACCTGGATGTACACATGAGACCCAAACCCTCAAATATAGGCCAGTTAAACTCCCATATTTTATCCGATTTGCGACTAAATTAGAGTTTCACAATCTCCCCCACTCAAAGATGCGATGTTCTCGTGACAGCCTGTTTGAATGCTCCAATCTCACCCAAGTTGAATATGATCCAATAGGTAGCTCTTCTACCATTTTCTCACGCTTCGTCCCACGGGCCCTCCAGGACATGACCTGTGCAAGCATCACTTGGCGCAACATGTCAAAATGGTTAACCCGGATGTACATATGAAACTCTACCATTCAAATATAAACTAATTAAACTCCCATTTAGCCTCTTTCAAGGTATCTTATTTGCAATGTGAATACTTCATACCCATTTGCTAGTTGTTTCCTCTCATGGGCTGAGTTTTTGTTTTACATCACTTGTTGATAGGAATCTATAAATTGGTTCTTACTGAAATTTGTAGATTTGGTAGGTAAAATTTGTTATTTTGTTTTTTATGATAAATAAATCTCGCCATTGTGGGGAAGAATTATCTAATAATTAATTTCATGGCAAGGCAAGTTGATAGGTTAAAGAACGGCCAAACTAGTAAGTAATTGAAAAAGGTCGCACTGAGGAATGTCATCTCCTGATAGAAAGGATGTTGTTGGTTTATCTAGGTGATAATCAGTGTTCTAAAAGGCGGTTATAGTCGGCGCCTGGAGCCTAGGCGCCAGGCGCCCATGGCCCGCCTAGGTTTCGACCGGATCGGTGGTCTTGGCAGATCCAGGGGGAAATCGGGTTTAGTCGGCCGCCTAGGTGGCCCTAGGCGGTGAAGCGGCCTCCTAGGCACGGGCGCTCGGCGGGGAGGCGGCTGCCTAGGCGCGGGTTTAGGCGCACCTGCACCCAACTACAGGAGCAGCAGCCAGTAGCGGACTGCAGATGTTTTCCTTCTTCTCAGTCTTAGTCTTCTTCTTCTTCTTCTTCTTTTCTTCTTTCGAGTCTTCTTCTTCTATTTTTTTGCTATTAGCAACAAATTGATTTAGGTATTTATGTTTGGTGCGGTATTGATTGAGAGGAGCGAAAGAGGACTGCTAACTAGGGTAATCAGCTCTATGCTAAGCCCAAGTCACTGTTACATAATGAAAAAAAATAACACAATATAAGCTCAAGTCACTGTCATTCAAAGCCAGCTGTCTGCTAAGCCCAGTCACTGTCATTGTCTCTCCTCTTCTAAATTATAATTAAAAAACACATTTGAAAAAATGAGTCTGACTACAGAGACATAGTAAATCAAATACATATCACTGTCACTCGAAGTCATTGTCTCTCCTCTTCTAAATTATAATTAAAAAAACACATTTGAAAAATGAGTCCGACTACAGAGACATAGTAACTCAAATACATACATTAACATTTTTACATATATACAAAACACATTTTTACTAATTTATTAATACATATATATTTTATTATTTTAATTTTCGACGACCGTCTAGAATTAGACGGCCGCCTAGGTGGTCTAGGCGCTAGGCGGTGGGTGGCCGCCCGCCGAACGCCTAGCGCCTTTTACAACCTTGGTGATAATATGGTAGTTCATGATTCTTATCTATGGGATATCGTCATGTAATGATCTGTTACTATTCTGTTTTCTTTCTGCTAGGAAAATTACACTTGTATTGCTATTCTTTTGTAATGTTTCATATCTCATGGTCCTCGTAATCATATGGAATTAGTGCTTATTGCACTAAGTAGTGTAATACATATTGAGTATAGTTGATAAAACATTGTGAGAATGCATTATTTTTCCCAGTTCGATCTACAATTTGATGACTATATCTTTCATTAAGTTAGTACTAGTAATTATATGGTGAATATATAGCATATAGTGTACTGTATATATGCATCGTGTTGAAGATACTGCTGTTCCGTTTACATTGCAATTTATAAGATATTGAGTTGAAACACCATACTTGTGTCGCATGGTAGTATACTCTTCTAGTAGGCTAATGTTTCAATTTACATATATGTGCATTAGATGATTCAGTTTCTTGAATTTATGGAATTTGTTCTGTAGGCTGACATGGTTATGATGATATTTCGCTACTTTCAGGCTAAGCTCCAAGAATTTCTTGGAAGAAAAGATCTGGACAAACATCTTGATGCCGATGAAGCAATAGTTCTTGGTGCTTCTTTGCATGCTGCTAATCTAAGTGATGGAATCAAGCTAAACCGAAAGTTGGGGATGATTGATGGTTCTCCTTATGGTTTTATGCTGGAACTAGATGGCCCAGATCTTGTAAAAGATGATAACACAGAAATGTTACTTGTACCACGAATGAAGAAAATGCCAATTAAGGTTAGTATCCTTCTTTAGACAAAGCTTTAGTTTGCATTTCCGGTGTAAATTGTTTCTGATGATAAGCATCCTAATAACCTCATTCTTCTGTTTACATCCAGATGTTCAGGTCGATCAAGCATAACAAAGACTTTGAAGTTACACTCAGTTATGAGAGTGCAAACGAGCTGCCACCAGGAACTCTTTCGAATAAGTTTGCACAATTTTCAGTATCTGGTTTGACAGAAGCCAGTGAGAAGTATGATAAAGTTTGCTAAACTGTTTATAGATACAAGCTTCAACTGGCCCGCAATCAAAGATGATATGCATATAATCTGCAAGTAACTATGCCTTCTTGCTTTTTTTTTAGGTATGCAACTCGCAATCTCTCCGCACCAATCAAAGCAAATTTACATTTCTCCCTTAGTAGAAGTGGAATTATTTCTTTTGATCGAGCAGAAGCAGTGATTGAGATTAGTGAGTGGGTAGAAGTTCCTAAGAAAAACCAGACTTTGGAGAGTAATATTACTGATACTCTTAATGTCTCCAACGAAACAAGCCCGGGACACAAAACAAATGATGATGAGAGCTCAAATGTTGAGGGTGAGACCAGCAGCACCACTGATTCAACCATAGAAGGGCAGGACAGTGCTGATGTCACTACAGAGAAGATTCTGAAGAAAAGAACTTACAGGGTTCCATTGAAGGTGTCATACGAAAGATCAATTAGAATGTTTAACTAACTACTTTGAAACAACTAATATTTTTTTGTTTGTGGATATGTTGAAAATCCAACTTCATATTATATTTATGTGAAATGTTTCTTTATTTGGTGTAGATAGTAGACAGAACTTCAGGGCCGGGAACGGTCCTCTCAAAAGATGCATTCTCTCAGGCTAAACTTAGGCTTGAGGCCCTTGATAAGAAAGATGCTGAAAGACGAAGAACTGCAGAACTAAAAAATAATCTGGAGGAATATATATATGCTACAAGAGAAAAGGTTTGGATGTTTCCTTATTTCTGCATTCCAGTGGAGTTTATATGTAATTGTAACAGCTTGTCTACTTTTCACTTCTAGTCACTTAACTATCCTGAGCTCCATTGTATCTACTTCACGTTATGATACAAATTATGTTCTATCTTATGGACAAATTCTATCAATTGTATAAACAATTCTATCTTGTTGCAAATTTTTATACACTTAAATCTTGTGCCATATCCCACCCCAAAAATTTGGGATAAAGGCATTGTTGTCGTTGTTGCTACTTGATCTTGCCCTATAGTCCATAATCCCTATTTCCTCCTAGGACAGATGGTCAAAGAAAATTCCAACAAAATTTAACTTTGGTTCTAATGTGCTTCTTTTTTAATTTAACTAAAATATTTAAATATTTACATTTAACATGATTTATTCATTTCTTCGTCTTTTGAAACATGATATGATAGCTTGAAGATGCTGAAGGGATTGTCAAAGTTTCAACTGAACAGGAACGTCAATCCTTTGCAGAGAAATTAAGTGAGGTGAGATTTATTTTGATGTTTTCAGGTAGTTTCTTATAGAATGGTGTGGATAAATCGTCTTGGTAAGACTTGTATCAAATTTACTATCTACAGGTGCAAGATTGGTTGTATACTGACGGTGAAGATGCTGCGGCTAATGAATTCAAAGATCGCCTGGACTTACTCAAAGCAATTGGAGATCCAATATTTTTCAGGTAGTCAATTAGTTGTGGCTTGTTCTTTTGTCTGCTTTGAGTGGAAAAATGGTCTGATTTATCTGCTATTTAATTCAGATGGAATGAGTTGACTGCAAGGCCAGCTGCTTGTGAACATGCTCAAACGTATCTAAGTGAACTGCAAAAGGTACCAAGTAATTCTTAATTTCTCTGTTTATGGTCATTGGCGAATATTTGTTCACCTCTTAATATACAATCCATATGTAGATACCACATTAGGATTTAAGTTCCTACGACTCAGATTCCCATAGTTAAAAGGTTATAGACATAATAGAAAGTATATTTACATGACTATGAGATACTAATCATCATGTTGATATTTGGTGCTGGATATGAAATGTCAATAGTGAAACATCAACGGTTAACCAACAACATGAAGCTAATATTTGATACTAGCATAACAAATTCAGAAGTCTTAAATTTTTGTTGGGTAACAGCATAAATTCGGCAATGTTCTTTGTTGTTACTTTGAGACATGCACCGATTCCAGATCTCTTGATCTGCAATAAATGTCCTTTAACCCTTGTGTAGGAACTCGAGAACACTGTGTTTTGATGAGGACATCATGACTTCAATTCGACTAGCATTTAAGTTCAAATTTGAATTTTCAACTCAGATTTTATTTGTTATTCTGTTTTTATTTTGTTATTTTGTTTCTTATTTGTTACCTAATCTTTAGGGGGAGAGATGGTTGGAGTTGTTTTTAGTTGCAACTTACCTGTTCCTTGGGAATTGGTTAGTTGGTTGAGTGATTGTTTTGAGAGCCTATTTATATCTTTGTTTGTGCAAGAAATGAGGCAATGAATGACTGACTGAATGAAAAGAATTTTCCTTAAAAGAACTCTACCCTCTATGGCTGTGATGGTCAACTCCTCCTCCTCCTTCTAAGCCTCCTCAGCCTCCCCCCTCCCCTCCTTCCTTCCAGCAGTGAAGCAGCAACAACAACATCAACAGTGAAGCAGCAGAAGCTGCCTGCAGCAACAATAAAGCAGCAATAGCAACCTGCAACAGCAGTAAAGCAGCCGAAGCAGTCTGCAACAGCGGCGAAGCAGCCGCATCAGCCAGAAACAGCGGCGAAGCAGCCGCAGCAGCCAGAAACAGCAGCTAAAGTAGCCATCCATCTTCCCCCCTCTTCAGATAATCCCTTGACATTTCGATTCTAGTCCCCCTCTTCTAAATCAAGTACCTATGACTATTGCATCTACCATATAATATTCTATCAATAAGCTGTTGATCCATCCATAATTTGAAAGCTTTTACTAAAAAAAAGGAAAAGGAGATTTGTGGTTATCAATCTATATATTAAATAAAGAACTATCTTGGTAACTTGATTTAATTCTATATAGAATCTAAGGTTGCATACTAGCTTATCATCTCTTGTCTAATATAACCATTAATTTTGGCGACCTAGAAATTATTTGACAATTAGTAGAGACTTAAATAAACATTTTAATCCAATTTAATTTGCTGATTTTTAATTCGCATCAATTATGTATCAATTTTTGGTATCAGAGCATGGTTTAGGTTTCGTTTGCATTGAATCCTTCAATTTGTGTATGGAGAACATATAGAATTCTGTTAGGACCCATATCACATTGCATGAGTACCCGTAGCGGTAGAGAATACCAACCCACTCCCGATATGGCCCCTGAACAAGATCAAATATTGCAAGAAATTCTAAATCGCCTAACTAACATGGAAAAAGATGTCAATGCGCTAAAAATGTCTAGTGAAGATAGTAGAAACCGACTTGAAAGACTAGAACGTGAACGTCATAAAACTTCTGACCTGTTGGATGAGGGTTCCCATCATAGTCACTATCGAGAGATGGATAGAGATAGACATAGGGGTTTGGATCATCGTAGGGATGATCCAGTTGGACATCAAGACTATAGACAACGACATGATAATCTGGATAGGGATAGACGTAGAGGCCTTGATCATCGTCAGACTGATCCCGTCAGATATCATGACTATATGCCACTCCTGAGACCTCATCATGATTTACGAGACGATAGAATAATGAGAAACGTAAAAATAGAAGCGCCTACTTTTGACGGTCAGCTGGACCCAAAAGTTTTCATCGACTGGATGACAGGCATGGACCACTATTTTCGGTGGTTTTTGACTTGGGTTGGGACTGATTAAACCTAGGGTTCGACTCGTTAGGTCTATTAGAGGTAGTCCATGAATTACGTTGCCTATTGAAAGAGGGTCTTTGTAATCGGTCAAGATCCTCAACCAATTGATAAGCATGTTCTAATGACGTCACCTCACGCAGAAACAACTCACGTTGTAAGTCATCTCGAAGGCCAGACCTAAACCTCGAAAGGGTTATTCCAATCTCTTCTGTCACTCCACATCGAATTAAATATTCGTTGAATTTGAAGGTGTATTCTGTGACAGGACGATTGCCTTGGGTTAGTTTCTGCCATTGGTCCAAGGGCCTTTGTCGGTAGGAAGTTGGCAAGTACTTTTCTTTCAACTTCTCTTTCATCTCATCCCATGTAAGAATGGGTTCTTGCCTTCTTTGTACCAACAATTGCTCAACACTTTGCCAATGCAACTTAGCTTGTCCAACAAGCTTCATTGTGGCAAAATGGACTTTCTTAGCCTCAGACATATCATACCACCGAAAATAGTAGTTCATGTCTGTCATCCAGTCGATAAAAACTTTTGGGTCCAGCTGACCGTCAAGAGTAGGCGCTTCTATTTTCACGCTTCTTATTATTCTCTCGTCTCGTAAATCCTGATGAGGTCTCAGGGGTGGCATATAGTCATGATATCTGACGGGATCATTATGACGGTGATCAAGGCCTCTAGGTCTATCCCTATTCAGATTATCGTGTCGTTGTTTATAGTCTTGATGTCCAACTGGATCATCCCTACGATGATCCAAACCCTATGTCTGTCTCTATCCATCTCTCGATGGTCACTATGATGGGAACCCTCATCCAACAGGTCATGAGTTTTATGACGTTCGCGTTCTAGTCTTTCAAGTCGGTTTTTAGTAGTTTTATTAGACGTTCTTAGTGCATTGACATCTTTTTCTATGTTAATTACGCGATTTAGAATTTTTTGCAACATTTGATCATGTTCAGCGGCCATATCGGGAGTGGGTTGGTATTGTCTACCACTACGAGTACTCATGCAATGTGATATGGGTCCTAACAGAATTATATATGTTCTCAATGAACAAATTGAAGGATCTAATGCAAATAAAACCTAAACCATGTTCTGATACCAAAAATTGATGCGGAATGGATGCGAATTAAAAATCAGCAAATTAAATTGGATTAAAATAAATTCATTTAAGTCTCTACTAATTGCAAAATAATTTTTAGGTCGCCAAAATTAATGGTTATATTAGGCAAGAGATAATAAGCTAGCCTGCAACCTTAGATTTTATAGAGAATTGAATCAAGTTACCACAAAAGCAAGATAGTTCTCTATTTAATATAGATTGGTAACCACATATTCCATTTTCCTTTTCTTTAGTAGAAGCTCTCAAATTATGGATGGATCAACAGCATATTGATAGAATATTAGATGATAGATGCAGTAGTCATAGGTACTTGATTTAGAAGAGGGGACTAGAATCGGAATGTCAAGGGATTACCTGAAGAGGGGGAAGATGGACTACTGCTTCAGCTGCTATTTTTGGCTGCTTAACCGTTGTTGCAGGCTGCTTCGGTTGCTTTACTGCTGTTGCAAGCTGCTAGTGCTGCTTTACTGTTGCTGCAGACAGCTACTGCTGCTTCACTGTTGTTGTTGCTGCTTCTGTACTGCTGCGTCGCTGCTGGAAGGAAGGAGGGGAGAGGGGAGGAGGCCGAGGAGGCTTAGAAGGAGGAGGATGAGTTGACCGTCACAGCCATAGAGGGTAGAGTTTTTTTTAAGAAAAATTATTTTCAGTCATTTATTGCCCCATTTCTTTCACAAACAAAGATATAAATAGGCTTTCAAAACAACCACTCAACCAACTAACCAATTCCTAAGGAATAGATAAGTTGCAACTACAAAACAACCCCAACAATCTCTCCCCTAAAGACTAGGTAACAATAACAAATAAGAAACAAAATAAAAACGGAATAACAAATAAAATTCGAGTTCAAAATTCAAATTTGAACTTAAATGCTAATCCAATTGAAGTCATGATATATGCATCATGTTTCCACCCCCTTCTCCAGACTTATCAATTTTTGTAACACAACGTCGTAGAGGATTCAAAGTGTCCGACTCAATTGGTGGTGTCGGACTACTAACTGCATCACTACCATTGGGATGCCATATGATAGATATAGAAACCTGAAAATATAAATTGCAGAGGTGAATTCTTACTTCTTACAAGCACCTCATTGGAGAGTTTATATTATTAGATTTTAAAAAAATTAATTATAGAACTTAACGACGATGGGATAGCGATTGTCTGCATCGAGAGAGGGGAGAGGTATAGACATTGGTCCTGGACGGGAGAAAGGAAAGAGGCGGTTGCCGGAGCCGGGAGAAGGCGGTGGGAGTAGTCGGTGATGGCTGGATGGGAGATTGTCGGTGAAGAGTGGGTTGGCGGTATGGGTGAGCAACGGTTCGGTTTGGTTCAAACCGAACTGATTTTATAAAATTCGAATAAACCGGAAATCGAACCGTATAGATCAAAACCGGAAACCGAACCGTATAGATCAAAACTTAACCGAACCAAACCAATTTAAATAGTTCGGTTTTCAGTCGGTTCGGTTCCATAAAGCCAAGTGGACTGGGCTTTTATTTAAAAAATAATCATAAACCAAATGTCATAGTTGCTTGTTGGCTTTACCAAATGTTACAGCTAGTTACTTAAAAAACATAAACCAATTTGCAAAACCAAAAAGTTGTGTCAGAAATTGTTCACAGGCACCAACTTTTCTTGTTTGCTTCACCAATCTCTTAAATGTTATCATACAATTATCCACTAATTGTTCACAAACACCAACATTACAAAAGATCCATGATGCAAAAATAAACAAAAACCAAATGTCACAGCTAGCAAGAGTGAGACAATGTGTGATCTTACAAAGCTGGAATAACAAAAATAAGCATAAACCAAATGTTATCATACGATTACTTTGACAAAGCTGGTGATAAAAAAATTGTGCTAAATAAAATCTATTGTTTCTGTCACTCCCCGTTCCCGGAATGCGTATTCTAATACGTATATTGCCTGAATGTATTTATTTAGTATTTATCATGTAGTATCCTGTATTTAAATTCCTATAACTTCATGTTAATTAATTATCTGCATTTTATTTTCTGCACTTTATTTTTTCTGCAATTCTATTATCTGCTCTTTAAATTTTCATGTTAATTAATTAGCTGCTCTTTAATTTTCATGCTAATTAATTCCTGCAATTTTATTTCTGCATTTCTTCCTGTAATTTTATTACCTGCATTTTAATTCCTGCTTTAGTTTTATTTTCGGATTGGATGAGCCCCTTAAGAACCCGACCCATTAAGAACCCGGCCCAACTCCCACCTACCACCCCTTTACTACTTAAAGCTACCCTCTCCCTTCTCTCTCCTCATTCACTCCTTCACCATTACTTCTTCTTCTTCCTTTCATTACTCTCTCCACCTACCAACTAGGCAAGTACATCTTGCTCTACATGAGGACCATATTTTATGGTTCAATATTCTTCCTCTCATGATTCTAAGAGAGTTTAGTGCTTAGTATTTTTGATTCCATTGGTTCATTTCTTGTAGATCTAAGTTATTGTATTTTCGGTTGTCTATGGGTTTTGATCTAGCAAACTCCTTTGTTCTCAAGATTTGATGGTTCCATGTCGTAGAGCAGTTCATCCTACCCAATTTTGACCTTTGGAAAGTTGGATTCGGACTTATTTTGACCAAGTTATAGACTTTTGAAGCTTTGGGGTGCAACCATGGAGTTCTTGCTGTTTGGAGAAGACAGTGAGCAGTGTATGCTAGCTTTTTAGCTACGTCACTGAGCTGTGCGCGCTTTTTAGCGCAGCGCAGTATGGAGTCCATACGCTGCCTTTTTAGGAAGCGTGTGTCTTGCATACGCTACCTTTTGGAAGCGTGTGTCGTATGGAGTTCATACGCTGCCTTTTGGGAGCGTATGACTTGCATACGCTGACTTGAATGGTCAGGAGTCGTATGGAGTTCATACGCTACCTTTTGGGAGCGTATGACTTGCATACGCTGACTTGAATGGTCAGGAGTCGTATGGAGTTCATACGCTGCCTTTTGGGAGCGTATGACTTGCATGTGCTGACTTGAATGGTCAGGAGTCGTATGGAGTTCATACGCTGCCTTTTGGAAGCGTATGACTCCCATACGCTAGCTTGGCTTGAGCGTAGCTTGACCTGGGCGTACGCTGGCTTGAGCGTAGCTTGACCTGAGCGTACGCTGGCATAAGCGTAGGCTGACATGAGAGTAGCCTGCTTACCCTGGATCTTCTATAGCCCTGTATATTGATATCTTATTAGATGTTTAACGTCCATTTTATATCCTTACGCCTTTTTGCATAAACTTGATATAATCATGATATGTTAATATTTCTGTTAAATATAGATTGTTACGTGGGATGTACCATGTGTCATGAATTGAGTTATAGATACTCGGATTGACTAGAATTAAACCCTGAGAGTTGTAGACTCGACCCCACTGAATGCTAGTTGACTTTCATGCCTTGCCACCATTGATAATGATTGTGATCTTGACTAAATTGATCATGCGTTCCTAATTGGAACTAAGAGACTGGCTAGTCGTCTTATTGAATGAAATGAATGAGACACGTTCATGTTATGAACTATTGTACTCGACTGGCTGATCCCAAATATTGACATACATGCACATGCAGGCTTCAATCTATTTATTTATTTACTTATTTATTTTCTACAAAAGAAGCATGTGTACTTTATGGTCAAGGCATGATTACCGTGGATAGATTTGATTGTTGCATTACGCTATGTAAGACCTGCAACCTAACCGCACTGGTATCGTTGTAGAGTTGTGCATATCGTACCCCGTACGAAAGTACTCATTTGAATGACCATGATCCACGGCATGGGATTTCACTCAACGTAGAGACTATTAAGTTAAATAAAATAATGATTGCATGGAGAGAATGGATTTCCGAATTCTTACATGGCAGCCCCCTTGGGACGAGTAGTACCCGACGGGCCGGCTGGTTCCCACAGATACTGTAAATCTGCCACACGGGCAGGAAACAGTATCTGCTTTTATTATTATTGTATATTGTATATTGACGGGCGTCCTGCTAGGACTCGTCTAATTCATGCATGGGCCAATTGATCGACTGGATAGACTAGCCTTGCTTGCACATAGTAAGAACTGAGGAATCCCTAATTGCATTATTCCAGGATAACTTGGGACTCATAATAGCAAGCCGTAGGAGTTGATTGGCCGTTCAAGATGATTTGTTTGTGTACTGTACTCTGTTACCTAACTGGGATGATCAGAATGTCAGGACATGACGGGCCAACTTCTGTCCTTGTTTGGTTGGGAGGTTGGTTCGAAGTGTCTTGATGTGATGTGAGTTCTAGTAGCAAGCAGAGATCTATTATTATATTCTCTTACTTACTGGTTTTAGTTCTCATGTCGTGCTCCCTTGTGGTACTTGCTATTAGAGGTCTAACCTCTCTGGTTTTGTATGGCCAGATTTAGAGCCAGTTTCCGAGGACTCAGCGTACTTCCACCTCCAGGATGGTCAATACTAGAGGAATGATCGCAGGAGGTCACGAGTGGGTTCCTTAACTTCACCACTCGTTTTGTTATCTACTTTATACCTTGCCGTTTGGCACCGACATGTTAGTCGGATTGTCTTGTACTTACTTTTGCATAATTGTAATTAAGTCAGACTGCAGCTGATAACAATTGTGTATACTTTTGCTACATCAATCTGGCTATGTTTTGTAAAGCCAGATCTCAAGAACATTTTGACTGAGCGTTTGGGACGCCTTACTGCTTTACCTTACATGTTCTATATTTCTGTTTCTTGTTTGAATGATTGAGACAATAGATGTGAAATGACCATAGTAAGACTTTTATGTAGTATGCACCCCCTCGTCTGGTTAGACAGCATTGATCGTATTATACGGTATTCATCTACCCGTAATACGTAGCTGGCTGAGTCACTCCCCCGCTCTCCAGTATTCTGGTTCTGGGGCGTGACAGTTTCTGTGTTTTGATTCTTACTTGATGTATCCACTGGCCCCTTGAGCTCCCAGCGTACATGCTGCAACAACAAATGACCGCCACCGCCGCCCCATCCCTATCCTCACTCCTCCCCTTGGCGCGCTTCCCTGACTGCTTCCTCTTCGCGTCCATCCTCTTCGGGAGAGGGGAGAGTGAGAGTCCTCTTCAGGAGGGAGAGAACACAGGAGAGTGAGAGAGAGAGAAACAACATGATTGATTTAGGATTTTTTTTTTTTTTTTGGTATAGAGTGAAGTTTAGGTTTAGAGATTTTCTTTTGGAGAGGTCAAAGTAAGAGAAGGGGAGGTTATTCTGGAGAGGTGAAGAGGCGGCATAAGAGAAGAGAGAGAGTGTTTAGGTTTATGATTTTTTTTTATACATGGAGGGGTAAAAATGGCATAACAACAAATTCAGTTTTCGGATCGGGTCAGGAACCGAATCCTGAAACCGTGATCCGAACCGAATTAAGTCGGTTTTTACTCTCAAAAACCGAATATCGACCCGATTAATTTATAACCGACCCGATTTGCAATTTCGGGTCGGTTCGGATCTGTTTCGGGTTGAAAATCGACAATTGCTCACCCCTAGTTGCGGAGAGCTATGGGACGTCTAGTGGTCTTAGCGGCATGGCTTAGAGACGAGGGGAGGGAGAATAGAAGGAGACGAGAAAGCTAGGGTTTGGAGTCTGGACTCCCAAGAGAGGTAGGAGAGTAGTTCGAATTACGGGGGGCTTTCACTTTTGGGTTAGTTTTAGCTTAACGGCAGAGCGAAGCGGGTTATGCATTTTTTTTTAATTGAATGATACGTTCTGGAACGTATGTAAACGAATTTGATACATATCTGCAGCTAAAAACTGAATTAACATTCATGATACATATAATAACGTATCCTGGATGTATCTGAACATATCGGATGCGTATCACGTATCCGATATGCCCGGATACTAATTCTTGGACCTGATTTAAGTATCCGTGCCTTAGAAGCCAGAAGCAGAGACGGAAGCGAGAGCGGGGGGAACACGACTACTTAGAAGAGTCTAAAGTTTGGAACGTTATGGGAGCGTGCGCTAATAAAAAATTTATGTTTATTAATTATTGTTATAAAAACTTATAGATATCTTAATATTTATTAAATTTATAAAGTTCAGTTCAAAGTTACAGAAAAATCATTCGCATGTTAATTTTTATGATGTCATGATAAATAATCTTTAGTTTCTTAGTACTTTGATAAACGTGTATTAAAATCTGCTAACTTTCTTCCCAAAATTTATGTCCTCTTTTAAAATTATGGTCATATTATGGGAATCGTTCACGTCGTCCAAGAAATGCGTTCCCGTCGTCGGAGAAACGAGCTGCTGTCATTGGGGAAGCGAGCTCCCAAGTAAGAACCGCTGAATCGAGATTATTACTGAGATTCGTTGACCTTGTAGGAGTTTCTGACTTCTAAGATCCGTGCTTCCTAGTATGTAGCCTCAAGGCTCGAGGGAAAAGGATTGGAAGGGACCATATTTGAAAACCCTAATTGATGTGGTCCCTACCTCTTGGTTTAAATAAGAAATCATTTACTGCATATTAAATTTTTTGCCCTCACATTAAATGTTCAGTCAGCCGTCCTTATTGATGTGGTCCCCTACCTCTTGGTCCAAACCCTGCACATTAAATTTTTTGACATGTGGGCCTAATTCACTTCCACCTGTCATAACAAAATCAGCTCACTTTTTTTTTCTAGGAAATCAAATAAATATTTATACCATAAAATTGGAAAAAAAAATCAGAAAAAGTCGAAAAATCAGTAAAAAAAAAAAAGAGAAAAACCAAACGAAAAATTAAGCTTGAAAATGAAAGAAATGCTTCTGCAAAAAAGAAAACAGAAAGTAAATCAAATAAAATCACGAAAAACAGACAAAATAAACCTATTTAATATAATTTAATAATATTATAATGAAAAATTTAACTTCTAAATTAGGTTAGATTTCAGATTATAAATCAAATGGGATTAAATTGTCTATTATTCTGTTGACTTTGATGATTATTCTCTTGATTACTATATTAAATAATGGGCTAATTAGCGTTTAGACCCTGGATATTATACCAGTTTAGAGTTTAGGCCATGGCATGTCCAATTGGAAAGTTTGGACCCTGAGTTTTTGTATTTTGTTTTCTTTTTCCTTTATAGCCTATATAGGAAAGTTGTATTGTTATGCATAGGATGGAGGGTATAATGGGGAAAAAGAAACAATAAATAGAAATTCAGAGTCTAAATTTGACAATTGGACATGTCAGGGTTTAAACTCTAAACTGGTATAAAATCAAGGGTCTAAACACTAATTAGCCCTTAAATAATTTGTTAACTATTCTTGTTAGTTGTCATGTTAATTTGGTCAGAATTTCTATGTATTTATTTATGAAAATGTTATCTGTTGTGGGTGAATGGTTCAATAATGATTAATATTTCATTTAAAATTAACCAGAAACAACATAAATTAAAAAATTCAATTCTTTTTGAGCTTTTATTACTTTTTTGAGGATTTCCGAAACTGAAAAATCTGATACTCTGATCCGAAACCGATGATAGTGGTACTCATAAGGAGGAGACGACACTTTTGCCGATATTTTGAACCTTGGTGTTTATCCATTCTTTAGTCAGCATACCAAACAGACATGCACACACAAAGGAGAGGCTATACTTAGGAGCAGTCGATTCACACTGAGCTTATTCCCACATAGGATTCCTTAATAATCGAATCTTAGGTAACTTAATCTTGATTATGAACTGTGATGGCATGGATATGGCACAGCAAGGTAAGGACATGGCGACACGACACCTAGTTTGGTGTGTGCAGATAGTGTCAAATAAATATCCATTACGTGTCCGACACGTAACGGCAAAGATTTTTTGAGTGTCCGTGCTTCCTAGTTTATGAATGATCTCTATTGGTCTACCTTTCTTCTGCTAGATACTCACGATTTATAATGTTTTATTGTTGATGTAACTTCTTTCTTCTTGGACTTTTGCAGATTGTAAGTAACTGGGAGACGAACAAGCCGTGGCTTCCCAAAGCTAGGACAGAGGAGGTGTGCCCTTTTATGGTCCCAAACATTCCAATTTTTTGATTCAGTCACTGTTTTTGCTTACATAATGTGCACAACTGCCCTGAAAAATTCTTCAGGTTCTTAGTGAGGCTGGCAAAATCAAAAGTTGGTTGGAAGAGAAGGAGGCCTTACAAAAGAAGTATGTTTACTAAAATATAAGTGACTAATAAAGTAATAGTTAATTATCGTTCCTGTTAAAAATGATAACTGCACTATCCTAATGTGAATTTATATTATTTTAAGTCAATACTTACTCTTAGAGCTTATATCTTTCTTAAACTGCATGAAATCATATCTCCATGTTCACATAGTTGCCTTTCGTTCTTTTGTGCTTCAATTAAAAGGTTGTATGATAGTTCCTTCACCGAAATTCAAATTGAGTGTCTGGAACATAAGATTATAGTATTTCTTTGTATGTGAGTCTTGTAGTCTGTGCATAATGTCTTTATCTGGTTGTTATTGTTGAAATAAGATTGGATTAAGTTAGTATTGCTAATGTGGAGTTAATTTATGTGTGTTTGTTTTGTTTGTGTGCTTGTTTGTTTCTTTGTTAGTATTTGATGTATTGTTAATAAATATACTTTCCATCCTACAGCCTGTTCCCTTTGGCCTAAAGTTGTTTGTTGGATAACCTGAAATCTGGATATGTGTAATGGTTAGTAGTTTAACCAATGTTGTGACAGACAAGCTTGTACAAAGAGGCTAGGAGGGGCCTAGCGCCTAGGTGGCATGTAACTTTAAAACACGCGCATAGAGACACACACAGACATGTATATATAATTAAACAAATGAACCAGTGATTAATAACCATCCATTTACACCAAGGAGTAAGCATTTTAACAAATCAATTGATAATTATTTATTACTGCCAGGACTAGGCTGGTTAAGGCAAGAGTTAGGTGAAATATGGTCAGGTCTAGGCTGTGTTATGATGGGAAATGTGCCAGGACACTTAGGACATAGCCCAAGCCCAACAGAGTTGTATCCAGCTGAGTTTAGAGCCTTAGACAGGGCCTAAGACCCTAGATATACCCACTTTCTAGATCAATGAGTTTTAACTTTTAACTAAGTCAAGTTACTCAACACACATCTTGCCAACAAAAAGTCCATTGTGACGTTGAAAGCAAACTATCTACCTGTGAGCATCAGATTTTGGACATCATTGTTGTTTTGTGTAATTGAGACAGAACAGAAAAGGCACCAAGAAGGAAAAAAAACAAACAAAAAACATATTTTTACATGGAGACCCAAATCAAGGAAAACATACGGCAACAACAAGATTGTTTTCTTCGCCCTATTATCAGATGGAGGATACGAAATAGTTAGATTGCGTTCAGTTTTCCCATGGAAACCCTGGGATGGGCATTCAAATTGATTTATTTTCCTCTGTTACCCTTGGGGTGGGCATTCAAGTTGATGGAACATCGTAGAATCATGAAGCATTGAAGCCTGATAACGGAAGTGTTTTGACACCATTAGGCAGCTGATCGTAGTTATAGTCTTGTATCCCTTATGTGTTAAACTAGCATTGATATGGTATAATTGGACAGACCTACATCTTGAAGGAGTAGATTTGGGGTGCAACATACTGCAATTTGGTTCTTTTTGCTTCTTTTTTTTTTTGGTTACTTGTTGGATTTTCTCTGTAACTAATTGGTACTATAACGGAGAAAAAAGGTACTATAATGGCGTCATACATTGGTTGGACATGTCGATCTTATTTGCAGGAAGTTTTCTTGTTTTTCTTCCCAGTCTTTCATACTTCTTGTAGACATAACAAAGGAGTGACAAATTAACCACATTTAAAATTTATGAGCATATATTTCAACAATTTCCATAGTGTAAGAGAAACAGATGACTAGTCGTCCTTTGCACAACTTAAACAAGTTTATGTAGATCCACTGCAGACATCAAAGGCGCTGTTTAAAAAGTTTCAAATTTATATTGTATCCATTTCTGATTCCTTGCATGGAACTCGTGCATCGTCTTTTCCTTAGACAAAGAGGTCTGCTGGGTTTTTGTTGACATAGTTGGCCTGAGCTAGCTGTTTGTTCTCTCTTTCCAGGAACTCGGACTTCGCTGCACCAATTTTCACATCAGAAGAAGTGCATGAAAAAATTGCCCGACTTCAAGACAAGGTAATCATTCATTTGTGCCTGCTCATGTACTACTAAACTCTGGCTAGTTATTTCTTCTTCCTCGTATTGTATTTATAGAAATCATTCTTCCACAGGTCTCGAGTGTCAACAGGATCCCTAAACCGAAACCCAAGGTCGAGAAACCTCCCAAGGAAGAGCCGGATAACAAAGAGAACGCCACGAACACCGACAGTGACAATGGCTCAAGCTCGACTACTGACGAGGACACTGCTCAAATGGACCCGCCTACCGGAAATCCAACTGACGAGGCTAAAGAGACCGAGTCGCACGATGAACTGTGATCTGATTGCCCCTAGATACTTAGATACAAAAGCAAACACTCGGATACAGCAAAATCCAGTTTTGGAATACAGCATGCTTCATGGCATTTTAACAAGAAGAACCCCCTCAGAAGCTGCAGATTTGGCTCATACCCTTTATTCAGGTAGATATTAGTTTCCGAGAGCAAAATTTTGTGAGTCTATTTTTACAGAGATACTCTGCCTATTATGTTAATGCCCCTTTTATTCGGGGGATATCTTGTACTCTTAAAAACTCATTTTTAAGTACACATAGTTGAGATATTCCCCCCCTGTTAATCGTATATGTTCTCATTATGATTATAAGTTCTCATTATGATTATAAAATTTCTCCTTGGTATACTTCGGATGGTTAACCTCTACTAATCATATTCTTCGGCACTTAATTTTATGGATTGATGCATCTGTATAAGAGTTTCTTTTCTTTTTCTTATTTGCTTCTTCATTTTGATAAACTTATGTTTAGTTTTCCTTTTCGAGAGTGCCAACAGATGTAATTCTTTCATTTCATGTCACCCCCAACACACACACATCTCATTTCTTGAATAAAATTGCCGGTGGGAGTTGACTGGCTTTAGTTTGATCTCAAGTTTGATCTCAATTAAGTAGGATCAAAACTTCATGGAGTTCTCTTTGGATGCGGATTTAGGCCTCGTTTGGTTCACGGATTCAAGGAATCGGGAAAGGAAACTTGTTCCTTTCCTTTGTTTGGTAGCCACAAATTTGGAAAACACTTTTCTGACACGAGGGAAAATAGGAGGGAAAATGGTTTCTCTCATAACCCATGGGATTCATTTTTCCTCTTCTTTTTCCAACATTAATTATCAAACATTATGACAAAAGTAGCCTTGATTTATTACCTATTTTACCAATTAACTCTTCATTATAATTATGTTGACATTGGATATTGTTAGAACAATGATATATTTTTTCTTTTCTTTCCGACACCAACCAAACATAGGAAAAAAAATTTGATAGAAATTATGTTTTCCCATTCTCATAAAAAAATACATGAAAATTGATTTCCTTTCCGTCTTGGTTCGCGGAATGGAAGGGAAAGGAAATCAATTCCTTGGCATTTCCTTTCCTTTGGGAAATTAAGATTCCGATTGATTTTCCTTTCCGATGTTTGGGAATGCCAAGAAATTTGGAAAGGAAAGTGAATACTTCAATGTGGGAAAGTGATTCCTTGCTTGGATGGATGGAATCACTTTTTTCTCTAATTTTTCTTCCATTGGGAATCACTTTTCTTTCCTCCTCAATTTCTTTGGCACCCAAACATAGAAAAGTAATTACTTTCCTTTCCCACCCCGAAGATTCCGCGAACCAAACGAGGCCTTAGAGCATCTCCAACCCTATTGTCTTATTTTGTGTTGTGAATCTTAGGTGGCATGGGACACAAGACAATGTCTTGTATAGGTGGCAAGATTATATTCACAAATGACAATGAGTTTAAAAGGTCATCTCCAATGCAAAAGTAAAGAGAAGACAATACAAAGTAATTTTTTACAACTTCTAAGATAACTTTTACTCTTCTACTTCTTTTTATAAACATTTTTATTCACAAATGATGATGTGGACATAAAGACATTGTGAAGTGCATTGTCTAGATCTAGACAACCAACTTTACATTGTCTTTGTCATGTTATTGTCATGTCAACTCCATACTTTATTTTACATTTGCATTGAAGAAGTACTTTTGAAAAAAATAGTTGTCATTCCTATGTGGCAACCATTTTTTTCAAACTCACAATAAGGTTGGAGATGCTCTTAATGTGAACTCTCTCCCAAAAAGATCTCATGTGAACTGATCCGGTTTCTAGCTTGACCTTCGGATGAGCCCCGTCTCTCTTTTCCCATTTCCCCATGTGACTCTCATTCCCAAAGCACCTATTCTTTTTGAATTAACAGTTGACTTGAAATTTTTTGTCCCATCTGTTGGGCTTTCATTGTTGATATTGATTCGATATAAAATAATTCTACAATATGCTTTTTATTTTGGGCTAATTAGCCTTAGACTCTGAATTTTATAATCTGTTTAGAGTTTAAGCTCTCATATAGGGGCTGTTTGGTTCATTGAAAGTGGGGGTGAAAGTTGAAAAAATTTGCAAGTCCGTTGAACTTGCTTCAGTTCAGCTGTTTGGTTGAAAAGTTGAAAGTGGGGTGAAAGTGGTTGATGGGACGCGGGGAAGTTCCTGTCTCCTTCATTTTTGGTACACTTTCACCACACCATTTTTTTGGTGAAAGTGGTGGAAAGAGAAGGAAAAGTGTGGAAAGAGAAAAGTGGTTTTCGTTTAATATATCTCCAACCAACATCCACTTTCAACAACCATCCAAACAACGGAACTCTTTTTTTTCCACTTTCAACAACCATCCAAACAATGAAACTCCTTATTCCTCCACTTTCATATTTTTCAACCATCAACCAAACATCTTTTGGAAACTCAAAATTTATGCGTACGCATCGCGTGCGCAAGTTTCGTTTTTCCACTTTCGCACTTTCATACACTTTCGTGCAACCAAACAGGCCCATATCTAATTTGAGAGTTTAGATCCTGATTTTTATTTTTTATTTTTTTTATTATATTCTCTTTAACCTATATATGAATTCTTTATTATTAAACATGAAGGAAGGGTATAATAAGAAAAAGGAAACAAAACATAAAAATTTATAGTCTAAACTCTCCAATTGGATATGTCATGACTTAAATTCTAAATTTGTATAAAATTAAAAGTTTAAACACTCATTAGCCCTTTCATTTGTAGACAACTTAGATATGATTTGAAATTGTTATTACTTTTCGAAAAATAAAACAGAAACTGTTGCTGCATTTTGGAAAACAAAACAGAAGTAGTCTTAGAAAATAATCTTTTACTTTCCTTTACCATTATTCAAAATTGAATTATTTGTTTTCAAATGATAAGTTGATATTACAATGAAAACTTTTAAAACTAGTTAAAAAGAAGAACTAACAACCCCCCTATATCTTATGAGTATTACATAGACAATCCGGATTGTGAAACAAATTACACGGACTACATTTCTTTTATGAAAAAAAATTAGTGTTATAACTTTTTATAGAAAATATAAAACATAATAATGGTTTGTGTAATTAATTTCAAAATATAATTTCAAAGTAGGGATGGTTAGTATAATAAGTATGAAACATATGTATAGTTAACGTAACCCATGATGGCTGATCTAAAAAGATTGTTATTGTTATTGAGAAAAAATAACAACAATGGTAGTATTACAATCATGGCCCACGATGACTGATCTAAAAAGATTGTTATTGTTATTGAGCAAAAAAAAAACAACAATGGTAGGATTGCAATAAAATGGATTACAAATCGTTTATAATCGCATACGTGACGATTACCAATTGGGTCTCCTATCCCCATGTGGGATAGGATACGATGGTTGTCAATTGGACTGTGTTATTGTAAGGACTTGTTTGGTAAATAGGATTAGGATTTTGATTTGGATTTGGAAATCCCAAATCCAAATCCAAATCCAAATCCAAATCATGAATTTTCAAATCCAAATTCGATTATGGATTGTTTGGTAAACTATTTGCCATTGGATTTGGTTGAAATCCAAAATCAGTGTTTGGATAGAAAAATAAATTTTGCCATTGGATTATAATAAAAATATTAATTAAGATATTAATTATGAGTAATGTATTAATTAGTTAAGATTACAATAAAATATTAATTAATTAATTAATTAATTAATTATTAAGATTATAATAAATTATTAAGTATGATTACAATAAAATATAATAATAGAATTATAAATTAATTAATTATTAACTAATTATTATAATTATATTTAGGATTAATAATTAAATAATTATTATAGTTATGATTAATCAATTATTAATTAAGATTATAATGGGTTAATAAATTATTAATTATAATAATATATTAATTACTAAATTATTAATTATGATTATAATTATGATTAATAAACTATTTATTAAGATTATAATAAAATAGTAATTAATAAATTATTAATTAAGACTAATAAATTACTAATTAAGATTATAATTAAGTATTAACTAATAAATTATTAATTAAAATGAAATATTAATTAATAATTTTTAATTAAGATTATAGTTATGATTTATAAATTACTATATTTATGGTTATAATTACTATTAATAAGGATATAAATTATTAATAAAGATTATTATAAAATATTAAATTATAAAATTATAAATTAATAATTTAAGTGATGAACTTATTTATAATTAAGAATAAAAATTCATACATAAAATAATTACTAACTATTAGTTAATTTTTATATATTTTTAATTATTATTTAGTATTAGCTAGATATTTAATAGAACAATAAAAAAATATTAAAATAAATTAATCCATCTTCTTTCTTCCAAATCCAACTTTCTTTCTTTCAAGTCCAAAATTTGAAGTTGGTACCCCCACCTTTTCATATTCAAATTCAACTTAAACTCCAACCAAACATAAAATTTCATAAATTTAGTTCCAAATACATAAAATCTTGAAATCTGACTTCAAATAAGATTTACCAAATAGATTCTAAATTTGAACAAAATAATTACTGCCAGCTGCCATCATGGCCCCGCACCGGATCCAATCATTCCAGTCATCCCACCCGAAACCCGACAATCCGGCTCCTCTTCTTCCGACCGGGGAACCTGCCGGCTATTCCCCAGCAGCCCAGGACACGTGTCACTCTATGACGACTTCAGTAGCCCTTTGATTTGACATCTCCCGTCCAGTCAACGGCACATTCTAAAGAGACCCGAACTCAGACCCTACTTAGTGACCATCCTACGTGGCACATCTCGATTGCAAATTTCAGGGCGGACCCCACGGTGCCATTTCAGAGTTGATGGTGAGGTGCGGATTGAGTGTTCCGCGTGCTAGTCATTTATAGACTCTGTACCATCATAGGAATATGGAGCCACTGAACTTTTGGGACCCCAACAACTTCTTTCTTCTTTCTTCCTTCCTTCTTTGAAGAGTTTGGGTTTTGATGGGGAGTTTGGAGCTCACCATGGCCATCCATGGCCCACCTTCCTCTTCTTACTTCTCTGGTATTTCTCTAGTTTTCATGACAATTCTTCTGACAATTTATTGCTATTTTTTTTCTACAACTTAATTGTCCATTTGTTTATTTTGTCACATTTGGGAAAACATCAACATTTGGTACTAATATGAGATTTTTTTTAAAAAAAGAGAGATTTTTTTTGCTCAATTTTCACCCTCTTTATTATTATTTTTTTTCCTTTTCCCCTCTTTTGTTTAATATAATTTATCACAGGTTCCCCTTATTTAACAAACACCTTCAAAACTAAATAACATATGCATTTGTCCCTTCACAAATCATACTATTCACATCTATATAATCTTCCCTCCCTTCTTATTGTTCTGTCCCTCTTAATGTAACATGAGTATGAAATTTTTCTCTCTACATAGCTAATAACAAACAAAAAAAATTCGTCTAGGCTGTGTTTGATTGGATTTTTTTTCATGAAAAATATTTCCATCACAAATTTTCCACCGATTGTAGTGTTTGATAGCTTATATTTTCTATGGAATTATTTTTCAAAAAATTATCATTTTTTTTATATTTTCTTTCAAAACTGTGAAAAATGAAACTGGCCTGAACCATAGTAAAACATTTTTTTATATATATAGAAAATAACTATTTTCCAAAAAACTATCATTTTTCATATTTTCATCCAAAATGTTGGAAAATGAAACTTGTCCAACCCATAGGATATCATTTTCCATGGAAAATAACTATTTTCCGTGAAAAATAATGTCAATCAAACACCCAAATTAAGTTTTTCAAGGAAATTTTTTAAAATTTCATGGAATTGTTTTCCTAGAAAAATAATTCCACGGAATTAATTTCTTTTCCATATATTTTTCACCTTGCAATCAAACGCACCCTTAAATTAAGTTTTCCAAAAAAAATTTCAAATTCCATGGAATTTTTTCTAATAAAAATAATTATGTGGAATTGATTTATTTTCCACCTTGCAATCAAACGCACCCTCCTTCTATATGTGTAGATGCGAGTGGATATCGTAACATGAAGGATATCGACATAAACCAGCCAGCACAAGGACCAGAAGAAGAAGAGGAGTTCCCGGCGGGAAGCGCAGAAGAAGACGGAGAGGTCGTCGAGGAGGACGAGGCTGCCACCGAGGACCGTCGGCCGAGGAAGCTCCGGCTCTCCAGAGAGCAATGCTGGCTGCTGGAAGAGAACTTCAGGCAGAACCACACTCCAAACCCTGTGAGCAATTAACATAATTTGCTCACCAACCATCAGTTTGTCTTTACTTAGCTACGCCTACGCCTTTGCATTATTTTTTGTCGATGGTTAACTAATGCGTTTTTTTTTGTGCCCGTCTTCAGAAGCAGAAGGAAGCGCTGGCGGCGAAACTGAAGCTGAGGCCGAGACAAGTGGAGGTCTGGTTTCAGAATCGCAGGGCGAGGTGCGTTACGAGTCATTTATTGAGCTTGTCGATGCGAGATTAATTGAAGTGTTTGCTTCTTAGCCATTTATTAACCATCGAATTGAAGTAGGAGAACGTTAAGGCTAAATTATCTTAATGGCACCCCAACTATAGCGTTCGGACGTTTTTGACACTTTAACTTTTCATTGTTCGATTTTGGCGTCACAATTTAATAAATTGTTCTTTTCAAACACCTTTCGTCAATTTTGGGGCACATCGAGACCACTTTAAAAACATATCTTTTAGTACAAAAACGCAATTTTAGTACTTGTATTATCATTTTTTTTAAGTGCTCCCAGTGTGTTTCAAAAGAATAATTTATAAAGTTATGGTGCAAAATTTGAGCAGTAGAAAGTTAAGGTGCAAAAAATGTTCGAACGCTATAGTTGGAGCAGGGTCGGTCCAGAGGTTTTCGGGACCCATGGCAAACATTAAAATGATGCCCCTTTTTAAAAAAAAAACTGAAACCATTTAAAATAAATAAATTAGCCTCTCTACTAGTCCTTGAACCCATGACCCCTTGAACCCGTGACCTTTTATATACTAGGCCTTGAACCCATGACCCCTTGAACCCATGATCTTTTTATATACTAGGTATAAGTGAAAACCAACTGTACTAAGTAAGTTATTATATTATTTTGTATGAACACTAATATTTAACATATTACAAAGGTTTTTTATATATACAAAATATATATATTTGAGGCCCTCCTAGTTCGTGGGCCCTAGGCGGTCGCCCTGGGCCAGGGCCGGCCCTGAGTTGGAGTGTCCTTGGGATAATTTATCCGCAAGAGTAATTAACCAACTTTATTGAGCTTGTCGATACGAGAATGAAGTGTTTGTTCTATGGTCATTTACAGTAGGAAAACACCACCAGTTTTTTTTTTTTTGCCGAGGATGGATGTGTGTAAATGAGCTTGAAAGGATCCTCAAAATTGCTATAATTTGTTACGTTTGATATACATGGGTTACCAAACTAGTAGCTGGAGTAGGAATACGAGATTAGGAGCCTCCTTTTTAATTGGTCATATTTGTTCCATATTTATCGATCTATTTTTCTTTGAGCCAAACAAGTTTTGGAGCATTGAAAGTATTTTTGTTAACTCCTATGGAAAGAAATAATAATACTTCCCATCACTATCAATTACTAACAATGTTGTTGACAACACTTGGATGGATCAAGCCAATTTGGCTCAAAACTGAGAAACTTGCTCTTTATTATTTTGTTTAGACAGTTACTCCCACCTCTTTGGAGTTTTGAAGTGTGAGTTCTGGCCTACAAACTTGTAGAACAAAGCGAACAAAATTTGATTTTTATAACATTGGATGGTTTATTTATCAACCCAACATTCATTGATATTGGATGCTGATTGAGATCCTAACAATAATTAGTAGTATGATGCAGAATTTTTTGGGTCAAAAGTCGTGGATTACATAGAAGTTATGTACTCAAATCCAATGGAAATGACAACTGTCACATAAAAACAGGTCACATAAAACCTATGTTGCACGAATGTTGAACGGATACAGATAAGGACACGGAATATGGACATTTTCAAATAGGTAGGTATAAGTAGTCACCTATGTTGCACGGATATGGACACAGATACATGTACAAACACAATATGTATATGGACAAAATATTCATTAATTCATCAGCTGTTGGTGTTTTATTCTACATGTTGTGTGTTCACAACATTCTATTGTTAAAAGATAGTCCCACATCGGAAAAACACACCAAGTTGTATCTCTATATATTACTTATGAAGGAATAGAGAGATGCACATGGGTTGAGGCCCTATGGAGGGTGCCATGTGGGAGGATTTTACATAGAGGTGAGAATAAGAAACCAACTTTTGGCCAAATGAAAATAGATTTAAATCTGAGGCTTTTTGTGGCTTTTTGATGGCACTTTGCACTTGGCGTGCGAGGCGTACGGGTCGTGCGGGTCGTGCGGGTCGTGCGGGTCGTGCGGGTCGTGCGGGTCGAGCGGGTCGTGCGGGTCGAGCGGGTCGTTCAAATTATGTAACGTCCGCGGGTCTTGTGGGCTCAGATCCGGAAAAGGCTCAGATCCAGAAAATCCGGATCTGGCATTAAACAGGGCGTGCGTTCAGAATTTGAAAAGCCCATCTCGTGCCTATAATAACAGAAGCATCTCCTCTCTTCAAGGTTACAGAAAATACTTAGAAAAATTTCCAGAGAGAGAGAGAAGTGCTGCTGCTATTCCGAGGAGTCGACATTTTTGGCCAGCGAGCGTTCTAAAGTTCTCTTCGAACTTGCTGGTTCCTGGAGGCTTGTCCGTAAGGCGGATATAGCTTTGAGCGCCGGTGATCTTTCACCCCAGCAGGCTTTCTTCTTCCTTTGTTGCCTTTGATAATACCGTCGCTTCTCTTTAGAAGTTAAACGGTTCTGTTGCCTTCGAGAAATATTACGACATAATCTTTTTAGATTCTCGTAATACAACATCACCTTCTTTAAGGTGTCGTTGCTGGAAACATTGTCTTTACAATAGTTTCTGAATTCGTGTTTTTTCCATCGATTGTTCGCCAAGGGACTAACAATCTCAAAGCTATATCGAAAAGATGGATAACTCACGTGCATCGCTCGTCAATACCGACTTTAACAAGTTGGAGAAATTTGACGGCGAACATTTCCAAATCTGGAAACGGAAAGTAACATTAAACATTCAACTCGTGGAAGTTGATCACGTGCTGAATGAGGAAGAACCGGTCGTTCCAACAACCGGAACCGCAGAAGTTATTGCCGCTGCTAAGTCCAAGCAGGCAAAATGGATTAGAGAAAACAGTATCTGTAAACTGTTGATTCTCAATAGCATGGAAGACTCTTTGGCAGAGTCTTATTCCAAGAAGAATTCTGCCAAAGAGATTTGGGACTCCCTGGGAAAATTGTACGAAGATGACGAGAATCGGTCCAAGATCTTCTTGGTTGAAAGATACCACAAGTGGACCTTCGAAGATGAGAAGGCTATGCTGCCCCAAGTAAAGGAGTTTCTGAAGCTGCGCCAAAAATTAGATGACGAGAAGATGCCTCTTGTCGACAAGTTTGTCGTTGGAGGAATCGTCTCTAAACTTCCTGCGGGGTGGAGCAACTTCTATGCAAGGATGCACCGCAAGAAGCTGGACATATGTATGGAAGATCTCCTGCAAGAAATCCATGTTGAGGACGAGATGCGCTCTCAACAGAAGATGGATTCTCTGTCCAAACAACTGGCGAAAGCAAATCTGGTCCAAACCAGAGAGTACAAGGGGAAGCAGGCGGCTTCTCCTCATAAGAAGAAGAAGGACTTCACTAATCTGAAAGTGAAGAGTCCTTCATTCAAGAATCAGAAATCCAAGTCCCATGTGACTTGTTTCAAATGTGGCAAGAAGGGCCACTACAAAAGTGACTGCAAGGAACCAGAAAAAGGTGAGCCTAGTAAGGTTTCTTTGGTTACTAATCTGGTTGCAATGATAGCACAGGTTGCAAATACGGGAGTTGACTCGGACTGGTGGATAGACACTGGTGCGACATGTCATGTCTGCTCAGACAAGGAATGGTTCGAGTCATATGAGCCAACTTCCGAGAAAGTCATAATGGCAAACCAGGCACAAGCTGAAGTACTGGGGATCGGGACGGTGGAGCTGAAACTCACATCGGGGAACACTCTGACGCTTCAAGGAGTGAAGCATGTTCCTGCAATTGCTAAGAACCTGATCTCTGGGAGCCTGCTTTGTAACGCAGGCTTGAGGATGGACATCAATGCTGGCCAGATGGTGATGTCCAAGAAGGGTACATTCTTCGGAAAAGCTTTCCAGACTGAAGGAATGTACAAAATTCAGCTTGTTGTAACCCAGAAAAATGATATTAATGCTATTTCTACTTTGAACTATTCTTTTGAGTTGTGGCATAATAGGCTAGGACATGTTCATTGTAAAAGAATTAACAAAATGTCTAGCCTAGGACTTATCTCCAAGTGTGGGGGTAAGGTAGAGAAATGTGAAGTGTGTGCTCAGACGAAGATCACAAGAAAACCCTTTCACAGGGTCCATCGAAGCACAGATCTTCTGGAGTTGGTTCACTCAGATATCTGTGACTTCAAGCAATTCTCTACAAAAGCCGGGATGAAGTATTTTATTACTTTCATCGGCGACTTCTCAAAGTATGCTTTTGTCTACTTGCTCAAGTCTAAAGACGAAGCATTCGAGAAGTTCAAGGAGTTCAGGGCCGAGGCTGAACGGCAAACTGGACAACAACTCAAAAGGCTAAGGAGTGATCGAGGCGGGGAGTATCGGTCTCATGATTTCTCATCATTCTGTAAAGAACATGGAATCATAAATGAGACGACGGCTCCGTACTCTCCTCAATCCAACGGAGTAGCAGAAAGGAAGAACAGAACGTTGACAGAGATGATGAACTCTATGCTGTTGACTGCGGGTCTTCCAAAGAGCTTCTGGGGAGAAGCTGCATTAACGGCTACTTTCATTCTCAATAGAGTACCGTATGCAACTTCGGATATAACCCCTCATGAACTCTGGTTCAAAGTCAGACCTAACTTGAATGTCATTCGAGTGTGGGGGTGTCTGGCTTATGTGAAGCTCCCAGATCTGAAGATTCAGAAGCTGGGGACTAGGACTACTAAGGCTATCTTCTTGGGTTATGCCGAGAAGAGTGATGCTCGGAGATTCCTTGATATAGAATCAAATCATATCATTGAATCTCGCGATGCTGAATATTTTGAAGACAAGTTTGCAAGGCACAAAAATATTATTCTCGCGGATCTTCCGGAGAATGATGAGTGTGCAAAGCAGACAGAAGTCCTTATCGAACCAGTAGTCCAAGAAGAAGCTATTGTCGAAGAGACACCAATTGAACCAGAACTCGCTGAGCCGTCAACTAAGCGAGTAAGGAGGCCGAAAGACTTCGGAGATGACTTCGTCACCTATCATGTGGAAGCAGATCCGCTTACATATGATGAGGCGATGAAGACCAGAGATGCTGTATTCTGGAAGGAGGCGATAGACAACGAGATTGACTCAATCACCTCCAACAACACATGGGTGTTAGTTGACCTGCCAGAAGGAGCAAGACCCATCGGATGCAAATGGATCTTCAAGAAGAAGATGAAAGCAGATGGATCCATTGACAAGTTCAAGGCCAGGCTAGTGGCCAAGGGGTTTGCTCAGAAGCAGGGGATCGACTACTTTGACACTTATGCTCCAGTAGCTCGGATGACAACCATCAGATTGTTAATTGCTCTAGCAGCAATACACAAGCTGGTGATACATCAGATGGATGTGAAAACGGCATTCCTTAATGGCGAGCTGACCGAAGAGATCTACATGCAACAACCAGAAGGTTTTGTCGTCAGAGGTCTGGAAGACAAAGTCTGCAAGTTGATGAAGTCTCTGTATGGTTTGAAACAAGCTCCCAAAATGTGGCATGAGAAGTTTGACAAGGTGATAAGGTCAAATGGCTACAGGGTCAGAGAAACAGACAAGTGTGTCTATACGAAGTTTGCTGACGGAAGAGGAGTAATCGTTTGTCTTTACGTGGACGACATGCTAATCCTAGGTACGGATTTAGGCTGCGTCACAGAGACAAAGAAATTCCTCTCGACCAAGTTCAGTATGAAGGACTTGGGGGATGCTGACGTAATCTTGGGGCTCAAGATCATCCGGACAGGTACTGGAATAGCGCTGTCACAATCTCATTATATTGAGAAGATGCTCACTCGCTACGGGTATCAAGATCTTCCTATAATTGATACACCGTACCGGAGTGATCAGAAGCTGGAGCCAAATTCGAGGGAAAGCGTCAGGCAGTTGGAGTACGCTAGCGTCATCGGAAGCTTGATGTACGTTACTACTGCCACAAGGCCTGACATAGCTTTTGCGGTGGGAATGCTGAGTCGGTTCACTAGCAACCCAGGCGTTGAACACTGGAACGCTGTGAAGCGTGTTATGAGATATCTAAAAAGGACTCAGACATTTGCACTATACTACAGCGGAGATCCATCAGTAGTGGAAGGCTTCAGTGATGCTAGCTGGTGTTCAGAGGTGGAGAGCGAGTATTCGACAGGTGGATTCATATTCGCTTTGGGCGGAGCTGCTATATCGTGGAAATCGAAGAAGCAGACAATGTTATCTCGCTCCTCCATGGAATCTGAATTCTTTGCATTGGATGCTGCTGCAGATGAAGCAGAGTGGCTTCGGGAGCTCATGTATGATCTTCCGGTGGTTGGAGCTCAGATACCGGCAATCCCGATATACTGTGACAACCAGGCGGCAGCAGCAGTAGCATCAAATGAACTCTTTAACGGAAAGAAGAGGACTGTGCGGTTAAAGCACAGAGTAGTGAACGATCTCATCAAACGAGGCGTCATTGCAGTGATCGATGTTCGGAGTCAGGAGAACCTGGCGGATCCGTTCACGAAAGGCCTCAAACGACAGCTGGTCGAGGACACAGCAAGGAAGATGGGTTTGAAGGCATTCTAATATTGTGTCATTATAATCCTATCAATAAATTTTATGTTATTGGTTCAAAGAGAAATCTACCAGATATCTAATTTTTTGATTCAAGGGAGGACTATTGACTGGAAAAATATTAGTTAACAGTGGGTACTTGTTCTGCGGAACAATGAGTTCTCAGACTGAGTGAAGGTCTGTTATGCTTTACAGGAAGCATGGTGGCGCAACAACCACAAAGGAGTGTTACAACTCCATGCTACAGTGGGGTGACTCCACCATGAGGTTCCCAGGTAGGGGTAATGCCTCGGCTTTGTTAGCCAAGTCACAGGCGGCGTAGCACCGCATATAGGCAGGTAGCCTAATGTTGCATAATCATAAAGAGGTGTAGACAGCACTACAAAGAGGACGGTATCCTCATGTTGCAATGGCATGACACCACGAAGAGGTACCAGGAAGGGTAAATCCTCGGCTTTGCAAGCCATGTCATAGCGGCGTAACACCGCACGGAAGCGTAAGGCTTCATGCTGAGTAGTTTGGCACTACAAAGAGGATTGTGACCTCATGCTACAGTAGTATGACACTACGATGAGGTACCCAGGTGGGGTAAAGCCTCGGCGTTGAGCCATGTCATAGCGGCGTAGCACCGCAAAGGAGCGCAATGCTTCATGCCATGACTCTTTATAAAGAACTCACCTATAATGTATGGACAGAGAAATAGGCCGTCTCTTGAGGGTAAATTTGTAGACGCCCAAAATACATACATTGAAATCCAGGCTGGCACAAGGCCTTTAATGTGCAGCCAGAAGCACAGATAACTACATTATGTGAGTGGAAAAAATTACAGCTGTGGTACAGAATTCAAGGCGTAGTCCATTCTTGTATCATACTGTTGTTCAACCCATGCGGGAAGATTCAAGTCGTCAGCGACATCTATCCTAATGCATAATGGACAGTTATTATGTGGAACGCTTAACTCATATATATAGAGATATGTGGGGGATTGTTGGTGTTTTATTCTACATGTTGTGTGTTCACAACATTCTATTGTTAAAAGATAGTCCCACATCGGAAAAACACACCAAGTTGTATCTCTATATATTACTTATGAAGGAATAGAGAGATGCACATGGGTTGAGGCCCTATGGAGGGTGCCATGTGGGAGGATTTTACATAGAGGTGAGAATAAGAAACCAACTTTTGGCCAAATGAAAATAGATTTAAATCTATTGGAGCTAAGCCCCGAAGGGGCTTAGCGACTCGGACTCGGACTCGGACTCGGACTCGGACTCGGACTCGGGCTCGGGCTCGGGCTAATGGGCTTTTGAGGCTTATTGTGGCTTTTTGATGGCACTTTGCACTTAGCACGACAGCTCGTCGCAAGGCGCATTGTGCGCTTTAGTTGCGCTCGTGCGCGAGCCTCTGCGCGGCCCTGCGAGGCGTACTGAGCGTACTGAGCGTGCGGGTCGTGCGGGTCGTGCGGGTCGAGCGGGTCGAGTGGGCCGTTCAAATTATGTAACGTCCGCGGGTCTTGTGGGCTCAGATCCGGAAAAGGCTCAGATCCAGAAAATCCGGATCTGGCATTAAACAGGGCGTGCGTTCAGAATTTGAAAAGCCCATCTCGTGCCTATAATAACAGAAGCATCTCCTCTCTCCAAGGTTACAGAAAATACTTAGAAAAATTTCCAGAGAGAGAGAGAAGTGCTGCTGCTATTCCGATGAGTCGACATTTTTGGCCAGCGAGCGTTCTAAAGTTCTCTTCGAACTTGCTTGTTCCTGGAGGCTTGTCCGTAAGGCGGATATAGCTTTGAGCGCCGGTGATCTTTCACCCCAGCAGGCTTTCTTCTTCCTTTGTTGCCTTCGATAATACCGTCGCTTCTCTTTAGAAGTTAAACGGTTCTGTTGCCTTCGAGAAATATTACGACATAATCTTTTTAGATTCTCGTAATACAACATCACCTTCTTTAAGGTGTCGTTGCTGGAAACATTGTCTTTACAATAGTTTCTGAATTCGTGTTTTTTCCATCGATTGTTCGCCAAGGGACTAACATCAGCAACATTAACAAACAGTAAGCTTTGGAAACTCGTATTACAATGGTGTGCATGTGTAAGAAATTCAGACATTGGTTTTAGAGGATTTTCCGCAAGTGTTTGAGAATAATTGCATTTTCGTTTCTCTCTTGAAGAAGAGCAGTTTGTGAACTGTTCCTTGTGTTAGTAACTACCTTGCGTGCAGCCACGTCAGGTTGCATAACGAAATCGGAAAAACAACAAAATATTATAATGTAGAACAAAGCAAAATAGCTTTCCATCATTTTCATTTTTCACGCAGAATATGTTTAGCTGCGTTCGAAAGTTTATACAGCTCCAATTCTGTGTCATTCTTTTTCATTTATTTAATTGCTGATCGCTAACTCTTTGCGAAGGTTCGTAGTATCGGTATTTGACCCTTCCTATGAGTATCTGCGGTTTCGGATCGGAGTACCGAATTTTTTGGTATCGAAAAATAAATAATTTTTAATAAATTATTAAAATATTAGGAAAAAAATATTTTATATGTTTAGGCATAATTTTAAGTACTTCATGTGTTGTTTCTTAGTAATTTTGGAATTAAATGAAACTAGCATATATGCACGTGTCCTGCACGTATTTTAACATTCTTTTAATTAGCCTAGAAAGACTACTTAGAAAGACCAAAGGACAATCTTTGTAATTACTAAGTTGTCCTTATTAAAATTAATGAACAATTTTAATTAGCATAAATATGCAAGGATATTTTTGGAAAAAAAATTCCACGGTGAAGTCTAACTTTTAGCTTTATATAGTAGAATAGATAATGGTCACCATTGCTGATTGGTTTATCAGCGATAGATAAGTTTTATTCTTTTACATGCTTTTACAACCTTAATATGCTTTTACACTTGTTGATTGATCTTTTTTTTCAATTTTCTTTGTCGAATTGACTGAAAAAGGGGTTCCCGATGTTGGGTATCGGATCGGGACATACCAAACCGTATCGATATCGGATCAGGACACCTCAAACCGTATACGATCGGTATCAGCCTATATTGCAAGCTATAGTCTTTGCTCGTCTTTCCTTCGTGTCGTTACAGGCTAAATGATGAATCTAGTGACTCTTGCTGTCGATTCTAACACCAAATGTAGCCTGGAATTGCAATGCCTAAACTATCAATGTTTCCATTTGAATGTCCTGTGGTCTTGATTCTTGAATGGAATGAGCATTTGTAATTTGTCTTTGCTCTAGAGATAAACACCCTTGTTCTTGTGGCAGGACTAAACTGAAGCAGACGGAGATGGAATGTGAGTACCTTAGGCGTTGCTTTGGGTCCCTCACGGAGGAGAACCGGCGTCTGCAGAAGGAGGTGGCGCAGCTCCGTGCTCTGCAGGTGGCCCCGCCCACGGTGCTCTCCCCGTTCACTTGCCAGCCCATGCCCGCATCCTCCCTCACCATGTGCCCCCGATGCCAGCGCATCACTGCCACCAGCAGTGCGACGGGGACCCACCGCCGCAGACAAGGGCCACCGTAGGGCTCGGCTCGGCCGGCCATGATTGTGGAGACTAGATTTAGCAAGAGGTGGAACAATGTCAATATGAGTGACAGCTTAATTTTATCATGCTTATTACTGTTTTGAGTTGTGGTAATGTCAGTCACTTGAATAAAATTGTACTTGTGAACTTGTTATCTGCCGTTAATAGTATGTTACCATTGCCATTATCAGTGTGTTTGGGAACTGAGAGGAAGGAAAATTTGAGGAAAAAAAATGGAGGAAAATAGAGGAAAGAAAAAAATGAAGGTAAAATTGATTTTTCCTTCAATTGTTTGGATAACCAATGAAGAGGGAAAGGAAAATTTTAAAAATAATGATGTTTGTTTATGAAGAAAAATATAATTATCATTTAGTTCTTGATTTTTTTTTCAAATCATAACTAATATTTACTTTATCGAAGGGTAGTTGGATAATTTTTTTACAATCCTTTCAATTCTCTCCTTTTTTTTTTTCTCCCACTTCTGGAAAAAAAAAAAATTTTGAGTGAGACTCACATGAGTTTTCCTTCCACATTCCTCTTCCTTATTTTTTTCTCCCTTTTTCCAAACATCACTACTTTTAATTTTTTTTGTTATTTTTTTCTCAATATTTTTTTCCTCCCATTTTTCTCTCTTTTCAAACAATACCCAAAGGCATTAGGCATCACTCCAAGGACAAGTAGTACACCTTCTAGTTTTTTGAGATACTTAAATATGATTCACTTTTGGAGATGCCCTTAATTATGGAGGGAGCAGATATGATATCTCCAAAATGTGTACCAGAATTATGTCCCCTCTGGCCTCTCCGATGCATACAACACATATGCTTTTTATTTAAAGAAATAAATGATTATGGATACAAAAAATTGTATCAATTATGGATTCAATGGCTAGAAGTTTTTCTTGATGCTTAAAAAATAAATACTGAACGGCTAGGACTCGTACACTTATTTTGTTTGAGACCTAAAAATAACACATATTTGAGTTTTTAACAATAAATTTTGGTAGAGCTCCTTTTGAAAATTCTATTGAGTATTATTATTCTCTTACAAAATTTCCAAACCCTAAACTAGCAAATTCTTCCAGACAAAATCACCAATTGGTACATTTTCTTTTCTAACCCAAATTATAAAGTACAATAAAACCTCCAAATTGATCAATTTAGGGTTGTGGTAAAAGTTTCCAATATCTAGGTTTAACATCTAATCCTGTGCTGTGTTCCTCTTCCTTGGACACTGGATCCAGGCGTACATCGATTGGGTTGATCCATGCTTGTCACCATTAATGGTGACAACCTGAGCTATGAACTAGGAAGAAGAAGAAGAAGAACAAGAAAAGCTATTGCAACTACTTTCTATTTGCTCAAGAAAACGGTTACAGAGTGCTTGCCATTCTTTGGCTAAAGTTCAGTATTTATACAATGGTGACTGCTGAGTCATAATCTGACTATGATGACAGCTAATCAGTTAGTTGCTGAGTCACTAATGCTGACTGTGATGTCAACTAACTAACTCTCAACTACTTTTATTACAAGGAGAAGCTTATTCCTAAGTCTCTGATGCTTGACTCGACTGTAGCTTCAGCTTCTTCTGTGGCAGCACACTCAATATAGGATTCAAGCTCAGCTTTGATCAGCTCTGAGGTTGGAATCCTAGCACTACCTCCCACCCTAATTTGACCTTGCCTCAAGGTCAAAGTGAGGAAATGTTCGAATGAACTCTCCATAAGGCATCCAGGTTGGGGCATCTCCATCCTTCCACTGTACTAAGAGATCAACTGCAGCTCTGTTTCCTCTTTTCACCATCCTCCTGTCTATCACCCAGTCTGGCTCGAGAATTGCCTCTGTCAGAGTGCTGGGTATATCAGTTTGTATGATCACTCTTCTTTTTACATGTTCTTTTAACTGAGACACATGGAAAACTGGGTGTATTTGTGATCCTGGAGGAAGATCCAGCTTATAAGCTACAGAACCAATCTTCTCCAGTACTTGGTAAGGACCATAATATTTAGGAGAAAGTTTTTGTGGTCTCCTATGAGCTACTGATATTTGTCTGTAAGGTTGGAGTTTAAGATATACCAGGTCCCCTACTTCAAAAGACCTTTCAGTTCTGTGTAGATCTTCAAATTTCTTCATCCTGTCCTTGGCCACTATTAAATTGTCTTTTAGTAACTGTAGAGCAGTATCCCTATTAGCCAGAGTTGCAGCTACTTCCCTGTCTTGGACCTGACCAGGTAGATAACTCAATAGATCTGGAGGGGCTCTGCCATAAACAGCTTCAAAAGGAGTGGTTTTTGTAGCAGTATGCCAATTGGTATTAAACCAATATTCAGCCCATGGCAGTAGTTTACTCCATTCTCGAGGTTTGTGACTACAAAAGCACCTCAAATAAGCTTCAACACACTTGTTTGATACCTCTGTTTGGCCATCAGATTGGGGGTGATAGGCAGTATAGTAATGCAGTTGGGTGCCTTGCAATTTGAACAATTCTTTCCAAAAGTTACTTGTGAAGATGGGGTCCCTATCACTGACTATTGTTCTAGGCATCCCATGTAGCTTAAAAACTCCTTCCACAAAGGTCTGAGCCACCAATGCTGCAGTAAAAGGATGGTTCAATGCAAACAAATGTAAGTACTTTGTTAATCTATCCACAACCACTAATATAGTGGACTTATGATTACTCATAGGTAAGCCTTCTATGAAATCTAAGGAAATATCTTCCCATATTCTTTCAGGCACAGGCAGTGGTTGTAGTAAACCAGCAGGAAATGAATGCTCAGATTTATTTCTTTGGCAAATTTCACAGGCTTTAACATACTCCTTGACATCTTTCTTCATGCCCTTCCAGTAACACACTCTTCTTAGCCTCTGAAGTGTTTTTAAAGTTCCAGAATGCCCATCAGTTAATAAGTCATGATGCTCTTTAAGCATAGTGGCAGTAAACTCTGATTGGGGGTCAAGTAATAGTCTGTTCTTGTAATACAATAAACCATTGTTCATTGTATACTTGTCAGTATTCAACTCCCCTTTCTCCCACTTGTTCAGCTGAGTTTGATAATATAGAGAATTTGTCATCTGCTCTTTGAACTGAACTATCCAATCTGCATTAACCATGGTGATGGCTGAGCTTTGTATCCTGGAAAGACTATCAGCAGCAGTGTTGTCCTTTCCCTTCTTGTACTCCACTCTAAACTGGTAACCATGCAATTTCAGTAACCATTTATACTGAGCTTCTGTATAAACCCTTTGTTCCAACATGTACTTTAAGGATTTATGATCAGTTCTGATTAGGAACCTCCTGCCCCATAGGTATTGGTTCCATTTCTTGACTGCTAACAAAATGGCCAGCATTTCTTTTTCATATGTAGATAATACTTTGGATCTACCTTTTAATTCCTGACTGAGGAATGCAATGGGTCTCCCCTCTTGCATGAGTACAGCCCCAATTCCATTCCCAGATGCATCACACTCCAATATAAATTCATTTTCAAAGTCTGGCATTCTTAAAACTGGAGGTTGAGTTAACACCAGTTTCAATTTTTCAAAAGCCTCCTGAGCTTGTACAGACCAATTAAAGGAATCTTTCTTAAGAAGATTGGTTAGAGGAGCAGCTATACTACCATAACCATTGATAAATCTTCTGTAGTACCCTGTCAGACCTAAGAATCCCCTTAACTCTTTGATAGTGTGAGGAGTAGGCCAAAGGATTACTGCTTTAATCTTCTCATTGTCAACCTCTATCCCTTTACCAGAAATGACATGGCCTAAGTAGCCCACCTGTTTCTGCATGAATGAACACTTGCTTCTTTTGATTTTAAGGCAATTTTCCTTCAGTTTTTCAAACACCACTTGTAAATGAGAGTAGTGGTCTTCTTCATTCCTGCTGTATATTAGTATGTCATCAAAAAACACAAGTACAAAGTGTCTCAAATATGGCCTAAATACCTCATTCATCATGGCTTGAAAGGTGGAAGGGGCATTTGTGAGGCCAAAAGGCATTACCAAGAATTCATAGTGACCCTCATGTGTTCTAAAGGCAGTTTTAAACACATCTTCCTCCTTCATTCTAACTTGGTGGTACCCAGATCTCAGGTCCAACTTTGTAAAGAGTGTGGAACCATACAGCTCATCAAAAAGTTCATCAATGAAGGGTATAGGGAATTTATCTTTAACAGTGTTCTGATTTAAGGACCTGTAGTCAATGCACATCCTCCAGCTCCCATCTCCTTTCTTGACTAAGATCACTGGAGAAGAATAACAGCTGTTACTGGGTCTAATAATTCCTGATTTCAACATTTCTCTGACCTGCTTTTCAATTTCATTTTTGTGTAGGTAAGGATGCCTATATGGCTTGCTGCACACAGGTGAAGATCCAGGAATTAATGGAATGTGATGGTCATAACTCCTGCTAGGGGGTAGGCCAGTAGGCTCCTCAAACAGCTCCTTGTACTGATCCAGCAGGTCTTTAACTTCTGTACTCTCTTCTGAGCTTGTTTCCTGCAGATTTTCTGGAATTACTTCTTGAGAACACAGCTGTATGATGAAGACTTGTGGACTGCTCCTCAAATCCTTTGCTGCAGGTTCTAGGAGCTGGCTGCCATGGGTCCTGATACCTTTGAACTGCTGGTTTTCTCCCTGCTTCTTGAACTGCATAGTTAACTCCTTAAAATTCCATACAATATCCCCCAGTGTGCTCAACCAATTTGCCCCCAAAACTATCTGACACCCTGAGATAGGCAATTGTAAAAGGTCAACCACTATCTTCTTACCTTGACATTCTATCACCACTCCACTGTGCAGGCCCTGGCTTTTAAGCTTTTCACCATTTGCTACCAAAACTTCAAAAGGCTTATTATTGCAGAGAGGTAGGTTCAACCTTTCACCAAACTTTGTATCAATGAAACTGTGGGTAGACCCAGAATCCACAAGTATGGTAACTCGCTTATTTTGTAGAGTTCCTCTTAACCTCATGGTTGACTGATGCAAGGTTCCTGAAAGAGCTTGTAGAGAAATGGCAAAGGCACTCTCTTCCCCTTCTGTTGAATCATTTGGTTCTTCTTGAGGATCCATGTTCTGTTCTTCCTCATCAAATATTAACATGTAAATTCTTTTGTCCTTGCATTTGTGACCCCTTACCCATTTTTCATCACAAAGAAAACACAAGCCCAAATTTTTTCTCCTAAGCAGCTCATTTGGTGAGACAGTGGGTGTTACACCTCCATTCAAGGTTTGTTGCATGCCATTTTGGGAATTTGAGTATAAGGTTTTCTTTGCCTGATCAAAAGAATTTGGAGTCACTCCCCCTCTAACAGATCCTGCTTTACTCTGGTAACTGTAGTTTCTTGAATTTTTCTTCATGGCATACCACTTGGCCTCATGAAGCTGTGCCAACTCCATAGTTTCTAATAGATTGGTGGGTTTTGAGATCTGGACTTCATATCTCAGTTCATCCTTCAAGCCTCCCAAGTAATGACTTATCAGAGATTTTTCAGACATTCCCTGAATTCTATTAGACATTTTTTGGAACTTAAGATCATAATCTTGGACAGTGGATTCTTGTTTAAGCAATTTGAGATCTATTAAGTAATCTGTGAATTGTGGGGGTCCAAATTGGTTCCTGATTGCCTTGCAAAACTCATTCCAGGTCATGGACTCTCCTCTCACCTTCCTTATCCAATTGAACCAATAGGCAGCAAGCCCTTTCAATTGGACAGAACATGATCTCAACCTATCCCATTCTGGCACTCCATAGTAAGTGAAATAATTTTCCACTCTCATTAGCCATTCTTCAACATCCATTTCACCATTAAATTCTGGCAATTTTAATCTCAGCATTGGTGAATTTCCCATTTGGATATTGTTATGGTTCCCACGCAGGCCTCCTCCCTGGCCAGAGTTAATGTGTCCAAACCCTAGTGCATTAATGAAATTAGCATTTTGTGTGGTGAAGCCCCCAGGTGGATGAAATATATGACTCAATCCAGCATTGGTGGTACTGAAATTCCCAGGTACATGAAACATGGGATTTATTCCTGGTGGGGTGCTAAAATTGTTCATCGAACCTAAAGCACTGGTGTTAAAGGATTGCAGGTATGATGGACACAAAGGAGAAGGTGTCGGACACAAAGAGGGTGGAGGTCCCAATGTCATGTGTGGAATATTATGCATTTCCCCCATTTGTGGAAGACTTTGGGGGATTTCAAACCCTCTTCTTGATCTAGACATCTCCTCCATGAATCTCTCCATTTTATCATTCAGAGTTTGAATTGTACCTTCCATGGCTTGGAGTCGTCTCTCTCCTTCCAGGTGATGCTGATTCTCCGGTGGTCCCTGCGCCGAGCCATGGCTGCTCCCTCCGCTTCCCGCGGCGGATCTTGCCGGTTCGACCGGCTCTGATACCAATTGCTGTGCTCCTCTTCCTTGGACACTGGATCCAGGCGTACATCGATTGGGTTGATCCATGCTTGTCACCATTAATGGTGACAACCTGAGCTATGAACTAGGAAGAAGAAGAAGAAGAACAAGAAAAGCTATTGCAACTACTTTCTATTTGCTCAAGAAAACGGTTACAGAGTGCTTGCCATTCTTTGGCTAAAGTTCAGTATTTATACAATGGTGACTGCTGAGTCATAATCTGACTATGATGACAGCTAATCAGTTAGTTGCTGAGTCACTAATGCTGACTGTGATGTCAACTAACTAACTCTCAACTACTTTTATTACAAGGAGAAGCTTATTCCTAAGTCTCTGATGCTTGACTCGACTGTAGCTTCAGCTTCTTCTGTGGCAGCACACTCAATATAGGATTCAAGCTCAGCTTTGATCAGCTCTGAGGTTGGAATCCTAGCATCCTGGCTCTCAGATTATTGAACCACAACTGAATAGTCGTACCTGGATAAATTTGATTTTATTATTATTATTTTTTGGCATGGAAATCCTCCAAGTACAGTAGGTGTTTGATGAACCGTGTGAACTATTTATTTTATAGTATTGTCGAAACTAAAACCTTATTGATTTCTTGCATAAAAGTCCTTAATTGGCAAGTGTTTGATGAATTTACTATGTGCGCTTCTTTTTCTTGCTTTTATTGTATGCGTAGTTTATGTACTAATACATCACTTGCAATCAAGGACGGAATGAAAAATTCGAGCAAGGATGGATATGGTGGGCTATGGTATAGGCAGACTCATATAGAAACAAAAAATATGAAAGAAAAGGGTGGGTCACTGGGTTGGAGTCTTGGAGACCACTCATCCCACGGTGTGGTTCCGCTCTTACTTGCAATGCTTTGATCAATATTGAATTTCATGTTTAAGAGACCTCGACTCCAACCGGTGTTTGATAAATTTACTCTTTGACTATTTTTTGTCTTGCTTCTATTGATTTTTGTAGTAACGAAAAAAATACAAAATAATGATTTTCTTTTTTAGAATTGCTATTGAGATGTAATATTTGTATTTTCATAATTTTTCTAGTATTTTTGTCATATTAATTTTGCATTATTATTAATAATTGTCATGTAATAATTCTTTATTTTCTATTTTGCAACCCAACTCCTAGACAAATAGATTCTTTGCAAAACAATCCCTTGCACCAAGTAAGTTTAGTTGTAAAAATGGACGAGGATTGCAATAGGCTAATTCTAAGGGCACCCACCCCAACTTTTGCGTGGGTCTAACTCTTACTGGGGGGACAATCCAATTTGGTAGAACTTTTACTGGAAAAAATCCCAATTTTACCTGGGACTAGTCCAACCCCCAAAGAAATAGGATTTCTCTAGAGGCGGACGCGCGGGGGAGCGGGCGCACGGGGGAGCGGACGCCGGCGGGGACGCAGTCGAGCTCGGGGAGGGGAGGGGGACTGGGAGGGGAGGGGGAGGAAGAGAAGGAGGACAAGGCGGTGGAGGAGGAGAAGGAGGGGGAGAAGGAGGAGGAGGACTGTCAAAATCAAATTTTTTGACAGTCCTAAAAAAATAGGATTGTTAAATTTTTGACAGTCCTCCAATTGAGAGGACTGTCAAATTACCTGAAAAAAAATTGAACTAGTCCTAAGAAAAAGTTTGGAAGACAAACTTGTAAACAATTTTAGAAGAAGTTGGGCTGGCCCCAAGCAAAAGTTGGACGCCCTTAGAATTAGCCATTGCAATATTGCGTGAATCCCCAAGGTTAGGATTGTAATTGTATTCCTGGTAGTCATTTCTTCCTAAAAAAAGGCTAATTATAAGGGCACATATCTTTTTGATCAGGGCTAGCCAGGATTAGGGCTAGCCAGGTTAGGAGAAACTTTTACTAGGGCTATCAAAATATTTCTCTCAGGGGGCTGTCCAAAGCCCACAGCCCCCCAAACCCAAAAAATCACTCTCATTTCTAAATTCCACTCTCTCTCTTCACAAACCCTACCTTTCTTCTTCTTCTTCTTCTATCCATCTTCTTCTTCTCCACCATTTCCATTCTCACATCTTCATCAAAACCCCAATTTTTTTCTCATCATCATCATCTTCTTCTTCTCCACCATTTCCATCAAAACCCTAGTTTCCTTCTCTTTTCCAATTTTGATGGCACCCAAAAAATTAAATAAACCCTAAAATGTATGAAAATAAAGGTTAAATACTTCTTTCCTTACAAAGAATGCATGGAAATAAATCCTAAAAATGCATATTTCACTCTATTATCAAGATTAAAATAAACCCTAACATGTTTTTTTTATTCGGGAATGTCGACTTTAGGACTGCCAGAAATAGTGGCAGTCCTGAAAGGAACTTGCTGTACAACAAATATCTTTCAGGACTGTCACGACCCGCACCCGCTATAAGGGCACGTGCACGTGACAACGCCCAGCCCTCACCGTAAAAACGGCGTGGAACGCTGTAGGTTTTTCTACTCTAAACAGTTATATATATACCAAAAACCTGTCGAGAATATGGTCAACTCCGAACGGAGGATAAGCAATGAATATATATGAGTACTCAATCACAACTCTAAGATAACAAAGTAAAGACTGAAAGATAAAGACAACAAGACGATAATAAAATAATAACCTGTCAAGTCCAACACAAATATATATATACAAGTCCAAGTCTCTAAATACAATTCATAATAATAACAGTCTCAAAAGTAGCTGGAGACAAAGTCCAGTACAAAAGACCTACTCTAACTAAGCAAGTGGTAAGGTCTCGTCAGGCGGAGCTAAGCCCTGCTGGACCAAAGTCTCCAAGTCTACGCCCACTACGTCATCCGGACCGTAGTAGGTAGAATAATCTCCCTCGTCAGCATCTGTAATATTTTCAACATATACTGTCAGGATGGAACGAGTACAATCTACTAACAACAGTTCACAAGATATGACAAAAGCTATAAGACAGTAAATAAAGAGTATATATAAGAAAATCATGGAATGTACATGTGAGTATCATGGCAAGGTAAGCTGTAAAACTAGAGCTAGAACAAGGCAAGTAAACTGATCATGGCATGTACAAGAATCAAGAATCATATCTCTAGGTGTGTGAGTACTAGCTACAATATGTGGCCGGCTTGAAAACTTGCACAAAATAGTAACAGGTCTGGCTAATCATACGTGGGGTGTATGATCAACACTCACAATCAATAGGTGCACAATGGGTGCACAATGGGTGCACAATAGGCTTTGACCACATATCTACACTAATACTCCCCGCCCCCGACTGGTAGGATGGATCCAAGCAAGACACGTTATGACACGGGATTCTACGAGAAGGGAGCAAGTCTCCTCGAGAATCGGTGTCCATATATTGCACAAGAACTACAAAGGAGCTTGCACAAGATATACCAAGATAACGAGGAATAACATCTCATGTCGGGATCCATGAATACCCATCCGTGTGACCAATGTGTCGAGAACAAGCATATCTACACTAATTACATGAATTATAACAATCATCGTAAATTGGAAAAGTGTCAGAGAATGTACTCGCCTGTAATATGGTATGATATGTCAACTGGAGCAAATGCAGCGTCTCGAGAACCTATATAGAACAAGACGTATCAATACTATGTTTAGGAAGTAAAGTCAAATCAATTTAAACCCTATTTAAGTCATTCTAGGTCAAGACACATCAAACTAGACTGTACGAGGTCAACCTAAGTCATATTAGGTCTAGCTAGGTCATACTGGGTCAATGCAAGTCAAACGGAATTAATCTAGGTCGATTTGAGTCAACGGTTGACTTACAGTTGACTTTTGGTCAACTGGTCAACTCTGGTCAACCCTGGTCAACTCTGGTCAACCCTAGGTCAATCCTAGGTCAATGGTGACTAATAGTTGACTTTCGGTCATGTGAAACCCATAATTTGTATTTAATAATTAAATAATGTTTTGGTATTATTATTATTATTATTATTAATATTATTAAATATTTTTGAGTGAAAAGAATTTTGAAATTATAATAACAAGGCTTTTTGATTTTCGGACCCAGACCCGAGTCCGAACCCAGACCCAGGCCTGAGCCAAACCCATATCCTTTCATTTCCTTCTTAATTCTGATTATTGACTTGGTTAAAAAAAATAATAATAAATAATTATTTAGCTGGTCCCGTAGGACCAGCGCCCCACACTCACACACCCATTCTTTGCCTACCTATTTTCTCTCCCTGACCTCACACTCCACCACACACAGAACCCACTACCAACCCTTCGTTTCATATTCTCAACTCCTTAATTCTCTCTCACTCACAGAGAACAGGTTCACACCTAACCCTCCACATTCTCCAAACGTTCATCACCATCACTCCTTTTTATTCTCCCCATTTCCCCCACTCTCTCCCTCACTCCCGAGCTCTTCACAGGGAAAAGAAAACAAAATCTCAAACTCTCTTCCTCTCCCTTTAACTCACAGAACTTCTCTCTCTCTCTCTCTCTCCCTCACCAAACATTCCGAAGCCCTAACCCCTGGCCAACTTCGGCCGATCCCCTCCCCGCGCGCGACTCTCCCCCGCCGTCCGCGCCTCCCGCGGCCCCCTCTCCCGCGGCCCGACCATCTCCGGCGACCGCGTGGCTCTCGCGGCCAACCCTCCGGCGCGCCACCCGCCGACTCCCGTGGGCGACCCCCTTTTTCCGCGCCATCTCCGGCGCGCTGTCGGCGTCCAGCACCGCCCACGCCCTTCTGTCCCGAGCGGCCGAGCCTCCCTCGCGCCCTCCCCGTCCGGCGCGCACCCGCGCCGACTTCCTCCGACGTGCGCCCCAGCACGCGTGGCCCTTCCGGCCGACCACAGCGCACCCCGCGCCCTTTTCCTCTGCGCTGTCCAGATCTGTCCGCCTCCGCGCTGCCCTTGGCGGAGTTCTCCTCGCTGTCAGCGCGCTTCCCCGCGTGCCCTAGCCGTTCTCGGCAACGCCTCTGGTACTGTCTCTAGCCGAGCTCATTTCTCTTTGGGCGAGTGTTCTCTGGATTTGTTCTGCTGTGCCTATTTCGGAGTTTTCGACGTTCGACGTTCGACGTCGACGACGTTGGGTCAGCATCATTTCGGAACGTCGCTGCTGGATTATTCTTCTATTTTATCATCTGAGAGCTCTAGCCGAGCACCCGAGGTATAATTTCTCTGTCCCGTGGCTTTTCATTGGTAGTCTGTGATGATAATCGGTCCCCGGTTTCCCCTTCGGAAATCCGGTTAGCTACGTGGTAGTTTCGGTTAGCTACGTTAGCATTTTCTGTGATATTGTCTGCTGAGATTTGTGTTGTTGGTTTGATTTCGGATATCCCGGGTATTTCGGGAAGGTTCTGGTGGTTGGAAATTATTTCGGTGGTTATATTTTCGGGATTATTATCTGGTTGGAACAATTGCAGGTTTTGTGGCGCATTTCCCAGTTTTGGGTTGTCCCGAAATAGAGGAAATGCTGCCCAAATTTTTACAAAAACTTTATTTATTTGGATTTTAAATTGGTTTTCGGAAAATAAATTTAAAACTGATTTTCGGGCGACGACCGTACCGGTCTGTGGGCCTTAGCGAAATGCAAACGCACCGGTCCGACCGGGCGTTGAGGTATTAGCTAGATTTGATGATGGACCGAGTCTGAGACTCCAACTTTTGATTTAAATTATTTTATTTTTAAGTTGTTTATTTTAAATAATTATTTACTGCACATTTTAATTAGGTACTAAATCATTTTCTCTTATTTTATGTAAAAGAGTTGTACAGGGCATAAGCCCATAACTCTATGATGATTAGTTGTGCCCATGTATTGCATAGTGTAGGTTTTACTTTCTTTCTGGGTGGATGTTGATCTTGGGTGGTTTTGGTTTGAATGGATAATCGTAGTTAGAGCGTAATCATATAATCAATTAAGAATTAAATAAAATGGATAAAATATTAGTAGGATAACTAGTTCATGATTTGTCACTGTAAGAAAATATATTTTTATAGATATATTACAAAAAGCACAAAGTTTTCCAAAGATAATTGATTCTTGTTAATATTTCCAAATAATCAAATTAACCGGTTAAATCAACGCACGTAGCTTGCGACGTAACCGTTAGCTGTAGTTTAATACAACTTAAAACCTGACTAGGACTTACTACTAGAGATTTGCAACTAGCACACTTAGCTTGGTTATATAGCGGATCTAAGTCGAGTTCTCAACTGTAGGAACTCGAAGACATACATGACGTTCCTCCTCGGTACCAACTCATCTCTCCAGTCATTTTTCTGAGGCAAGTATAGTTTGTGTTGGTTTTACAGTTATTTTAATAATCGTTTTACTGCAAGTTTAAACCACGATGCAACCACGAAACTCTCTCGGAGAGTACTGACTGCAACTACTGTACTGATTGGGGACTGGGGGAGTAGTGTAATGAGTATGACCACATCCAAAACTGTATACTGACTGTGTTAGCTTACCCCTCATACACACGGGGATAAGCCATATCGTATCCATATGATACAACTGTACAACCCAAGCCGGTCATATTCATTGCCTATTCAAAACACATTGTTTTACTGCTGAAAACTGGTCATTTCTAAATTGTTTAAAAGTGCATAATTCTATTATTTATTTTAACTGTTTAAAATTAGCATGAATTATACTTTGCTCCCTCCTGACTGGAGACCCAACATTTTAGGTATCACTGATGAGGCTTTGTTCCGCGATCCCAAGACGATGAATTCGAGACTGATGATCTGTTTGCCTAGAGTTTTCTTTTATTCATGATGTATGTAGAAAATGGTTTAAGTTGTATCTTTCATTTCAGTGTAAAAGTTTAATAAAGTTTTAAATTTCCGAATGTTGAGTTGTGACAAATATAGTGTTGTTGTATGGTTACCTGCTACTGAACAGCTTACTGCCGCCGTCTCAACAACGGTGCAGGCTGGGCATGATCCGATTTGACCCAAGAAATTGGGACCAGGTCGTGACAGGTCAACTACACAAGTTTAATGGAATTTGGGACTAAATTGGGTAAAGTGTTGACCACGGTTGACTAGGACTGCCTCAATTTCTGGCAGTCCTCAATATGTCTATGACTGCCAGAAATTGTGGCAGTCCTGTTGTAGAGCATGTCCCTTTCAGGACTGCCACAATTCCTGACAGTTCTTATTACTTCTATGACTGCCAGAAATTGTGGCAGTCCTGTTGTACATCGAGTCTATTTCAAGACTGCCACAATTCCTGACAGTCCTCATTACTTCTAGGACTGCCAGCAATTGTCGCAGTCCTGTTGTACATCGAGTCTATTTCAAGACTGACACAATTTCTGGCATGCCTCAATACTTCTAGGACTGTCAGAAATTGTGGCAGTCCTTATATGAACCCAATTATTCTACAACTAGGATTTCTTCCATAGTTTTCTTCTACAACTAGGATTTCATGCATAATTCTTCTATTAATAAAGAAAAATTGGTTAATAGATTAATAGATTTGATAACCCAATTTCTTCTACAACTAGGGTTTCATCCATAATGTCCAAACATGAAGAAGAAAAATAAAGTAGGGTTTGGAGAAAGAGATATGCGAAATTAGAAGAGAGCAAAAAATCAAAATAAAATAGGTTTGCAAAAATTGATGTTCTTGTTCTTGTTTATTTTTTTTTTCTTCTTGTTCTTCTTGTTCTGAGGAATGGAGAGTAAGGAAGAAAACAAAAATTATAACATTTATCTTTTATACCTACCACTTGGATAGCCCTGAGTAGTTTTTTCAGTGGCAAACTTGTAAATAATGAAAAACTAATACTTGGACATCCCTGATCAAAATGTGCTGTGCCCTTATAATTTACCTAAAAAAAGGAAGAAAAAAAAAGAAAGAAAAAAAACACAACACTCGCGCTCTCTCTCGGCTCAACCTCTCCCGACCTCCCTCTTCCCTTTCCTGACCTCCCCCTCGCGGCTGCTCCGCCGCCCTCCTCCCTTCCCGCCGCCGCCCTCCCCTGTCCTGTACCCACTCCCCGGCCGCTCACCCAGCAGCCACCGCACGCAGTCCCCATCTCTTCCTGCCGCCGCCTCCCCACCTCTCTCTCCCGCTCCGCCACGCACCCGCCTGCCTCTCCGCCGCCGAGCCACCATCCCCCACTCCCGGCTCCTCCATCCGCACCAGAGCCCCTCTCCCCTCTCTCTCATCTATTCCCCTTTCCCGTCCCACTCCAGCCGACCACCATCTTCCCTTTGTTTCAGAAAAGAAAAGAAAAGAAAAGAAAAGAAAAGAAACGGAAAGGAAATTAAAGAAGAGGAAGAAGTAAGGAGAAGAAAGAGAGAGAGAGAGAGAGAGAGAGAGAGAGAGAGAGAGAGAGAGAGAGAGAGAGAGAGAGTTCCAAATTGGTTTCCAGATCTCCAAGCAAGGCAAGGCACCATTCTCTACTCTCTTTGAAATTTCAAAAATATATTTTCAAATTCCATTCAACTGTTCCAATTTTAATTCTATGATCGTGTGTACCAAAAATTAATTTGATTGAATGCGTGCTTGTAAGTTCAATTCCAGTTTGTGCATTATGCTTGTGTTTGCGATACTTTGCTAGTCTAGAGTTTTCAATTTCAAGGAGAACTCCTAAGTTAATCGGTTTGCCCTGTGCCGATTCCGACGTCGATCGGGATGACGCTAAACTTGCTTTCGGAGGCAACGTACAAGTTGTCCTGATTTTATTTGGGACATTAATTGGGTATGTTATTCAGTAATATTTAGGACCGCGAACATCCTAGGTAGCTCCGGGATGATTTTCGAACCCGTCCAATGCCGTTTTGAGGCTATGGAGGAGTGTTTTCTAGACTAATTTTACATATAGACAGAATAGGACACAATAGATATAGGTAGCGTCGAGTAGTGTGAAAGATATCCTATGTGTCACCGTGTCGAAAACCCTTATTGCCGAATTAGGTTGTGTCGGGTCCAAAATAGTGCTCTTGACCTAAATGGGATCATTTGTTCACTAAATTCGGCGCACAATTAGATTAATAAAACCAAAGTTGATGTTCGTTGATACAGAAAATCTAAGGGTTTAGTTTGGTAACTATGTTGCATAGTTCTTAGGCCACATCGTAGTCAAGTTCAACAATTGAACAATATTAATCACATGTCCCTAGAATTCAACAATTATCTAGGTTGGTGATATCAATTTTGACATTTTGGAGTATAGAAAATCTAGCATATTGAGTTGGAATCATTTAATCCTAAATCATAGGGTGTGTCGTTCCAAAATTGGACTTTAAAGCAATTTTAGGCACTAATTAAATTTAAATTCAGCCTATGCCTAGCTTATAGATAATAGATGATATAATTTGGTATTGGAAAACTAGTACACTACTCCGATATAGATTTGTATTAGTGCACGGGGTTCGGGTTCAAAATTGGACCCTTGGGTTAATTTAGACCCAATTAATTAAGATTTTAGTTTGGATCTCATTACAAAGAAGTAGCTCTCAATTATTTCGAAGACTTTAGGTAAGAATTGGACATATAGAATAAGTCAACTTTAGTTCGAGGGAATTTCATAGCCTAGAGCTAGACGAATTGACCAATTTTGATTTATTTAACTAGAATTCAGCCATGTTACCGATTTCTTGAATCCATTCTCATGTTCTATGACCATAGCTTCATTTGAATACTCACTAATTGGACGAGGTCCGAACCCGAAAATTGATCGTTTGGGCTCTTTCAGGGCATTTTCATTTAAATTCAGCACTTAACCATATTGATATATCTATAGGAGATCCTTAGACTTGACATAGCCTTGCATAGAGTTTGCCTATGGTCTAAAACGTTAAAATATTTCGTCTTGTTATCGTTTTGATATTTAACTAGCTACTTGATAAATTAACTCTCTATGTGTTGTCTTAGAGCTAGTCTTGAATGTTTGCTTGATATTGCGGTAAGCTACTTTGGTAATAAATCCTACACTTCCCTTGTTAAATTCATGTATATATATATATATATATATATATATATATATATATATATAGTCTTTGTGTGGGTTTCTGGTGTGAGTTTCTCCATTGAAGGAAATTTTACTCGTGAATTCGATAGATGGTTGCTCTGGGTCTTGGATTATAATTGTTGACATGTTTTCGGATCAAGAAATACAAGAAAGACTCTGTCGAAATATATATATATATATATATATATATATATATATATATATATAGTCTTTGTGTGGGTTTCTGGTGTGAGTTTCTCCATTGAAGGAAATTTTACTCGTGAATTCGATAGATGGTTGCTCTGGGTCTTGGATTATAATTGTTGACATGTTTTCGGATCAAGAAATACAAGAGACTCTGTCGAAATATTTAGAATATTTATTTGGAGAAGGAAAATTCCGATCCGAAAAAATTGTCGAACGGTGGAATCCCTAATTAGGATTAGTCGTGGGTTAGAACTAGAGACGGACTAGCAATAAATCTAAAATTCATAGGGATCGGATATGTTGACTTTAGGACGCATAGGACCGGACACGGAAACACGTAATGAAACTAAATAGCCTTGCATGTATCATGGTTCATGCGATAGTACTTGAAAATATTGTAGACAATATAATATTTACAATGCATTATTTATGCTTTACACTTGCAAAACGAAATCCAGTCTATTTTTTGAAAAAAAACCTTGATGCACTGCATGGTGCTTGATGGATTTACTCTGTGAACTGTATTTTTTCTTGCTTCTACTGACATGCATTGCCTGCTAGTAAATTCTCAGCATTGACTCCACACTTTTCTTGACTAGTTTTTTGCAATATACAGAACGAGATGGAACACGTGGAATTAAGGCGCTGCCAGATCCATGAATGGTATCCAAGGTTCAAACCTTATTCCATTCGTACCCTCTTCCACCTGCTTCCCGACTCCTTCGTCCGCTACCTCCTTGGACAACCCATCTCCCCTTCCTCCGATACTGACGATAACGCAGACGCACCGCTCTTCCTCCTTCCCCTCACCGCATCTGGCCGTGACCCCCTCCCTCGCACTGCTGCCACCCATCTCGACCCCATATCCTCCCTCTCCCTCTTCGATTTCGAATCCGATGACGACGATGAAGAAGATAGCAATAGCAAGCAGCCCTCGTTCCCGGAACTTGAATCAGAAGTCGAGCGCTCAATCGCCACCCTAGGCGGTTCCGTCTTCCCGAAGCTTAACTGGAGCTCCCCGAAAGATGCCGCCTGGATCTCAACCTACGGCAATCTCCGCTGCACTTCCTTTGCTGACATCGCTCTCCTCCTCAAAGCATCAGACTCCATTGCCCATGACCTCTCGCACTCCGCCCTCAACTCGTTTGTCCTCGCCCTCCGCAAATACTACGACACTCTCCAACCTGAAAGGGAGTTTCGCTGCTTCGTCCGCCACAAACAACTCGTTGCCATCTCACAGCGGGACGTGACTTCATGCTACCCAGTCCTTCTTGAGCAGAAACATGGGATCCAACCTATGATAGAGCAGTTCTTCGATGATATTGTGAGGCCGAGGTTTGAATCTGACGATTACACGTTTGATGTTTATGTGACCAAGGAAGATCAAAGTGTGAAGGTATTGGACTTTAGCCCTTGGAGAGAGTTCACGCTGCCGCTTATGTTCGATTGGGAGGAGTTGGAGGATGATGGGTTTGGGGAAGGAGTGGATTTTAGGATAGTGGAGACTCAGCTTGCTGTTAGGCCGGGGTTGAAGACGGCAGTACCGTATGATTATTTGGATATGGGAGAAGGGAGTGGGTGGGATCAGTTTCTTAAGAAGGCCGATGAGGAGTTGAGGACGCAACAGGCTCAAAATTCAGAAGCTGATGTTTGAAGGATTTGCTCTAGGTCAGTCTTTGCAGTTACCAGTTCCTTTTCATTGTTCCTTTTCATCTTTTTATCTTTGTCATGTACTTACAGACTATGAATTTCTTGCTTGGTTTACTACCCTGATTTATCTTTAATTTGTTTGATATATATACTTGTGATTATATGAGGATTACTAACATTTAAACCGAAATATGAACTCGGTAATGATCATTCTTTAGGCTATTGTCTAGGGATGCATCTCTAGACAAAAATATTGGATATCTAGACTAGTTCTAATTTGTACTTTAAGAAAAGAGCAAAATCTTGTAGAAGTCTACATTTTTCATCACTAGTGTTTCAAGGATTTTGTTCAATCCATATGAAAGCCAATTAGCTAAATTGTTCCTGAAAATACTGTTTTCTCTTCCTCTCTGATGATCATCTTGTTTTGCCTTTTGAGACATTCCTTAACTTATTTAATTACGTCTTCTTTTATTCCTTTTTGACTGATTTGAAATATAATGATTTGGTAACATTTCGATATGAAAGCCAAATAAATTAAAAAATGTGAATTTTCTAATGTTAGAGCGGACATGAGCCTTAGAAGGGCACAATGGAAGAAAAGGATTCATGTAGCCAACTCCAAAAGTTTGGCATAGAGACACTTGTTATTATTGCTATTGTTGTTTAAACTAAATTCGTGCAAAGGGATTCTCTTTCAAGTGGTCTTCTCTTTCATTTCTAAAAGGTTTTTATTGGAATAAATATAATTCAACCCTCGTCACAACTATAGTGTTATGGTACAATGGTGCGGACTTTAAGATGGTACCAAAGCAACCCATATCCAAGTCTTGTTTGGCGCGCCATTCTAAGTGGATTTTAAAAAGTTACACTGATGCAGGAATCCAGCTCTCAGACATAAAATGGAAACTTCATCACAGCTCTATAGTTTTGGTGCAGTGGCACTGTGGCGAGAACTTTTACAGTTACAGAAAAAGTTCATCTAAACCCTTAAGGTCCTAACTTCTCAAGATATCACAACGATTTATTGTTTGGTTTCTGCGTTGGATTTTATAGTGCAGGTGTCATTGTCTTCTAGAATCTTATAGTTGTTCTTTGGAAGAAAATTTAATTTCTGGGTTTGGGGTTTACTGGAATTTCAATTTGGTGGTTCGGGGATTTTCTTGTATTCTTCTTGAATTTCTTCATGTTTCTCATTTGATTCTTGCAACACACTTAATCACATTAAATTTTACATGACCATTTTTGCTTGGATGCTTTTAGGGTCCTAGGGGGTCGCCTTTTTCTCCTTTCTCAACGGAAACGAGGTTGAGAAATAAGTTTCAGAAATCTAACAAACAACTATATTATACTCTATAAGCAAGAACTACTTAAGTATCAAATAATAACCAGAAGAGGCAAAGTTAGAACTCTATAATAACCAGAAGCGGCACTGTGGCGAGAACTTTTACAGTTACAGAAAAAGTTCATCTAAACCCTTAAGGTCCTAAATTCTCAAGATATCACACTGATTAATTGTTTGGTTTCTGCGTTGGATTTTGTAGTGCAGGCATCATTGTCTTCTAGAATCTTATAGTTGTTCTCTGGAAGAATATTTAATTTCTGGGTTTGGGGTTTACTGGAATTTCAATTTGGTGGTTCGGGGATTTTCTTGTGTTCTTCTTGAATTTCTTCATGTTTCTCATTTGATTCTTGCAACACACTTGAATCACATTTTTTACATGACCATTTTTTGCTTGGATGCTTTTAGGGTCCTAGGGGGTTGTCTTTTATCCTTTCTCAACAGAAACGAGGTTGAGAAATAAGTTTCAGAAATCTAACAAACAACTATATTATACTCTATAAGCAAGAAGTACTGAAGTATCAAATAATAACCAGAAGAGGCAAAGTTATAACTGCTGAATAGGAACAAACAAAGCAAAGAATGGAACTAAATGAGTAGAAATTGAGAAGACGTTGGTTTCTTGGAGTCCCATTATTTTGTCTTTGGTAATTGTTCTCACATTACTTAATGGTGGACAAGATCTCCTTGAAGGAGAACAGCGCCAAACCAAACACCCCCCCACCCCCACCCCCCCCCCCACACACACACACACACCAACCAAACGTTAGATTCTAACTTTTATATATGTACCTCTTTGATTAAGTGTTCTACTAGTTCATTTTCAAAAAGATGATGCCAAAAGTGAAAAAAGGTGGTCATCTTATATGGGATGAGTCCAGTCTATCTGAACTCAAGCTGATGATGGAGAGCCCCTTTCCCTTTCACCTATTTTAGGAAGGTCCGATTAGATTCAAAGTTCGACTTGCATGAAGAGCAGTAGCACAGCCACTACCCCTAAAGGACATCCTAGTTGACGGAAACCCTGGTGAGTGTCCCTAGGCTATTTATGGCTAGCCCTGCCTGCACCCAGTTAAGGTCGGAGTTTTGGGTTACAAGATAATTCTGCTAAGGAGTATTAGTTTGAGAAGAAAGGCAGTCCTTTTGAATTCTCTCTCTCTCTCTCTCATTTAACTAAAGTACAAGGCAGTGGGGAATATACCTCTAATGACTTTTAATCTTTAAGATCTATTTATAGGGTCATCAGAAGCATGCAAGAGATGTTCAACTATCAAAATCATATATTTCAAAGCATCAATTATGTCTTCTTGAATTTGATGTTCTAGTAGGCCCATCTTTGGTGATTCTATGTAGCATGGGCACAAATACAACATGGCACGATAAGGACACGGCAAATCGGACACGGCACCAATTTTGGTTTGTTTGGGTATATATTTTTGAGTGTCTGGGTTGTGTCCAATACATGTCCGACACGACACGGCCCACCGTTTTGGAGTGTCAGTGCTTCCTAGGCGTGAAATGCATCACATGTGCCTTACATGATAACCTGTGCCCAATAACTTATGTGCATGCATCACTTCAGGTAAAAATGAAGACTTCCATATACCTTCCAAGACCTTATAGTCCCTCGGGAATTTTTATGTGTTCTTAAATTTAGTGTTATCTTTAACATCCCTTGGCAACCAAGTAGACTATGAAGTCATGCAAGGTAGAGGCCCACATGATTTTCAAATACTAAGGAAAAATTATGAGAAAACTAATTCTTTGCTCTGAAGAGAAATTACAAAGCCAAATATACCCATGACATGAACATGAATATGAGAATCTGCTAGCAGCAATTGTAGCTCAAACTAGAGAAAGAAAGTTGCTGACAAAATAGTTGAGATAATTAAAAAAACTTAGATCAGAAAAAATGTACATTAACAATTTTTTGGTATGCCCATGAACATTTCCACCTTCCTAGGGAGTTCTTGGACTGGGAGAAATACTGTGGATTAACAAAATAAGATAATAAAACATTTGCAATGTGTAGGGCATCTCTTCCTACTAAAACTTGTTGCAATGTCCAACACTACACGTGTGCCCATCAGTGTTTGGCACTTGTAGACAACTTTAAACACAAAACATCACTTTTATGAGTTATAAAGCATTCGCAAGTTGAAGAGAATGAAGAGTATTATTCCGTTATTTTATTAGCAACTGTTATTAAGCTTCCAAGTTTCAATATACTTGCGCAAATTTCTGCTTATTAAGGTCCTTGGTATCGAAATGCAAACTTATTAAGTTTCAATATACTTGCGCAAGTTTCAATATACTTCCAAGTTTCAATAAACTTGCGCAAGTTGGAGACCCAAGGTGATGGCGGCTGAGAAAGGGAAAGGTATTGCGGAGGTAGCCGGGAGTCAGTGTCCGGAGTCCCCTGGGGCCTATGCCCGCTCGATCACAGGCAGGCCGAGTCCTAAATCTTGGAAGGATGTTTGTATGCCGGCGGAGACCAAGAGCCTGACGTCGATGGAGTATGTGCCACCAAAGAAGGTGGGTGGCGGCCTCCGGGCTTATTTTCCAGCAGAGGAGATTGCTGAGGTAACAAACTTCTGGAAGAACACTCTGGTGATGTATGTGCTGGGGAGCAAACCATTTTACGGCTAGATACGGGAATATGCAGAGCGGGTATGGCGGCCAAAGGGGAGCATGGAGATCTTCTCCAGGGAGAATGGGTTCTATTTTGTGAAGTTCGGTCTGACGGAGGATGTAACCAGGATTATCCAAGGTGGGCCCTGGTCCTTTGACGGGAAGCTCATTATTCTGAAGGAGTGGACTCCAGAGTTGAAATGTGAGAAGGAGGTTCTCAACGCTATTCCTGTCTGGATTCGCTTTTCTGAGTTCCCAGTGAAATACTGGAGCATTCCCCTACTCATGAGATTAGCTAGTTTGGTTGGTAGGCCGATCAAGACGGACGTTGCTACGGCTTTCCGCAGTAGACCGATGTATGCCAGGATATTTGTGGAGATACAGGCTGGGACGAAGCATCCGAGCCTCCTGGAATACGAGGTGGCGTCCGGGGAGGTTCTAACTCAGAGGGTTGAGTATGACTGGGTCCCCCCAACGTTCTCCCTATGTAAGTGTTTTGGCCACGTGTCTAGTGTCTGCACTTCTACAGGGAAGGAGACTGCTGGGCCCGCGGTAGCACTGATGGAGGTGGTGGATCAAGAGAAGGCGCCCAGCCCCAACCCCGGAGCAGAGACGACATGCAGACAGGCGAAGGAGGGCACTATGATGGAGGTTGCCAGGAGGCCGGAGACAGACACCCAGACGAGTCAGGAGAGTCCGCAGGGCGTGATAGTTTCGTTCCGACACCAGCGGAATATGGTGACCAGGGATATGACTACCCTTGGTAGCAGTCAGGATGATATGGAGGTTCCTGTGGTGGAGAAGGTATATTGCAGGAAGAGGCATGCACCTTCTCTGCGGGAAGATGATCAGACCGAGGACAACCCGGATTGGACCTTTACGCTCTCCAGGATTCAGGCTCACCTTGCCCTCACCTCAGGGAGGAAGGAGGATCTAGATTTGATGGACGAGGCCCCCGGTGTCAGTCCAGGTGTTGTCCAGGGGGACCCCACATTAATTAATTAATGTCGGTCCTCGCGTGGAACATTCGTGGAGGGTGTTCTATTGGGAGATGGAAGGAGATTAGTGGAGTGTTGAAGCGTGAGAAGTGTGACATCTCTATTCTGCTTGAGACGAAAATTAGAGGGGCGACGATGCTATCTCGCACGACTCCTGCTAATTGGGCCCATATTTATAACCTTTTTATAACCTAGATCTTTGTGATATGGCAAGGATCTGGGTTCGGTGGAACATGGATAGTTGGGAGGGGGATCAGGTTCTGAAGACTGAGCAACTTATTGGCATATCATTTGTAAATAAAGGAGGATTCCGTTTCATCCTGGGGGCGGTCTATGGGCACAATGATAGACGGCTTCGGGAGGCCCTGTGGGAGGACATTGTGCGTGTAGGACGTATGACGGAGCATCTGCATCTTCCTTTGCTACTTATGGGGGACTTCAATGCCATGCTGTACCGGCATGAGAAGGTGGGGGGCCGTCCGGTGCCTGACCAGATCTTATACGACTTTCAGAGGTGTCTCCTCCTGTCGGGACTGAGGGGGCTTGAGAGGGTTGGGCACATATGGACCTGCCACAATAAGGCGGTCCATAACAGGATTGTCTGTCAGCTTGATAGGGCTCTAGGGACCAATGAATGATTTCGCTGCTTCCCAAACTCTATGGCGGAGGGGCTTGCGGCAGGGACCATTGATCACTCCCCTATTCATGTAGGCTTCTCGGTGAGGCCTACTTGGAAGGCTCGGCCGTTTCGGTACAACAACAGCTGGTACCTATCTGCTGGCTATGAGGAGATGGTTATGGGGGGGTTGCAGCACTCTCAGGAGGGCACGGCTCAGTTTCGCATGGTTCACAAACTCAAACAGGCTAAGAAAGCCATTCGGAACTGGGTGAAGAAGATGTCGCGGTCTTCCCTGGAGGATAAGGAGACCGAGCTGCGGGAGGTTCAGGGAGCTTTACAAGCAGATATGTTGAGCGAGGAGTTGGCGGCTAGGAAGGACCTTATTTCGGAGGTCAACATCCTGAGGCTCCAGCAGGAGATCAGTGTGGCGCAGAGGGCCAAGTGTTCCTGGCTCAAGGATGGGGACCGGTGCACCAGGTTCTTCTACGATGTGATCCAGACCAGACAGCATCGGAACAACATACTCATGCTTCTCAATGGCGAGGGCAGGGTTATCGGCGACCCGGTGGGGATTCAGGAGGAGGCAGTCAGGTTTTATTCTGACTTGTATCAGCAGACTGACTATCCCACCTTGTTCCCTGAGCTTGTCACGAAGAGGCTGGTGACGTCTTATGGGAATAGCTTGTTGTTGGCTCCTGTAAGATTGGAGGAGGTGGAGGCTATTGTGATGAATGCGGATCCCATTAAGGCCCCGGGACCGGACGGCTTCTCTAGTGGGTTCTTTAGGCGATACTGGGGTGTGCTTAAGTACCCAGTTCTAGAGGCGGTGCAGGAGTTTTTCTTGGAAGGGAAGCTGCTGAAGGAGTTGAACCACACTTTCCTGATCCTGGTCCCGAAAAAAGAGGGCGCTACATCTCTCGTCGACTTTCGGCCTATTGCGTGTTGTAATTATCTTATAAGATAATTATCCACCTTATGTGCCAGCGCATGGAGGGGATTATACAGGGCCTTGTATCTCGGAATCAGGCGGCTTTCATCAAGGGTCGCTCGATTGCTGAGCACAGTCTGCTTGTTCATGAGATGTTCAGAGATTTCAACAAGCCGGGGGGGGGGGTGAAGGCCTGTGTGAAGCTGGATTTGAGGAAAGCGTACGACACTGTCAACATAGACTTCCTTTGCCACCTTATGCTAGCCATGGGATTTGACGAGATGTGGGTAGCGAGGGTGAGGGAATGCATCTGCTCCCCCACTTTTTCGGTTCTCATCCAGGGTACTCCTTATGGTTTCTTCAGGAGCAACAGGGGACTTCGGCAGGGAGATCCCCTCTTCCCGTATCTGTTCACTCTGGTGATGGAGTACTTCACTTGCCTGATGGACCTGGCGGTGCATAGTAGGAAGATTGTTCCTCTCTTCAGGCTGGTAAATCCGGTAGTGTCCTACTTGATTTATGCTGACGACCTCTTGGTGCTTCTTCAGCCTTCTATGCAGGGGATGCGTGCGCTTTCAAATATTATGGAGGAGTTTGGACGGTTGTCTGGGCTTCAGCTGAATAGGGAGAAGAGCAGGGTTTACTTCAACTCGACTTGCTCACTCAAGGAGGAAAGGGCTTTTGCGCTGGGAGTGGAGAAAGGTGAACTACCGGTTAAGTATCTGGGGGTACCTTTGACGGTGAATTATGCTAGGGACCAAGACTGTCAAAGCCTGGTGAAGTTTGCCCAAAGGAGAGTGGAAGGCTGGCAGGAAGCTGGTCTATCTTTTGGGGGCCGCATTGAGCTAGTGAGGTCGGTCATTTCGGACATTGCTATGTTCTGGTTGCAGTCGATAAAGATTCCGGTGGCCACCATCCGGAAGGTGGAGAGCATATGCGCCAATTTCATCTGGCGAGGAGGTATGCATGCGATAGCATGGCAGCAACTCTGCCGACCTAGGGAGGAAGGAGGAGTGGGGTTGAGACCACTTCTTGCGGTTAGGGAGGCCTCTGGGGTGAAGATGGCTTGGCAGTTCATCAAAGGCGGCTCTCTTTGGGCAGATTGGATGGCTAGTAGATACGTGAGGCGGACTAATTTTTGGTCCTGTAGGATTGATAACAATTTCTCTGTTCATTTTAAGGCTATTCTTAGATGCAGATCGCTTCTTCAGTCCACTATATGCAGGATCATGAAAGATGGAGCTAACACCGATCTTTGGCTCGACCCGTGGATGGGTAATGGTTCCCTCCTGGAGATCTTGGGAGCTCAGATGGGCAGAGAGGCGAGTAGAGGGCTGAAGTGCAATCTGATTATCAGGGATGGACTCTGGAGACCTGAGGACTAATAGTACACTGCTCAGTTTGGAGAGGAGATTCGCCGGATCACCATTGATGCTAGCCAACATGCAGATTCCTGGAGTTGGGCTGCTCCTGGGGTGGATGGTGGTGCAGGTCCCTTCCACTTCAAGAGTTGTTACAATCTGGTCAGGACCTCTCATGACAGGATTGCGGAGTTCGATTTTATCTGGAAAAAGGGGATTGTCCGGAAAATGCAGCTATGTGCATACAAGCTGTTGCTTGGCAGGTTGATGACGAGGGACATGCTCATCAGGTTTGGGGTGCAGATCCCAGACCCGAAGTGCGTACTATGTTCATCGGAGGCTGAATCTATTGGCCACCTCTTCTTTGAGTGTCCGGTGACTTGGCATATCTGGTCTGAGCAATGCACGAGGTCGCTGGGAGGTGTTGGCAGGGCCAGAGATATTCGGAAAATCCTCACTTGGATTAGGGAACGCCGAGGTATGGAGCTTGGTTGGGCTAGTATGGCCAGAGTTCGACTTGCAGCATCAGTCTGGCACGTCTGGAGGGAGCGTAACAGACGTATATTTGAGGGGCTGATTACCCCTCCCGTTGGAATTCTAAATAATTTAGAATTCGATGTATCTGTAATGGCCCCTTAACCGGGACGGGAGAGATGTGAGATTGTCTACTGTAATACTTTTACTGAGTTCTGCGTGGAATAAAATTTACCCTTATTCCAATATATATATATATATATATATATATATATATATATATATATATATATATGTTCATGGTAAGCATATGATATTTACATAGATACATATACATGTATGTGTCCTTGTTTGGATTCTGGTGGGTTACGCATTTTCATGTCAATGTGTGACACCTATGTCCCTGGCCATTGATCATAGATAAAAGTATGAACTTGATATTGAGAATGAGTACTTATTCAAAAAAGAAGTAAAAACAATTGAGGTTGAGGGAAGTCCTTGTATCTGGAGATGAACTTGATTTCTTTCCCAGTTGATATATTTAGAAGTCGAGAGTGCCATGTAGTACGTGTTTAACTTTGGTACTTCAGCTATGTACAATGATTTAAATAGCAATTACCTGTATTCTAATTTAGTAAATTATTGAAAAGTGTATCTTATTGGAAATCAGAGATATTAAGTCAAACTGTAAACATAGAATATGATAGACTGTTAAATTTGTCACTTTTCAAGAAGTATATATTTTATTTGATCAACAGGTGCACAATCATATCAAGTATTTGTTGGCAGCTTTGATATGTTTATGGGTCTTTTTCATTTTTCTTATTTGGTAATTGAGTCTTAAAGATTGGAATTAAAGGCAACAAGATTTTCTTCTTGGCGTTCATTAGGTTTTATCTTTATTAGCTTAGTGAGCTCTCTTGACGTATCTGTAAGTATTGAGTGGAATCAGCAGGACAAATGAGGATACCAATTAATTGTTCTAGCCCCTTATTAATTCTCTGCTACTTTAAAGCAAGAAAAGCAGATAAAAACACTTTGAACAGTAGTATTAGAATAATTAAGAATTTTCTCTTAATTACTAGTCTTCCACTGAATTATGTTACTCTCTTGTGAGAATGCACGAACAACATACTTGACTACCAGACAAATTGTTTGTGTATTTTATTTTCATAATTCGTTTGTTTGAGAAAACTTGGCATTATAGACCTCATAAATTACTTTTGGGCCTAGTTGAGGATATCCACACTTTTCTTCTCGATATCGACATTGGCTTTGAGTGTGGGTTAGCTTGGACCAAAAGAATAAAACATGAGATAACTAGGGACACATCTAGGTTAGGTTATGCTAAGCCTATCTATGAAATAACCCCATATGTGATGACTTATTATTAAAACTCGTGGTGCACATATGGAACAAAAACGAGTCTCCGCAAGCTACACAACTCCATGTGACTGGACCAATGTCAGAGCCTACGTCTCAAGTAATGTGCCCATGCATTTTTTTTTGGGTCGAAGATTCCCTATTTGGGGTGTGGACACGGTAGCCCTTGCAAGGGTTTGATAATAGTATGAGGGTTATTTTGGTTGTCTTTATATCTTTTATTTGACTTAGGTATCCAAGGGTACCTGGGGTGGCCGAATGGTTGGGGCTGGCATGGGAAAAAGGGGAGGTCCTGGTTTCGAGCCCAGGCCTCACCAAAAAGTAAGAGGTCCTCAAATTATATTTCATTAGCTTCAAAGATACATGGTTACATTCGCTAACAGAATCCTGTTAATGTGCATGGTGGGGTGGAAAATGTTTATCGGCATTTTGCCCCCCTTCTTTAATCCTGTTCTTCATGTCTTCTCCGCCCCACGACCCACCAAATCTCCTTCCTAACCCATTTATTTCACCTCCAGAACGGCCTCTTATTTTAATGACCTGATCAAGCTACACCTTTGGGGCGAGGGTTTCATGAGGAAGGTGAAGAGGGTTCCTGGCTGGTCTTTGAAAGGATGGTCTGTCTTATTTTAGTTTTCTACCATCTAGTTGACACTAAGCCAGGTGCGTTTTTAGTTCTCTACCATCTTTGGTTAGCAGTAATGAAGGGTTCTTTAACCAGGTTGGAGCCAGAAGTAAATACTTTGAGGATCTCTAAGCGATGAAGTTAAGATGGAACAAAATCAAGGGATTTGTATGTAAATGTGCCTCTAATTCAATTGGTAGATTATCCTTCATGCATTGCTCGAAGTTGTTCTTTGCAGTACGAGATGCTGCTTTCTACAATGTTTTAAATGCCAGTGATGTTTCAAGCCGTCACCCTAAAGGGGGCGTTTGGTATGCGGAATACTATATAGCCGGGAATTCTATATTCCCGGGAATCAAATTCCAAGGAATTAAATTTTCTGGAAAATTACATTCTCATGTTTGGTGACAATATAAATATTCCCGGGAAAAAAATAAAAAATAATAATAACGAAAAAAAATGAACAAATATAAAAAAGGGTAAAAACGACAAAAAATCGGTAAAAACGAAAAAAATGGTAAAAACGACAAAATAACAAAAAACGACAAAAACGATGAAAAATCGGTTAAAAACGACAAAAATGACCAAAAAAAACGACAAAAAATGTATAAACGAAAAAAAATAACAAAAAAGGGTAAAAACGACAAAAATAACCAAAATACGACAAAAATGACATAAAATCGGTAAAAACGACAAAAAAATCAAAATGCGGCAAAAACAAAAAAAATAATAATGCTAAAATCGACAAAAACGGCAAAAACGACAAAAATGACATAAAATCGGTTAAAACGACAAAAAATAACAAAAAATCGGTAAAACGACAAAAAATCGGTTAAAAACGACAAAAAAAGGTTAAAAACAACAAAAAATCGGTTAAAACGATAAAAAATAACCAAAAAAAAAAACGACAAAAACGAAAAAAATCGATAAAAGCGACAAAAAAAAACGACAAAAAAAAACGCCATAAAATTAGTAAAAAAGGACCAAAAAGCGACAAAAACGACAAAAAAACGACTAAAAATCTGTAAAAACAACAAAAAAGCTACAAAAAACGACAAAAATTGACAAAAAAAAACGACAAAAAGAAAAAAAATTTGGGTAAAAAACGACAAAAAAAATCAAAAAGTGGCAAAAAAAGACAAAAAATGGGTAAAAACGACAAAAAATCGCTTAAAACGACTAAAAATTGGTAAAAAGACAAAAAAGCGATAAAAACGACAAAAAATAATCAAAAAGTGACAAAAAAGACAAAAAAGGGGTAAAAACGACAAAAAAATCGCTTAAAACGACAAAAAATTGGTAAAAACGACAAAAAAACGATAAAAACGACAAAAAATAATCAAAAAGTGACAAAAAAGACAAAATGGGTAAAAACGACAAAAAAATCGCTTAAAACGACAAAAAATTGTTAAAAACGAAAAAAATGACATAAAAACGGGTAAAAACGACAAAAAAAAGAAAAATGTTTAAAACTAATCAAAATTGATCAAAAAAGAAGAAAAAATTTAGACAATTTTTTTTTTCCGGGCAAAAAAAAAAATACCCACCTATTCTCCAGGGATAGAATTTTCATGTTTTGTGGGTAAACTATTTATCCGGGTATTTATAATTTTCGGGAATAAATTTTTTATAAGCCAAACAAACGTGGAAATAGATTTCCATCTTAAATTTTTCCGGAAATAAAAAAAAATACCGCGTACCAAATGCCCCCTAATTGTGATGCTCTTATTCATTTCAGGTTTAATAAGGAGATGCAGAAAAGGATGTAAGTTAGCAGAGGAAATTGGCACTTGGGAGTACGATTTTGGAGAACTGCTGATGAATTTTAGCACAAATATTAACATAATCATAGACCGGAAGGCTTGGATCATGCCTCCTTCTTCTTCTTCTTTTTCTTTTTCTTAGGGTTCGTTTGATTGCAAGGTGGAAAATAAATCAATTCTACAGAATTATTTTATTAGAAAAAAATTTCCATGGAATTTGAAAAAAAAATTTTATAGAAAACTTTGAGTGTTTGATTGTCATTATTTTTCAAGAAAATAGTTATTTTTTATATATAAAAAAATGTTTTACTATGGTTCAGGCCAGTTTCATTTTTCACAGTTTTGAAAGAAAATATAAAAAATGATAATTTTTTGAAAAGTAATTCCATAGAAAATATAAACTATCAAACACTACAATCGGTGGAAAATTTGTGGTAGAAATATTTTTCATGGAAAAAAAATCCAATCAAACACAGCCTTATTGTAAATTAGTTTTGTTATTATTATTATTATTATTGTAAATTAGTTTCGGCATAATATTTGCACGGAAGCAAGCAAACATATGAAGTGTTCTGTTTACTTGTTTGGCGTTAGTCTGTTGAGTGCTAGTTTCATCCAAAACATCCTCATTTCAGGTGCAGCGGAACTATTCGATTGTTCCTATAATTTTTGTGCAAAAATCGTGGAGGAACTCATGTACCAACATACAAGGTTCTAAACGGCGGTAGGTGGGTGTGCGGCGGAGAGAGTCCGTCTACCGTCTAGGTCGCCTAGGCGGCGCCTCTTAGGAGGTCGATACATTTTGGACATTTTTTACTATTTTACCACTATATATATATATATATATATATATATATATATATATATATATATGCATAATATACATTTTTTTAAGGATGTTTCATACATATCTAAGTCGTAGAACAAAGATTTATAAAGTTTTAGTTTTGTAAAAGTGAATCATATGCCTATAATGCTTAAAAAAAAATTATGTCAAAATATTTTGTTAAGTATTGCTCCGTCTAGACGTCCGTCTACGCCGCATCACCTCCGCCTGTGCCGCTAACCTCCGTTTGCCACCTACTCCACTGCCTACGTAAAAGCAATGCGGAGAGGAATTGTATACCGCCTAGGTGGCCTAGGCGGACGCCATTTAGAACACTGCCAACATACTTAATTGACCAATAAAGCAAGTGCAAGTGCAGTGGGTTAACATGTGCAAGTGCAGTGGGTTAACATGCAGTAATATGAGTTGAACCGATTCAACCGCTTAAGGCAGTTTTGACAGTTGGATTCGATTTTTTTTCTTTCTACAAACTCAGTTCTTAAAAAATGACGGCTTAATTTGAACCGAACCGAAAACATTCACTATCCCGATCCGGTCCGGTTTTAATAACATTGGTTTGTAATCGGAATATGCACATAGATAATAATGTCTTCTTTGTCAATGTATGTCAAACACTATCAATATGTCTCACAATACTACCAAAGTGTCTCACGTAATAATATCTTCATTTCAATGTTCAATAAAATAAACTTAAGGTCTCCCTTACAAATTAAAGGTACGAAGGTAATGTTTTTAGGAAACGTAGGGTAGTGAGTGTGTTATACCAGGAACTTTCAAGTTTTTGAAAGTCGCTAAGATGCTGCCATAAACTTTTCTTAAGTTTTGACAAGTTATTCATGTGTTTGGAGTTGGTGGGGTTTCAACCTTGTGGAGAATACTCCTGAGTGCAACGAGCGTCATCCGTGTATCGAAAAAGTTCGGAGAGTGCATCGATCTCCGTATATTGCAACATATATGGTAAACCAATATATGATTGGGTTTTCATCTTTGACTTTGATCGTATATTTATGATTGGATCTTTCACATATTGACTTTTGAACTTCCAATTTATGGCAAACCAATTATGAATAGATTTTCATTAACTCTACGATTGATATATATTGGACTTTCCATATATATTGGTTTCAGTATTTTTAATATATGGTAACCCTAATTCATATAAAGGGTTTATAAAAGGATGATGCATGCAAGTTGATGAATAATATCTATTCTACTATATAATAGGAAACTTAGATGGTGAAACTTTTGAATTCCGAAAATACCCTTACATACTTATACTAATTAAAAATAGTTCATCTATTCTACTATATAATAGGAAAACTTAGATGGTGAAACTTTTGAATTCCGAAAATACCCTTACATACTTATACTAATTAAAAAATAGTTCATTCTACTATATAATAGGAAAACTTAGATGGTGAAACTTTTGAATTCCGAAAATACCCTTACATACTTATACTAATTAAAAATAGTTCATTAATTTTAATAAGGATAACTTAGTAATTAGAAAGACTACCCTTTGGTCTTCCTAAGAAGTTTTTCTAAATTAATTAAAAAATGTTAAAATACGTGCAAGGCATGTGCACATATGCTAGTAAATATAGAGGGGAAAAAAATGGCAAAAATGCTTTGCAACATTGGAAGGAAAAATGAGATATCTACGACGTTTTCGAAGAGATGATTGTTTCGGTTAATTTTTGTGTGTGTCCGTGATTGTTTTTCTATTCCAAAGAGTTGTGGTGATCTATGTTGGATCCGTGTGCGATCGCACAACTCGCACCGTCTATAGGTAATGATCCCCTTTCTCCAATTTAACGTGCAACTCCTTGTTGCTCTTGAACCTATGAAGAAATTATTTTGATGAAATATATTTTAAAAACGTGAAAAAAGAGAGCATATAAATTAAAATTGACAATATATATGTTGCGGCTCATTATATCACCTAATAACAAAATTAATCAAACAAAAAATTCTTCTCAAATTTTTCTGAGGAGAGGTATAACCTCCTTGGCTAGACGATCTCGAAATCAAATATTGGGGGAGGAGAGTAGGCCCAAATGGCATGCAACACAGCGTGCACAAAGTCTCGTACGTTAAGTCGGACATCGAAAAAAAAAAAATCCTTCTCATGACTAATCTTCTCGGTCTCGAATCAAACTAGCTAGTTCCTGGAACGACACTAGTCCTACATGTAGGACAGGTCGTCGCCGATCTCAGCCAATGGTCGATGCAGACTACATGGAACTCGTGCCTACACTACGGAAGTATCCGATACCGGTCCCCGATCTCGAACTCGTCTAGGCATATCACGCATGAACCGGCCTCCGCCTCCCTCGCCTCTTCGTACACCAATGCCGCCAACATCGGCGGGATCTTCGGCGGGGCCGGTGCTCGCGTGCCCACGACAACAACCTCTAGACCCGAACCCATCTCGACGTCGTCCTCGGCGCCGGCGGCGCCACCTCTCGACTTGGTCAGGGATGACAACAGTACTTGACCAAGTAACGCACAAACCTACTTCAAGATGAATAACTTCATGAAATGTCATCATAGTTGCATAGAGAGGAGAGGAGAGATATGCATATATATTAGGGGTGCAACTTGGGTGGGCTAAGCCCGAGCCCGATCGGGTAAACCCGTTAATGGGTTGGATTAGGGTTGAAGATTCTCAGGTTCGGGCTCGGACATGGATTAAAATGTTTGAACCCGATTAAAATCAGATTGGGCTCGAGTTCATGTGTTGGGTTACCCGAAGAACCCGAACACGACTTATATATATATATATATACACACACACACTTCTTATAAATAAAAAGTTTAAATCCTAAATTTTTTCACCCAAACTCTTCAACACTTTGTCATAAATCTTATTTTAGTTTGTATTTTAAAATGATCAAGGCTTGATTGCTATTTGATTATGTGTTTAATTACTTTTATTTAAAATTATTTCAAATATTATATTAGATCCCGATGAACCCAACCAAACCCGAGCCCAACCCGATCCTCCGGGCTTGGTCTTGAGCTTCATATGTTGAAACCGAGGTCGGGTTGGACTTGGGCTCGGGCTAGGCTTATGATTCCTCGGGTTGAGCTCGGATTGACCTCAAGTCCGACCCAACCCGCCCGAGTTGCACCTCTAATATATATATATATATATATATATATATATATATATATATATATATATATATATATATATATATATATATATACTAGTAGTTAACCCGTGCCATAATGGCACGGACACGAACTCCGCCTTCTAGACGTAGGCGTGCAGGCACCGGGCCAGCGCCAGGGAGTTCCGGACGGAGACGCGGCCTCCGAACCCGACCTTCTTGACGTAGGCGTGCAGGCACCGGGCCAGCGCCAGAGACCCGAGCCCGGCGGAGGCGGATACGGCAAAGACCACGGTGGCGGCGTTCGGGGCGACGTGGGGCATCATGGAGGTGAAGACGCGCAGGGCCCTCGCGGGGCGTCCGAGGACGGCGAGGCCCGAGACGGCGGCGGTCCAGGAGACCACGTCCCTGTGCGGCATTCCGTCGAACACCCGCAGGACGTGGTCGGCAGAGCCGCGTCAAAAGTAGGCGGTGAGTAGGACGGTCTGCACGAAGGGGTCGAGCCAGAATCCGAGGAGGAGGGCGTGTGCGTGGAGCGACCTGGTGGCAGCGGCGGCGGCCGCGGTGGTGGTGTTGAGCAAGGAAGAGAAGGTGTGGGAGTCGGGAGGGACGTCGCGGCGGAGCATTTAGGAGTAGATGGAGAGTGGGTCGGCGGAGATGGCGATGGCGGTGTTGAAGGAGGAGTTGGGGTTGGTCATAGCGGAGAAGAGGGAAGCGACAAAGGAAGGGTCAGCGTCGGGGACGCGGTGGAGGAGGCTGCTTGCGACGAAGGGGTTGCGGAAGAGGCCGGCGACGACAGCGTGGGCGAAGATGGAGCGGAGACGGCGGTGTTGAAGGAGGAGTTAGGGTTGGTCATGGCGGAGAAGATGTAGTGCCCCGTCCCTCTCAGTCAATCAGTGGAATCGAAACGCTGACGGCGTTCGGACTTAGCCTTGCAACGGCTGCTCGGAGACATCGCTCGGTCAAGGCGACCGCTCGCTCAGGTGGGGTAGTTTCGGTGAACTTGTCTCATCTTAGCTTTCACATAATAAATTGCATGTTTTCAATTTGCGCAAGTTCATATAGATGAGTCGTTACGGGCGGCAATCCGCGAGTGTGCCTTTGGATTGAGTCGAGTCTTGAGTGCACTATATCAAGGAGTCAAGTTGAAGGTGTGTGTACAAGTTAGAACACAAGGAATGTTTGGGCCTAAGATTTGGCATCAACATAGGCATCGTGCTTCGACAAGAGTTGTGGCGTCGAGTCTTAAGATGTTGGCATAGAGTTGTACAAGTTGGATTGAGTCGTCTCGGGTTTAAGTCAGGAATCGCTGCAAGACAAGTTGGTTAAGTGACACTAAGTTCACAAGTCTCGATTGGATCAGTTGATGATCAACGTAGCAAGGGCCGTGAGGCGGCGATATGGTTAAGTCTCACTGAGTTGCGAGACACGGCCTCAGCAAGGGTTTGTAGCAAGGTCATACGGAAATGGAGCCTCATCGCGTAGTTGCGTCTCTGATTTTAAGCCGTAAGGCAAACACGACTTGATAGATTAACGTTGTCGGTACGAGAAGAGCCTAAAGGCAAGATATATGTTAACGTTGCGTTGCAAGCACGAAATGGTCTTGAGACACAAAATAGGCCAATACGTCTGTCCTAAAACTGATCATAAGGCAAGAGTAGTGTCACTTTCCATTCCCAGAATACGTATTTATATTTTATATTTATCATGTATTGCTCTGTATTTAAATCCCTTTAATTTTATGTTAATTAATTTTCTGCAATTTTATTTCTGCACTTTGCTCTCTGCTTTAGCTTTGCTATGGGTTCGGCTCAGATTGGTTGGTTCATCATGAACCGAAATAAACCCCCACCTACCACCACCCTATTTAAAGCCCCAAACTCTTTCTCTCTCTTCATTACTTCTTCTCATTTCTCTTCTTCTTCTTTCTCATAACTCTTCCACCAACCTAGGAGAGCAAGGCAAGTGCCAACTTGCTTCATGATGGATCCCCATTATTATTGTTCCATCATCTTCCTTATTTGATTCTAAGTCTCTTTAGTACTTAGCATTTTCGATTTCCATAGTTTATTTGTTGTAGATCTAAGTTTGTTACATTTTTGGATTTCTTAGGTTTTGATCTAGTAAACTTTGTTATCTTCAAGTTTTGATGGTTCCATGTTGTAGAAAATTTCGTTCTACCCAATTTTGACCTATGGAAGTCCATATTTGGGCTTGGGAAGAAGGAATTATGGAGCTTGGAAGCAATGGCTTCCATGGTTCTGTTCTCAGAAAAAATTCGGAGAAGAAAAACAGTCCCAGCCGCATTCCTCAGGCGCATGAGCTTATTTATTTCCCAATCATTTTCCACAGCGCATGATATTTATTTTCCACAGCCGCATTCCTCAGGCGCATGAGCTTATTTATTTCCCAATCATTCCTCAGCGCATGAGATTATTTATTTTTCGATCATTTCCCACAGCGCATGAGATTATTTATTTTCCAATCTTATTCCTCAGCGCATAGATTATTTATTTCCCAATCTCATCTCACAGCCGCATAAGAATCTCATTCCTCAGGCGCATGAGATTATTTATTTTCCAATCTTTTCCCACAGCGTATGAGATTATTTATTTTCCAATCATTTCCCACCGCGCATGAGATTATTTATTTCCCAATCTTTTTTCACAGGCGCATGAGATTACTTATTTCCCAACCTTTTCCACAGCGCGTGATATTTATTTCCCACAGCCGCATTCCTCAGGCGCATGAGCTTATTTATTTCCCAATCATTTCCCACAGCGCATGAGATTATTTATTTCCCAATCTTTTCCCACATGCGCATGAGATTACTTATTTTCCAACCTTTCCCACAGCGCATGATATTTATTTCCCACAGCCGCATTCCTCATGCGCATGAGCTTATTTATTTCCCAATCATTTCCCACAGCGCATGAGATTATTTATTTCCCAATCTTTTCCCACAGGCGCATGAGATTACTTATTTCCCAACCTTTCCCACAGCGCATGATATTTATTTCCCACAGCCGCATTCCTCAGGCGCATGAGCTTATTTATTTCCCAATCATTTCCCACAGCGCATGAGATTATTTATTTCCCAATCATTATTTATTTCCCAATGTTTATTTTCCGAATTTGGCATTAATTAACATTGATTGTTATCTTGATTAATTATTGATCATGCGTTCTTAGATGGAACTAAGAGACTAGCTAGTCGTCTTATTGAATTGAATGAATGAGACACGTTCATATTAACTATGAACTATTATAATCGATTGGCCGATCCCGAATATTGACATACAGGCACACATGCAGGCTTCAATTTATTTATTTATTTATTTTCTACAAAAGAAGCATGTGTACTTTATGGTCAAGGCATGATTATTCCGTGGTTAGTTTGGATTGTTGCATTACGCTATGTAAGACCTACAACCTAACCGCACGGGTATCGTTGTAGAGTTGTGCATATCGTACCCCGTACGAAAGTACTCATTCTGAATGACCATGATCCACGGCATGGGATTTCACTCAACGTAGAGACTATTAAGTTAAATAGAATAATGATTGCATGGAGAGAATAGATTCCCGAGTTCTTACATGGCAGCCCTCTTGGGACTAGTAGTGCCCGACAGGCCGGTTGGTCCCTACAGATACTGCAAATCTACCACACGGGCAGGAAGCGGTATCTGGTTACGGGCGTCCCGCTGGGGACTCATCTAATTCATGATTGGCGCAATTGATTGACTGGGTAAACTAGTCTTGCTTGCACATAGTAAGAACTGAGGAATCCTTTATTACATAATTTTAGGATAACTTGGAACTCACAGTAGCAAGCCGTAGTAGTTGTATGGCCGTTTAAATTGATTTGTTTGTGTACTGTACCTACTCTGTTACCTAATTGAGATGATCAGAGCATCAGGACATGACGGGCCAACTTCTGTCCTTGTTTGGTTGGGAGGTTGGTTCGAAGTGTCGTAATGTTATGCGAATCCTAGTAGCAAGCAGAGGCATATATATTATATTCTCTTATTTACTGGTTTTAGTTCCTCATATCGTGCTTCCTTGCGGTACTTGCTATTAGAGGTCTAACCTCTCTGGTTTTGCATGGCCAGATTTGGAGCCGGTTCTCGAGGACTCAGCTTACCCCTACCTCCAAGATGGTCAATACTAGAGGGATGATCGCAGGAGGACTCGAGTGGGTTCCTTACCTTCCCGCTCGTTTTGTTATTTACTTTACATTTTGTCGCTTGGCACCGACATGTTAGTCGGATAGTCTTGCACTTACTTTTACATAATTGTAATTAAGTCAGACTGCAGCTGATAACAATTGTGTATATGTTATTATATCATCTAGCTATGTTTTGTAAAGCCAGATCTCAAGAACATTTTGACTAAGCGTTTGGGACGCCTTACTGCTTTATCTTACATGTTCTCTATTTCTGCTTCTTGTTCGAATGATTGAGACAATAGATGTGAAGTGACCATAGCGAGACTCTCATGTAGTATGCACCCCCTTGTCTTTAAGACATCATTGATCGTATTATACGGTATTCATCTACCCGTAATACGTAGCTGGCTGAGTCATTCCCCCGCTCTCCAGTATTCTGGTTCTGGGGCGTGACAAGGTTTTAGTGGTGGCCCATGCAGGTCTGATTTCAGACTTGTGGGGTATTTTAATTTATAGGATGTCTCAATCACACATGTTCCCCCATGATCTCATGATTCGTTACTCTCGATTCTAGCTTGACATTCCGGTATCCTTTGACTTCATTGATCTTTCCAGTCCGATCGTTTGATTGTTCTCTTGTCCCTTTTCTTAGGGGCACTTCGTCCGCATCTGCCAGGACTGGACAACAACAACAAGAGCAACACGGACAACCTGACCATGTTGGTCAGCAACAAGGGCCGGTACTAACTCAAGAGGCTATTCAAGAAGAAGTGATAGTGGAAGCAGCAGCTGGATCGCAGTATCCGGATGTTCCACCACCACCAACAGTTCCATCTACCCCTGCAGAAATGGACACACCGGCTCTTCTGGAGATCATGAGAGGGATGATGGCTACTCAGCAACATCATATGTTAGCCCAACAACGTATGCACGCTCAGTTATAAGAGCAGAATGTACTACTTAACCAAGGGTTGCAGACGGCATTAGAAAGAGTGGCGAGGCCAGATTCAGGAGCATCAGCTAGGTTTTGCAAGTACAACCCCCGTCGTTTCGAGGGCACGGAGGATGCCATCTCAGCAGATGCATGGCTTAATGATATTGAGGCTATCTTGACAGCAGCTAAGGTGCCGGCAGAAGAACGTGTGGATCAAGTAAAGTTGTTACTTCAGGATCTCGCACGTGATTGGTGGGAATCAGAGGAAGTGGGCATCAGACGTCATGTTGCTTGGGACGATTTTACCGCAAGATTCAAGACGAAGTACTATGGGGTTGTGGCACAGTTTGAGCTACAACAGAAGTTTATCAACCTCAAGCAGGCCGGCAAGACGGTAGATGCCTATGCAGCGGAGTTCTGCAGATTGAGCAGGTTTGCCCCAGAGATGGTAGCAACAGAGAGCCAGAGGGCTATGAGGTTCCAGCAAGGGTTTCACCTTGAGCTCTTGCATTTGATAGAGGGGCACAATTACCAGACTTTTGATGAAGTATTGACGGCGACTCGAAGGCATGAGATAACCGTCCATAGGATTGCGGCCAGGACTGGGGGTCAGAAGAGATCCCACAGTCAGATTGAAGGAGGAGGGGGAGCAGCACCCCGAACAACAGCACCATCCCTTGGCATTCGTATTCACGATGTGGCAATACGAGGGACAGCACCACCACCCAGGCAGCAGCAACAACAGAAGAAGAACCAGCAACCCCCAGCGGGCTGTACTTATTGCGGGAAGATGGGACACACTAGAGACGTGTGTCGGGCATTGAACGGACTGTGTTTGATATGTGGGAATCCAGATCATCGGGTTACCACATGTCCCATGAATTCGAGGTCAGGAGGACCAGTGCAGCAGTTTCCTGCTCTGCCAGCACCAGGGGCAGGGCAGTATCGAGGACCCGCAGTGGCAGTGAGACCATTGGCCCAGCGTCCGTTAATACCACAGGCTCAGATGTTTCGACAGCAGGGACCGCCGATGCAGCAGCACCAGCATAGACTACCCCAGCATCATCAAGGAAGGGGCCAGCGGCAGCACCAGGCTAGGCCGCAGCATGGGAACCAGCAAGGAGGTCGAGGGCAGGCATTCACTCTGTCCTTGGAAGAGGCATTGGCATCGGGATATGTTGTGGCAGGTAATATTCTCGTCGCCTCTTATCCCGCAGTAGCATTGTTTGATTCGGGAGCATCACACTCATTTATATCTGCACAATTTGCAACACGGCTAGGAATAGAATTCGAGGCATTGCCAGGGAGGTTGAATATACTCACTGGCAATGGGCTCGTAGGAGTTAGTAGAGTTATTCTAGCGTGTAGCGTTGTAGTTTGCGGGCATTCCTTACCCGCCCGGTTGATAGAATTTTCTGTTGGAAATTTCGACGTTATCTTAGGCATGGACTGGCTGAAAGACAGTCATGCGACGATAGATTGTCGTAGAGGGAGTGTATCTTTTGATATTCCAGGCATGAAGAGATTCACCTTAGTCAGATCAGAGGCAACTCAACAAGAGCAGGGAGTAATAACGACAATGGAAGAAGTTCAAGTTACGAAGGTAGTTGAAGAATTTCTAGACGTATTTCCCGAAGAACTTTCAGGTCTACCACCGGTTAGAGATATTGAGTTCAGTATAGAATTGGCACCTGGAACTAAACCGATATCAGATCGAGTTTACAGAATGGCGGATTCCGAGCAGGCCAAGGTATATCAGCACATAGAGGAACTGAAGGAGAAGAAGTTCATCCAAGCTAGCATATCACCATGGGCAGCACCAGTGGTACTTGTGGGGAAGAAGGATGGGTCATCTAGATTGTGCATCGATTACAGGAAGCTTAACGCGACAACAGTGAAGAACAAGTACCCACTACCCAGGATCGACGACTTGTTTGATCAGTTGAGCAAAGCTAGAGTTTTCTCCAAGATAGATCTTCGTTCAGGGTATCATCAAGTGAGGGTTCGGAAGAAGGATATTCCCAAGACAGCATTCATGTCGAAGTATGGGCATTATGAATTCTTAGTAATGTCGTTTGGTTTGACCAATGCTCCAGCAATCTTCATGGATTTGATGAATCGCATCTTTATGCCGTACTTAGATCAGTTTGTCGTTGTATTTCTTGACGACATTCTCGTATACTCTGCTAGTGAAGAGGAGCATGAAGACCACCTCAGGAAAGTGTTGCGGGTTCTGAGAGAGAACCAGTTGTACGCCAAGCTCAGCAAGTGCGAGTTCTGGACGGATCGCATTTTATTTTTGGGTCACATCGTATCAGGAGCTGGAGTAGCAGTGGATCCCAAGAAGGTAGGAGCCGTAGAGAGTTGGCCTGTACCCAAGACCGTAGCTGATGTACGAAGTTTCTTGGGATTGGCAGGATATTACAGAAGGTTTGTATCAGATTTTGCAAGACTTTCAGCGCCCATGACACGCTTGACACGGAAGGATGTGCCATTCGTCTGGTCGGCAGAATGCCAGGCATCATTTGAGAATTTGAAGCAGAAGTTGATATCAGCGCCTATTCTTACATTGCCAGTTGGACACGAAGGTTTTACCGTTTATTGTGATGCGTCAGGCAAAGGACTTGGATGTGTCCTCATGCAGCATGGGAAGGTGATAGCATACGCATCTAGGCAACTTCGGGACCACGAGAAGAATTACCCAACTCATGATTTGGAGTTGACGGCAGTTGTATTTGCTTTGAAGCTATGGAGGCATTACTTATATGGTGATCGAGTGGACATGTACACAGACCACAAAAGTCTGAAGTACATTTTTACTCAGAAGGAACTGAACATGAGGCAGAGAAGATGGTTGGAGTTGATTAAGGACTATGACGTGGAGCTTCAGTATCATCCAGTCAAGGCTAATGTGGTAGCAGACGCTCTTAGCAGGAGAGGCGGCGCATTTATATTGACAACACAAAAGCATATTTTAGAAGACCTTCAGGAGATGGGCATCGAGGTTATACTTCCTAGTGATGTAGGAGTTCTGGCAAGTCTACAAGTTCAATCCAACTTGGTAGACAAGATCAAGGCAGCTCAGGCACAAGACCCAAGGATTCAGAAGCTTAGGGCAGAATGTGAGTCAGGACTCAGAAAGGAGATGCAAATCCATGAGGATGGTACACTTAGGTTTGGATCGCGTCTATGTGTGCCTAGCGGAGATATCAGACATGAGGTTATGGCAGAAGCTCACAGCTCTCAGTATTCCATACACCCTGGAGGGACCAAGATGTACCAAGATATCAAGCAGCACTTCTGGTGGAACGGGATGAAGAGGGAGATAGCTAGATTTGTTTCCCGTTGCTTGGTATGTCAGCAAGTGAAGGCAGAGCAGCAGAGGCCAGCTGGATTATTGCAGCCGCTTCCTATCCCGGAATGGAAGTGGGAACATATTACAATGGACTTTGTGACCGGTTTACCGAGATCACCAAGTGGTAAAAATGCTATTTGGGTGATAGTAGATCGGCTTACAAAGGTGGCGCACTTTCTTCCTTTCAGAGTAGGACAATCTACAAAAAAGTTGGCAGAATTGTATATGCAACAGATAGTCAGGCAGCATGGAGTCCCAGTCAGTATTGTGTCAGACAGAGATACCCGTTTTACATCACATTTTTGGAAGAGCTTACATCATAGCCTGGGTACCAAGTTAAGATTTAGCACGGCTTACCATCCCCAGACAGACGGGCAATCAGAAAGAACAATTCAGACTTTGGAAGACATGTTGCGAGCTTGCACTCTGGATTTTGGAGGATCTTGGGAGAGCCACATGCACTTAGTTGAGTTCTCATACAACAACAGTTATCAAGCCAGTATCCAGATGGCGCCATTTGAAGCACTATATGGTAAGAAGTGTAGGTCGCCACTAGCATGGGATGATATCGGGGAGAGGAAGATGCTAGGTCCAGAAATGATTGTTCAGACGGTTGAAGTGATTAAGGGAATTAGAGAGCGACTTCGAGTTGCACAGGATCGGCATCGTCATTGGGCGGACCATCATCGTAGGCTGCTAGAGTTTTCTGTTGGAGACCACGTGTTCTTGCGGATCTCACCTACCCGTGGGGTCATTAGGTTTGGCGTTCGTGGGAAGTTGAGTCCGCGGTACGTGGGCCCATTTGTTATTCTTGATAGGATAGGCGATGTTGCTTATCGTTTATCCCTTCCACCTTCGTTACGAGAGGTGCATGACGTATTTCATGTATCTCAGTTGCGAAGGTATGTATCGGACCCAAGCCATATCCTTGATCATTCTGAGCTGGTTGTTGGTACCAACCTGTCTTACGAGGAACAGCCTGTGTCTATTTTGGACCGAAGAGAGAAGATACTCAAGAACCGAACAATTAGCCTTGTCCGGGTTGCTTGGGGTCATCACTCTTTAGGGAAGTCAACGTGGGAACGTGAGGATGATATCCGATCACGGTATCCGTACCTGTTTGACTCATAAGGTATATCTTTTTCTGTATACCTTGATTGTCTTAACTCCTCATGCTTGCCACCTTACGAATAGAATTGCTTGGTGTCGTCGATAGTTAAACATGGATATATTACTTGCTATTGACATTGTAGAATGATTGCTTACTTAAATTGCTTATACCTGGAGTAGTCCAGCTCTGATGTTTCTATCCTGCTTGGATTTGAAATTTCGAGGACGGAATTTTTCTAAGGAGGGTAGAGATGTCACTTCCCATTCCCATAATACGTATTTATATTTTATATTTATCATGTATTGCTCTGTATTTAAATTCCTTTAATTTTATGTTAATTAATTTCCTGCAATTTTATTTCTACACTTTGCTCTCTGCTTTAGCTTTGCTATGGGTTCGGCTCAGATTGGTTGGTTCATCATGAACCGAAATAAACCCCCACCTACCACCACCCTATTTAAAGCCCCAAACCCTTTCTCTCTCTTCATTACTTCTTCTCATTTCTCTTCTTCTTCCTCATAACTCTCCCACCAACCTAGGAGAGCAAGGCAAGTGCCAACTTGCTTCATGATGGATCTCCATTATTATTGTTCCATCATCTTCCTTATTTGATTCTAAGTCTCTTTTGTACTTAGCATTTTCGATTTCCATAATTTATTTGTTGTAGATCTAAGTTTGTTACATTTTTGGGTTTCTTAGGTTTTGATCTAGTAAACTTTGTTATCTTCAAGTTTTGATGGTTCCATGTTGTAGAGAATTTCGTTCTACCCAATTTTGACCTATGGAAGTCCATATTTGGGCTTGGAAAGAAGGAATTATGGAGCTTGGAAGCAATGGCTTCCATGGTTCTGTTCTCATCGGAGAAGAAGAACAGTCCCAGCCGCATTCCTCAGGCGCATGAGCTTATTTATTTCCCAATCATTTCCCACAGCGCATGATATTTATTTCCCACAGCCGCATTCCTCAGGCGCATGAGCTTATTTATTTCCCAATCATTCCTCAGCGCATGAGATCATTTATTTCCCGATCATTTCCCACAGCACATGAGATTATTTATTTTCCAATCTTATTTCTCAGCGCATGGATTATTTATTTCCCAATCTCATCTCACAGCCGCATAAGAATCTCATTCCTCAGGCGCATGAGATTATTTATTTCCCAATCTTTTCCCACAGGCGCATGAGATTACTTATTTTCCAATCATTTTCCACCGCGCATGAGATTATTTATTTCCCAATCTTTTCCCACAGGCGCATGAGATTACTTATTTTCCAACCTTTCCCACAGCGCATCGGCGGTGAGCAGGACGATCTGCACGAAGGGGTCGGACCGGAATCCGAGGAGGAGGGCGTGTGCGTGGAGCGACCTGGTGACGGCGGCGGCGGCTGTGGTGTTGAGCAAGTAAGAGAAGCTGTGGGAGTCGGGAGGGATGCGACGGCGGAGCATTTGGGAGTAGATGGAGAGTGGGTTGACGGAGATGACGATGGAGGTGTTGAAAGAGACGGGGTTGGGGTCGGTCATGGCGGAGAAGAGGGAGGCGACGAAGGAAGGGTCGACGTCGACGGCGCGGTGGAGGAGGCTGCTTGCGACGAAGGGGTTGCGGAAGAGGCCGGTGACGACGGCGTGGGCGAGGATGGAGCGGAGGCGGCGGAGGGAGGGACGGTACAAGAGGAGCTGAAGGCGGGGGTGCCGTTGAAACAACCGGTTGCTCCGCACCCAACATGTGACCTCCTCCTCTCTTATAAAGAGAGGAACAATTTACTCCTTTCATTATCGTTGAACCAAAGCACATGGGTCGAACCAAAAATCCACTGTGTTATATATATATATATATATATATATATATATATATATATAAAATTATTTTTGGTAACGGTGCTTATATTTGGAAAGCACCAGGCGGTTCGACAAACCGGACCGGTCTGGTAACCGGCCGGTTCGGTTACAAATACCGACCTGTATTTTATGGCAACGGAGATTGGAAAATGGAAAATAAAAATAAAATCTACGCCCAATATTTCCAAATGTGGCGGCAAAGTGCTCCATCGGTGAGAAGTTTCTGAATGAAAATATTTTTTCTTCTTCTGATCATTTTCTTTCTTTCTTTCTGCAGAGGATCAGAGATTCGGACGAGATTATTTCAGGTACTTTCTCTAGAAATTTCCCAAAAATAATCTCTCCCAAATCTTATTTTTTGATCCTTTTTTATTTTTATTTTTTTGTAGATGAGGAAAACGAGTTGGATTCGGTCACCTACGATTACGACTGCTCTAAGAATCTCGAATCGCTCTGTCCGCAAGGGAACAAGGTGACGATTAGGGTTTCGAACGTGTTAATTTCTTTATAATCACTGACACGATTTGGACACGCCGAAATGAGGACGATTTTGGCATGTTTTAGTGTAGTTTGGAGTGTTTCCGCCCGACACGGACACAGTACCGGTTTTTGGAGTGTCATTGCTTACTAGGTTGTCAGTCCCACTAGAATTGTGTTTTCACACTATTGAGGGGATAAGTGGTGATAAGCTGTGTCTCATGGGCACACATATTTATGAGACAACAAACAGATTGACACGACACCTATTTTGGTGTGTCTTAGCGTAATTGGTAGCGGCCGTTATCGTGTCTACATGTCCGACACGATGTCATCAGCTCTTATAGTGTCCGTGCTTCCTAGGCGGTAACACACGACTATTGTTAAGTGGTCAGCCACATATGGTTATAGATGTTGGAAAAAGTAAATATTGAAGTCACACTTGTTGGAGTTTGATTTGGGAACCTAGCAGGCGTGGATGCTCCAAAACTGATGCCGCATCCTTGTTGGACATGTGTCAGACACGCTATGTTGCATGGGTAAGAATAAGTCACAACATTGATTTTTGGTGTGTTCTAGTGTATTTTGGGGTATGTGTCGTGTCCAATATGCGTCAAAAAATGCAATTGGAAGTATGATTCCCTCGTTTAACGGTCTCAGACTATGTGGTTGATAAGATGCCATTTAGGTTTATGAGTGAGATCCTATCTGGACTATGGATGTCGCAACTAGAAATCTAGCATTCATTGGAGACTTTACTCAAGTTTAACATGGTTGATGACATAAACTTAACTGGCAGTTTTACATCGTATTTTCTTACTATATCATTTTCACTAAGATTGAGAGTGCACGAATTCCTCATGCACCACAGACTTTCCCAGCTTGTGTATTTAATAAATAATTGTAATTTGTTGGATTTTTTTAGACTTTTAGTTATGTGTGATATAGGCTTAAATTTGATCAATTGTAGAGTAGTTGGAATGCCTCTCTCTCTCTTTGCAGAATTAGGGTCGGTTTGGTTCTCATTTGAAATGACTAAAATTCCATTTCAAATGGACAACGTCAAATGGTGCTTCTTTGAGCATTTGCTCTTTGTGGTCATTTTTGTGTGGCCTAACGAAAAGGCAAATGCTGGAATCTGCCATTTCAACCAAGATATGATAACGGCTCCATTTCAAATGGGAACCGAACTAGCCTATAGTCTTAGTATATTCTTGATATTTCTGTCTAAGAGAATCTAGATTTTCCGTCTTTGATTCTAACTCTTCAATTTATGAATTTAGTTCGTACTTTGGGCTCAATATTCGTTGTTAAATTTCTAGAACAATGAAACAAAGCCTTAAAGATTCTGGCTCAACGCTAATATACCATATAGATATCTCACTTTCATGATCATCTTAACAGGACAATTGATTAGGTTGAAAACTTCTTCAAAGTTTGATGCTAACTGTTTGATTTCATCTTCCTTATTCAATGACCATATTTTGATTTTCCACCTTTTACTCCTTTTTTTTTCTTTTCTTTTTGATTTCGTAATGCATGCATGCTACAAGGTTCTATTTACTACAAGTCTCATCATCATCATCATCATCCAAGCCTTCTCCCTTCAGAATGGGGTAGGCAGACTATGGAGCATAAGAAAGCTTCATACAAGATTTGACAATACGACCAACTATCAACTTGACGTCAACCTTCTATATTGGTGCCAAATTCCTATCAAAGGTAGCTATGAACATGAGATGATTATGCTGTAAATATATAACCAGTTGACAGGTAGGTAGACCTTTTGGATTACAGTTTAAGCTCATGCAACGAAGGAGTACCCTCTAAGTTCTCCTTGACTATAAAGAATCTAGACGAAGAGGTAAGATGATACAATTTGCTATAAGAAACATATATAAATAGGACTATATATAAATATTATTGATGCTATGGAGTAGGGAGTATAATTCAATTTTTTCACATTTGTGCATGTGAATTCACTATGCTTGTCAAGATTCACTAGAAAAGATTGATTTATTGTTTTCCATAACATTTAATATAATCTTTCAACAACAACTTATTATAATGTATGTGATAGGTACACCTGCCTGCGTTATCGCAACTTGATTCTCTTAAAGGTATGACTCCAGAAAAGTTTTTGTGTAATATTATAGTTTACTAAAGTACATTGGATACGCATCTTGATTTTTCATGTACTTTTCTAATGGTATACTAAGTATAACTATGATTGTTTTTCCCCTAACGATTACAGTTTGAAGTTTCACATCATTATCTTTCATTAAATATAGCAACATCCCTTGTTATTCAGTTGACATGTTTGACATCACCAGCTTTATATAAGCCTGTAGTTTGATACATATTTTTACATTTAAGGCCTATTTAAACTCACTTTCAAATGATGAATGTTTAATTTTCAAGGTGGAATTTTATTACCTTTTATCACAATTCAGAATATTTTAACTGGGAATATCACTTAGTCGCCCTTCTTTGGAGGTTACATACGATTCGTGCACAGATATGCCATGAGAACACTTTGGTACAAACTTACACTTGAATACTTGCTATGATATCATTGGTCTCTTCACTAGATTTAATTCACCTTCATAAACAACATTTTCTTCAACTAGTGTTCCAAGATATGAGAAGTCCAATAGTACAATTTAGTAAATCTTTTTAAAATTGCAAATGTAATATAAGTTGCTCCAGTTACCATCATATTCAATCTAATGTATGAACAAACCTTTAAGTCTGTGCTAGAATCTTTACGAGGAAGCATTAGGAGAAGGAAGGTCTATTGTGATTGACAATTTGTGAGATCCGCTAATAATTAGGTATTTATGCTCTTATAATCAATAGACGACATTTTAAAGGTTGCTAGAGTATACAATGTCTTGGTTGTAATGGTCCGCTCCGCGCGGAGGCATTTGTTGGCTTGTTGGATTCGATCAGATTGTCGGACTGTAAGTTATGTTAGAATCGAGAGATTTGAAGGATGATGCAGTCTTTCTTAAATTGCGATGATTTATGGGACGTAGCTCATTGGTATGGTTATGCCAAGTAAGAAGATCATGCATTGCGTCAAATCAACTCTGGAGGACCCATTAAGCATATATGTGATTGGAGCATGGAGACCAATTGTATAGGTGGGTAGATCTGTCCATTCTTCTCTACTCCTTCACGCTTAATAAAATAAATTTCTTGTGTTGCTATGCTATGTCCCTAAAATACTTAATGCTCTAGTTGATGTAAAGATAGTGACGCTCACGTTTAATGTTGCTGAAATGAATGAGACACATGAATAATGAACTGCCTATGTAATTGACACGAGAAAGATAGAATTGATATTGAAATGACACAGAATGTGATGTAGTATGTACATATGAGAAATGCTGCAATATAATGGAATGAGAAACATGAGAAAAATGAAATGTAGGGATCGATAGTTCACCAAGTGGAATGATGATAATGATGAGTCGCTGAATGCGGTTTGGATGGTACGAAATGAATGTTTACTTTTAGTATTTTATCATGCAATTAATGCTTATAATCGAGTCGTATATACATTCGCATGGTTATGGACAACTTGTACACAAGGTTTGAATGGGTTTTCTTGAACGGTGCCTGGGGAACTGGGATCGATTCAGCCTTGAGGGAAACATTGGTTGTGTTATGGTGGCACGAGGTAATTGCGGGACTTCCATGAGGCTTGTAACCTTCGGTGGAATGATGCATAACATTACTCTATGATGTCCTATATAGCATAAAGTATTGCGAGACATTCATTGAGGCTAACTACCTACTTTGAAATGGTGCGTCGCAATATCTTTGAGGATGTCCGTTATGATGCAGTTTTTTCACCAACGACCATGTAGTCATGATGCATGCTAACGAATGTCTTACGCAGGTGGTAAGTATATTTTATCATGTATCTTATGCAGGGATGGGAAAGTCGCCCGTTGCTAAGAGATCATTGAAAAGTGATACAAATGTCTTGCATATTATTCAACTTATTCTGCTTAATATGTAAACACAAGTATGCTATGAGCCTATGATGTTGATCTTTTATAAACATTGTTAATTGACCTTAGGCCCTAATTGAAAGATCATTTTAATAAATGTTTGCTTACATGACTAGAAGCGTTGGTTTGGATGAGTGGGGTAGTTCTGCTAACTAGTACACGATAATGTACTAACCCACGTCTATGTGGGCTTTTCCACAGGTGTTGGGGTTTACAGTACACATAGTTTGACTTGATCAGTTCTGAAACATCGAAGATTTGTTGGGCGTGCAGAAGCTCTTCTTATAAAAAATGATGTCTTCCGTTATAAAGGGCATTATGTATGGAACATTGTAATTTTGTTGTACCGATGAGTTGTAAGCCGAGTCGCAAAACTAATGTAAACCAAATTGACACGAGTTTGATGGCCATTATTAGCCTTGTAATTTCTTTTAAATCTTAGTATTCTGCTGCTATGGTCCATAAAGAGATTCTTTTCATATATCACATTGTGGCTTCAATTTGTCTGTTTATTTCGTTGCAGTGTACTCGTTTTGTGATCCATTTTATTTGTACATCATTTTGCATTGTACAAGTACAATTTAGACTTGTACGATATCACGTCCGTGACGACTTATCGGTTTTACGGGACTGGGATGTAACATAATGGAGAGCCATGTTAATTTCCTCAGACTGTAATTCGATCAAATTCATTCCAAAGTTGCTTCCGTGATTCTTTCGCGATTTATTCTAAATTGTTTCCGCTATCGTAAGTCTTTTGACCCTCATGGCTGCTTACTGGATGTTCTATACAATAAGTCTAAATATGTGATTATGTCTTGTATGTATTTGATGATTGTTGTGACACAGAGAACCAATAATGATTCAATGCCATAAAATAATATTTTGCGAATAATGTTCGAAATATGGGAATAGAGAAAGTTGACATGTGTGCTGTAACCAGTATGGGAAATGACATTGAATGCCAAGAAATGAATGTGAATGAGAAATTGATGATTGAGATCAATAGAAAATGGTGAGTTGATCTGTATGTATCGGCTTGACTATTTTGAAACCTTGAGAAAGTTGATATTGTGATGTGATGAGTAGTATCACCAAGAACATGTCGGAATTGACATGGGTTCGGTCAGAGAGTATAATTCGGGAATGATATTATTTCTGAGTGGTATATGCCTCTACCCTCTTAGTAATGAGACGTGCTCTGACCCTTTTCCATTAGGATAGTGATAAGTTTATCTATGAGTATTAGGTAGTGCCAAGATTTAGCTGGAAGTCGTGCTTTGTTGATATGTGCTCGAATGTTCCTTGATAATTTGGATTCGGATAATCAGTACCAAACCCCTGATAGTTTGATATTATTCTGGGTAGCAAAAATTTTGGAAAAAATGGATGCCTTGGTTGGGGAATAAGAACAATAAATTGTATAGTCAGATGATGAATCGAGCTAGCCGGATGAAGAATTAAACATTGGATAAATGGATGGTAACATTATAGAAATTCAAGTATGAAACGATGCGACTCGAAATATTGAATGATAATTAGAATTGGTTAGATGAAAATCATGTGCGGCCATTATGAATTGATTGATAAATTGGAAGTTCTTGAAAAGTGTTGTTAATGACTCAAATGAATATGGAAGATCTGTGCCCTTGACATTAAGGGTGTAATAGATGCTCACCTATCTAGTTCATAAAAGATAGTATAAGTAAAGTGAGAAATTGTGTTGGATGAGATGGATAGTCGTTGCATATGTGTATGTATGCTTGAAGGATTGAGATGTGTCACAAAAGTAATAAGTAATGACTTTGAATATTTTTGTTGTGTGGAGAATGATTAATCAACATATGAATTCGTCGGATTGAAATGGATTATTTGTCCTTTGTGGTATGAAATTTTATGGAAGTCCTTTACGAGATTTCGATGGCTGGGATACGAATAAAACATTAAGGGATAACAAGACGTATTAGATATTGTCGGGAGATAATGTAACCGCATGTATGACAGTTGGTTGGAATATAGATTGTTGGATTATAACTTAGCTATTCATGTCATACAGACTAAGATAATGTGATTGTTAATATCGAAGTGATAAGCTGCGACCAAATAGAACTGCAGGGCAGTGGTCAATAGAAGTTGTTAGTATTTTGAAAGGAAAAAAAGTGGATTGGATCGGTGATATAAAATCTGTACAGTTGGATCATAATTTTAAATATGTCAAAAGAGCCGAATTGGAATTGAACTGAAGCTGAATGCGAAATTTCTTGTAATTAAGGGAGTTAGTGGAATGAGTTGTTCTCTTAAGTTTCGAGGACGATATTTTTTCTGAGTGATATATTATGTAATGCTCTGTTGCGTACGGAGGTATTTTGTTGGCTTATTGGATTTGATCAGATTGTCGGACTGTAAGTTGTGTTAGAATCGAGAGATTTGAAGGATGATGCAGTCTTTCTTAAATTGGCTGAATGAGATAATTTATGGAACGTAGCTCATTGATATGGTTATGCCAAGCAAGAAGATCATGCATTGCGTCAAATCATCTCTGGAGGACCCGTTGAGCATATATATGATCAGAGCAGGGAGACCAACTGTATAGGTGGGTAGATCTATCACTTCTTCTCTACTCCGTCATGCTTAATAAAATAATTTTTTTGTGGTGTTGTGCTATGTCCCTAAAATGCTTAATGTCAAGTTGATGTAAAGATACTGATGTTCATGTTTAATATTGTTGAAATGAATGAGACACATTAATAATGAATTGCCTATATAACTGACACGTGAAAGATAAATTGATATTGAAATGACATAAAGAATGTGATGTGGTATGTACATATGAGAAATGTTGCGATGTGATATGATGAAATGAGAAACGTGGGAATGAAATATAGGGATCGATAGATCACCAAGTGGATTAATGGTAATGATGAGTCGCTGAGTGCGGCTTGGATGGTACGAAATGATGAAATGTTGGCTCTGTTTGCTTTAGTATTTTACCATGCAATTTATGCTTATAATCGAGTCGTATATATATTTGCATGGTCATGGACAACTTGTGCACAATGTTTGGGTGGATTTCTTCGAACGGTACCTAGGGTACTGGGGCCGATTCGGCCTAGAGGGGAACATTGGTCGTGCTATGGTGGCATGAGGTAATTGCGGGACTTCCATGAGGCTTGCAACCTGTGGTAGAATGACGCATTACGTAACCTTATAAAGTCTTACATGGCAAGAAGTATTGCGAAACATTCATTGACGCTAACTACCTGCTTTGGAATTGTGCGTCTCAATACCTTTGGAGATGTCCTTTATGGTTTAGTTTTCACCAACGACTATGTAGTCAGGATGCATGCTAACGAATGTCTTATGCATGTGGTAATACTATATCATGTATCTTATGCAGGTAGGGCTGAAAATTGAACGAACGAGCTCGAACAAAGAGTGTTCAAGTTTGGTTTGACTTAACTATCGAACGAGTTTGATTCGAGCCGAGCTTGGACCGAGCCGAGCTTGGACCGAGCCGAACATTAGCCGAATGCGAACGGTTTGAATCGTTTTACAGCACTAGTAGTGAGTATTTATAAGCCATGTTGTATAGACTATCACACTGTTTCTCTCAAGTTTTAAAGACTTTTTTATTGAATTACTTATGCTCTTTACATCATAAATTTACCATCATATAAAGAACAAAAAAAGAGTAAAACGTCTAAGACAATGTATTTCTATCTATTAAAAAAGGCATAGCATATACTAGAAAAAGTCCTAATATGATAAACCGAGCCGAGCTCGAGCCTGTTTGCGAACAAGATCGAGTCGAACAACTTATGGTTGAACTAGGTATCGATTAGTCCACGAACGAGCTTAAACCGAGCTTGGACCGAACCGAACACGAGTCGAATGCGAACAGTTTGAATCGTTTTATAGCCCTATATGCAGGGATGGCAAAGTCGGCTGTTGGTAATAAATCTCTGAAAAAGTGATATAAATGTCTTGCATATTATTCAACTTATTTTTGCTTATTATTTGAACACAAGTATATTATGATGTTGATGTTTTATGGACACTGTTAATTGACCCTAGGTCCTAATAGAAAGATCATTTTAATAAATGTTTGCTCACATGACTAGAAGTGCTGGTTTAGGTGAGTAGGTTATTTATGCTCACAAGTACATGGCAATGTACTGACCCACGTCTCTGTGGGCCTTTCCACAGGTGCTTGTGATGTGCAGTACGCAGAGTGGCTTGATCAGTTCTTAGGCATCGAAGATTTGTTGGACGTGCATAAGCTCTTCTTGTAAATGATGATATCTTCTGTTATAAATGACGTAATGTATGAAACTTTGTAATTATGTTGTACCAGTGAGTTGTAAGTCGAGTCGGGAACTCCAATGTTAACCAAATTGGCATGAGTTTGATGGCCATTAAGAGCCTTTGTAATTTGTTGTAAATCATTGTATTCTGTTGCTGTGATCAATAAAGAGATTCTTTTTATATTTTACATTGTGACTTCAAATTGTCTGCTTATTTCGCTGCAATGTACTCGTTTTGTGATCTATTATTATCTTGTCTTGTACAAGTACAATTTAGACTTGTACGACATCACGTCCATGACGACTTATCGGTTATGCGGAACCGGGATATGACATTGGCGTATGGTGAAGCAGGAGAAATATGGAAGTGCATTGCATCTCATGCTTAAGCTATAAACAATAAAGCTGGCAGGAGAAATATGGAAGTGCATTGCATCTCATGCTTAATCTATAAACAATAAAGCTGGTAGTTCTCCAATAGTATGTGCTTCTTTGATCTTAGGTTACTTCTCCTTGCTCATGCTCTTTCAATGAGTCATATACCCAATGTTTTGTGATCTTGCAGATACTTCCTTAGTACCTTCTCAGAGATATTGGGACTTACTTTATGTTGGTTCTCCATATCTCTCCTGTTTGCAAATTACCATTATTCTAAAGAAGAAGAAAAATAATTTAACAATTCAGACCTAATTGTTCGTGATCTCTCGTCTTATATCTATGATCTATGAGTAAAACTGATCTAAATAGTACAGGGCACAGTTGGTTGCGGCTATATATTGTCTTGAATTGACTTGTGAATTCCTATTAACAATTCGGACCTAATTGTTCATAATCTCTCCTCTGATATCTATGACTAAAGCTGATCTAAATATCATAGTTTGCACTATATGTCGATACCTATTCGATGCGGTCGATACCAATACGGTTTGGCATGTCCCGATGTGATACCGACCGCTACCGAATATGATCAATAATGATGTTAGGGGTCTCTTTCCTAATCAATTCGGCAGAGAAAATTGAGCGAAAAAGTCCAATCAACAAGGGTGTAAAAGCATAATAAGGTTGTAAAAACATATAAATGAAGAAAACTTATTAATCGCAGGTAAACCAATCAGCTAGGGTGACTTATTTCATTCAATTTCAAAATATGCCTAAATGTATAAAATATTTTTTGTAAATTTATTAATAATTATTTATTTTCTGACATCAAAAAAATCTGATAATCCAATCCGTTAACTACGACCGTGCCGATATCGCCGATCCCAATACTCATAGGAAGGGTCCAATATCGATTCCGATATCGATAATGTGAACCTAGCTAAATAATATACAGTGTGAATTCCTGTAAACGTAGAGGAAATAGAAACGAGGAAATGGACTTTACTATCTCATTTTAGTTTGTTATGTTGTTTTCCTCGAACTATTCATTTGCTATATGCCATTGTAAACGGTAATTTATAGAATTGGATCAATCAAGTTCTTACGTGATTCATATTTAGGATCATGAACCCTGAATAGGCTATTTTTGAGTGTTCTAAAATTCGCTAGGCAGGTTCGGTGCGGCGGAGGGCCGCTAGGCGTCGAACTTTTTTTTTTTTTTTTTTTTTTGAAATTTGAAATCCATAATACAAATTTGAAATTTGAAATCCAAACATGTTCTAAATCTATAATCCAATTCATAATTTTTTAAAATTTGATATCTATATTACAAATTTGAAGGTTCAATGTTCTAAATCCAAATATAATCTTAAAATCCAAGCAACATATCCATAATTGATAATACAACTAAGAATATAAAAAAAAATAAAAATATCCCAAAATTCGCATAGCTGCACAAGGCCGCACAGGTCTGAACAGATGCCGAACAGGTCCGAACACACGCACAAGAGGGCCAGACAAGGAGTTTTCGGTTCGACCGGCGGCCGTCTAGGCCAATTTTTAGAACAATATTTGGTGAGGACATCGCACCACATGCACGTGATTTTCGACACGTGTACAGGCGCATGAAGCATCTTGGAAATGATCCATCGTTGCTCATGTGATTTTGAGTTGCTATTTATTATAAGGTTTATTTTAGTCCCATATTACTTGTGGAGAGTTTATTTCTTTTTATTTGCATCTTTAGTCCCACATTGCTTGTGAGTTAATATGTAGCTCTTTTGTATGCCTATATATAGGCTTTTTCTTGTCATTTTGGAACATAAAATAATCATTGAAAATTTGTGAGAAATTTTTTTTTTGCTATCCTTTTTTTTGAGATTAGAGTGTGAAACCTAATCTCTCTCCTCCCTTCCTCCCTGGGCGTATGAAACCTTAGGGTGGTCGTTCGTTGAGCGTTTCTCGACCTCCTCCTCTCCCCAATCTCGCTGCCAAGCCGACCACCAACCGATCCAGGCGGTACCAGCAGCTTTCCGTCGTCCTACCTCCCGTCCGGTCGCCGGTAGGGGTGAGCATTCGGTTTATTCGGTTCAAACCGAACCGAATAACCGAAAATCGAATTGGACCGAAAACCGAATAAGCAAAACCGAAACCGAACCGAATTGATCCATAACCGAATCAAACCGAACCGAATTAAATCGGTTCGGTTTTCGGTTTATTCGGTTTATTAAATTTTCGGTTTATTTGCACTTTTTATTGTTAATATATATAATAACTAAATATACCTAAATTTATTTAGTATATACCTATAGTATATACATATATATTCGGTATATACCTATATATATTAATACATGTGTGTGTATATATAGTATATACATATATATATAGTAACTAATTTTTCTTATTCGGTTTTCGGTTTTGGACCGAAACCGAAACCCAAAACCGAAACCGAAACCGAATAAGAAATTTTAGTATTTTTAAAACCGAAACCGAACCGAATTTTTTTAAAATCGAACCGAATCTCTTATTCGGTTCGGTTCGGTTCGGTTTTCGGTCCAAAACCGAATAATGCTCACCCCTAGTTGCCGGTCTCCCTCCATTGGTGCAGCAGGTCGCCCGCTGTCAGGCCATCCGTTGCTAGGCCGCCAACGGTCTACTTTCGGTCGCGAATCCGTCAACAACGTCCTCCTTATCTCAAAGATCCAGGTGCGTCGTTCCAACTTATCTAATATTTGTGAAATTACCACTGTTAGGATAAATATCTCTTTAATATTTTCAACCATTCATGGCTGCAATTATTCCTTTAATTATGAGAAGCGAATTTGTTTGATAACCGATCTTATATTTTCCAAAAGATCTGAATATTAAATTGGGAACTAAAATTAGAGTACAACTTATTACATTAATTTTCTGTTATAAAAGTCATTGCGATCCCAACATTGAATTTTGAATTTCTTCTGCTTAATTAGTCATCCTTTATGACTTAGCATTGATTCTCGTTTATTTTGCTGATTTCGATAACCTGCATAACATAGACATATTTTAGAATTAATCAAAAATACATGTATTACATCAAATTTGGTATCAGAGCCAGGTTTGTGCATTTAGGTCATTTTGCATAAATTATTTTAAGGGCAAAACCTGCACAAGATAGTGGTTGGGATTTCATCACCTATCCATAGCCCCAAAACCACATTGAACTACATTTAAAATCTATTTAGACATTGGCCTTAAGGACTTCTGGTGTCAGTGCCTCGGGGTTGCCGACCAGACGGAGCTCATTAGGACTTTGAAGAAAGCGGTTGTGGTGTGATCTAATATTATTGAGTCTTGTGCCACTGGTCCATTCACTTAATCCAAAAAAAGTTAGGAGCTAATTTTCTTTTCTAAAAAAATTGCATTCTAGGGTTTAATATTTCATTTAACTAAATAGTTGCATTCTAAGGTTTAGTATTTTATTTTATTTAAAAATAATAATTTTCATTTGCATTACCAACAATCATTTAGGTTAAGTAGTGCATGCCTACATGATCTGGTCATTCATATTTGTTAGGCGAACCTAGTCAATCACCCAAGAGTCAAATAAAATAACCCTTTGAATATACCAAGTGAATCTACTAAGGACAATATGGAATCCAAGTTAGGTAGAAAGTTAGAGGTGCTAATGGGACAAATGGGTACCGTTGCTCAAGAATGTAGGGCTACCTGTAAAGCCTTAACTGAATTTAAAAAAGAAACAAATGATAAGTTCACCAGAATTGAGAGAGCATATAGTCGTACCCCACATGGGAATGACGAAGTGAGAGTACGTAATCAGACACCTCATAGAGATGAGTATGACTAACAAGTTGATTACGACCATGGGGGTTCTCATTCCCCACGACGAAACCATAACCATCGACCACAACGATACGATCCTGACAAGCAATATTTGAGGAGTATCAAAGTTGAGGCGCTGACCTTTGACGACAAACTCAACCCACAATACTTTTTGGATTGGCTCAAAGGTATGGACCACTACTTTAAGTAGTATTTCTTGGCCGAGGAGAGAAAAGTAAAATTTGCTGCTATGAGATTGACTGGCCAAGCTAGTCAATATTTGTCTAATATAGAACACTTGAGAGAGATAAGAGGTGATTTGCTCGTGAGGACTTGGACTGAAATGAAACAACAATTGAACGAAAAATACCTCCCTCCATATTACCCACGTTTATTAGATCAGTGGAATCTCCTACGGCAAGGAAACATGTCGGCTAAAGAGTATGTAGCAAAATTTGATGAGTTCATGGTAAGATGTAGCACTATCGAGAGTGACTCCTAAACAAATCCTATCTAGGTTTAGAACTGTCTACGAACTGATTTAAAAACTGAGTTCGTGCGAGACATTGAAACACTAGAGAGAGCTTATGTCCTAGTTCAAGACTTAGATGAAGCTAAACCACATCCGAATTTTAGGAATCACAATTTTTGTGAGCAAGTTTCACAATCATCAACAAACGAATACCCAAATCAAACTGTTTCAAACCCACCCCAACCTAGAGTAGATGCAAAGGGCAAGAGTTTGAAAAAGATTTTTCAAAGATTGGCTCACATGTAAAGTGTTTCAAATGTCAAGGATATGGACATGTCGCTGCAAATTGTTCTAGTCCTTTTAAGATCAATTTGATTGAGGAACAATTTAAATAAGAATCAATATCCGATGACGAGGAGTGCGTTCATCAAATTGATGAAGACACGGAATACCTTGAGGGAGGAAATGACGTTGTCTTAGGTTTATATAGGGTCTCCTACATTAGCTGTTGTTAGGTGCACTTTGTCTCAACCTAAAGTTAGTGATGACTCTAAAAGACACGATCTTTCACACTTTTACAAGGACTGGGGATAAAAATTGCAAGTTGAGATTAGAAAGTAGTAGTTGCATTAATGTTATTTCTGCTCCTACAGTATCTAAGGTGGGCCTTACAGTTCCACATCCTAGTCCTTATAAGGTGTTTGGATCCACGAGATTGTCCTCCAAGTCCAAGAAAAGTGCCTTGTTCTGCTTCAATTTGCAATATATAAAGACAAGATTTGGTGTGATGTATTGAATAGGGACGTTAGTTACTTTTGGAAGACCCTTTGGCGCAAAATAAAAACAAAAGTGTACTTTTTATGACTTTTCACCTCTAGACTGACAGTCAAACAAAAGTTGTTAATAGAAGTTTGGGAAAGCTGTTAAGAACGTTAGTTGGTGAGAATTTAGAAAATTATGAGCTTCATCTGTCCATTGCTGAATTTGCTTATAATAACTCTGTCAATAGGTCTTCAGTGTCTGTCCAGCTGAAATAGCTTATGGTTACAAACCTAGACAACCTATAGACCTCATTCATATGTCTGCATCTCACAGAGTATCAGAGTCAGCATTTGCATTCGCATCTCGCATCCATGATTTGCATAGAGAAATCAGTAAGCGAACCGAGCAGAATAATGTCAACTATAAATTACGTGCTGATATAAAAAGAAGGTTTAAAGAATTAAAAGTCGGTGATTACGTAATGGTCCGGATTCGTCTGGAACGATTTCCCCCAGGAGCCGTCAAAATGTTACATGCACGTAGTGCAGTTCCATTCAAAATTCTGAAGAAAGTTAATGATAATGCTTTTGTCCTCGACCTTCCAGAAGGGTTTAATTTTAGTTTTACATTTAATATTGAGGACTTAATCGAATATAAAGGTCCAGATTTTAACCCAGACAACCCATTGGTTGATGGCCTTACCCTTGAACCTATTCTTGAGGAACCTTCTTTACCTCCACTACCAGAAATACAACCCACCGCAGCACATGATATTGAAAATATTATTCATGAGTAAATTATTTCTACTAGCAGTAGTGGTATTCGCATGTACTTAGTTCGTTGGAGAGGTTGTCCTGAGTCTGAGAATACTTGGTTAGTCCGAGATGATTTATAGAGACTTGATCCAGATGCTTTGGAGTACTACGAAAGTAGCATAGACCCAACTTCACCACATGCACGTGATTTTCGACACGTGTACAGGCGCAAGAAGCATCTTGGAAAGGATCCGTCGTTACTCATGTGGTTTTGAGTTGCTATTTTATTATTAGGTTTATTTTAGTCCCATTACTTATGGAGAGTTTATTTCTTTTTATTTGTATCTTTAGTCCCACATTGCTTGTGAGTTAGTATGTAGCTCTTTTGTATGCCTATATACAGGCTTGCTCTTGTCATATTGGAACATCAAATAATCAATAAAAATTTGCGAGGAAAAAAAAATCTCGCTATCTATTTTTTTTGAGGTTAGAGTGTGAAACCTAATCTCCCTCCCCCCTTCATGTTCGTGTGAAACCCTAGGGTGGTCGTCCGTCGAGCGTCCTCGAACCCCTCCTCTCCCTAATCTCACCGCCAAGCCGTCTGCCAACCAATCAAGGTGATACCAACAGCTTCCCGTCGTCCTGTCTTCTGTCCTGTCGCGGCCCTCCCTCCATTGGTGCAGCAGACCACCCACCGTCAGGTCGTCCACCGTCAGGCCATCCGTTGCTAGGCCGCCAACGGTCTACTTTCGGTCGCAGATCCGTCAACCAACGTCCTCCTTCTTATCTCAAAGATCCATGTGCACCGTTCCAACTTATCTAATATTTGCGAAATTACCACTGCTAGGATAAAGATCTTTTTAATATTTTCAGCCATTCATGGCTGCAATTATTTCTTTGATTGTGAGAAGCGAATCTGTTTGATAACCGACCTTATATTTGCCAAAAGAACTGATTATTAAATTGGAAACTGAAATTAGAGTACAATTTATTACATTAATATTCCGAGAAACCAAGAATACAATATTTGCAAATATGATTGTGCTTCTGCTTTAAAAGCCATTGCGATCTCAACATTGAATTTTGAATTTCTTCTGCTTAATTAGTCGTCCTTTATAATTTAGCATTGATTCTTGTTCATTCTGCTGATTTCGATAACCTGTATAACATAGAGACATATTTTAGAATTAATCAAAACTACATGTATTACATCAATATTTTTGACAAACTCTTCAGCAACCTCACTTGTTCTCACATCAGCTAGAAACATGAAATGTGCGCTGCCAACCTTATTTTCACTCTTATTTTCTCGTTGGTTTTTGTTAGGTTTGCATAGGCAGTTCAAGAGTTTTACAGTGACCGGATAGTTCTGTGCATAAGCATCTTTTTCTAGATGTGGGGTTTATTTGATTAGTTCAATTATTTGTTTCACCTGTCACTGGTTCCTAAATATACTTAAAGTTAATGTATCTAACATAACACTGACATATGGATGCATATCTGATATTTGAGTGAGGTCAATTAATGACTGTCCATTTTTCCATTCAGTAAACGAGAACTTTCCCAGCTGTGGTGCTCATGAAGTGAATTTCAGTCAGAGGAACTTCTCTTCATCACTTGGGGCATGGCTAAGTTGACTCGCTTTTAATTTTGCCATTCATCGATATTCTAATAGTTTCCAATGGTAATCATATGGCAACCATTATGCCAGAAGCTGGAGAATTTCTACCCTGACAATGAGATTGGAGTTAACAGATTTGAAGATGAGGACGTAGAGCTTATACGATCCCTTTGTACTGAGCGGCATGTTGAATCTGGTGATGAATCAATTTCTGAGGAGGTAAATTATTTTTATGTATGATACCCTTTAATTTACAGTATTCTTTCAGAAAATGGGATTCACGCCATAATTGGAAATTAAACTTATACTGAAATTTGTTGTTGGTTTTTGTTGGACTTGGAAGGAGTGTGCTGCAATCTCAAAGATGTCCGAGAACTCTGCATCTTCCAATATTCAACTGAATAATTATTTTCGTTCTGAACATGATAACCAAAGAGAGCACACATGGTCTGCTGCTATTGAAGAAGCCAATGCATTAGCGCATCTACCCAAAGAGATCAACAGTTGCACAAGAATTTATGATACCTTACAAAGAAGGGACATTAAAAGAGGAGGTATATTCCATTGCCTCTTGGTTCTTATACATGTAGGATATACACTTTTTATAGAAGATTTATTTAACCATCTAAAAGCAGAAAAGAGATGGCAATAGATCGAATCTTATGCTTGTCAAACACCTGGACTTACTGGACTAGTTCTCATCTTGATGTCTGATATCAGAGCTATTTTCTCAACTCACCTCAGTTCAGTTTCAAAATTTTGGTTGTGAATTGTCATGTTATATTTTATTCAAAAGCATAACATCTTGCTGTGATGGATCATTCTTTATGAGTGCTATCTGCAAAGATGATGATTCAAAAAGCTTGATTAGGACTCTTTTCTCAAGATGTGCCAGAAAAAGTCTCAGTTTCTCTCTTATACTGTCTTCCATTCAAATTCAGCACACGAACAACACCCGCCCCCTTTGCTAAAAGGCTCACACACGCACGTAAAAGAAAAATGCATCGCTATCATGCCTAATTCACACGTTCCACCTCAACCTGATTTAACCCTAAACCAAGCCCCAACATCCTCTATACTGTCAACCTCCTCTGTCAGCCTTCATTAGCCCAGGAGCCATTGGAGCCGCCAATCTTCCTCCCGTCTGTTAAACTTACCTCATAACCTATGACACCCTTGTCCAGGACAACATCAAATATAAATTCATGTTTCTCAGCATACTATGTTTGGGAAGGACTTACACCTCCACACGTCATTCGAACTGGGTTCTAGTTTCTGTCGTGCAAGAGAAAGGGATATTGCTAATTTGGCACCAGTATAGATGGTTAACATCAGGTCGACAACCGGTCATAAGAAATGTCAAATCTCTTATGTAGCTTTCTTATGCCCCATAGTCGCCCCTATTATGATGGGAAATGCTTGGATGATCATGACGGCACGATGAGAAGTTCTCCACTTGGGAGAAGTTAATCTTCTTCTCAGAGGATAGCTTGCTCCAAAGAGAATATTTACAAAATCTGAGCATTTAATGACTTTGGTTATTTAGATCGGTGTAAATAATTTGTGGAAGAGTATATGTTTAAATATTATCATAAGCAATTGCATGATACAAAATCATGCATGCCCATTATTGCCTTAGTATTCTTAAGACTAGTTGAAAGATCTTCTAGACATTTCCACCAGATCTTCTTCCATGTCATACTTCCTGTTGTCCTAGCACTTTTGGCAGAGTTCAAGTATCTCATGCTAATTCCACTGATGGTTGTAACTCAACTATGCATATTTCCCACCCACCTAAGCTTGTCTTTTGCCCTTTGTTATTTTTGTACTTTTTCCAGAGTTCTAAAATACCACTGGTCTTTAATGCTCGAAGAGTGATCGTTGCATATCATTTTCTATGGAAGTTGATAAGATTAGCAATTTACACATAAGATAGAGTTTTTACATTTAGCTATTAGCTGACATTACCCTTTGTGGAAGGTGCTAGAATCCTAGTCATCGGAATATTTAACAAGAGAGGGACATCCCAAAGGCCTCGTTTGGTTCGCAGAATGGAAAGGAGAGGAAATCAATTCCTTGGTATTTCCTTTCCTTTGGAAATTACAATTCCCATCGATTTTCCTTTCCGGTGTTTGGAAATGCCAAAGAAATTGGAAGGGAAAGTGAATACTTAAATGTGGGAAAGTAAATCCTTGCTTGGATGGATGGAACCACTTTCCCCCCTAATTTTCTTTCCATTGGGAATCACTTTTCTTTCATCCTCCATTCTTTCGGACCCAAACGTAGGAAAGTAATGACTTTCCTTTCCTTTCCCAAGCCCATGATTCCGCGAACCAAACGAGGCCAAAGTATCTACAAGCTACAACACTAACTAATATTTTGCCCCTTCTTGAAGGAGCAACCTCCAAGTGCCCCTAGACTATAAAGAGTCTAGAAGAAGAGTTAAGATTATACAATTTGCTCTAGCGAATCACATTCATCTCTATGACACATTAAGCCAAAGAGTGAAAAGGAATGACATTCCCTGAAAGAGCATAAAGAAAATTAGCTGAACATAGAGAAGTTCATAAAAAATGGGTGTTGTGGCTGATCTTAGAATTGGAATTTCAGTGATCACCCTGTGACTAAAATAGCGTTCAGCAACCGCCTATGGCAATTCTAAACAAGCAATCTTAGCAACAATCTATGGTATGCTTTGCATCCATAATATAACATGTTATGCAAATTGTCTCTTGGGTCAATTGGTGAAGAGGGAAAGAAACTAAAGGCTGGAAATGTATTATTTTCCCAGTTAACAGAAATACGCCAATGACAAAGCCCTTATTGGCTTATTCTAGAATTTTCCTCGCTCCTTCAAGTATGATTGTCACTCCTAACTAGTGCAACATATGTATGAAATATCAACTTAATCAATAGTTCATACCTACATAGATCAGTGGATTCTCTTGATTGAGCTATCAAGATCAAGGCAATCTTTATTTATATCACGTGGTGTTCTACAATCCATCTCCTTCACGGGTAGACTTCGAGTACAACAGGGTCTACTTATATGAACTATAACTGGGTCGACTTATATGAATAGGCTATTCAAATGTTCTTGTTTTGTTTATGAAATTTATCATGTATCTATACTCTTTTCTGTATAATATTTCATATTATATTATTCCATCTTTCTGTATACTATGTTGTTAACATGTTACATTTTGCCACAGTCAGCAGAGGCAGAGCCAAGCTCAAGTTTTCATTCCGTTCCTTATCCCACAAGGATGATTTTTCCAGTTCTAGTTTGCTGAAGGATGGAAATGAAGTGTCTTATGTAAATAAAGCCGATGATCTTGCGTTTCACAATAAACTTGAGGACCGAACTAAAGAAATTTCAATAGTTGAGTTCCAGGAAGAAAGTGGTGAGCTGCCTCCAGATGCTGTATCTCATGAGAAAATACGTGCAGGCTCTTCAATGGCTAAATTGTTGGAAGATCTGCAGGAGGAGAACGGCCTATCTGCGAGGCCTTCTAACTTGGTCTGCATTCTCATGTGTTTTCTGACCACATTGTGGGCTATTATACTTTATGCCTCTTATTAGCAATCCAGTCATAAACCTGCTTACTGCAGTCTGCAGACCACCTTATGAACAACGTTAGTCGATTAAAGCCCTTGGCTGTGACAGTCAACTGTTTAAACTTTCTATCGTTGATCAAATGAATGGATTATACATAAGGGTGCGTTGATTGCAAGGTGGAAAATATGTGAAAAAAATTAATTCCATGGAATTATTTTCCTAGGAAAAAATTCCTTGGAATTTTAAAATTTTCCCATGGAAAACTTAATTTGGGTGTTTGATTGTCATTATTTTCCACGGAAAATAGTTATTTTCCATGGAAAATGATATTTCCTATGGGTTGGGCAAGTTTCATTTTCCACCATTTTAGAAGAAAATATGGAAAATGATAGTTTTTTGGAAAATAATTCCATGAAAAATATAAGCTATCAAACACTACAATTGTGGAAAATTTGTGATGGAAATATTTTCCATGGAAAAAAGCCCAATCAAACACAGCTTAAGAGAATTATGAATTACTGATTTTGTAATCAACTGGTATATACATTCGACTTTGCAGATGTTGCAAGATGCTAAGCCAAAGGAAAGAAAGATGCAGAGTGTGGGAAAGAGAGGGTTGTCTCATTTGGGTTATAGAATTCTTGACAATGAAGACCCCCCTGAATTTAAGGGTGACGGATTGTCTAGTGAGGACGAGGTGATTCTGTCATAATAATATACCTTTCTTTACCACATTATTACTTTTGGTATACTCTGTCAAGGATATGACAATGTTTTTATTCTCAGGACATTGGTCATAACCAATTATGCATTGTAAGTCAAAGGGATGAAGGACGAACAATGGCAGATCTATTTCAAGAAGCTTTCAGTAGATCCGAGGCAGAGGGATTTCAATTTCCTACTGGCAAACAATCTGGGTGAGCTCATATTTGAAAATTCAACTTTCTTATTTGCCCACATGCTAAACCTTCATTCTGAGAATTGTTAAAGGAGTCCTGTGACTCCTGCTTATTGAGGCTTGTTTTTATTTGCACTTCAGACTTGGATACCATGGTAGGTTGCAACAGATACTTCAGGTTGAAAAAGATAGACATCTAGAACTTTTAAAGTACTCAAAGCCAGGATACAGTCCTTCAAGTAAGAGACAGTCCATCTTTATCTTCTCGTGTTTTGTATGATTGTATTGTGAATTGCTTAGCCCATGTAAATGCTAGCATTTCTTCTGTGATTAATCTTTGTGCAACCAGCATATATTTCTGCTTCAACATTCTGCATACTGTATATTCTAGTTATTACTTGCTACCCTTGTGCATGACTTGGTTCTCCTGACGGATCATGGTGCATGATGTACAAACTGCATACAGTGTACTTGTAACCCTTGTGTGCATCTTGGTTCTTCAGATGACTTAGGGAGCATGGATGTGCAGATTTTATCTAGATTTTTGGAGGCGAAGCTGACAGTTTGCCAGTGCTCATACAGAGAGAATACAAATGTTGGTATTATTTTATGAACCAATAAGTTCAAGACATTACTGCATCTTCCAGTATCATTTTAATTAGTCGCTTACTGGTAGCTCCTAACAAACCTTAATGACTTGCATGTTATATGATAAAATGGGATGTATCTTCGCATATTCTTTTTACCGATTTTTATGGATATTGGTATTTATCTGAAATCCTTGACCAAAAGAAAACCTAAGTGAACAGAAAATTAAAGTAAAGCATGAATTTGTACGGGTAAACATATTAAGATTTGGAGAATGACAACAGCATTTAACCTGTAGCGAATACATTAAAATATGGAAAGAAACTAGAAGACCGCTTCTATTTCCATGTCATCATGTCTTTATAGTAACATAACATAGGGAACAAAGGTTGGACAAGTAACATTGAGATGAAATAGCTTGTTTATATACATTAAAACATCACATGGTCTCATGAATTCCATGTGATAACTATTGCATATATATATTGATTTGGTAGTAATAGCAATAGGAAATGGTGCTTATAATATTCTTATGAATATTTATTGAAGGCAGGGCCCTTCACAAGTAATGAACATTCGAAAAATAACCCAAGATTACGGAGAAAAAAAAAAACTTCAAGGTTCAAGATGATACCAATATCCATAAAAATGGTTATGTATGCGAAGATACATCTCGTGATTCTGTCTTATAGATCCTTTAGTTTCTGCGAACTGCGATGTCTAACCGTCAAATGCAAGTATATTTGTCATTTGACTTGGAATAGGATCTATGACTCTTGCACTTCTTTTAGAACTGCCGTTCAATAGTATTGATGGTATCTCCATCTCGTATGAAAATGGAAAAGTCAATTGTGCTAGCTGAGTCTCTGACTGACTCACGATATGTCATGTGTTGCAAGGCTGTGACTGCTATACTTAAAAGATAATTTAACAGGGCATTTAAAAAGATAATTTAACAGGGCATTTCTGGATCTGGTTAGGGTGGATAGTGAGAGTTGCTAATGCTTTAGACACTGGGTACTCTTATCAAACCAGGAACAAAAAGAACTTAAAGTTTAATGGTACAAACAATATAAGGTCTAATTTGAAACAGCTGATGTCACATTGGTTTCTGATTCCATGTTCCAGAATTTGGCCAAGCAGCCAAAAGTTGATTTAACTTTAATTTTCCCGCAGATCTCCCAATATGGAAAAAGTGCCCAGAAATCTGAACATGATGGAGGAACCGTAAAAAGAAAGTTATTTTCAGTTCAAAAATATGCAATAATGTGGAGCTTGAAGTTGGGAATCTTATTCGTATCCTTCCGCCATGGTATGCTTTATTTAGTCCTTACCTTCTAGATTCTTTTTGCAAAAGGCTCTAATACCTGGTCAGATAATTAATTATTAGTTCTATTCTCTGCAAATGCATGTAGTGTATGTTGCACCAAACAGATTGTACAGGTGTTGAACTATTAGAAACTAGTGACCCTTATATTGTTGGACTAAATAGATTGTTCAGTTTCCTGGAATTTGTTAGTGTTAGTGCACCTGTTAAGTTGTGTTGCCTGTGCATGGTTTGTGATATTGTTGCTTCAAATGGATAGGTGCACTACAGAGTGTACAATGGTATATGCTTATGAAATGACTATGTTCTAAGTTCCTTTTGGAACAGGAGATCTGTATCTAGTAAGATAAATAACCTATGCAATTACATTTTCTTCCTGCAAAGGATATTGCTTGGAAATCCTCTAAGATTTAACCGCAAAAACCACACCAGATGAATTAGGTCTTGGGAGAAATAGAAAACAGAGAATAAAGCATTTGTTAGTAAAATGCCCCTTTGCCTTTCTGTTAGTTTTCCTCTGATTCTAACTCACTATGGTTCTCTCATGATATGTTGGTTCAAAGGTTCACTGCATCCTTTAAGTGTTATCTTATTGGAAGCTTATTGCCTACATGATGGGACCATCAAGACTCTGCCACTATATACTTAAAGAACCGACGGCCACTTCTCATACTAAGCACAAACTAATAGTTACTTCTGCATTCTGGTTAACTTGAGCTTCAAATTCTTTAACTCTACCATCATTAGATCATTGCTTAAAACTCGAGTGCTGCTTATGCTGGTAGCTTGATCTTAAATTGGTAGGACAAAACATGACTTCCATCCTTTCTAAGAATGACATATGTGCCTGGATGTGTAGGGTTTCGCGTATTACCACTCTGTCTATTTTTTCAAGAATTGTTACCTTACTGGTCATGGTAAGTTAGCTAGTATACTATCATTTATTTGGAGTAGCCTAAAAAATAGAGGGTTGACAAGCGGTCATAGAAACTGGTCAATTCCCCTGTGGAGCATTCGTATGCTCCACACCCGACCCCATTATTGGGGAGAAGGCTTGGATGATGATGATACTTAAAACCTAATTACTGATTATAGGTTAATAGCCAGACCTACAATTCCTGATTAAAGAAACTAGAACATAGCTCCCTTCTTCAGGTTGTAAAGTCAGCTTCTCCCACCTGACACCAACGGCATACTTGCTGAAAACTCCACCTGCTCAGAAAAACGATAGCCTGCCACTGACAGAGCTAATAAACCTATGTCGAACGAAAATAAACAACATGATTGGGGAAGTACCCTATAATGAACCTAAATCTAGGGAGATGAAGCTCTTGTCACTTTGTATTGATAGATCCTAATGATTTGTGAGATTACCCACTGAAGCTGTTAGAATGGCAGTGCAACAATTGTTAATGATTTTTTTTTTATTAGCAGTAAATGTGTAACAACAAATGAATGCTGGTCTCTTGTGATTGACAGGAAGGAAGTCCTAGTGAATCAAGATGAGAAGATCATTTTGTGTACAAACTTCTGTCAGATTAAGGATCGAAGGATGGAGGCATCAGTAGTCTGTGCTGCAGAGTTATAACTCTCCCAGTGAATCAAGATGAGAGGATCATTCTGTGTATATTCTTCTATCAGATAAAACTGAACTATGGAGCGCTCCATGGATGGAGTGTGTGATATTTTGTAAGATCTCCTATGTGGGATATTTGGCTTTATGGAGTTGCAAGAGATTTTGGGATTTGGTTTTGCAAACCGAAAAGTGTTTGGACCTGTAGAATGAACCCCCCCCCCCCCCCCCTTTTTTTTTTTTTTAAGTGAATCGTATTTTATGACAGTTTATTCCAATATGCATATTATGTCTAAAGTTTCATTCAAACCTGATATACCAAAACTTAAAATGTTATAGAATAATGGAAGCAATCTCATCTATCATTTAAATTATAATCGAAATTTGGATTTTAGTTTATAATTTCAATTCAATCGAATCTATTAAAGTCTAACAAAATCTGAAATCTTATTTAATATAAGTAATCTCTATCTTAAAAAATAATAGAAACATTACCTACATAAGGAGGAAAGAAAAGAAAAAGAAAAAGAAAAGATAGGATAGTTTTGTAATTCTTTGACGGTCGGCTTGGATTGAGGGAAAAAAAAATCAGAGTTAAGTGGGATTAAGTGAAGAAAAGTTAAAGGGAAGTCATACATATAACTTTGCTTGGATTAGAGAGAGAGTTAAGTGTGGTGTGTTTAATAATTCTTGCTTGGATTAGAGAGAGTTAAGTATGGTGTATTTAATAATTTTGCTTGGATTAGAGGTCTTGAGTAGAAAAAAATTAATAAAAATATAATATTTACAAAAATACTCTTATTACGTATGAAATAAATTAGATTAATTTGATTGAATTTTTAACTAAAAATTGTCAAAATATCTTTACAAAAAATAATAGCTACACTTCGGATACATATATAAAGAAAAATAACTAGAACATAAACACAATAAAATTAAATAACATGAGAATTATATGCTTCTACCGTTTATAAGCTATGGAGCAGCACTTTGAAAAGCAAAAAGGAAAAAAAAAAGTCATAATATTTTGTATGACAAATATAGGATATTTATGTCTTTTAAAACAAAATTTATTATATTTTTCTTGTTAATCCCTCGATTTGGAGAATTAAAGAAATAGACAAAAGAAGGCTAAACAAACTTATACTTAACCCTCTATGACTTTTCCTTCCAAACTCCTATCCTCAAACCAATCAATTTTTTTCACTCACTTAACTTTTCCTCACTTTAACTCTCTTAACCCTAAATCTAAGTAGATCCTTGGTTTATAATTTAGTGGGGCAAAATTGACAGAGAAAAAATTAGGGATATTTAGTAATAGGTCTCACATAATAAATAGTTGATATTAGAATTTGGGTTTCCAATTGTCTAACATTAGTGTTTGGGACTTCAAATCACTATTCACAAGTCTACGTTGATTTGGAGACCCAAAAACAACATTGGACAATTCAGAGATTCAAATTCTAATATCAATTAGACTTGTGAATAGTGATTTGGAGACCCAAACACTAACGTTAGATAACTCGGAGACCATTATCATAATATCAATTATTATGTGAGACCATATTACTAAATAACAAAAAATATATATGTACATCAGCTGACCGCCACGTGTATTTGTCAGTACGTGGCATCAAGCCTGATGGTTGGCAACGGGATTCCTCCTATCTATACGCGACCCACATCTTCTTCCAGCCATTTTCATAAGAGCATCTCCAACCCTATTGTGAGTTTGAAAAAAATGGTTGCCACATAGGAATGACAACCATTTTTTCCAAAAGTACTTCTCCAATGCAAATGTGAAATAAAGTGTGGAGTTGACATGGCAATGACATGGCAAAGACAATGAGAAGTTGGTTGTCTAGATCTAGACAATGCACTTCACAATGTCTTTATGTCCACATCATCATTTGTGAATAAAAATATTTATAAAAAGAAGTAGAAGAGTAAAATTGTCTTGAAAGTTGTAAAAAATTATTTGTATTGTCTTCTCAATACTTTTGCATTGGAGATGACTTTTTAAATCCATTGTCATTTGTGAATATAACCTTGCCACCTATACAAGACATTGTCTTGTCCCTCATGCCATATAGGATTCACAACACAAAACAAGACAATAGGGTTGGAGATGCTCTAAGTCATTTCCTGAACAAATCCACACTTCCACTCCCAAAACCCCAACTCATCTTCTTCCTCCTTCTCCACTTCTATGACAGAAACCCTCACTTTCTCCACTTCATCCCTCTTCCTCACTCCCAAGCGAAACTCCAGAGCTCGCTTCCTCCTCTCTTCCCAATTCTTCCCAAAATGCCCCCTCCTTCCTCCTCCTCTCCCCTCCTCTTCCCGAAATGCCCCTCCTTTTCTCCTCTGCTCCTTCTCCAGACGAACCAAACCCACAGTGCAGACAAAGAACAAGAGCGGCGCTCTCTTCAGCGAAGGGAGGGACGAGGACGAGGGTCGCCTCGTCTGCCCCGGTTGCGGAATCTACATGCAGGATTCCAACATTAACCTCCCCGGTTTCTACCAGAAGCCCCAAGTTTCGGAAGATTCCGACGGATTTCTCGAAGAGGAGGACGAGTCCAGCGACGCTTCGAAGTCAAAATCGTTTCTTGGTCCCGAAATTGAGACGATGGAGCTGAACTTCGAAGACGATTCCAGTGAGTTCTTATCCGAGTCTCTGGAAGAGGAGGACGAGGGGATTGGTGGGACGAAGTCAAAATCTGATCTTGGTTCCAAAATCACGGGGTTGAAGCTGAATTTCGACAGTTCTGGCGAGTTCTTGTCGGATTCTGATGAGTTTCTGGAGGATGGGGATGAAGGAATTGATGGGTCGAAGTCAAAATCTGTTCTTGGTCACAAAATCGCGGCGGGCGAGTTGAATTTTGATGATTCCGATGACTTCTCCGAAGAAGAGGATGAAGGAATTGGTGGGTCGAAGTCAAAATCTAATCTTGGTCCCGGAATCGATGGCTTTTCAGACTGGGATTCTGATTGGGATATGGAAATGGATGAAGAGGAAGAGAGTATTAAGAAGGAACTGGACGGTTTTACTCCTGCTGGTGTTGGGTACGGCAACGTTACTGAGGACACACTTAGAAAGTTCAAGAAAGAGAAGATTTCGAAGGCCGAAAAGAAAAGGAAAGCCAGAGAGGCTAGGAAGAATGAGGAAGAGGAATCGTCACGGTGTGTGCGAGATGCCACTCCTTGAGGAACTACGGGCAGGTTAAGAACCCGAATGCCGAGAATCTCATACCCGACTTTGATTTCGATCGCTTCATCTCGAACCGGTTGATGAAACCAGCCACTAGCTCTCCGCTAGTAGTGATGGTTGTTGATTGCGTGGATTTTGATGGTTCGTTCCCTAAGAGGGCGGCGAAGTCTCTGTTCAAAGCATTGGAAGGGAATAAAAAACTTGAAACTAGCCAGACTGCCGAAACTTGTACTTGTAGCCACCAAGGTCGATCTCCTACCTTCTCAAATTTCTCCGGCTAGGTTGGATAGTTGGGTTCGTAATCGGGCCAAGGCTGCTGGAGCCCCAAAGCTTAGTGGTGTTTATTTGGTTAGTGCGCGAAAGGATCTTGGAGTTAGGAATTTGATTAAGTTTATTAAGGAATTGGCAGGGCCTCGAGGGAATGTGTGGGTAGTTGGGGCTCAGAATGCCGGAAAATCTACTTTGATTAATTCTTTTGCGAAGAGAGAAGGGGTGAAGGTGACAAGACTTACGGAGGCAGCAGTGCCAGGAACTACTTTGGGGATATTGAGGATTGCAGGGATTTTGCCATCGAAGGCAAAGATGTATGATACTCCTGGGCTTTTGCATCCATATCTGATGACAATGAGATTGAACAGGGAAGAGCAGAAGATGGTGGAGATACGGAAGGAGTTGCAACCTCGGACTACAGAATGAAGGTTAGATTCTTTCTGCACTTTTTTTTTAATTATTTCTTTTGTTTCTATAGCTCTTTTGGTTAGCCTATTAGCCTCCTCTGCCATATGATGGTCACATGATCAATTTGATAAGTGAGCCGAACTCCATAATTGGTATAATATTCGCATATGAGCCTGATTACTTATAGAATTCATCATCACGTTACAATTTAATTCTTCTTGTAATTTGTTTCTGTTCCTTTTTTTTTTTTTGCACACTTTAAATGATCGTATTCTCATTGAATTTTATGAGCAATCCTCCACCATAAAATAAGCTAACTCTGGGGGCACAAGTCTAAATTGACATGGCTCCAAGGATGGATTTATGATAGGATGTCATTCTGATGCCAACCTAACCTGATGGGATGAAATGGACTTGGAGGGCTGAAATCAGTCAGTTTTTTACGGTTTCTCTGATACATTGACTTTGACTTGCAGACATGCAATATTTCTATTTTCTCAGACATTGTGTTTCATGAAAATAAGTTTCCACTTTCAACTCAATGTCTCCCACATATTCTCTCCATCCTTTATTCCGTTTGTCCTACTAATCCTGTGGAATCCAGAACTTACCTGTCTCAACCTTAAAGGATTGCTTTATGACAACCGTCCTTATGTACCAATGCATTAAGCAAATACCATAGCCTGTATATACATATATCTGTATTTCTTTTATACTTTGACAACTTTTGTTAGTTCATGTTTAATAAAGAGTTGGTGAATCCGTGAGGTATTATTAAGACAAGAACTTAATGTTCCATAGTAGCAGTGTCATAAATATACAACAATGCTGCCGAAAGGATGGGCTGTTCTGAACAGTACTAACTAGTCTCATAAGAAACTTCATATTTAGTTCTTTGTCAAAGTTCTCTTTTGCATCAATTTGTATGTTGGAAGTATCGGAAGAAGGGGACTTTAGTAGCATCTGCTAATGTCAATCTCGTATTTGATATTACCATTTCCCAATCATATAAGGAGGTTGTACCTTGTTTGTACATCCATTGATACAATGGTTACTATCTATGTTGCACGGACATGCCAGTTTGGCAACCGTGTCCGTATCAGTACGTAGTGGACACAGATACGTCCGGAAACAGACAGGATATGACTGGGTACGGGCCTGGATACGGTAGGATACGACAGGATACGGCTGGATATGTTCTGGACATGGGATTGACCCGGTTCGACAGTGAGCCCAAAGAAAAAAGGGCGAATTCAACCCAAATACTGTTTAGACACATGTTTTCTTTTATCTGGGTTAACATTACCCTGTATAACATAACCCGATCCGACTTTTAAACTTAAACATCTTTTCATTTCTCTTATCGACATAAAGTAGAAAAGAATAAAGAGAACACTTAAGGAATTAAGTATTTTCATTTCTCGTATTGTGTCCGTACCTGTTTTCAGTATCCGTACTCATGCAACATAGGTTACCATTCTCCATTATGTCTGTTAAGTACCTGAAATGGCTAGATTAAGGAATTAAGGATTGAAGCTTGCATGCATTATTCTTTGCCTAATCGGGAATACTTATTACGAAATCTCACTACTGCTATTGTTTTTGATCTATTAAAACCCTCTCTTAAACAAAATGAAAAACTGTGACTGAATCATCACCAAATATGTATTCTTAAAAAGTACTTTTGTTTTGTATAGGTTAACACTTTATTTGCAGGAAATTTTGTTTTTAACTTCTTTTATGGTCTTCTGTTCTGCTATCCACAAGAGATCCTTCCTTGTAAGAATGCATCAAAAATTGTTGGAACCAAAAGCTTTCCACTCAGAAAAGTTGCTCTCTTCTTTCATGAGTGCGATTTAAGCAGCTTGTGAATACTCTTCATCATTGATGTCTGAGTGGTTATGCTATCATATCTAAAACTGTTTAGTCGCTTCCTTTGTTAATCAAATATATCTATACTAGCCATTTTGCATCACAATACCAATATACCTGGAGTGTGGCTGTGGCAGGCTATGTCGCATGAGCCATGAATGCAGACACGTATACAGGTAAGGACACGATACTGATACGAGATACAAACATTTTCAAATAGGTACGGCATCGTCACCTATGTTGCATGAATACGAACACCATTACGGGTATGGATATGATCCCGACATAGATACGGACACAACATTTCCATATCCGTGCAACATAGCTGGCAGGAGTCTACCTTGTCTCCTTTCGTATTATCTAACAACTTTTCAATTCAATCAAGCCCTTGAGGTTTCTTAAACTAGGGGAAATGGGGGTAAACAACAGAAATGCCTCCATGTTATAGATGTCTGATGTCTATTCTCTTCAAAGATTCCAGGTGAGAATGTTACCTAGATTAACAAGCCAAACTCTGGTCCCCTGGTCATGATGTAAGGAATTATTCGGCAGGGAATTTAGGAGTATGCCATCGTGTCTGTTTTGACTTTAGTATGCCTTAGAAGACTTCAATTCCATAGGAATTTCCGTCTTCTTTCTTTGTCTAGATTCTTTGTCGGCCTAAGTAAAATTTGAGTTTGACGATACAACAATTCAACATTGACAAAGCAACCAATAAAGTAGCATCCTTCCAAGCCATGTCTCGTCTAGGATTTATGGGAAGACCCTCTCATAATGTCTATAGTTTCCTCTCCCTGGTACTTGGCACCTATTCAGACCTGAAAGCCAGTCTACACAGATTTGGCTAATCATTCGTTGACCTCCTTGATTGCAAGTGTTCACATTGCCAACTCATTTTGGTATGGTAATGTAATTAAATTCTTTGTTATATTAAATATTTCTGTCAGAAAAACAACTGCATTTATTGGAAAAGTTTAAGTTGAGGTTTAGATTTATGGCACTCGTTCTTCTTTGCATTTTTATGTGATAGTGATTTCGTCGTACATTATTTGCTTAACGACTATGCAGGTAGGGCAAACAGTTCATGTTGGGGTTTAATGAGACTAGATCTTATTCAGGCCACAGTAGAAACAATATATGTCAGTGTCTGGGCATCACCGAATGTTTCTCTTCATATGGGGAAGACTGAAAATGCTGAAGAAATACAGAAGAAGCATATTGGCGTTAGGCTGCAGGTGAGAGCTACTTCTTCCATCTTGTTATTACCTAAGTTACAGTATCTGTCATTTAGTTGCTCCTCTTTTGCAATGGTGCTTTGACTTTGATCTTTGTGGTTCTTGTGCTTAGCCACCCATTGGCCAGGAGCGGGTTTCTGAACTGGGTGATTGGCAGCAGAGAGAGATTAAGATTTCTGGAATCAGCTGGGATGTGAATTCCTTGGACATTGCGGTCTCCGGACTTGGATGGTTTTCTTTGGGGCTGAAAGGTGAGGGCACCGTGATACTCTGGACCTTTGATGGTGTCGAGGTAACAAAACGAGACCCGTTGGTTCTTGATAGAGCGCCTTTTCTCGAAAGGCCTGGATTTTTATTGCCAAAGGCCATATCCGATGCCATCGGTAACCAGAGCAAGATTGAGGCCAGGGCCAAGAAGCTGAAAGAGGAGGAATTGGATACCCTTTTGGAAGCAAACGTTTGAAGTTGATAACGTGGTAAAGCTTTGCTAAATTAAAGCTTTTAAATAGAAGCAGAGGTAGGCGTTTTGCTTGCATGGAGTATATGATTGTTGTGTTCTATTGCCTGTAGGCATATGGTCTAAGGGTTGAGGTTAGTTTCATATTTTATGTACTTAAATTTTGGTAAACTCATGCATTGTCAATTGGGGATTGTAACATCATATTACTACTTCCTGGAAGTTTTCCAAATTAGAGAATCTTATAACCATACTAGTTGCAGATGATACATACCATAGTTTGCAGTATCATCCGATATTGATCCGATACGGACGATACTGATAGGGTTTGGCATGTCCCGAGCCGATACCGACCGATACCCGATATTGAGGGGGTCTCTTTTTCGGTGAATTCGGCAAAGAAAATTGAACGAAAAAGACCAATCAACAAGGGTGTAAAAGTATAGTAAGGTTGTAGAAGCATGGAAAAGAAGAAAACTTATATATCGTATGTAAACCAATCAGCAATTGTGACTAGTATTTCATTCAATGAACAACACTGAAAATATTTAAAATTGTGCCTAAATGTATAAAATATATTTTCAAAAATGCTAATAATTTATTAATAATCATTTGCTTTCGATAAATAAAAAAAGTCCGATACTCTGATCCGAAATTTCCGATACAACCGATCCCGATACTCATAGTAATGGTCCCATACTGATTCCGATATCGATATTGCGAACCTTGATACATACTTTCGTAATCAAAATGCTTAACAATTCCAACTAGCTATATGATGCAGTTTCATATACTAATGCTTTTGATAAGCCTCGTACACTCGGGGGCTGTTTTGATAGATGTAACTCTTTGAAAGTGTGAAAGTCGTACTTGCAGCAAGTTGAGTTTTCGTGGACTTGCAGCAAGTGGCACTTTCCAAAATGTGTTTCGATAGAATAATTTTTGTCTGCTGCAAGTGGAAAAAAAAATTTTGGTTTGGTGTTTGGATAATTATGTAAATAGAAAGTGGAAGTTTTTTTGGAAATGTGGTAAACCTAGGTATGATTACCCCCAACTTTATATATATATATATATATATATATATATATATATATATATATATATATATATATATATATATATATATATATAGATCTCTCCCTCTCTCTCTACATTTTTTTTTCCAAAAAAAAACTCTCCACCGCCACCACTCCTACCCCCGCCGCCGCAGCCACCACCACCACCACCAGCTCCTCCTCTCTCCCCACCACCACCACCACCGCCAACTCCTCCTCTCTCCCCACCACCCCCGCCACCACTCCCCACCGCCACCACCACCAGCAGCTCCTCCTCTCTCCCCACCCCCGCCACCACTCTCCACCACCATCACCCCCAACCGCCACCACCGCCAGCAGCTCCTCTTTCCCCACTTTCTTCTCACTTACCTCACTTTTTTGATGTAATTTGGTTGTAAGAAAAAATTTGTGTGCTGCAACTACTGTTGCATGGATTAGACACCTGGAACGCCGATTCTCGCGCAAGCCAAACGCTGCAACTGTCGCGAGTTCCGCTCAGTTGCAGCAAACACTCTGTAGAAAATAATTGTTGTATATTTTATTGATGGACTACTTCACTACTTATAGGGAGTCTAGCTCCTCTATATACTACATATTCCGATGTGGGACTAAAAGTTCCTTATTGACTCTCAACACTCCCCCTCAAGATGGGCGATAGATATTGATCATCCCCATCTTGTTACATAGCTTCGACAGACTTAATGAACTAAGACCCTTAGTCAGACAGTCTGCAACTTATTCTTCTGAGCGGACATGGTCAATCTTCAGTATCCCTTGTTCCAGCTTCTCCTTGATGAAGAATCGATCAATTTCGATGTGCTTCGTTCTGTCGTGCTGAACGGGATTGTTAGCTATACTTATTGCAGCTTGACTATCGCTCAGAAGACGCAATGGTGCTCCCTTGTCTAGCTTCAACTCTGTCAGCAACGCTTTCACCCACAGCAACTCTGACACTCCCAGAGCCATTGCTCTGTATTCTGCTTCAGCTGTCGACCGTGCTACCACAGACTGTTTCTTGCTTCTCCATGAGACCAGATTTCCTCCTACAAAAACACAGTATCCTGTGGTAGACCTTCTGTCGTCTATGCAGCTTGCCCAGTCTGCATCACAGTATCCCTCAACTTCTATGCGTCCATTCTTCTTGAACCATAGCCCCTTTCCCGGCGTTCCTTTCAGATACCTCAAGATCTGAAATACTGCTTCCATATGACCCTTTCTTGGATCATGCATGTAGCGACTCACTACACTCACCGCGAATGAGATATCAGGACGAGTGTGTCCCAGATAAATCAATCTCCCTACAAGTCTTTGATATCTTTCATGATCAACGGGTTCTCCTGCTTCTGTTCCTAACTTGCACTTCTGGTCAATTGGAGTGACCGCTGCTTTGCATCCCAGCATCCCTGTCTCCTTCAGCAGATCTAGTGTGTATTTTCTCTGTGAGAGAACAATTCCTTGTTCGCCTTCACACACCTCGATACCTAGAAAGTACCTCATCGCTCCTAAATCCTTCACTTCAAACTCCTTCGCGAGTTTTGACTTCAGCTTAGTGATCTCGACTTCATCATCACCTGTGATCACTATATCATCCACATATACAGCAAGTATAGTGATGTGGCCTCTTGCATGCTGGAGGAAGACCGTATGATCTGTATTTGTTTGACGGTATCCCATGCCTGTAACAGCCTTTCTGAATCTGTCAAACCAGGCTCGAGGAGATTGCTTGAGCCCGTATAGCGACTTCTTCAGTTTACACACCTTTCCTTGCGACGTCCCTCCGTTTGATTCCGTCGCGTAGCACCCTGGCGGGAGTTCCATGTATACTTCTTCTTGCAGGTCCCCATGAAGAAATGCATTCTTCACATCCAGCTGGTACAACTTCCACCCATAGTTCGCTGCAATGGAGACCAGAGTTCTCACGGTGCTCATTTTTGCTACTGGGGCAAACGTCTCATCATAGTCTATTCCATATGATTATGTGAATCCTTTTGCAACCAACCTCGCCTTGTACCGCTCTACTTTTCCTTCTGGCGTCTCTTTCACTGTGTACACCCATTTGCATCCCACAGCTTTCTTCCCTTTGGGTAATGGAACCAGCTCCCATGTCTTATTTTTCTCCAGTGTCCCAAGTTCTTCCATCATTGCAGCTTTCCACCTTGGATCTTTCTTTGCTTCCTGCCAACACTTGGGCAACGAAGTAGAGTCTAGCGATGCAATGAATGCTCGATAATTCGAAGAAATGTTAGAATAAGACAAGAAGTTGGCAATGTCATGTTCGTAATCATCAAAACGAGCAGGAGCCTTACCCGCATTGATGCGAGAAGATCTCCTTAAGGGAGCAATAGGTGGTGGAGAGATCATACCATCCGAGTCGGAGAGAACCGCATCCGAATCCGAGTGATTCAGTGCGGGGGCAACATCTTCAGGAGTTGGAGCAGGAGTAGACGAGGGACTTGGCACAGTAGGCACAGGGCACGGCATAAGCACAGTACTGGACTTCTGTTGTCTCCTTCTGTAGACTTGGAGCTCCTTTTCCCTTGTCTGCTGCTCCCCCTGCGTAACATATGGATATTCTTCATTATCTGTATCTGAGTCACTGTGCTCTCCCCCTTTCGTCCAGTTTTCTACAACTGGACACGGAACCGATCCGACGACCACATTTGGGCTTATTATCTCCCCCTCACATCTAACGCCATATGTGGTAGGTGTGTTACCAAATGCTGAACCTTCATCCGAACCATAGTATGGTTCGAGTTCTCTGAAAGTAACATCCATGCTGACAAACATCTTCCGCTCGACTGGACTCCAACAGGCATAACCCTTCTGAGTCGCCGTGTAACCGACGAAGACACATTTAATTGCCCTAGGATCCAATTTGCCAACGCCTGGCCTATTATCTTGGACAAAGCACACACATCCAAAGACTTTTGGTGGAACAGTGTATGTCGTTGCCCCAGTAAGCATTTCCAACGGTGTCTTCCAGTCCAATACTTGAGATGGCATTCTGTTGATAAGATAAGAGGCCGTCAATATAGCCTGCCCCCAAAAGTGTTTCGGGACATTCATAGCCAGCATCATCGTCCGTGCGACTTCCAGCAGGTGTCTGTTTTTTCGTTCCGCCACACCATTTTGGGCCGGAGTATAAGCACATGAAGTTTGATGAAGTATTCCATGAGTGGAAAAGTACTCAGCAACCCGCTTATTAGTATACTCCGTCCCATTGTCTGACCGGAAACACTTAATTTTAGCGCCATATTGAGTTTTCACCCGTCGATGAAAGTCCTAAAAGGCCTCAAGGACGTCACTCTTATTCTTCCTAAGATAGACCCATGTCACGCGGGTATAACAGTCAATAAAGGTGACGAACCATCGAAAGCCGTTAATACCAGTCGTAGGACAAGGGCCCCATACATCTGAATGTATCATGTCAAAAGCAGCTGAACTCCTATTCCCCGTGCTCACATACGTACTTCTGGTATGTTTGCCCAACTCACAAGCATTACAGAATAACTTTTCTTTATTAGCCCTTTGATATAAGGACGGATACATTCGACTCATAACTTTAAAAGAAGAATGACCGACACGCTGGTGGTGGAAGTAGCAGGTCGGCTTCAACACTGCGACAGGAAGCTGCTGGTGGTGCGTCTGCAACCAAGGATGCCAATGCGGTGTCCAGTCCAGTCCTGTCTAAATACCACAGCCCCTTATGCCATGTGCCAGTCCCAAGTCGTCGTCCTGTCCCTTTCTCCTGAAAAGTCACCTGAGGAATGTCAAAGGAAACAGTACAGTTAAGATCAAGTATAATGGCACTAATGGATAGGAGATTGACAGGAAAAGACAGAGCATGTAGGACATTGGTTAGAGTGATGGAGGGGGTGCATGCGACAGTGCCTTTACCCATGACAGGGCGGGATGTACCATCAGCGGTCTGAATACTCTCCGGCAATGGTAGGTGAGTATATCCCTGAAACGCATCACGGGACCCCGTGACATGGCGAGATGCCCCAGAGTCCATAATCCATCCTGACTGATGGATAGAGGCAAGAGCACGTGCAGAATCATCGGTGCTGGTTTGGGCAAAGCAAGTGAGGTGATCTCCCGAGGTTGAAGACGCCCCAGGACAGTCGACCGAACCCAGCTTTGTGCCTCGCAACTTCTCAAGGAACTCCCGCTCAAGCGGGGTTATTTCAGCCAGTTGATTCTCTCCCCCTTCCTCCGCCAGATTTGCTTTGTGTCCGCCCCTTCTACCGGCATATCCTCCTCTACCACCACGCCGGCCTCCACGACCCCGTCCTCGATCAGTAGACTGATTGCGCAAGGGTTTTGGACAAAATCGAATGTAATGTCCGGAGTCACCACAATTGTGACAAACACCACCCATAGATGGAGGTTGATTGAAGGCAGCAAGGGCAGACTTTTCAACCGCGGCTGGCTCCCCCTGGGAGGAGCCCTTGTTGGGCATCAACTTCAGTCGAGCTTCTTCCTGTGTCATAACAGCTATAGCTTCTTCCAAGGTCGGAAGCGTGGGTTGGGATAGGAGGATATTCCGTCGCTGCTCAAATACAGGGTGTAGTCCCTTCAGGAATTTTATCATACGCTGCCGGGAAATATAAGCCAGGAACGTCTGAAAGTACTTTGCGAAGGCTGGTTCGACTTGTGCATCTTCCATCCCAAGAGGATCATAATGATCCAGATCAGACCAATACTTCTTCAACAGGGCCGCGTACTCAGAGATGGTACGGTCGTCTTGGACCACCCTTTCGAGTTCATCTTGCAGTTGAAAGACTCGCATAGGGTTGTCGGAGCCGGAGTACATATCTTTGAGAGTTTGCCATATATCAGCAGCAGCCTCCATAGCCTCGACATTGCCCGACACCTGGTCGGTTAAAGAGGCAGTCAACTACCCAGCCACGACGTTGTTGACAATCTCCCACACAGCAAACTCCTTGGTGGAGTGATCGGCTGGCGCCTTGGCTTGGCCAGTGACATAGCCAACCAAGCCACGTCCCTTCAGTGTCCGCATCGCCTGCCGCGACCACTTCAAGTAGTTGGAAGTGCCTTCCAACTTCGTCTCCAGCTTCTCCAGCTTTCCCATTTTGTAAGACGACGGATCCACATCAGTATGGATCACACGTGGGGTTACCTCGGTTAATCTCTTGGATAAGGTATCATCAACCAAGGCCTTCATCTCTTCGGCCGTCAGTTTGCCACTGATCGAATCCATGACGTCTTCAACTGTGAACTCAATTCGTCGTCTTCTTCGTCGTCGTCGGAGTCTGCAACTGACCCAACGTCGTCGTCTTCGTCGTCTTCGTCGTCGACGTCGTCTTCTTCAACGCCAGAGACTTTACTAATGCGCTACTAACTTGGCCAGCACCGGCGCGCGCATGTAAAGTGAACACGTCAGGACACCAGAGAAGACATGATCAGTCTCTGCATAGATCCCGATGTGAAGAAGGAATAACAAATAAAGCATTTGTTAGTTCCAAACGGCGTAAGCACGGAACAGAGTTGGTGCAAATAAAGATTTGACAGCCGTCTCTATTCGAAATACGCCTTTTTTTTTGTTAAAAGCTAGGGTTAGGGTTTGATGGGGCTGCTAGGTCTAGGGTTAGGGTTTCCATGGCAAAAAGCTAGGGTTAGGGTTAGGGTTTGATGTGCTGCTGTTTGGGGGGGGGAGGGGGGGGGGGGGGGCGTCTGCGGGAGAGGGGGGGGGCGGGGTGCTGCGGGAGAGAAGGGTCGGCAGGGTGCTGCGGGAGAGGGGGGTCGAGGGGGGGGGGGGGGAGGGGGGGTTCTGCAGGGGTGGTCGGGGGGGTTCTGCGAGGGAAGGGGGGGTCGGCGAGTAAAGGTCGGGGGGGTGCTGCAGGGGGGGGGGTCGGGGGGGGTTCTGCAGGGGGGGGGGGGGTCGGTGAGGGTGTGTCGGGAGGGGGGGGGGGGCGCAGTGGGTGGAGGCCGGGGGGATCGGGGGGGGGGGGGGGGGTGTCGAAAAAAATTTTTGTGGAGAGAGAGAGAGAGAGAGAGAGAGAGGGTTATGGCTCTGATACCATGTAGAAAATAATTGTTGTATATTTTATTGATGGACTACTTCACTACTTATAGGGAGTCTAGCTCCTCTACATACTACATATTCCGATGTGGGACTAAAAGTCCCTTATTGACTCTCAACACACTCCACTTACCACGGTTTTCCTGCGATCCAAACAGCCCCTCACCTTAGCATGTCAAGGAATATGGAGAATTAAACAGTTCTCTAGACTTCTCGTGTTTGGCAGGCACACAGATGATTTTCTTGTAATTAGGTGATTGGTGGTGGGGTAAAAATGGTGTCAACTGAGAGTTGACAGCTTCTAATTAAATTGTGGAAGCTAAATATATATGTATATTTCATTGTGTTCTAACCTTGTCTGTCCAAATAGCAGCTAACTGAAATGCCTACCGGTGCATTGGATATCACCAGGTTAAAACTTTGCAAGAAGTTAATTATAAATTTGGCTTATTTGCAACTAAATATTCTGAATTTTCATGTTTTCGCAATTAATACTTTTTTAATTAACAACTAGATACCCTGTATTATCGGGCCATTAGCAATTTTTTTTTTTTTTGAAATCACACGCACACACACAATTGGGGGGCTCGAACCTTGCCGGCCCCTCCGGATGTCCGCTCTAATACCACTAGGCTAGAGAGCTCGGGCGGGCCATTAGCAAGTTGTTATCTCCCGTTAGTTGACTATTATATGTTTTGAAAATTTATCTTTGTAGGACTATTCTGCCACTAATAGTGGTAATTACTTTTTTTTGGTTAAAAAAACAAAATATTGAAAAATAAATATTGAGAAAGTCTAGCCTGTCGCCACCCTTGCCTATGGTTAGGGTATGGGACTGTGTTTCATATTGTTTGTTTTGTTTTAGGGATATTTTTGTCATTTTTAGTCACATTTAACACCTGTAGGCTGTAATGCTTAATAGTTTTGGGTATTTGGTTGCTAATAAAAAACTTCAGAATATATAGTTGCAAATACGTGAAAGTTCAAATAAAATGAAGTTTCATCGTCGCTAACTAATTTCTTCGCGACATAATTTTAACATAAAGTATTGTCTGAGGTCAGATAGACATGCAAAATCTGAATAGTTGCTTGGTTTTCGATGTGCCAGGAATAAAAATATGAGCTTTGAGAGTGACCGAAAATTGCATACCTGTGTCACTTGGAAACTCCCCTTCCTAAGGTTGATTTGTAAATAGTAGATTCATTTCTTAAAACCTTGTAAGTATAGTACTTAGGGAGAGAGCTTTACTTTGGGGGGATGCTGGTAGTTGTCTTATCTGCAAATTTTGGAGTTCAGGAAAGTTATATACTCTGTTTGGATTGCTGAGTTATCTTTCTTGTAGGATCTTGGATGTGTTAACCTTATGAGAGACTAGCGGCAGATGGACGTATATGTAGGGGTGAGCATTATTCGGTTTTAGAGGAAACCGAACCGAAACGAATAAGATATTCGGTTCGGTTTTGGTTTTGAAAATACTAAATTTTCTTATTCGCAGGCTTCGATTTCGGTCCAAAACCAAGAACAGAATTAAAAAATTTAGTTTATATATATATATATATATATATATATATATATATATATATATTTTTTTTTTTTTTTTTTTTTTTTTAACCCCAAGGGGTTGTGGGTTTATATATATATATATATATATATAGAGGAAGGATAGGCATCCCCACATTTTTTGCATCCCCATGTATCCCCATGTTCACATCCGTTGGATGTGCTTTAAGTTATCTAATCTTAACCATTGGTAAATCAACGGTTAAGATTAGATGACTTAAAACACCATCCAACGGTGCAAATAGGGGAGATGCATGGGGATGCAAAAAGTGTGGGGATCTTGATTCTTCCTGACTCCATAACGTATGTTTCAGAATCAAATAATCTATCATGTTCTCTGTCTCTACCATGCCATCATCTTCTGGAGAGGTATGTTATCTTTGACCACTACAATAACACCATGTTGCCGAGGTTCCTTTGGTTTCGTGATGTTTTATCACATCGGTAACTTTATCCCTATCAAACGACGAGGCGACATCCTTCATTTATATGTGTGTATTTTCCAACCTCTCCAGTAGTCTTCCTTCTTTCGGAATAGTATGTATGCACATATGTTACCATTTCGTGTGCATTCATTTTTGGGTCAGATTTCGATCTGCATCATCGGATCAATTTGGCTCATCTTTCTCTTGTTCGGCCTTTACAAGCTTATCAGATACCATCATCGATACGCTCTCCGTCCATCTCCGATCTTCTCGATGCTCGACGCACAAAGTCGTCTCTGGGGAGACGATGTCCCCGAGGGTTCGTCCCAGTTAGCCGGTCGGGGTCTGGATTCGCGCGCCGTGCTCTCCCTTCCGTCGGTCGTGTTCGAGGAAGAGAAGAAGAGGGAGGGGGGCGAGTATGGTCGTGGCAGCGTCCCCGAGTGTTCCATTTGCCTGACCGAGTTTGAGGATGGAGACCGGCAGAGGGTTCTGCCCAACTGCTCCCATGCCTTCCATGTACACTGCGTCGACGCTTGGCTCTGTTCTCGTTCCGACTGTCCGCTCTGTCGAAGGAGAGTCGCGTGTGACGTGGCCAAGCCGTTGGAGGCTCTGCGGACAGAAGATTTCTGCAGAGAGAGGCTTCTTGGTCACCGTCTATTGGGGTCCGAGAGAGTTGGAGTTCCCAACCATTCAAGTATCCACATAGATATTGAATGAGTTTTTTTTTTTAATGCTATGTTTGAGGATACTTGTGCGTGTGTTTTTATGCAATCGCCTACCCGTCTCAATTCACAGCGGATATATATATATATACGTCCTGCGACCACCCAACCATCCCAAGCCCGGGGGAGGGGGTCCAACCATCCCAAGCCCGGGGGAGGGGGTCTCGAACTTGGGACCTCCCCCAAGTGAGCCCCCCTACCTAACCATATATATATATATATATATATATATATATATATATATATATATATATATATATATATATATATATAACGGAGTCCCGCCAAAGCTCCAGTGCACCATCGGATCGGAGGGCCAGCGTGGGCTCCCGTTGCGTATTTGTGAGGTACTTTGCCGAGGATGATTTCATCATTTTATTGTTCTATGTTGATGACATGCTATTAGTGGGTCGGAATGCCACTAGGATAGCGGAGTTGAAGCGCCAACTGGACGCGGCCTTCTCTATGAAGGATTTGGGTGCAACAAAAACTATTCTTGGGATGGAGATCAACCGAGAGAGAGAGTCCAAGCTACTACACTTGTCCCAAAAGAAGTACATTCACCGGGTACTTCAGCGTTTCGGGATGGACGGGTCGAAGAAAGTGAGTTGCCCCCTTGCGGCTCACTTTAAGTTCACTGAGGAGCAGTGTCTATCTACCGAGGACGAAAAAGAAGATATGGAACGGGTTCCATATGCCTCAGCTGTGGGAAGCCTTATGTATATTATGGTGTGTACGAGACTAGACATCGCTCATGCAGTTGGCACAGTTAGCAGGTACCTTTCAAATCATGGAAGGGTACATTGGAGTGCGGTCAAGTGGATTCTACGGTACCTTCAGGGCACTGCTGATTGGAGACTTTCTTTTGGTGGTGACAAGCCGAAGCTGGTTGGGTATACCGATGCTGAAATGGTTGTAAGCCCTCTGGATTTTTAGGGTTATTTTAAAATTTTAAATGATTTATGTTCGATAAATATTTTTATTATAATTAGTTTTGATAATTAAATATACTATTCGTGAATTTGATTTTTGGAGCGCCAGAGATGTCAACCTCTCGAAATGCTCTTTATGATTTTTGATCTAAACAAATTTATCTTCGTGTTGATATATCATGTCCCACCCAAACTTGTTCCCTTGTGTTCTATTTGCATCACATAACTTTTGGTCAATTTAGGTCATTTTATAATTTTAGTTATTATTAAATTTCCACTTTTATTTTTGATCATCATGTGTACCTTGTCGTGACTTTTAAATTACGAGCACAAGACTAGTCATTTTCTCCAGACCAACTTGTCATGCACGATCTACTCGAGACACTCTACGCCCATGACATTCGTGTCCCACTCAGACACACCATCTGTGCTTCATTTTTATCGTACAACTTTTTGGACAATTGACCCAATCCCGATTTACCCCACCGAGTCACATTTAATTCTAACTTGTATTGGAGACACCAATTTGACCCAAACTCGTCGACCCAAGTTATGGACACAGACCATTTTGAGCCTACTACACACGTGCCACTTGTGTCCCATCCAATTTAGTCCCCGTGTACTATTTATTATCAATGATTATAAATGGCTAATTTAAGTCATTTAATTACCGGGACCCAATTAGACCCAATTGTGACCCAACCCGACCCATCGGAACTCAACCTAAGCCCCATGGCATACCCCCCCTACATCATACCCACACATACACAACACCAACAAAATCTGACAAAACACCAAACACACAAACTACCACTATCACTCTTTCTCTCTGCCTCAAATTCAAATACACACACACCCTCACCATGCGCATTCCTATGTTCCTTGGAAACCCAACCACACACACTCCCCTCCATGACCGGCAGCATGTACACCCCCCCTCTACACTTCACATCACTCTCTCTCTCTTCCTTAATTCAAAAACACACATCACTATCACTCTTTCTCTCTCCCTATATTAAAACACACACCATCACCATCTCTCTCTCACACTCCCTCACCCCCCATACCCGACCAGCATAGCCCCCCTCTCTTTCAGTCCTCTCTCTCTCATCTCTCTCTCTCTCTCTAACACACTTCCCCCATTCAAAATCGAGAGTAACAACACCACCCTCTCCTTCATCTCCTTCTTCTCAATCACCTCCACCACACCATTCTTCTCCTCCACCCCAACTATGGCCGATAGCCACCACCACCACCTTCATCTTCATCATCTTCTTCTTCTCCTCTAACCCGACCTCCTCCTCCTCCTCCTCCTCCTTAGCGGCCGTTGCCGCCGCTGACCTCCCCTCTGGCCGACGGACCCAGGGCGGCGCTCCCCCTCGACCAGGCTGCAGCAGCAACTTCTCGCTGCTGCAACTGCTGCTGCTGTGCGCTGCTGTATTGCAGCGCTGTCGCGCGCTTTCCGCACCGCCGTGCGCGAGGCCGAGCACCGCCGGACCACCTCCCTAGGCCGACGACCCCCCCAAGCAGCGAGGTACCCATTCCCACCTAATATCTTGACTTTTAGGAAATTCGGTTATATCAAACTAGTCCGGACTGGGCCCGAACCAAGCCCATGAAGTGTTGCAGTGTGACCAAAGATGTCAGTGTAGACGCATATTGTATTGGTATTTTACCTTGATAATTTTGGAGACAATTCTAGGAACAATTGCTAGATATATATATATAATATTATATGTGCTTGTTATTAGAAATAATATTTTATTTAATAATATAGTAAATATTTCTCCTTAACAAATATGTTGGATTTTATGGAAATTATCTAGGTTATATATAAATATAGAAGTGAATTTACGGTATATGGAAAATTAGGCTTTTATTTATATATAAAATATCAATGTATTTTATTTGTGAATTTTCGGTATATAAAATTAATGATCGGATTTCAAATATCGATTATACGTAATATTTATATAGGTTTATATCATTATATATATAAATTACATTATTGTAGCTTGTATTAATAAGAATATATATATATACTAATATACGATATATAATTGTGTATTGGAATTATATATATATTTGGAATTATACACATGTAAACTTATAAGTTATATACTTATATATAATATGTATGTATTAGAAATCCAGCCCTAGCCCAAACCAGCGGTTAGTATAGGCCCAGCAACAGCAGAGCTCCCCAAGCTCTCGGCCCGACCACAGTTTACATATAACAGTGTATATATTAGGTATCGGGATAGAGAGATCGGGAGTAAAACTGGGAAACCCTAAAACCTCTCGACCCCGCGCCTCTACCTAACGGCGCGCCACCCTCCCTGACACCCTGGGCGGCCACCCGCCGTCGACGCCACCGCCGCACGCGGCCGGAGACGGCCAGACACGCGCGCGTGCGACAGAGGAAGCAGGACAACAGCAGTGAGCGCGTTTCATGAAGCTAACTTCGTCGCGCAATATCGCGACGCTCAGTCGACCATTCACCGAGCCATCTTTTCTGGTATACACCCAACCTATACCACTTCAATTGTCTTCAAATAGATTTAATTATAGTGCGCTGGATCGATCAGAAAGTCAACGCGAACATCGCAGAAAATCCTGTTCAAAATAGGACATTAAGTAGTCGAGGTACCCCTGTTTACGGATGAATCCTCGTTAACCTAATAACCTTTTTGAAAATCCACCTAAACAGACCTGTAGGCAACCTATACGAGATCGAACTCCTTTTCGTAGAATTGTTTTTAAGGTAATATGCTGGAAGTTATTCATGGTTAAAAATCAAGAAAAATCTGTTTTCAAAACTAGAAAACTGTTCGATACGACGTGCGTCCCGCCAATCCGGGCGACGTGGTCGCAAACCGAAAGCATCGAAAGGTGCGTAACGGCTTCGTGGACGTGTGGGCTTTGACGGAATTTAAATTGGTCGCGTGTGCGCGACGAATTCGATGCGTATCCGTCGAAATTCACCATATCGGCCTCTGTGCAAACTTCTCAATTACTTTGTGCATGCTCGTCAGATTGAGCCAAAACTTGTGCCAACAGGCCCGTATCATTTTTTTGGTCCTGCATGCCAAGTTTGGTCCGATTCTGAGACAGTTGATTGGACCGCTGTTTTGCGGGCCCCACGGTCCGATTCAAACAGGCAATTTTGTGCACGGCCCGCCGAAATCCAACTTTGGACATACGGTTGGGTTTGTATCGGAAAACCGGATCCGTAGATATGTAGTCTGACGACTTTAGATACCATTGACCCTGACACGCTTTTCGGTGCAAAGCGGGTCCAACGGCGGACATCGTTTTTGTCCAAAATTACCGTTTTGCCCCTGTATCTAGCTAATTTGACTATTATGAGAATGTTGGCAATATTTGTTTTACCTTTCGGGGACAATTGTGATGATTTTGACTTCGTGGCTTATCATTTGACTATATATTTGTTGGATCTGCGTGCAATCTCCAGACAAGTATACCTTGTCTTCCTCTACAGTTTTATTTACATGCATTGTGTTTCATTTTCCAGTTTTGATTGTTTATGGACATATGCTTTTCGTATTATATTCTTTTGAGTTGTTTTCATTGCATATAGCCGTGTTCATGTTTGGTCTTGTAGTTCACCCTTGGAGTTTCTCGTCAGTACCTTGCTTGAGTCGTGTCATAGAACGAGTGCGTGTAGTGAACTGCCATAGCTTTGATTATCGTTTTACACAACCAGAGAGTCCACACTCGGGACGAGGGTTGTTTGGTGCACCAGAGAGTCCACATTCGGGATGAGGGTGTTTGTCGTGATCATTGGCACCAGAGAGTCCACACTGGGGACGAGGGTTGACCAATCGCACCAGAGAGTCCACACATGGGACGGGGGTGCCTTGCCGTGAGCTAACCAGAGAGTCCACACTCGGGACGAGGGTTAGTGCTTAGTTCAAACCAGAGAGTCCACACTCGGGACGAGGGTTTGGTTTCTTCCATTGATCTCGTGTTTCGTTCATCCGGCAGTTCATTTATGCGTAGTTGTTCTAGTGTTCATGTTCGTGTTCGTATTCGTGTTCGTGTTCGTGTTCGTATTCGTATTCGTGTTCGTGTCGTGTTTGTGTTCGTGTTCGTAGTCATTTGTCTTGTTCTTGTTCTTTCTTGTTTATTTCTTGCGCATGATAAAACTGCTAGATAGGCATGTATATTATGTATCTTGCTATGTCCTCTGAGGACCTGATGATCTCCTCTGGTTTAGCGATTGCATGGAGTTAGCTAGTAGTTCTGGATGGCGGAGGATTTGCGGTTCTTGCGGGATTCAAGTATCATTATTACGTGTGTTATCCTTTCGTGCTCTATATTCCTTATCATGAGTTATCCTGTTTATTGATTCAGTTTAGAGATTCTTGTTATTTTTCTTGGAGTCTCATCGAACATATATGTTAGTGGGCTGCAGACCACGACCCATAATGTCCATTCATGTTTATTGTCTTATTGTGGATTGAGATATAGATTGTTTTGCCATGATTTGGCAGTATACCATAGCCTTGACAGCGTTACGTATTCGAGTCGGGCTGGAGTCCGCTTGATGCGTAGCTGGCTTGCTCACGTGCTCGCGTCCGAAAAGCGGGTGCGGGTCGTGACACGACCTCCTCCTCCTCCTCCTCCTTAGCGGCCGTTGCCGCCGCTGCTGCGATTTGAGCTGCTGCTGCTGCGAAAAGCGCTGCCGCGCGCGCGAGGCCAGCCACCGACCTTCCCTCTGGCCGGCGGACCCAGGGCGGCGCTCCCCCTCGACCAGGCTGCAGCAGCAGCCTCTCGCTGCTACAACTGCTGTTGTTGTGCGCTGCTGCATTGCAGCGCTTCCCGCGCGGCTGCGCGCGAGGCCGGGCACAGCCGGACCACCTCCCTAGGCTGGCGACACCCCCCCAGGCAGCGAGGCACCTATTCCCGAGCTCCTTCCCGCGTTTCGGAGCCGTATGCACGCGTACTCGGCGCGCCGTAGCCACTGTCCAGCCCCCTCACGGCCCCCTCCCGGCCGTCGTGGCGAGTCTACGACGAAGGTGAATCTCTTCCCCTCCCCTTTCATGCATGTTTCATTTGATGTATATACATATATATGATTGTATATAGATGTGTACCCGAATATGTATATACTCGTATATATATATATATATATATATATATATATTCCTAACAGAGGCAATGTATTAAAACAGAAGGAGAAAGCTCACGAGGAGCGTACAATTGGCCACTGGGCCAACGCACACAAGGGCCCAGCCCGGTCCCAAAAGTAAATTTCGAAAAAAAAATCAAAATTTCAAAAAACTGAAGGAAAAAGCAGGGTGGGGGGGGGGGGCTCGAAGTCCGAGGGGGGGGTCTGTCCACGCACGGGACTCGAAGGGGGGGGCACGTGGGGGCACGTGGCGGAAGAGCGCGCAGCCCAAGGAGCCTGCTCCGGGCGCGGAGCCCGAAGGGAGAGCGGCCCGAGGGGGCTCGGGGACCCTGGCCAACTGCGAGGGGAGCGCCACCGGGACCGGAGGCGGCCACGCCTGGCAGGCTCCTCCGGGGAGGGGGGAGCTCGGAGGAGGGGCGCAGCGCGAGGGGGCCGAGGCGCCAGCGCAGCTGGGCTGGGGGCGAGGACTCCAGCGAGGGAGATGCGCGGTCGATCGGGGAGCGGGGGGATCTGGGACCGCGGCGAGGGGGGGTCGCGGTGGCGAGCGAGCAGGGCACGAAGGCTGGGCCACTGCGGGGAAGGACCGGAGAAAGCCGGGGTGCGGAGCCTCCGCCGGAGCGAGCGCCTCGAAGGCGGAGGAGATACCGGGCGGCCGGGGGGGATCACAGGAGGCCGAAGGCGGCCAGCGACTGGAGGGGACCGAGAAGGGCCAGGGGTAACGGCACCCAAGGGGGTCCGAGAAGGGCCAGGAGCCCGCCAACCAGGAGGCAGGACCGGATCAGCGCGGCCGGAGACTTGGCGGCGGAGAGAACGGCTACGGGGAGCAGAGGGGGCCTGATCACCGGAGAGCTGGAGGGGAAGGGGGAGGGAGTGCTGGACCACCGGCGGAGCGGGGGGGCGACCACTGGGAGCGGCCACTGGGAGCCACGACCCGGCCAAACGCCCCGGGCCGCGGTAGGACTAGAGGTTGGGAAGCGCCCCCCCCACCGGCGACTCAGAGGGGAGGCGATGGCCGGCGAGGCCCTGGGCCTGCCAGAGGGATGCGGACGAAGGAGCGGGGGGAGGGAACCAGTACCACCGGAGGGTGGTAGGGTCCTGGCAAAGGGCCGCCGCCGAGGATGAGAAGGGCGAGGGGGGGCGGAGGGATAGGGGAGGGGGCGGTGGGCGGGAGCTCCGGAAAGACGTCCGGGCCCGAGGCGGGAGGAGGCGCCAGGGGAAAGCAAGAGGCGGGGGAAGGAAACTCCCGGGCCAGGGCGGCTGTCAGGACGGTGGCCAGGGCGGAAGGGTCCTGAGCCGGAGGATGAGGCCCCCGGGCCGAGGGAGCAAAAGGATCCGGCGGCGCGTAGGGTGGACCCGGAGCCGCTGGAGCAACGGGGGCAGAGGGAAGGGAGGAGGGAACCACGGGAGGAGCCGTGGCCGAATGGGGAGGAGGGGTGGGCGTCGCAAGGGGATGGGCGACGGCCAGGAAGAGTGGCGGGCCGGAATTGGCAGCATGCAGGTCTCCGAGGTGGGCAGGCGGAGGGCCGAGGAGTGAGGGGGCCGAGGACGGTCGGAGGAACCGAGCGCGGCGCTGCTTCCGTCGCCGAGGCCGACGGCGGCGCCAAGAAGAGGAGAGGAAGGGGGAAGGTCCCCCGCACGACGGGCAAGAGCCGGTCGGGGACGAAAGGAGGCCAGAGACAGAGGGAGCAACCCGGCGGGGGGGGGGGGGGGGTGGTGCCCGGAGGCGGCAGGCCACCGGCCGCGGCCGAGGAGGGAAGGAGTCTCTAGGAGCGGGATCGCTCTGGCAGGAGGGAGCCAGACCCACATGCTCAAAATTTTATGCATATATATATATATATATATATATATATATATATATATATATATATATATATATATATATAGCTCGTATTTATAATTCCCTTTAGATATGTATACAACTTATATACATATATTTCCGTATATATATGCATATGTATTTTCCTTCACATTACGTATTGTATATATATATGCTCTATTTGCACTTGTATAAATATGGTTCTATATATATATATATGTTCTCGTATATATATGTAAAGGCTTTCGAATGTATACATATAAATATTTTCGTATATAACTTTTACACATATAACATGTATGTTGGTTCTTATGCAGAGACTCATATATATATTTCACATGCACAAAACTTGTATGTATATTCCCTTGCGTATATGTAGCTTAGTCTATATATATGTGCTTTCATGAACGTATATATATACTTAAGTACGTATATACGTATGCACAACTTTGTGTGTGAATGAAAATGTAAATCATGCATGTTTGTTTAGCGTATCATAAGCTCTGATTGTGTATTTGCAGGTGCTCCGGACGATACGACCTTGATTGAGGAGCCCATATCTTCGCTTGCGCCTCCCGGAATTTCAGGCAAGTATACCTTGCCTTGTATTACTAGTTTATTTCATTCACATTTATATATTGTGCACTTGGTAGAGTGGACGTAGTTGTGTGTCCGAACGATACCTCGGATACAGTCGATGATGGCATTGTCATCGAGTTTCATGCATTTGACTTAGTCCTAGATGACATCCCTAAGTTGTGGAATCATAGTCATGATTCCCATGACCTTGACACGTGTTACGATACGGCACTGAGTGAGTTCATACCATGGCACGGGCTTGCGCATCTGGCTAGCTACCAGTGCAAAGGGTTCGTGCTCTGGTACATAGGATGGTTAGGTTGTGTCTAGTTATTGTGACCATGCATTGAGAGTCGGAATGTTCAAGTGGCGGATACGACTTGTACATTTCCGTGGGACAGGGAAAGACAATTAGTAGGCGTATGGGACAGCCAAAATTCTGAGAAAGGGCCATGTCACTCAGTGTTACCCGATGGGACCTCGGCTCGTGATCCGACGTCGGCCCGTGCTTCGACGCCAAATCCTTATTACTTACCCATACGTACTAGGGTTGTCTTCAAAGTGCATTCACTTAGCTGGCTAGTTCACCCTTTACAGTTATTCGATATTTACTTTATGGCATGTTTCCTCTGTATCTTGCTATGTCCCCTGAGAACCTGGTTGCTTTCTAGATTTAGACTAACACTTGTAGTTGACTGGGTGCGAACAGGGACTTGAGACAGGACTTGCTGCAGAAGACGACGAGTTGTTTCCTGAGGAGTTCCCTTGACTCAGGGTATGGTGTTGTTTAGGTTATGAGCACCATTATCTAGTTAGTCGATGCTCATGACTAGTTATCTTTATGCTTTCAGTATTTTCATTCAGTGTTGTACTCCATGGGGTTGTATCCACCAGACTATTCAGTTGTATTTATTTCAGACTCCATGTTATTTCCAATTTTATACTTCAGCATTACTTTCTTTGTTCCCGTGGATGAGATCTAGATGTTACCTTCTGCCTATGTAGTATAGTTACAATTACAGCGTAGTACGCCTAAGTGAGTCCATTAAATTGGGCAGCTCACTCTAGGTCGTATCAGCTAGCCAGATTATGTCCTAATTCCATATGTTTTGGGAGCGGGACGTGACATGGTTTTTAGTGGTGGCCCATGCAGGTCTCGTTTATCGTTTCGGTTACGTTACTGTGCCGACTCGAGCCTGCGATTAGGATTAGCAGTGTTAGGATCTCATCCACTTGTGATTATCGCCTTTGAACCTCGACTCGTATTCTATTGCTGATTTTCTTGTATCCTGCTTCCTTCTGTCCCTTTGTAATAGAATAATTCTGTCTATTTCAGAAAGATGAATTTGCGTAGTGGACGTACGACTTATGGCGTTGCCTTAGCATCTGACACCGAGCCCAATGACGACAGGACTCCAGCTCCATCGGCGGACCAGATTTTAGGGCATGTCACAACCTTCCCGTCGACTCCACCGACTTACGTGGAATCTGCATCTCAGCCTGCACCAACTCACCAGGAGGGTCAGACTTCACCGGCACCGATCTAGCAGGAGATTCCCTTGCCTCCTTCGCCTTCTTTTCTACCTCAGATGTCGTGCATGCCACTTTCTCCCCAGATGGCTCAACAGAAGATGTTCCAGTACTTTCAGACGATGATCCAAGCACAGTGGCAACAGACCGAAGCTTTGAGAAAGAGCATGATGATGCTTCTAGAGAGGATACCTGCACCGTAGCCTACACCAACTCACCAAAGGAACGTGATTGTAGACGAGTATGATGTGGAGTTCAGCCGCACTCAGGCAAGGAACTCGTATGCAGAGACGTTAGAAGAAGCCTGAGTCCAGGAGGCCATCAGCCAGGATCCATTGATTCAGAGGTACCCCGCTACCACTGACGCACTAGCTGGAGGACAACATGGAGGACCGAACAGGCATTCAAGAGAGCACATTTAGCAGAGAGCAGTTCCGTGCCAAGCGAAGGAGTTCAAGACTTATTACTTTTGCGGCAAGAAAGGGCACATTTAGAAGGAGTGCAGAAAGAGGTTACGGTTGTGCTTGAAGTGTGGATCGAAGCAACGTCATGTTATGAGATGTCCATGGCGTCGGGACATGAATCAGCAGTTAGTCTCGACACCAGTTCTGCCGGAAAGGGGTATGTTTTACATTGAATATTTAATTATTATATTCCTGTGTTGTTATATATGATGTGTCTAATTTCGAGGACGAAATTCTGTAAGGTGGATAGATTGTAAGCCCTCTGGATTTTTAGGGTTATTTTAAATTTTTAAATGATTTATGTTCGATAAATATTTTTATTATAATTAGTTTTGATAATTAAATATACTATTCGTGACTTTGATTTTTGGAGTGCCAGAGATGTCAACCTCTCGAAACGCTCTTTATGATTTTTGATCTAGACAAATTTATCTTCGTATTGATATATCATGTTCCACCCAAACTTGTTCCCTTGTGCTCTATTTGCATCGCATAACTTTTGGGTCAATTTAGGTCATTTGATAATTTTAGTTATTATTAAATTCCTACTTTTATTTTTGATCATCATGTGTACCTTGTCGTGACTTTTAAATTAAGAGCACAAGGCTAGTCATTTTCTTCAGACCAACTTGTCATGCACGATATACTCGAGACACTCTCCGTCCATGACCTTCGTGTCCCACTCAGACACACCATGTAGTGCCCCGTCCCGCAAAGTCGATCGGAGGAATCGAAACGCCGACGACGTTTGGACTTAGCCTTGCAACGGCTGCTTGAAGACTCGCTCGGTTGAGGCGACTCCTCGCTCAGGTGGGGTAGTTTCGATGAACTTGCCTCATCTTAGCCTTCACATAATAACTTGCATATTTTCAACTTGCACAAGTAGGCTAATATAAAAGCTACGAACGCACATAGCTAAGGGAATAATCCCGACGGGTCAAAATATGCTAGAACTTGGAAAAGGTCCCACGGCCGTCTTAGAAGTGTGTTTAGCGTGCTTTCAAAGTGACACTCGAATCCTTCGTTCCAGTGGCTTGGAAGAAGGAGAGTTGGTCAAAGTTGCCAAGAAGTTATGAACGTGGCCTAAGTCATAGGCGTCGCCCGCTTGAATGCTTGATAAAGCATGCACGGCCCCGTCGTTTTGTCCCAACGCTCGAATTAGCCTAAGTCATAGGCGTCGCCTACATGAATGCTTGATAAAGCATTCACGGTCCCGTCGTCCAAGGCTTGGCATAGCCTTCTCGTGTCCCGTGGGTTAAGTCGTCTTGCACGGCTCTTGGCTTAAGTCTAGGCACCCGAGAACTTGGTTGTTCAAACCAAACGCGTGCACGGCACGTTCCCTCGATACGAAGCTTGGCGTAGCCTTTGTTCGTCAAGTCGTTGCGTAAATATGTTAGGCAAAGTAATGTCGGTCGGTCTAAGCCTTTTCTAGTACTGTCCCGCTCTATCTGCGGTTGTCAAGTCGCGTAGTCCCTCAAGAACAAGGCTCGTCGTATAAAGTATATGACTTGAGTGATAGCGTCACCTAGAGAACCAGGCCTGTCTAACGTACGAGCCATGGTAGATTTAGTAAGGAGTATGCCACGGACAAAGGAAGTCCACGGGACTGGTTGTCGCCGAGATCGGTCTCGCTACTTGGGAGTCTCAAAAAGCCTCGTTCACGCGAGATCGGTCCCGCTACTTGGGAGTCTCGCTAAGTCTCGATAAGCAAGCACGCGAGATCGGTCCCGCTACTTGGAAGTTTCGCTAAGTCCCGCACACGAGATCGGTCCCGTTACTTGGGAGTCTCGCTAAGTCTCGCACACGAGATCGGTCCCGCTACTTGGGAGTCTCGCTAAGTCTCAATAAGGAAGTGCACGAGATCGGTCCCGGTCCTGCTACTTGGGAGTCTCGCTAAGTCTCGATAAGGAAGTGCACGAGATCGGTCCCGCTACTTGGGAGTCTCGATAGAAAGATGAAAAGCATGGTCATGAATAAGGAAGGTCTTGGTAGATCGAGTTGAGTCTGCATGTTCATTGGACAATTTGTCGACAAGGTGTAGTCTTCTCGAATGATCGCCGGGGCACTGGGATCATGTCGGCCCGGGAGAAGCGAGACGACTCAAAGTAGGATGCTGGATAACCGCATGGGAGATTCGGCGCCTCCGGGGCTAGCTACCCGCGGAGGGACGTCCGATATCCCCGAGCCGGGTCTATGATAGCTTGACATTGCTAGTGACCACTCATATAGATGGGTCGGCAGAATAGGGGCAAACCGCATGTATGCCTTTGGATTGAGTCTAGAACTTGAATGCATGTCCAGTTGGTAACACAATGTCTGGGCCTAAGATTGGGCTGCAACATAGGCTCCGTGCTTGGCACGATACTTGGCGTCGGTATGTTCATGAAACAACACTATGTTTTACAAGTCATGTCTAAGTTGGTTTATGAGTCGAACATGAAGGCCGTAAGACGATAGCATGGATAAGTCTTGATAAGTTGCGAGGCACGACCTCATTCTTGAAGCACGAACAAGTCTAAGCAAGGTCTAGAGGCACGACCTGCACGAGTCCCTCCCTTGACGTCGTGGGCACGAGAATTGGTCTTGAGGCACTTGAGTTTAAGTGAAAGTCTTGGCACGGTCGAGATCGCATAAGTTGCTCCTCGGCGAGGCACCGTCTTGAATATGCTGAAGTCACGAATAGAGTATGGCACGACCCTGCCGTCCCGAGTTAAAGTTCGGTCAAGTACATAAGCGATGAGGCACTGCCTCGATCGAAATACTCGCTGGCATTATAGCACGACCATGTCGTGGCACATCGGTTTGGTCAGGCGTCGTAGTCTTAAAACTGATCCTAAGACAAGACTAGCAGGACAATCGAAATGGGATTTAAGCTGCACAAACTAAATGAACGTGTCGGTTTTGTATGAATGGACGAGGAGCTCACTCCACCAGTACAGTTGAGTACTGACACCCACACAGTTTTTATGTGCAGGCACAGGTAGAAGCTCGTGGCGTGGAGCTCGCTTGGATGCGTCGAGGTACGGAGTTCCTTGGCGATTCGAAGCGTGCGGTCGCTTGGAGTCAAGACTTATACGGGACATAATGTATGGACATTGCCTTCCGAAGCTTCCGTTGGCTCAAGTATTGTATCGAGAGATGAGAGAGAGCAGAGTGACTTGTAACTTGAGAGAAAAGTGAGCTTGAGAGACTTGTAATCTTGGCCTTGTGCCTAAATGTAATCTGATTGTTCAATATCAATAAAAGAGTACTTTTGAATAACTTGTGTGTTGTCTTTAAATTTCTACTGCATGTTTCAATATTTCTGCTTGGGACTACTGTGCGACGACCCCGTCGCAGCCGCTGTAATCGGCCGTTATAAAACTGCCTTGCACAAGCGCAATCTAGGCTCGTACGGCATCACGCCTTAGCGAGGACGATCGCTCCTACGGGAGCGGGGCGTGACATAATGGTATCAGATCACGACTTTACGTCCTTGGACTTCAAGTTAAATTTCTCAGTTTTGAAAGCTCGTCGTTGTTAAAGAAGTGTGCGCTCTCTCTCAAATGTCTTGCAGCATATCCTTACAATAAGTCTAAATATTTTCAAAAGCTCGTACAAGCATTCAATCAAACGCATCGGTAGGCCTTTGTGCCGAAGGGTGTAAAACTTGACTCGATAGAAGACACATGCTAAAGTTAGCAAAGTTGCGCGTGTGTCCGAATAGTCCTACGTCGACCTTAGCAAGTGAGCGTGCAAACTCGGATATAGTCCGCACGGGATGGCTATGCACACGGCCTTTTGGCTAAGTTGTGCCGCGTGTCGCGCACCTCGACCTTTTGGTGCAAACTAGTCGCGAACAATATTAAGTATCGCTCGGTCGGAAGCGGAGATACACTTAGAGTGTATATCGATAGGAACGCTATCGAACTAACGTTTAGGCGTACATGGAAGATTGGATTAGATTTTGAGGAATAGTGCGAACGACTTAGTGCGTCGATACGAGGCGAGCGATTACGCTAGAGATTCGTCGAACGAATCTGAAAGATGTTTTAGCGAATAACGCGAACGTGATTGTGGATTAAATAGGATGGCTCAAATCCAGAGTGGTGTATGGTTTGTCTTGGAAATCATTCGACCAAAAATTGAGGATTTGAGGTAATAACGAGGATGTCGGCGAGGCGATGCGATCGTGCAAAGCCTTAGGATGCGTCACGCTTAGTTGGTCGTGACTTCGAATGTCCCGAACGAGATGTCGTTCGGACAACTTGTGAATGGTCAACGCGAGTTAGAAAATGATTCAGAACGATGAATAAAAATGGATGTCTCGATCGAGGAAACCTAGAGGATCGCGCTTGTGATTTCGGATTGAATCGAATGGAATTGGGGTATATCCAATTCGGACAATAGCTAGCATCAGTTGCACGACTCGGAGTTCGTTGCAAAGGAAGATCGTCAGGTTACGTACGTCATCGATGGTATTGAGGCGTATCAAATATCGATGTACGATAACTCGGGGGTACTCTGATTCGAGGAACGATGATCGTGAAAATGTCATTGTTCCGATGGATGCTATACTCGGGATGTTGAGATATGTCGAGGAAAAGATAAAGATGGCTCGAGGATTTTCTAGTTGAACGAATGACGATCAGACTATCGAACTGAGATCTTGGCTTGGATGAAAATAAAATGTTTGGATTTGCTTCGACGATAACCACAACATTGACGTTCTTGTCTTATGCGAGCGCAATTCTAGTCTCGCACATGCGTCACGTCGATTAGGGCGATCACTCCACGTGAGCGCTGGTATGATGATTCATACGGCGGGGGTGATCGAACTTGCATGGCGTGGCAATTTGATTGCTTCGACTTATGGTTTGACGCGAAGGTGAATTCGAGAATGACTCAGTATGCTTGACGATTGAACTTGAGGATTGAGTAGGTCCAATCTGTGTATCGAGAATGAATTAGTCTAGACTCAAATAAGAGTTAAGCTCCGATGAGAATGATTATTCCGCAGGAGCGTTGCATGGTGATTCATGAACCACCGTAGATAATCGGACTCGCATGAGATTGGGACGAAACATATTGTTAAGCTAGACGACCTCATGATCGAATACGTGAATTAGTTAGAATTGGTGATTGAACGGATTCAAATTGGTGCAACGAATGCATTGATGCGAATTAGGTGATCATGCTCGATGTTTAGAAATCCGAGTGACGCGAGCTTGGGTAGAAAACCCCCGTACTATCGACTTTGGTTTGACCCTAGGATTGGAGTTAGTGTTGGCATTATTGTTGGGGAACTATGATTCCAATCTTGACATTGACTTAGTCTTGAGAAATGGCCTAGCGGTTAGGCAAGACGTCCCTGTTTCAAGAGTTGGCAATCGAAAGATTAATCTTGAGGATTGGTATGAATGGATCGAATGATTCAAGAATAGAAATACCCCTCATAAGATTCGGCTGACATGCATATATTTCAGGGACGCCTGAGTATGTGCACGATGCGACTCGAGTGAGAAAGACGAATTCTCTATCATACGGCTTGGCTGAATGCATGTATTTTGGGGACGCCTGGAATGCGTGCACGATCCAACCCAGTGATACGTTGAATTCAAACGAGACTTGAGGAATGGAAAGGTGTCGAGGATTTGAGATTGTGTTAAAGGAAAAAAAGATTGATATTAGTGCGAGCGTGGCTCGGAATCGAATTGAGGAAACACGTAGGCGGAGTGCGTACGAGAGTCCTTAGATCAAGTGGTCCAATAGTAAGTACTCAGTTAGTTTCGAAGACGAAACTTGTTCTGAGTGGTGTATGATGTAGTGTCCCGTCCCGCAAAGTCGATCGGAGGAATCGAAACACCGACGGCGTTCGGACTTAGCCTTGCAACGGCTGCTCGAAGACTTGCTCGGTCGAGGCGACTCCTCGCTCAGGTGGGGTAGTTTCGATGAACTTGCCTCATCTTAGCCTTCACATAATAACTCGCATGTTTACAACTTGCACAAGTAGGCTAATATAAAAGCTACGAATGCACATAGCTAAGGGAATTATCCTGACGGGTCAAAATATGCTAGAACTTGGAAAAGGTCCCACGGCTGTCTTAGAAGTGTGTTCAGCGTGCTTTCAAAGTGACACTCGAATCCTTCGTTCCCGTGGCTTGGGAGAAGGAGAGTTGGTCTAAGTTGCCAAGAAGTTATGAACGTGGCCTAAGTCATAGGCATCGCCCGCTTGAATGCTTGATAAAGCATGCACGGCCCCGTCGTTTTGTCCCAACGCTCGAATTAGCCTAAGTCATAGGCGTCGCCCGCATGAATGCTTAATAAAGCATGCACGGTCCCGTCGTCCAAGGCTTGGCATAGCCTTCGCATGTCCTGTGGGTTAAGTCATCTTGCACGACTCTTGGCTTAAGTCTAGGCACCCGAGAACTTGGTTGTTCAAACCGAACGCGTGCACGGCACGTTCCCTCGATACGAAGCTTGGCGTAGCCTTTGCTCGTCGAGTCGTTGCGCAAATACGTTAGACAAAGTGATGCCGGTCGGTCTAAGCCTTTTCTAGTACTGTCCTGCTCTATCTGCGGTTGTCAAGTCGCGTAGTCCCTCGAGAACAAGGCTCGTCGTATAAAGTATATGACTTGAGTAATAGCGTCACCTAGAGAACCAGGCCTGTCTAAGGTACGAGCCACGGTAGATTTAGTAAAGAGTATGCCACGGACAAAGGAAGTCAACGCGACTGGTTGTCGTCGAGATCGGTCCCGCTACTTGGGAGTCTCGCTAAGTCTCGATGAGCAAGCACGCGAGATCGATCCCGCTACTTGGAAGTCTCGCTAAGTCTCGATAAGTCCCACACACGAGATCGGTACCACTACTTGAGAGTCTCGATAAGTCTCGCACACGAGATCGGTCCCGCTACTTGGGAGTCTCGCTAAGTCTCGATAAGGAAGTGCACGAGATCGGTTCCGCTACTTAGGAGTCTCGTTAAGCCTCGATAAGAAAGTGCACGAGATCGGTCCCGCTACTTGGGAGTCTCGATAGAAAGATGAAAAGCATGGTCATGAATAAGAAAGGTCTTGGTAGATCGAGTTGAGACTGCATGGTCATTGGACAACTTGTCGACAAGGTGTAGTCTTCTCGAATTATCGTCGGGGCACCGGGATCATGTCGGCCCGGGAGAAGCGAGACGGCTCAAAGTAGGATGCTGGATAACCGCATGGGAGATTCGTGTCACGCCCAGAACCAGAATACTGGAGAGCGGGGGCAGACATAGCCAGCTACGTATATTAAAGTGCAACCCACCTCGCTATACGGTCACGGCTGTCTAGATACATGAGGGTTTAACTACAAGCCAGCAATCTCTTAAGGTCATGAACAAGCCTATTGTCTCAATCACAAGCAAGTAAGTAAGAGTTACAAGATGTATGATCATTAAATATACAATAGTAAGGTGTCCCAAACATTACATATTCAGCTGATCATGAAGCTAGTCGTTACAAAATGTCAGGACTAGCAAGAGTTTAGTCATACATGATCAACCCTAGGATCCGTCAATCATGTTACAGCCCGTAGGCAGACAGTAAGTAAGTGCAATCGAGCTAAACAGGTGCTCGTCGGCTAAATGCCTCAAAAGAATATTTTTACAATAGAGTGGGAGAGCCAAAAATAACCCACTCGTTGCCCTGGTTACGCCTGGTGTTCACCATCGGGCTGAAAAAGCGGTAGATCCTCTGGAGCTGCTCCGAAATCTGGCCATACAAAACCAGCTGGGTCAGATCCCAGAAAGAGCAAGTGCCACAAAGGAAGCTTCACTTAGGAACTAAAACCAGCAATCAGAACAAGAGTATAAAAATAAAAGTAAGAACTGGAATTAAAGAAAACACATCAGGATGATATACGACGAGATAACCATGGAACTATTCAGATAACCAGGTTACAACCCGTAAACCAAACAAGGACCGGGGTTGTAACCATTCGTCTGAACAGAACTTGGAATTTTCACCATTTATCGGTAAAATAAATACAGGCATTCTGGTCATGCAGTAATCAGGAACAGAATCAGGACAAGACTAGACTGGTTAGACTCCATCCAATCATTTTACGGCCAAGCAAGAATTACGGCTTGATACTTTAACTAACTAGGGTTATCACAGGCCTAGTTACTAGCAAGATGCAGTGAGATTATTCCACAGCCACAAGCCCTGCAGACCATCCAGGTTACCCGGGTTAAAAGAGTTAGAGTTGAATTCAGGTGGGTACATCGTCCAGGAAACGAATGTACCCTTAGGTAGCTTGAAGGGTGCAACACATGACAGTGTGCTGGAAATGTGCCCTACTCGACGGCAGGCTACAGATCCCAAGGCGTGCCCAGGTAACGGGATTGCCTGTAGCTGGAAGATCTCTTTATGACTAGTGTATTAATCTAGTTATTAGCCTTAGTCTATTTCAATATGTACTCCTGACCGTGGTACTCAGGAGTCCCCTCCTAGACATGATGCAAGACAGGACTGGATTAGTTGTACAAGCACAATCGCCCACGGTGTCCATGTTATTTATACAGGTTATGTCATGTCAGGTAGCCGTCGCAACAACTGTTCAAGATAAATCATGTCAGGTGTACTTGTCAGGAGTGCGCCACGACGGGCCACTATCATGTCATGTTCAATTGTCATTTCAATCATGCCAATCAAATCGTGATTATCAAGTTCAACTTGTCAGGAGTGCGCCACACAGGGCTATTGGAGAGCCATGCGGCTCAGGCATATACGGCCAGGTATGGTCTCATGCGGCTGGGAAGAGAACAGCCCATGCGGCTGGATAGAGTCAGGCGCATGCGGCTGATGGGGAGCGGAGTACATGCGGCTGGATTGAGATGGAGGTCCATGCGGCTGGCGGGGAGGGGTGGACCCTATGCGGCTGAGGATGGTCTCGGCCTCATACGGCTGAGGACGAGTTGGACCCCATGCGGCTGGAAGGGACCGAGGACCTATGCGGTCAAGGAATTCGTATTCATGCGGCTGAATGGGACTGACGCCCATGCGGCTGCAAAAGCAAGGGGGTGCATGCGGCTGAGGGGTGCGGGGGTCTCATGCGGCTCAATGATCACGAGCGCATGCGGCCGCGCCATGCCTAAGTCTTATGCGGCTGAAAGACTCGCCACATGAAGGTTCATGCGGTCAAGTGCTGCCATGCGGTTAGGGGGTTCATGCGGTCAGCATAATTCATGCGGCTAGGGGAATCACTTGCCGTATGAAATATTCATGCGGTCAAGTCAAGCACAGTTCATCTTCTCCAAAATTTCGAGAAGAAGAACACCATGAGAGTCAAGTTCTCAAGCTCCATAACTCCATCATCCGGAGCCCAAATCCGAACTTCCATAGGTCAAAATGGGGTAGAACGAAATTCTCTACAACATGGAATCATCAAAACTTAGAAAAATCAAGATTAAGTAGATCAAAACCCAAGAAATCCAAAAATAATATAAATATAGATCTACAAGAATCTAGCCATGGAAAGTGAAAATGCCAAGTTCTAAAGTAAGTTAAAATCCTGTAAGGAAGAGAATGAAGCAATAAAATTTGAGTTCCTCCATGAAGCAAGTTGCACTTGCCTAGACCTCCCTCTCACTCTCTGGTAGGTGAAGAAGTTAATGGAAGAAGAAGAAGAGGTTTAATGAAGAGAGAGAAAGAAGAATGGGTTAATAAATGGTAGTGGTGGTGGTAGGTAGGGGGTTCACCCTTTGGTCCATGATGAACCAAGCAAATCCCAACCCGAACCAAACCAATCCGAACCAAGAATAAACTAAGCCATGGAGAAAACTAAGCAAGAAAATTATACAATACAAGATAAAATACGTACACGTATTCCAAAATACGTAATACGAACCACAGGCATTACAACTCTACCCACCTTAAAAGAATTCCGTCCTCGGAATTTAATCAAGAGGCTAGAGGGGCAATGACAAGCCACACTAATCGCAAGCAAGCATTAACTAGGCAATCAATCAATCATGCAAACAAGGAATCGAAGGTATGAGGCATAAGAAGGACATTATACCTCATGAGTCAAACAGGTCGGGATATCACGATCGGATATCATCCTCACGCTCCCACGTCGACTCACCCAAAGAGTGATGACCCCAAGGAACTCGGACTAACTTGATAGTCTTGTTCTTGAGTGTCTTCTCTCTCCGGTCCAATATAGACACGGGCCTCTCCTCATACGAAAGGTTGGTACCAACAACCAATTCTGAATGATTCAGGACGTGGCTCGGGACCGGGATATACCGTCGTAATTGGGATATATGGAACATGTCATGTACCTCGCTTAGCGACGGTGGAAGAGCGAGACGATAGGACACATCTCCTACTCGCTCCAGAATGTCGAACGGCCCTATATACCTAGGACTAAGCTTTCTCCGTACGCCGAAACGAATGACGCCACGGTTAGGCGAAATCCTCAAGAATACATGGTCACCGACAGAAAACTCGAGAGGACGCCGATGAGAATCGGCCCAATGACGCTGGCAATCTTGGGCAACTCGAAGATGATCCCTGACTTTTCTAACCACTTCAACTGTCTGGGAAATTATTTCTGGTCCAAGCATCTGCCTCTCTCTAACATCATCCCAGGCTAACGGGGATCGGCACTTCCTGCCATACAGCACCTCGAACGGTGCCATCAGGATGCTGGTCTGGAAACTGTTGTTGTACGAGAATTCTACCAGGTGCAAGTGATCTTCCCATGAACCACCGAAGTCAAGTATACAGGACCGCAATATGTCTTCAAGAGTCTGGATCGTGCGTTCCGACTGACCATCTGTCTGCGGATGATATGCTGAACTGAACTGGAGATGAGTTCCCAATTTCTTCTGCAGACTACGCCAAAAGTGTGACGTGAATCTTGAATCTCGGTCCGAGGTGATACTGACTGGCACTCCGTGCAACCTGACAATCTGTCTGAGGTACATATCTGCTAACTGAGCTGTCGACTGACCAACTCTGAACGGGAGGAAGTGAGCCACCTTCGTGAGCCGATCAACTATAACCCAAATAGCATCTCGACCAGCTGGGGATCTAGGCAATCCGGTCACAAAATCTATGGTCACATGTTCCCACTTCCATTCTGGAATCGGCAAGGGCTGAAGAAGTCCAGCGGGCCTCTGATGTTCAACCTTAACTTGTTGGCAGACTAAACAACGAGAGACAAATTGGACTATCTCCCTCTTCATGCCATTCCACCAAAAGTACTGACGAATATCACAGTACATCTTCGTACCACCAGGATGAATGGAATACTGTGAACTGTGAGCCTCTGCCATAATTTCCTGTCTGATATCTCCACTGGATACACAAAGACGCTTACCATGCCTAAGTGTACCGTCTTCTTGAATGCATAACTCTGGTCTTCGTCCCGCCTCACACTCTGTCCTGAGTCGCTGAAGCTTGGAATCTGCTGACTGCGCCATCCGAATCCTCTCGACTATAGTGGACTGAACTTGCATGCTGGCCATCAATGCCACACTGGAAGGGAGAACAACTTCTATACCCATCTTTTGAAGATCTGCTAACAGCTCTGGTTGTGCAGTTAGGAAATAAACTCCGGCTCTCCTGCTTAATGCATCTGCAACGACGTTGGCCTTCCCGGGATGATACTGCAAGTTGACATCATAATCCACAAGAAGCTCCAGCCACCTCCTCTGACGCATGTTAAGATCCTTCTGGGTGAAAACATACTTCAGGCTCTTATGGTCGGTGAAAATCTTCACCCTATCTCCGTACAAGTAGTGCCTCCACAACTTAAGTGCAAACACTACATCTGCCAGCTCCAAGTCATGGGTTGGATAATTCCTCTCATGATCATGAAGTTGTCGTGACGCATAAGCTATTACCTTCCCATGCTGTATCAGAACACATCCTAAGCCTCTGCCCGAAGCATCACAATATACTGAGAATCCTCCGGTTCCATCTGGAAGCGTGAGAATAGGTGTTGTTATCAGGCCTCGCTTTAACTTCTCAAAAGAATCCTGGCACTCTGCTGTCCAAGCAAACTGCACATCCTTGCGGGTCAACTGGGTCAATGGCGCCGACATTCGAGCAAAGTCCGAAACAAATCGCCGGTAGTAGCCGGCCAATCCAAGAAAACTACGAACTTCTGCAACTGTGCTGGGCACTGGCCATGACTCAATAGCCACAATCTTCTGGGGATCCACTTCTACTCCTTCTCTGGTGATGATATGACCCAAGTACGAAATGCGATCGAGCCAGAACTCGCATTTACTGAACTTGGCATATAACTGGTGCTCCCTGAGAATCTGAAGAACAACTCTGAGATGCTGTTCATGCTCCGCCTCACTCTTGCTGTAGACCAGGATGTCATCCAAGAACACGATCACAAACTGATCCAAGTAAGGCATGAAGATATGATTCATGAGGTCCATGAATACTGCCGGCGCATTGGTCGCTCCAAAAGGCATAACAAGGAACTCCTAATGCCCATATCTCGATCTAAAAGCTGTCTTCGGGATGTCCTGCTCTCTGACTCTGATCTGATGATATCCTGACCGCAAATCAATCTTGGAGAATATTGAAGCCCCCTTGAGTTGATCAAACAAGTCATCTATCCACGGGAGAGGATATCTGTTCTTGATTGTCACTGAGTTCAAGGTACGATAATCAACACATAACCTGGACGTACCATCCTTCTTTTTCACAAGAAGCATCGGGGCTCCCCAAGGCGATCCACTAGCACGAATGAATCCCTTGGTCCTGAGTTTCTCAATCATCTTGTACAAGATCTCCAATTCTGAAGGCGCCATCCTGTAGACTCTCTCTGACACTGGAGCTGTCCCGGGAATCAAGTCTATGGTGAACTCGATCTCCCGTTCTGGCGACATACCTGGAAGCTCTTCTGGAAAAACATCTGGAAGCTCTTCGACTATCCGGGACAACTGCACTGCTGCTACTGCCATCCGCAACACTGGAGGAGAAGGCTCAACTGCGCCCCGGGAAAAGGAAAACTCTAGCTCTCCTGGAATGCTAAAAACAACCCTACCAATATGGCAGTCTATTCTAGCATACTGGTTCCTCAACCAATCCATCCCTAAGACCACATCATAATCGGCCATCGGGAATTCTATCAATCTAGCGGAAAATTCCTTACCGCTAACTACGATCCGACACGAGGAAAATACCCTATCGACTCCCACAAGTCCGTTACCAGTAAGTATATTGAGCCTTACTGATAATGACTCGGGCTCCAATCCTATTCGTGTCACGAATCGTACAGACATAAAAGAATACGATGCACCAGAATCAAATAAAGCTGAAGCTGGAAAGGAGTTGACGAGAATAGTACCTGCCACTACCTCTCCGGGTGCTAATCCTTCATCTGCGGTCATCACCATAGCCTGACCATGCCCTTGTAGTGACCCGCTCCGCCCTAGCGGAACGCCGATTCAAACGGCAAGTGCAACGACTCAAACGAGCCGTCGACCCGAAGAGTTGGCATCGACCTGATGAAGAATCGATGCAAGGCTTACATTGGCCCGTCAAGATGAATCCAGACTTAGACTTTCAAAGGCGCGCTCGGAGTATCGCTCGGCCGATGCGAACATCGCTAAGGTGGATGGCTCCGATGAACCCGTCTGTGCTTAGCCTAGACACATAACAATACGGACACTATCACTGAAATCGCTAGGCGATAACACTGCGCATGCTAATAAATGACCCAACGCACCTAGCTAAGGGATTAATCCCATCTTGTATGCTTGCATAGAATATAGAAAGGAACATGGAAAATACGAGAACTCTCGCACCGCGCTCCACGCTCGTGCTAAGGCACAAGCTTGCGTTCAACAATGAAACAATGAATGGTTTACAACAATAAAACGGGAAGACTATCAACATAGTCGTTCCGAGTAGAGCTTAGCAACATTGAAAGACTATGGGACCGATGGGTCGCCAAGGCGACTCCCGTACGGGAAGTTGCAAAATGTATGAATGAAAGAGTAAACGAATAAGTGAATGAATGAATCAACGAATGAATGAACAAGTGAAAGAAAGAATGAATAAAAGATAAGAAGGATGGAAATGGTTAGCGACAGGTATGACGGGCACGTGCAACGGGGCTCGCTACCCGCGCTGCACGGACGCCAACCTGGTCGATAACGCATTAAGGCTAAGGGTTAGCCTACGGCTCAGAGACAGCCGTTAAGTTAAAAAGACAAGTTAATACGAAATGGTCGTGGACAAACGGTACGAGCGAGGGGTGGCGTATGCTGTGCCGTAAAGAAAAAGGGATTCCGCGGCATGATCAAAGTGTGAAGGACTTGCCGGTCCGGACGGAATCAAAGGAAATGGCTTACGGACGAGGCCTGAGTGCGGGCTTGGCCACCAGGGGACGTAAGGCCGGGTATTTCAAAAGACTATCAGGGTGTACCAAGCCGCACGCCATGATAGGTGAGAAATTACCACAGGGGAAGACATGTCCAGGATGGCTTGTGATGCCAGCGACCGATGCATATAGATTAAGTGGGCTTTGCTGGTGGCAATCCACGTGCAAGTCCTTGTATTGAAATCAAAGTAGTCTAAGTTAAATGAACAAGTGCCTACTGAATGTCTTGAAATGTACCACTCCAAATGATAATGAATACTTCGTACAAATGAGTTAAAGAACACGCCTACGACGTGCTAGGACCCGAGGCAGGGACACGCCCTTGATCTTGAATGTTTGCTAGTATCACATTATGTTATTTAATATGAATTATTGTCTAACTTGGTTTACTTTGGACAGGGAAGGCCGGACGGTAAGTATGGGTAAGTCGTGCAAGTAATTTCATGCGACACTTGAATTTGACAACACGGGATAGGTTATGACATATGCCATGAAAATGACCCTAAGGCAAGATTAGAAAGACAATGAATGATAGATGGTGCACAAAAGTAAATGGAACGTGTTCGGTAATGATAGCATTGTGGGCGAGCTAGCCTCCCCACCAGTGCATAACAATGTACTGATAACCCCCAGTCTGCTTGCAGGAAGCAGGAAACGTCGGCGGGTGCGGAGCTTCCCTCGAACGTGCTAAGGCGCGGAGCTATCTCTGGAGCCTTGGAGCGTTGCAAGGAGCTGGAGCACCATATACAGGACATAATGTATCGGAACATCGCCATGAATCCTTCCATGTTGTAAGCCACTTGGCACGCCTTTTGTGTTTCAGAGAGAGAGAGCTTGAGAGGCTTGTAAACTCGGCCTAGCACCGCTTGTAAACTTCTTGAAAATCAATAAAGAGATAGAATTCGCTTCAATTTGTGTTCATTTACTTTCCGCTGCAAATGGGGACACTCTGTGCGACTCTGTGGCCTAGCAAATCGGCCGTTTTTGGACTTGGCCTTGCACGGGTGCAACCTAGGCCCGTGCGGCATCACGCCTTAGCGAGGACGATCGCTCCTGCGGGAGCGGGGCGTGACAGCCCTCGGGGTGCTGGTCCCCTCTGCTGAAATCATCGCTGCTTGCTCTGACTCTGGGCTTGGACTTGTGCATACTGCTGGGGGTTCTGCTGCTAGAATACTTGGGACTGAGGCGGCAAGGGCCTCGGCAATGGATATTGCTGCTGCTGGACCGGTGCTGGTCCTCTTACCGAAGAGCTAGAAAGGTTGGACGATGATGAACCACCCCTATTCGGACATGATCCTACCCTATGGTCTGCTGTACCACAAGCCAGACACAATCCCTGCGCCCTGCGACATTCTGCCACCATATGGCCTGGCTTCCGACAATGAGAACATCCCACGGCGGAAGACTGCTTCTGCTTCTGCTGCTGCTGCTGAGGGTACGTCGGGGTTGAATGCTGAACCGACGTTACTGAGGCCGCTCGTCTCGGAGTTCCAATAGTCAAGGCCCTGGCTGCCGGGGCTAGTGCTGAAGACTGATTCATCTGGCCGTGAGATCTCTTCCGACCTCCGGCCCTATCCACGATCCTCTGGAAGGTATACTTATGCCTCCTAGCTGCTCTCAAGACCACATCAAAAGTCTGATGCTCAAACTGCTCGACTGCCAACAAAATCTCCAGGTGAAGCCCCTGCTGGAATCGCTGGGCTCGATCATACTCGGTTGCCACCAAGGTGGGAGCAAACCGACCGAGTCTGGAAAACTCGGCCGCATATCCGTCGACCGTCCTGCCTCCTTGCTTCAGATTGGTAAACCTCGTCTGTAGATCATACCGAGCTACAATATCAAAATACTTGGTCTGGAATCTCTTCCGGAATACTGTCCAAGCGATAGGTGCCACTAATCCATCGGTCTGCGCTGTCCACCAGCTGCAGGCAAGATCCAATAACTGCAGGCGCACCACGGCCACCTTCTCGTTCTCTGGGGTCCTGGCTGCTTCTAGAATCACCTCGATGTCCTGAAGCCAAGCATCTGCGGCGATAGCATCTTTACTGTCGTCGAAGAAGGGAGGGTTCAAGCGCTTGAAGCTGTTGGCCGCGCTGTTACCCTGATGACCTCCTCTGGTCAGAGCATCCGTCACTGCCTGGTGCAAGGCATCTCCTCGACGATCTTGAGAAGCTATCAAGGTCCTGATGAGACCTACCAAAGTGCCATCATCAGGCTCTGCAGGCTGGACGGGCTGGACTGGTGGCTCTCCTTCGGTCGGCATGACTCTGGAGGCTACTCCTGAATGCTGGGCTTGATCTCCAGGTTGCTGCTGGTTCGCGGGAGGTGCTCCGCCTTGTTGATCGGTAGGACCAGGAACAATGCTGCTGAAGAAAATGACATAGGGAACATTAAGGAAGGACCAGGATAGATCAACGATACAAGCATGTGATCAGGACAAGAATCCAGGGATTCAGAGGATACGAGCAGAGTTCAAGGGCGAATACTGATTGAGACATCTATTCGGTAAACTCTCACATATCTTGATTTACAAGACCTGCATGGGCCACCACTTAAACCATGTCACGCTCCAGAACCAGAATACTGGAGAGCGGGGGCAGACATAGCCAGCTACGTATATTGAAGTGCAACCCACCTCGCTATACGGTCACGGCAGTCTAGATACATGAAGGTTTAACTACAAGACAGCAGTCTCTTAAGGTCATGAACAAGCCTATTGTCTCAATCACAAGCAAGTAAGTAAGAGTTACAAGATGTATGATCATTAAATATACAATAGTAAGGCGTCCCAAACATTACATATTCAGCTGATCATGAAGCTAGTCGTTACAAAATGTCAGGACTAGCAAGAGTTTAGTCATACATGATCAACCCTAGGATCCGTCAATCATGTTACAGCCCGTAGGCAGACAGTAAGTAAGTGCAATCGAGCTAAACAGGTGCTCGTCGGCTAAATGCCTCAAAAGAATATTTTTACAATAGAGTGGGAGAGCCAAAAATAACCCACTCGTTGCCCTGGTTACGCCTGGTGTTCACCATCGGGCTGGAAAAGCGGTAGATCCTCTGGAGCTGCTCCGAAATCTGGCCATACAAAACCAGCTGGGTCAGATCCCAGAAAGAGCAAGTGCCACAAAGAAAGCTTCACTTAGGAACTAAAACCAGCAATCAGAACAAGAGTATAAAAATAAAAGTAAGAACTGGAATTAAAGAAAACACATCAGGATGATATACGACGAGATAACCATGGAACTATTCAGATAACCAGGTTACAACCCGTAAACCAAACAAGGACCGGGGTTGTAACCCTTCGTCTGAACAGAACTTGGAATTCTCACCATTTATCGGTAAAATAAATACAGGCATTCTGGTCATGCAGTAATCAGGAACAGAATCAGGACAAGACTAGACTGGTTAGACTCCATCCAATCATTTCACGGCCAAGCAAGAATTACGGCTTGATACTTTAACTAACTAGGGTTATCACAGGCCTAGTTACTAGCAAGATGCGGTGAGATTATTCTACAGCCACAAGCCCTGTAGACCATCCAGGTTACCCGGGTTAAAAGAGTTAGAGTTGAATTTAGGTGGGTACATCGTCCAGGAAACGAATGTACCCTTAGGTAGCTTGAAGGGTGCTGTAACACATGACAGTGTGCTGGAAATGTGCCATACTCGACGGCAGGCTACAGATCCCAAGGCGTGCCCAGGTAACGGGATTATCTGTAGCTGGGAGATCTCTTTATGACTAGTGTATTAATCTAGTTATTAGCCTTAGTCCATTTCAATAGGTACTCCTGACCGTGGTACTCAGGAGTCCCCTTCTAGACATGATGCAAGACAGGACTGGATTAGTTGTACAAGCACAATCGCCCACGGTGTCCATGTTATTTCTACAGGTTATGTCATGTCAGGTAGCCGTCGCAACAGCTGTTCAAGATAAATCATATCAGGTGTACTTGTCAGGAGTGCGCCACGACGGGCCACTATCATGTCATGTTCAATTGTCATTTCAATCATGCCAATCAAATCGTGATTATCAAGTTCATGACAAAAGGCGTAAGGATATAAAATAATAATAAAATAATAGTACACAGGGCTATTGGAGAGCCATGCGGCTCAGGCATATACGACCAGGTATGGTCTCATGCGGCTGGAAAGAGAACAGCCCATGCGGCTGGATAGAGTCAGGCGCATGCGGCTGATGGGGAGTGGAGTACATGCGGCTGGATTGAGATGGAGGTCTATGCGGCTGGCGGGGAGGGGTGGACCCTATGCGGCTGAGGATGGTCTCGGCCTCATACGGCTGAGGACGAGTTGGACCCCATACGGCTGGAAGGGACCGAGGACCTATGCGGTCAAGAAATTCGTATTCATGCGGCTGAATGGGACTGACGCCCATGTGGCTGCAGAAGCAAGGGGGTGCATGCGGCTGAGGGGTGCGGGGGTCTCATGCGGCTCAATGATCACGAGCACATGCGGCCGCGCCATGCCTAAGTCTTATGCGGCTGGAAGACTCGCCACATGAAGGTTCATGCAGTCAAGTGCTGCATGCGGTTAGGGGGTTCATGCGGTCAGCATAATTCATGCGGCTAGGGGAATCACTTGCCGCATGAAATATTCATGCAGTCAAGTCAAGCACAGTTCATCTTCTCCAAAATTTCGAGAAGAAGAACACCATGAGAGTCAAGTTCTCAAGCTCCATAACTCTATCATCCGGAGCCCAAATCCGAACTTCCATAGGTCAAAACGGGGTAAAACGAAATTCTCTACAACATGGAACCATCAAAACTTAGAAAAATCAAGATTAAGTAGATCAAAACCCAAGAAATCCGAAAATAATATAAATATAGATCTACAAGAATCTAGCCATGGAAAGTGAAAATGCTAAGTTCTAAAGTAAGTTAAAATGATGTAAGGAAGAGAATGAAGCAATAAAATTTGAGTTCCTCCATGAAGCAAGTTGCACTTGCCTAGACCTCCCTCTCTCTCTCTGGTAGGTGAAGAAGTTAATGGAAGAAGAAGAAGAGGTTTAATGAAGAGAGAGAAAGAAGAATGGGTTAATAAATGGAAGTGGTGGTGGTAGGTAGGGGGTTCACCCTTTGGTCCATGATGAACCAAGCAAATCCCAACCCGAACCAAACCAACCCGAACCAAGAATAAACTAAGCCATGGAGAAAACTAAGCAAGAAAATCATGCAATACAAGATAAAATACGTACACGTATTCCAAAATACGTAATACGAACCACAGGCATTACAATTCGGCGCCTTCGGGGCTAGCTACCCACGAAGGGACGGTCCGATATCCCCGAGCCGGGTATATGATAGCTTGACATTGCTAGTGACCACTCATATAGATGGATCGTCAGAATAGCGGCAAACCGCGTGTATGCCTTTGGATTGAGTCTTGAACTTGAATGCATGTCCAGTTGGTAACACAATGTCTGGGCCTAAGATTGGGTTGCAACATAGGCACCGTGCTTGGCACGATACTTGGCGTCGGTATGTTCATGAAATGATACTATGTTTTACAAGTCTTGTCTAAGTTGGTTTATGAGTCGAACAGGAAGGTCGCAAGGCGATAGCATGGATAAGTCTTGATAAGTTGCGAGGCACGACCTCATTCTTGAAGCATGAACAAGTCTAAGCAAGGTCTAGAGGCACGACCTGCACGAGTCCCTCCCTTGACGTCGTGGGCATGAGAATTGGTCTTGAGGCACTTGAGTTTAAGTGAAAGTCTTGGCACGGCCGAGATCGCATAAGTTGCTCCTCGACGAGGCACTGTCTTGAATATGCTGAAGTCACGAATAGAGTATGGCATGACCCTGCCGTCCCGAGTTGAATTTCGGTCAAGTACATAAGCGATGAGGCACTGCCTCGATCGAAATACACGTTGGCATTATAGCACGACCATGTCGTGGCACATCGGTTTGGTCAGGCGTTGTAGTCTTAAAACTGATCCTAAGGCAAGACTAGCAAGACAATCGAAATGGGATTTAAGCTGCACAAACTAAATGAACATGTCGGTTTTGTATGGGTGGGAGAGGAGCTCACTCCACCAGTACAGTTGAGTACTGATACCCACACAATTTTTATGTGCAGGCACAAGTAGAAGCTCGTGGTGTGGAGCTCGCTTGGATGCGTCGAGGCACTGAGTTCCTTGGCGATTTGAAGCGTACGGCCGCGTGGAGTCAAGACTTATACGGGACATAATGTATGGACATTGCCTTCCGAAGCTTCCGCTGGCTCAAGTATTGTATCGAGAGATGAGTGAGAGCAGAGTGACTTGTAACTTGGGAGAAAAGTGAGCTTGAGAAACTTGTAATCATGGCCTTGCGCCCCAATGTAATCTGATTGTTCAATATTAATAAAAGAGTACTTTTGAATAACTTGTGTGTTGCCTTTAAATTTCTGCTGCATGTTTCAATATTTCTGCTTGGGACTTCTGTGCGACGACCCCGTCGCAGCCGCTGTAATCGGCCGTTTTGAAACTGCCTTGCACGAGCGCAATCTAGGCTCGTGTATATATATATATATATATATATTATCATGTCTTAGCGAGGATGATCGCTCCTACGGGAGCGGGCCGTGACACACCATCTTGTGCTTCATTTTTATCGCACAATTTTTCGGACAATTGACCCAATCCCGATTTACCCCACCGAGTCATATTTAATTCCAACTTGTATTGGAGACACCAATTTGACCCAAACTGGTCGACCCAAGTTATGGACACAGACCATTTTGAGCCTACTACACACGTGCCACTTGTGTCCCATCCAATTTAGTACCCGTGTACTATTTATTTATCAATGATTATAAATAGCTAATTAAAGTCATTTAATTATCGAGACCCAATTAGACCCAATTGTGACCCAACCCGACCCATCGGAACTCAACCCAAGCCTCATGGCATACCCCCCCTACATCATACCCACACACACACAACACCAACAAAATCCTACAAAATACCAAACACACAAACTACCACTATCACTCTTTCTCTCTTCCTCAAATTCAAATACACACACATCCTCACCATGCATTCCTATGTTCCTTGGAAACCCAACCATACACACTCCCCCCATGACCGGCAGCATGTACACCCCCCTCTATACTTTACATCACTCTCACTCTCTTCCTTAATGTCACGCCCCAGAACCAGAATACTGGAGAGCGATGGCGTATATAGCCAGCTACGTATGTTGAAGTGCAACCCACCTCGCTATACGGTCACGGCTGTCTAGATACATGAAGGTTTAACTACAAGCCATCAGTCTCCTATGGTCATAAACAAGCCAATTGTCTTAATCTCAAGCAAGGAATAACAGTTACAAGATGTCAGAGCATCAAATATATAATAGTAAGGCGTCCCATATTTTACATATTCGGATGATCATGAAGCTAGTCGTACAAAATGTCAAGAATAGCAAGAGTTCTGGTCATACATGATCAACCCTAGGATTTGTCAATCATGCTACAGCCCGTAGGCAGACAGTAAATAAAGGTGCAATATGAGCTAACACGTGCTCGCCAGCTAAACGCCTCAAAAGAATAATTTTTACAATAAAGTGGGAGGACAAAAAAAAACCCACTCGTTGCCAGGGTTACGCCTGGTGGTCACCATCTGGCTGGAAGACAGGTGGATCCTCTGGTGCTGCTCCGATATCTGGCCACACAAAACCAGCTGGGTCAGACCGCAGAAAGAGCAAGTGCCATAAAGGAGGCTTCGCTTAGGAACTAAAACCAGCATATCATAATAGAATATTAAAGGTAATAAATAAAGAACTGATAATAATAGAGATAACAACAGTAAACTGAGTACGAAGAAACCATTCAAGTAGCCAGGTCATAACCCTTAAACCAAACAAGGACCGGGGTTGCAGCCCTTCACCTGAATAGAAACCCGTCTCAAATACTATTGGTACAGTAAAGACAATAAACGAAGAAGGGACACAGAACTGCTCCGGGAGCCAGGTTACAACCCTTAAACCAAACAAGGATCGGGGTTGTAACCCTTTGCCTGAACAGAACTGGACCCCCGATCTTTATCGCTAAGGCCAGTATAAATAATCATGGTATTAAGGTAAGGTAAAATATGACGAACATGGCATGGGGTTGCAATAAGACAATAAACTAAGAGAGGACATAGAACTGCTCCGGGAGCCAGGTTACAACCCTTAAACCAAACAAAGACCGGGGTTGTAACCCTTCGCCTGAACAGAACTGGACCCCCGATCGTTATTATTAAGGCAAGCATCAATAAGCATGTCACGTCACAATCTTGCACAGGATCAGGATAAGACTAAGTTGAAATAAACTCCATCCAATCAATCACGGCTAATCAAGAGTACGGCTTGATACTTTTAACTAACTAGGGTTATCACATGCCTAGTTATTAGCAAGATGCAATAAGATTATCCCAACAGCCACAAGCCCTGCAGACCATCCGGTTACCTAGGTCGACTGTCCGTTTATGAAGAATGCAACACGTGACTGTGTGCTGGAAATGTGTCCTACTTGTCGGTAGGCTACAAGTCCACTTAATGTGTCCAGATAACGGGATTGCCTGTAGCTGGGAATCTCTTCATGTCTACTGAATTATTCTAGTTTATTAGCCTTGGTCAATTACTGTAGGTATCCCTGACCGTAGTACTCAGGGATCCCTATCCTAGACATGATGCAAGACAGTACTGGTTTATTTGTACAAACACAATCGCCCACGGTATCCAGGTCATTCAATTCTGTCATGACATGCTAGCCGTCGCAACAGTATTCGAGATATATGTCAAATTTACTGTCAAGAGTGCGCCACGACGGTCCACTATCATGTCATGTCATTCGTCAAAAGTGCACCACAACGGATCACATCGTGTCATGGAACATATTTAAAATTAACATTTAACCTGGTATAAGAATATATGCAATAACTAAATATAAACATGGTGCAAGAGCTGTGGAGGAATCATGCGGCTCAGGAGAGACGGGGCATAACTTCCACATACGAACCCAAAATGAGGCGCTCCAGAGATATTCGGAAAGACAAGACAAAGATCTAAAACTTTCATGTTTTAAGTTTTTCGAAATTCTGGCTTGAAAATAGCTAAACTAGGCAAAACTAGTCATTCTGTGCACTTTTTACGCCAAAAATTCAATTCTGCGTAAAATACGCAAAAAGGGAGGGTTCCAGCATAAAATTTCATATTCTGGGTACCATCCAGCGTAAAATACGCAATTTCAGGGTTTCCTGCGTAAAATCTTACATTCTGGATGTCATCCAGCATAAAATATACAATTTCAGAGTTCCCTGCGTAAAATCTTACATTCTGGATGCCATCCAGCATAAAATACGCAATCTCAGGGTTTCCTGCGTAAAATTTACATTCTGGATGCCATCCAGCATAAAATACGCAATTTCAGGGTTTCCTGCGTAAAATCTTACATTCTGGATGCCATCCAGCATAAAATCTTACATTCTGGATGCCATCCAGCGTAAAATCTTACTCAGCCGACATAAAAAATTCAGAAAAGTTGTTTTGGCCATAAAAACTTCATTTTAACTCGAAATGAGGTGAATCAAAAACCAAATTCATACGAAATTTCGTGCTCTTGCTCATTGAACTATTAGTTTTCGAAAATAACAAGTTTTAGTAGATCAAAACTAAGAAAAACTCCGTGAACTCATGAAACCCCAAGTTACAACGTAGATCTAGAAGAATCTATCCATAAAAATTAAAAACTCCAAGTTCTAAAGAGGCTTATAATCATGTAAAGAAGAGAATGGAACAATAAAACTTGAGATCCATCATGAAGCAAGTTGCACTTGCCTAGGGATCTTGGGTGTAGGTGGAGAGTAATGGTGAGGAAGAAGAAGAGTGAATGAGGAGAGAGAAAGAGTGTTGGGTTAATAAATGGGGATGGTGGTAGTAGGTAAGGGTTCTCCCCTTGGTTCATGATGAACCAATAAGCAACCCAAGCCGAACCAAGCCAACCCAAACAAGCCGATCCAAGTCAGGAGACATGCAATACGAGTCAGATACGTACACGTATCCCAAAATACGTAATACGAACTATGGTCATCATAACTCTATCCACCTTAAAAGAATTCCGTCCTCGAAATTTAATCAAGAGGCTACAGATGCAAGGACAATCTATACTAATCACAGGCAAGCTATACTAGTCTAGCAATCAAATAATTATTCATGCAAGCAATGAATCGAAGGCATGAGGCATAAGAAGGATATTATACCTCACGAGTCAAACAGGTCGGGATATCGCGATCGGATATCATCCTCACGCTCCACGTTGACTCACCCAAAGAGTGATGACCCCAAGCAACTCGGACTAACTTGATAGTCTTGTTCTTGAGTATCTTCTCTCTCCGGTCCAATATGGACACGGGCCTTTCCTCATACGAAAGATTGGTACCAACAACCAATTTCGAATAATCCAGGATATGGCTAGGGTCCGGGATATACCGTCGTAGTTGGGATACATGGAACACGTCATGCAGCTCACTCAGAGACGGCGGAAGAGCGAGACGATAGGACACATCTCCTACTCGCTCCAGGATATCGAATGGTCCTATATACCTAGGACTAAGCTTTCCCCGTACGCCGAAACGAATGACGTCACGATTAGGCGAGATCCTAAGGAATACATGGTCGCCGACAGAAAATTCAAGGGGATGCCGATGAGAATCGGCCCAATGGCGTTGGCGATCTTGTGCAACGCGAAGATGATCTCTAACTCTCCTGACCACCTCGACTGTCTGAGTGATCAACTCGGGACCAAGCATCTACCTTTCTCCAACATCGTCCTATGCTAGTGGAGATCTGCACTTCCTACCATACAGTGCCTCGAATGGTGCCATCTGGATGCTAGCTTGGAAACTGTTGTTGTACGAGAACTCCCCCAGGTGCAGGTGATCTTCCTACGAACAGCCGAAGTCGAGCGTACAAGATCTTAACATATCCTCAAGAGTCTGGATCGTGCGTTCCGACTGACCATCTGTTTGCGGGTGATAAGTTGAGCTGAACTGGAGGTGAGTTCCAAAACTCTCTTGCAGACTACGCTAAAAGTGCGACGTGAATCTTGAATCTCTGTCCGATGTGATACTGACTGGTATACCGTGAAGTCTGACGATCTATCTGAGGTACATCTCTACTCGACTGACCAACTCTGAATGGGAGAAAGTGAGCCACCTTCGTGAGCCGATCAACTATAACCCAAATAGCATCTCTACCGGCCGGGGACCTAGGTAATCCAGTCATGAAATTTATGGTTATATGCTCCCACTTTCATTCTGGAATCGACAAGGGCTGGAGAAGTCCAGCTGGCCTCTGATGTTCAGCCTTGACTTGTTGGCAAACCAAACACCAAGAGACAGACCGAGCTATCTCCCTCTTCATGCCATTCTACCAAAAGTGCTGACGGATATCTCGGTACATCTTCGTGCCACCGGAATGAATCGAATACTGAGAACTATAAGCTTCGGTCATGACTTCCTGTCTGATATCTCTACTGGGTACACAAAGACGCTTACCATGTCGAAGTGTACCGTCTTCATGAATGCATAATTCTGGTCTTCGTCCTGCTACACATTCTGTCCTAAGCCGCTGAAGCTTAGAATCTGATGACTGAGCTATCTTGATTCTCTCAACTATACTGGACTGAACTTGCATGCTGGCCATCAATGCCACACTGGTAGGAAGAACAACTTCCATACCCATCTTCTGAAGATCTGCTAACAATTCTGGTTGCGCTGTCAGAAAATAGACTCCGATTCTCCTGCTCAATGCATCTGCAACAACATTGGCTTTCCCAGGATGATACTGCAGGTTGACATCATAATCCACAAGCAGCTCTAGCCATCTTCTCTGACGCATGTTAAGATCCTTCTGTGTGAATACATACTTCAGGCTCTTGTGGTCGGTGAAAATTTCCACCCTATCTCCATACAAGTAGTGTCTCCAAAGCTTGAGTGCAAACACTACTGCTGCCAGTTCCAAGTCGTGGGTCGGGTAATTCCTCTCATGATCACGAAGTTGTCGTGACGCATAAGCTATTACCTTCCCATGCTGCATCAAAACACATCCTAAACCTCTGCCTGAAGCATCACAGTACACTGAAAATCCTTCGGTTCCATCTGGAAGTGTGAGAATGGGTGCCGTCATCAAGCCTCGTTTCAACTTCTCAAAAGAATTCTGACATTCTGCTGTCCAAACAAACTGCACATCCTTGCGGGTCAACTGCGTCAGTAGTGCTGAAATCCGAGCAAAGTCCGAAACAAATCGCCGGTAGTAGCCGACCAATCCAAGAAAACTACGAACTTCTGCAACTGTGCTAGGCACTGGCCACGTCTCAATAGCCACGATCTTCTGGGGATCCACTTCTACTCCTCCTCTGGTGATGATATGACCCAAATATGAAATGCGATCAAGCCAGAACTCGCATTTACTGAACTTGGCATACAACTGGTGCTCTCGGAGAATCTGGAGGACAACTCTGAGATGCTGCTCATGCTCCACTTCACTCTTGCTATAGACCAGGATGTCGTCTATGAACACAATCACGAACTGATCCAAATAAGGCATGAAGATGCGATTCATGAGGTCCATGAATACAGCCGGCGCATTGGTTGCTCCAAATGGCATCACAAGGAACTCCCAATGCCCATATCTAGACCTGAAAGTTGTCTTCGGGATGTCTTGCTCTCTGACTCTGATCTGATGATATCCTGAGCGCAAGTCGATCTTCGAGAATACTGCTGTCCCCTTGAGTTGATCAAACAAGTCATCTATCCTCGGAAGAGGGTATCTGCTCTTGATTGTCACTGAGTTCAAGGTACGATAGTCAACACATAATTTGGACGTACTATCCTTCTTTTTCACAAGAAGTATCGGGGCTCCCCAAGGCGATCCACTAGCATAAATGAATCCCTTGGTCCTGAGTTCTTTAATCATTTTGTACAATATCTCCAATTCTTACGGCACCATCCTGTAGACTCTCTCTGACACAGGTGCGGTCCCGGGGATCAAGTCTATGGTGAACTCGATCTCTCGTTCTGGCGACATTCCTGGAAGCTCTTCTGAGAAAACATCTGAAAACTCCTCGACGATCCGGGGTAACTGCACTGCTGCTACTGCCATCCGTAATACGGGAGGAGAAGGTTCAACTTCGCATCGGGAAAAAAAAACTCTGGCTCGCCTGGTATGCTAAAAACAACCCTGCCAATATGGCAATCTATCCTGGCATACTGGTCCCTCAACCAATCCATCCCTAAGACCACATCATAATCGGCCAACGGAAATTCTATCAACATAGCGGAAAACTCTCTACCGCTAACTACGACCCAACACGAGAAAAACACTCCATCTACTCCCACTAGACCGTTACCAGTAAGTATATTGAGCCTTACTGATAATGACTCGGGCTCCAGTCATATCCGTGTCGCGAATCGTGCAGACATAAATGAATGCGAGGCACCATAATCAAATAATACTGAAGCTGGAAAGATGTTGACGAGAATAGTACCTGCCGCTACCTCACTGGGTGCTATTCCTTCCTCTTCCATGGTCAAGGCCAACACTTGACCATGCCCTCTGGGTGCGGGTCCCCTCTACTGAAAATTCCTCTGCCTGCTCTAGATCAGGGCTTGGGCATACTGCTGCGGTCTCTGCTGCTGGAATGCCTGGGCCTGCATCGGCAATGGCCTCGGGAACGGGTACTACAGCTGCTGCTGCTGCTGGACTGGTGCTGGTCCTCTAACTGAAGGACTAGAGAAGGCCAATGAACTCCCCCTGTTCGGACAGTTCCCAACCCTGTGGTCCGGGGCACCACAAACCAAGCACAAACCCTGTGCTCTGCGACACTCTGATACCACATGCCCTGGCTTCCCGCAGTGTGAACATCCCACTGCGGAAGACTGCTTCTGCTTTAGCTGCTGAGGGTACATCGGGGTGGAATGCTGAACCGACGTCACTGAGGCCGCCTGCCTCGGAGCTCCAATGGTCAAAGCCCTGGCTGCCGGGGCTGGGGCTGACGACTGGTTCATCTGGCTATGGGATCGCTTCCGACCTCCGGTCCTATCCACGATCCTCTGGGAGGTATATTCATGCCTCCGGACTGCCCTCAGTACTGCATCAAAGGTCTGATGCTCAAACTGCTCCACCGCCAACAAAATCTCTAGGTGGAGCCCCTGCTGGAACCGCTGGACGCTATCAAACTCGGTCGCCACCAAGGTGGGAGCAAACGGACTAAGCCTGGAGAACTCGGCCGCATATCCATCGACCGTCCTGCCCAACTGCTTCAGATTGGTGAACCTCGTCTGTAGGTCATACCGAGCTACAGCATCAAAATACTTGGTCTGGAATCTCTCCCTGAATACTACCTAGGCAATAGGGGCCACTAATCCAACGGCCTGCGTCGCCCACCAGCTGCGGGCAAGATCCAATAGTTGTAGGCGCACCACGGCCACCTTCTCGTTCTCTGGAGTCCTGGCTGCTTCTAGAATCACCTCTGTGTCCTGAAGCCATGCATCTGCAGCGATCGCATCTTCACTGCCATCGAAGAAGGGAGGGTTCAAGCGCTTGAAGCTGTTGGCCACGCTATTACCTTGATGACCTCCTCTGGTCAAAGCGTCTGCCACCGCCTGGTGCAAGGCATCTCCTCGACGATCCTGGAAAGCTAATAATGACCTGATGTGACCCACCAAAGTGCCATCATCAGGCTCTGCAGGCTGGACGGGCTGAACTGGTGGCTCTCCTCCAATATGCATGACTCTGGAGGCTACTCCTGAATGTTGGGCTTGATCTCCGGGTTGCTGCTGGTCCACAGGAGGTGCTCCGTCTTGCTAATCGGCAGGTACAGGAACAATGTCGCTGAATAAGACGACATAGGGAATAATAAGGAAGGACCAGGACAGATCAACGATACAAGCATGTGATCAGGTCAAGATTATAGGGATTCAGAAGATACAAGCAGAGATCAAGGGCGAGTGCTGATTGAGACATCTATTCAGTAAACCCTCACATATCTTGATTTACAAGACCTGCATGGGCCACCATTTAAACCATGTCACGCCCAGAACCAGAATACTGGAGAGCGGGGGAGTACATAGCCAGCTACGTATATTAAAGTGCAACCCACCTCGCTATACGGTCACGGCTGTCTAGATACATAAGGGTTTAACTACAAGCCATCAGTCTCCTATGGTCATAAATAAGCCTATTGTCTCAATCTCAAGCAAGGAATAACAGTTACAAGATGTCAGAGCACCAAATATATAATAGTAAGGCGTCCCATACTTTACATATTCGGATGATCATGAAGGTAGTCGTACAAAATGTCAAGACTATCAAGAGTTCTGGTCATACATGATCAATCCTAGGATTTGTCAATCATGTTACAGCCCGTAGGCAGACAGTAAATAAAGGTGCAATACGAGCTAACACGTGCTCGCCGGCTAAACGTCTCAAAAGAATAATTTTTACAATAAAGTGGGAGGACAAAAAGAAACCCACTCGTTGCCAGGGTTACACCTGGTGGTCACCATCTGGCTGGAAGACAGGTGGATCCTCTGGTGCTGCTCTGATATCTGGCCACACAAAACCAGCTGGATCAGACCCTAGAAAGATCAAGTGCCACAAAGGAGGCTTCGCTTAGGAACTAAAACCAGTATATCACAATAGAATATTAAAGGTAATAAATAAAGAACTGATAATAATAGAGATAACAACAGTAAACTGAGTACGAGGAAACCATTCAAGTAGCCAGGTCACAACCCTTAAACCAAACAAGGACCGGGGTTGCAGCCCTCCACCTGAATAGAAACCCGTCTCAAATACTATTGGTACAGTGAAGACAATAAACGAAGAGGAGACACAGAACTGCTCCGGGAGCCAGGTTACAACCCTTAAACCAAACAAGGATCGGGGTTGTAACCCTTCGCCTGAACAGAACTGGACCCCCAATCTTTATCGCTAAGGCCAGTATAAATAATCATGGTATTAAGGTAAGGTAAAACATGACGAACATGGCATGGGATTGCAATAAGACAATAAACGAAGAGAGGACACAGAACTGCTCCGGGAGCCAGGTTACAATCCTTAAACCAAACAAGGTCCGGGGTTGTAACCCTTCGCCTGAACAGAACTGGACCCCCGATCGTTATTGTTAAGGCAAGCATCGTCATGTCACAATCTTGCACAGGATCAGGATAAGACTAAGCTGGAATAAACTCCATCCAATCAATCACGGCCAATCAAGAGTACGGCTTGATACTTTTAACTAACTAGGGTTATCACAGGCCTAGTTATTAGCAAGATGCAATGAGATTATTCCAACAGCCACAAGCCCTGTAGACCATCCGGTTACCCAGGTCGAATGTCCGTTTATGAAGAATGCAACATGTGACTGTGTCCTGGAAATGTGCCCTACTTGTCGGTAGGCTACAAGTCCACTTAATGTGCCCAGATAACGGGATTGCCTGTAGCTGGGAATCTCTTCATGTCTACTGAATTATTCTAGTTTATTAGCCTTAGTCAATTATTGTAGGTATTCCTGACCGTGGTACTCAGGGATCCCTATCCTAGACATGATGCAAGACAGTACTAGTTTATTTGTACAAACGCAATCGTCCACGGTGTCCAGGTCATTCAATTCTGTCATGACATGCTAGCCGTCGCAACAGCATTCGAGATATATGTCAAATTCACTGTCATGAGTGCGCCACGACGGGCCACTATCATGTCATGTCATTCGTCAAAAGTGCACCACAACGGGTCACCATCGTGTCATGGAACATATTTAAAATTAACATTTAACCTGGTATAAGCATATATGCAATAACTAAATATAAACAGGGTGCAATAACTAGATATAAGCATATTTAAAAACTTTTATGTTTTAAGTTTTTCGAAATTTTGGCTAGAAAATAGCTAAACTAGGCAAAAACAGTCATCCTGTGCACTTTTTACGTCAAAAATTCAATTCTGCGCAAAATACGCAAAAGGGGAGGGTTCCAGCATAAAATTTCACATTCTGGTTACCATCTAGCATAAAATACGTAATTTCAGGGTTCCCTGCGTAAAATTTTACATTCTGGATGCCACCCAGCATAAAATACGCCATTTCAGGGTTCCCTGCGTAAAATCTTACATTCTGGATGCCATCCAGCGTAAAATCTTACATTTTGGATGCCATCCAGCGTAAAATCTTACATTCTGGATGTCATCCAGCGTAAAATCTTACTCAGCCGACATGGAAAATTCAGAAAACTTGTTTTGGCCATAAAAACTTCATTTTAACTCGAAATGAGGTGAATCAAAGACCAAATTCATACGAAATTTCGTGCTCTTGCTCATAAAACTATTAGTTTTCGAAAATAACAAGTTTTAGTAGATCAAAACCAAGAAAAACTCCATAAACTCATGAAACCCCAAGTTACAACGTAGATCTAGAAGAATCTATCCATAAAAATTAAAAACTCCAAGTTTTAAAGAGGCTTATAATCATGTAAAGAAGAGAATGAAACAATAAAACTTGAGATCCATCATGAAGCAAGTTGCACTTGCCTAGGGCTCTTGGGTGTAGGTGGAGAGTAATGGTGAGGAAGAAGAAGAGTGAATGAGGAGAGAGAAAGAGTGTTGGGTTAATAAATGGGGATGGTGGTGGTAGGTAAGGGTTCTCCCCTTGGTTCATGATAAACCAATAAGCAACCCAAGCCAAACCAAGCCAACCCAAACAAGCCGAACCAAGCCAGGAGACATGCAATACGAGTCAGATACGTACACGTATCCTAAAATACGTAATACGAACTATGGTCATCACAACTCTACCCACCTTAAAAGAATTTTGTCCTCGGAATTTAATCAAGAGGCTAGAGATGCAAGGACAAGCTATACTAATCACAGGCAAGCTATACTAGTCTAGCAATCAAACAATTATTCATGCAAGCAAGGAAACGAAGGCATGAAGCATAAGAAGGATATTATACCTCACGGGTCAAACAGGTCGGGATATCGCGATCGGATATCATCCTCACGCTCCCACGTTGACTCACCCAAAGAGTGATGACCCCAAGCAACTCGGACTAACTTGATAGTCTTGTTCTTGAGTATCTTCTCTCTCCGGTCCAATATGGACACGGGCCTTTCCTCATACGAAAGGTTGGTATCAACAACCAATTCTGAATGATCCAGGATATGGCTCGGGTTCGGGATATACCGTCGTAGTTGGGATACATGGAACACGTCATGCACCTCACTCAAAGACGACGGAAGAGCGAGACGATAGGACACATCTCCTACTCGCTCCAGGATATCGAACGGCCCTATATACCTAGGACTAAGCTTTCTCCGTACGCCGAAACGAATGACGCCACGGTTAGGCGAGATCCTAAAGAATACATGGTCACCGACAGAAAATTCAAGGGGACGCCGATGAGAATCGGCCCAATGGCGTTGGCGATCTTGTGAAACGTGAAGATGATCTCTAACTCTCCTGACCACCTAGACTGTCTGAGTGATCAACTCGGGACCAAGCATCTGCCTTTCTCCAACATCGTCCCATGCTAGTGGGGATCTGTAATTTCTACCATACAGTGCCTCGAATGGTGCCATCTGGATGCTAGCTTGGAAACTGTTGTTGTACGAGAACTCCACCAGGTGCAGGTGATCTTCCCACGAACCGCCGAAGTCGATCGTACAAGATCTCAACATATCCTTAGAGTCTGGATCGTGCGTTTCGACTAACCATCTGTTTGCGGGTGATAAGCTGAGCTGAACTGGAGGTGAGTTTCCAAACTCTCTTGCAGACTACGCCAAAAGTGCGACGTGAATCTTGAATCTCTGTCCGAGGTGATACTGACTGGTATACCGTTGTCACGACCCGCTATCCAAATTGTTGGGCCGGGCCGAGTCATGTCCAGCCTACGCTTGAGATAAGCGCAGTAAGCTGTTCTAGAGATCACAAGATAATACTAAATGTGCTAACAGTTCTATAAGTAAAGAAGAGTCATAAATGCTCCAAACATAAAAGTCATCTCATATAATAATAAGTCCAAGTACAAGTCTGAAAAGTAAACTGGATACAGGTCCAGTTACAAAATACATAATCTAATACATGACTACTCTCAAAAGTCTAAAGCAAATAGACAACTAGACGAGGTTTCCCGCAGGTACGTCCTCGTAAGGCAAAGCATGGTCCTCGGCAGTAACTCCATAATACGAATCACAGAGCAACTCCTCCTCAGTAAGTATACCTACAACGTTATCCTGTCAGGACGGGAGCAAGTACTGTTTCTAGCAAACTAATATACGAAACATGAAATGAACAGGAATGTAATAAACTGGAGTTATGGCACATCATAATCTATCATGGCAAGGACACATATGTCATAGAGACAGATGTATATGTAATATTTAAAACTGTAGCAGGTACGTGATCGTCAATAGGTGTATAATGTGCAGGGGCACATAATGAAATGTACTTCCGTACAAGTGTAAAGGCGATAGATGTACATACGCACAAATACATCTTTGAGATAAAGGCCTACGGCGCAGTAACATATAAAATAAAACTTTGCTCGGTACTGTAGAGGGGGTATGATCACGTACTCAACTATCAGTTTCCCCATAACCCAGATTCTAATCATGTGAGAGATATAAAACTGTTCTAAATATGGTAGTGACTGAAAGTACAATATGTGAAGATTTAACTTGCTATCCCAAGGATCAGCATTTAACATGGTTGGATTCGCAGTTCATTGATGTAACAGTATGTAAAGTTTGTAGAAAGTACTTGCCTTTAGCAAAGCAAAGCAGCGATAAAAAGCTATAGATGCCTGGTAACTCGTCACTGTAGAAATAAATACATAAACTTAATTTTTATACTAAGTTAAACACTAAGACACTAGTGGTGCAACACGACTGTCTAACTGGACGCCTAGCCAAATGGTGACTTTAGCATAGGAGACCAATGTGGGGTGACATAAATACTCAAACTAACTTTCTAGGGCCTTTACACTAGTGCGGGGTGAGGTCCAATAAGTCTATAACTCAAAACAACACAAAACACTGAAAGTCGTAATTATTCAATAAATAAATCAAACTGTACACTATGTTGTAGACAAAAGCTCAATTTTACATAAATAAAGTATCAAAATGATTCTTGTTAATTATAGAAATTTATACTAATTGTTCTGGAATTTATAAACCCTCATAAATATTTATTAAAAATCAGCAAACATAAATATACTGAAAATGAGTTCCGTTTTCCTATTTTTATAAAATACCAAAAGCACTTAATAAATGCTGGAAAAATTATAATAAATTGTCTAAATTAACAAAGTATTTAAATATAATTTTCTCCAGATTTTTACAGCAATTAAAATGTATATAAAAATTCAAAAACAGCAAGCAACAGTTTCTGGAAATTAATTAATTAATTATTTACTATTTTTGTCCATGTATTCGAATTGAACCGAAGTCCAGATACAGGACCCAGAGCCATGAATCAAGTCCAATATGACTTGTACAGACTCTGAATGTATTAGACACAATTGAGCCCAAAAATTTATGCTAGGCTTGGACATCAATTGGTCATAACAAATAAAATACAGGAATTTAAATAATAATAATATTTTTTAAAGTGGCAAAAATATACAAGTCACAAAATTATATTATAAAATTAATCTTGTAAAATTTTACATAACAATATTTTGCATAAGGTAGAATTTTAAAATACATATATAAATGTATAACAACATATTTATATATATACATATAAATATATATATATTTTATATATATATATATATATATATATATATATATATATATATATATATATATATATATATATATATATATATATATATATATATTTTATATATTTTTTATATATATATTTTATATATATTTTATATATATATATATATATATATATTTTATATATATTTTATATATATATATATATATATATATATATATATATATATATATATATATATATATATATATATATATATATATATATATATATATATATAATGGATATATATACATATATTAAATATACATATATATATATATATATATATATATATATATATATATATATATATATATATATATATATATATATATATATATATATATATATAAGAAATACTAACTATAAAATATATATATATATATATATATATATATATATTTTTTATATATATATAATGGATATATATACATATATTAAATATACATATATATATATATATAAGAAATACTAACTATAAAAAAAAATATATATATATATATATATATATATATATATATATATATATATATAATGGATATATATATATATTGTATACAAAAAAAAATACAAATATTGTATAAATATATATAATAGTATGTATATAATAATATATACACACATGAACCCATATATACATATTATACATAAATATATATATATATATATATATATATATATATATATATATATATATATATATATATATATATATATATATATATATATATATATACACTTATAAAATAAAATAACAAATATAAATATATATATACATATACAAATACTGTATATATACATATATAACAATATATATAATAATATATATACTTAAATACATATACACACACACACACACACATATATATATATATATATATATATATATATATATATATAATATATATATATATATATATATATATATATATATATATATATATATATATATATATATATATATATATATAAAATATATATATATATATATATATATATATATATATAATAAAATAAAAAGAAAACAAAAACAGAGGGGGTGGGGGTTCGAACTCGGCCCAGGGGGGTCGGGTTCGAACTCGGCCCAAGGGGGTCGGGTTCGAACTCGGCCCAAGGGGGTCGGGTTCTTGGGCTCGGTCGGGCTGGCCAGGGGGTCAGCCCGAGCTGTGTGTTAGGGGTAGGGTTTGGTTTAGATTTATTTAGGTTTTTAGGTTATGGGTTTTAAACCCGATAAACCAAATCCGAACCCGTTAGTTAGTTCGAACTTTAATCTCGTATCCTCGTGTCCTGACAGTTAGGGACACGAGTCTTGTATCAGTGCCAAGCACGACACGCACGAGTCCTAATACGCGTGTCCGAGCACAGGGTTGGGGTTGTCGTGTCCGGGCGAACCACGTGTGTCGATTTAAGACATGCACGACACGAAACAGAGTTGGATACGTACGTGTCCGGCGCTTGGGTTGCTGTCGAGGAGGCGATCGGGGGTTGTAGGCGTCGTGGCGGTGGCGCTTGGTCCGTCTCGACGTGGCGCGTCGAGTGTTGGCGGTTGTGGGAGGTGATGGTCGCTGTGGGGGGCGGTGCTGCTCTCGCCGGAGTTAGGGTTAGGGTTTAGGCTTTCGTCGGGGACGAAGGGGTCGGGGTGGTCGAGGGTGAACTAGGGTTAGGGCTTAGGGTCTGGGGGTTATATATAAGGGAAGAGGAGGTCGGTTGGGGCTGTGGGCTGGCCGAAAATAGCGGAGAAGTCGGTGGTCGGTCGTCGGCAGCTGGCGGTCGTCGAGAGCTGGTGGGAGGAGAGAGAGAGAGAACGTGGAGGGGGGGTAGGTAGGTTAGCAGCTAGGACCTTAGGATTTAGGAATTTGCATAACAACCCCAAACTAAATAGTTTGCAAATATCATTTGCAAACTCCTATTAAAACAATTAATTTATTTGCAAAACGATATTAAAACAAATTTAAATATTACAAAACGATATTAAAATAATTCAGTTAATTATGAAATGATATATTTTAACTTAAAAACTATTTAAAAATCATTTAAAAATTCTAGAAAAATTCCTAAAATCATAATAAATTATTTTAAAGCTAAGTATGTCATTAGCAACTAATTAACACTAATTAAATTAAATTTAAAAAACATGGGCTGACAAGTCTTCCCTTCTTAAAAAATTTTGTCCTCGAAATTCACAAGGATTGAAGATCCGATAATATTCTAACATAGCAAGCAATACAACAAATGACTAAGGCTACGATCGAAACTAACCTCTAAGGTATCTAGCGGGAACGGGTGGTTCCCTCACAGCTGTTGGATCGAACAAGTAAGGATATCTCTCCCTCATGTCCGACTCCCTCTCCCAAGTAGATTTACCCGGAGAGTGACGGCTCCAAGCTACTCGTAGTAAGGGTATAACCTTGTTCCTCAGCCTCTTCTCCCTCCTGTCTAATATCTCCACTGGCTGCTCAGTAACTGCAAGGCTCGGCCCGATCTCCAACTCTGAATGATCTAGCACATGGCTGGGGTCCCAAAACATATCTCCTCAGCTGGGATACATGAAAGACATCGTGAACTCCTGCTAGGTTGGGTGGAAGTGCAACCCTGTAAGCTACCTCTCCGATCCTGCCAAGTATCTCGAACGGCCCGATGTATCTGGGGCTCAACTTGCCTCCTCGTCCGAACCGGATCGTCCCTCTAGTAGGTGATATCTTCACTAGCACCATATCACCGTCTTCGAACTCCATCGGTTGCGACTAGCATCGGCCCAGTGTTTCTGCCTGTCCTGAGCCACTCTGAGCCTGTCTCTGATCATCCCGACCTTCTCTGTTGCATCCGTGATCATCTCTGGCCCAAGCATAACTCTCTCCCCAACATCGTCCCAAAAGAGTGGTGTACGGCATCGTCGTCCATATAGTGTCTCGAAAGGAGACATACCGATACTGGCTTGGTAGCTGTTGTTGTATGAAAACTCTACCAAGTGCAGATGGCTCTCCCATGATCCGCCAAAGTCCAGCACACAAGTCCTCAGCATGTCCTCTAGCGTCTGTATCGTCCTCTCGGATTGCCCATCTGTCTACGGGTGGTACGTCGTGCTGAACTTGAGCTGACTGCCCAACTCCTCCTGCAAGATCCTCCAGTAGTGGGACGTAAATCTGTTGTCTCGGTCCGACACGATGCTCACTGGTACTCCGTGCAAGCGCACTATCTGCTGCATGTATAGCTCCGCCAACTTCTCGATGGAAAGCCCCACCTTGAAGGGTATGAAGTGAGCACACTTCGTCAGCCTGTCCACGATGACCCAAATGGCATCCTTCCCTCCTTGGGAACGAGGAAGCCCTGAGACGAAGTCCATCGTAATGTGTTCCCATTTCCACTCGGGAATGGATAACGGCTGCAACAGATCAGCTGGCCTCTGGCGCACCGCCTTGACCTGCTGGCAAACTAGGCATCTCGAAATGAAACGTGATACATCCCTCTTCATCCCGTGCGACCAAATATGTTCCCATAAGTCATGGTACATCTTGTTAGCACCAGGGTGAATAGAATATCTCGATCTGGTGCACCTCCTGCAAGACTGTCTCTATCAGCTCTCCCTTCGGCACGCACAATCGGCTGCCATGCCTCAAGGATCCATCCTCTGCTACGGTGAAGTCATCCAGCAATCCAGCTAAAGCCTGGGCTCGAAGTCTGCGAAGGCTCTCATCTGTAGACTGTGCCTCCCTGGTCTGCTCCATCAAACCTGACTGAATGTCAAGCGCCATCATCTGTATCACTGATCCTGGCCGAACTATATCGATACCGAGCTTCTCCAGATCTTTCCACAAATGTCGATCTATCATCAGATACCATGCCATCGGATGCCTGCTCAGCGCATCCGCCACCACATTTGTCTTCCCGGGGTGATACTGTAAATCGATATCGAAGTCCTTCATCAACTCCAACCATCGTCTTTGTCTCATGTTCAGCTCTTTCTGCGTGAACACATACTTCAAGCTCTTATGGTCAGTAAAGATTTCTCCACGCTCTCCGTATAAGTAATATTTTCATAACTTGAGTGCAAAGATCACCGCAGCTAACTCTAGGTCATGGGTAGGATAGTTTCGCTCATGAGTCCGTAATTGCCTAGATGCATAAGCAATCACTTTCTCAGGCTGCTGTAGGACACATCCTAGCCCCTTTCCCGAAGCATCGCTGTATATGGTGAAACCTCCAGATCCTGAAGGTAATGTCAGAACTGGAGCGGTCGTCAGCCTCCTCTTCAGCTCCTCAAACGCTGTCTGGCAGTCCTCTGACCAAATGTACTCTGCGTCCTTCCGCGTCAGCTTCGTCATGGGTTCAGCTATCCTAGCAAAGTCCTGGACGAACTTCCTATAATAGCCGGCTAAACCCAGAAAGCTTCTGATCTCTGAAACTGACGTCGGAGCCTTCCATGTCTCAACTGCAGCAATCTTCCTGGGATCCACCGAGATCCCCTCTCCAGTAACTACCTGGCCGAGGAACTCCACTCGGTCTAAAAAGAACTCGCACTTCGACAATTTGGCATACAATCTCTCCTGCCTCAGAATCCTCAAAACTGTCCGCAAGTGCTCTACATGCTCCTCCGACGTCTTCGAGTATATCAGGATGTCGTCGATGAATACAACGACGAACTTATCCAGATACTGGTGAAATATCTTATTCATCAAATTCATAAAGACAGCTGGCGCATTTGTGAGACCAAATGGCATCACCAGAAACTCGTACTGCCCGTACTTCGTGTCGATCACCGTCTTCTGGATGTCTGCTGCCCTGACCTTCACCTGGTGGTACCCGGATCTCAGATCTATCCTGGAAAATACTTTTGCCCCACTCAACTAGTCGAACAAATCATCTATCCTGGACAGAGGATATTTGTTCTTAATGGTGATGGCATTCAAGGCCCGGTAGTCAATACACAACCGAACCGTACCATCCTTCTTAGGCACAAAGAGCACTGGCGCTCCCCATGGAGAAGCACTAGATCGAATGAAACCCTTTTTCAACAGGTCATCAATCTGCTCCTTCATCTCTACGGCTTCCTTGGGGTTCATTCTATAGCAAGCCCGGGATACTGGTGATGAACCCGGTACTAAATCTATAGTGAACTCCACATCTCTGTCAGGCGAAAGTCCTAGAAGATCCTCTGGGAATACATCTATAAACTCCCTAATGATAGGGTGTGACGGTGCTATCTCCCCAACTGTCGTACAACAGTTCGGCTCAAGGCTGATCTTCGGCCCTGTCCTCCTGACACTGAATGGTGCTGTGCTTGGGGGACTGAACAGAATACTACTCTCATGACAGTCTATAGATGCATGGGCATAGCTAAGCCAGTCCATCCCCAATATGATATCATAACCGGGGAGTGGCATCACAAAGAATCGTCCCCTAAACTCTCTCCCGGTTATAGTAATAGAGCATCTATAGATGACTCTAATGGGCACTGGTCCGCCTCCCGTCATTACTCTACTCATCTCTTCGGTAGGTGTAGCTACTATATGGTGTTTATGTATAAACTCTAATGACAGGAAGCTATGAGATGCACCAGAATCAAACAAGCATAGAGCAAAAAAAGTATGCAAATAAACATGACCTGTGATTAGGGGTGAAACTCGGACGGGCTAAACCCGAACCCGATCGGGTAAACCCGTTAATGTGTTGGGTTCGGGTTGAAGATATTCGGGTTCGGGCTTGGGCTCGGGTTAAAATATTTGAACCTGATCAAAAATCGGGTTGGGCTTGGGTTCATGTGTTGTGTAACCCGAAGAACCCGAAACCCGACATACATATAATTTATATATATATATATATATATATATATATATATATATATATATATATATATATATATATATATATATATATATATATATATATATTGTTTCATACTACTTAAATAAAAAGTTTAAACGATAATTTTTTTCACCCGAACTCTTCAATTCCTTGTCCTAAATCTCATTTCTATTTTATTTTGTAATGATTGAGGCTTGATTGCTATTTGATTATGCATTTAATATTACTCTTGTTTAAAATTATTTCAAATATCATATTAGAGTCCGATAAACCCGACCCAACCCGAGTCCAACCCGATCCTCCGGGCTTGGTCTTGGGCTTCATATGTTGAACCCGAAGTCGGGTCGGGCTTGGGCTTGGACTAGGCTTATGATCTATCGGGTTGGGCTCGGGTTGACCTCAAACCCGACCCAACCCGCCCGAGTTGCACCCCTACCTGTGATGACGTCAGCCAAATAATCTGGCTCTGAAACCGGCTCCGGCTCCAGCTCAAGAGCTAGACTATAAGTCTTCCCCTGGGGTCCCTTCTGCTGCTGCATGTTGCCCAAACCTCTGCTGCTGAGTCAGAAGCGGCCCTCTAGGTCCCTTGGCTGCTGGGCAGTCCTGAATCTGATGGGTGGCAGACCCACAAACTAAGCACTGCCCCAACCTCTTTCTGCAGATGGAAAAGTCATGCCCTAGCCTCCTACAGAATGAACACACACCTCCCTTCTGCTGCTGCTGCTGCTGCTACTGTCGGGGTCCCGGGCCTCTAACTGGCGGGATCGGGTGATGTGGTGTAGGGGGACGATATGTCTGCTGGTGCGGCGTCAGTGCTCTCTGCTGGAAAGCCTGACGCTTGGACGGTCCCTCGAGGTGTACAGAAGCCGGCCTCTTGCAAGACAGAAGACGCTCCTCAATGCTCCGGGCCAACTCTAGGCTCTGATAGTAGTCAGTCGTACCGTTCGCCACTATAAGAATGCCAATGTCTGGAACTAGACCATGGCAAAACCTACGCGTCATCTCCTCAGGGTCAGCAACTAGACTAGGAGAGAAACGGCTCAGGCGACTAAACTCTGCCGTATACTCGTCGACAGAACGGTTCCCCTGCTGGATGTTCTGGAATCGTAGCTCCACGGCTACCCTAGCGGTGGTCGAGAAGAATTTCTTCTTGAACTGGGTCTTGAACTGGTCCCAAGTGGCCCTCCCTCTCGCGAATAGCGGCTCATTCCGGAACTAGACTCCTGTCAAGTCTGTCAGCAGAAATCCCGTTGCCTTGACCTGGAGGTCATTCGGCAACCTAGCTCCAAGGAGCTTCCTTTCTACTGAGTCTAGCCAGTCATCTGCTACAACTATGCCCTCAGTCCCTAAGAACTCCTTGGGGTTCAGACCCGTGAAGTCTTTGATCGTCCCCGCTCTCTGTCGTGGCTCTACAGGTGGTAGAACCATGGTACGTTCCTCAGAACGCTCCATGCTCTGGCGGAGTAGGGTGGTCTGCTCCTGATGGGTTGTTAGGAACCCCTGGATCAGAGTGAGCAGTTGGTTCCCGTCGAGTGTGACGGAAGCCTGGGTAGGTATAGTGATAGGTGGTGGTGGGAGTATCGGGTCCTGCTGGGACTGTGATGTGGAAGGTGGTGGAGGCATCTGGGTTTGTGGATCTGTGGAGTGGAAGAATATGGTAGATGAAGGTGGAGGTATATCGGTCAACTGGTCAGCTGACTGGATAGGGAGTGTGCCATTCTCTGGTGTGACATACTGGGATGAACGAGTAAGCACCATCTAAATAAAATAAAAAGGACTTATAAGGACTTTTTAAAGTAAACAATCATAAACAAGAAAATCTAATTATAATAGCAAGCATGTGATGTATTTTCAATGTTGCAATCCTAGTATTCCTCTAGGTGTTCTAAGCGTCATTCCTAATGTTGTCTAATTACCTTAAGTTCCAAATTACAGGCAAGCTTGGTACAATAACGAAACCAAACAACTTAGTCAGACGACCTGCATGGGCCACCATTAAAAACATGTCACGACCCGCTACCCAAATTGTTGGGCCGGGCCGAGTCATGTCCAGCCTACGCTTGAGATAAGCACAGTAAGCTGTTCTATAGATCACAAGATAATACTAAATGTGCTAACAGTTCTATAAGTAAAGAAGAGTCATAAATGCTCCAAACAAAAAAGTCATCTCATATAATAATAAGTCCAAGTACAAGTCTGAAAAGTAAAACTGGATACAGGTCCTTACAAAATACATAGTCTAAAACATGACTACTCTCAAAAGTCTAAAGCAAATAGACAACTAGACGAGGTTCCCCGCAGGTACATCCTCGTAAGGCAAAGCCTGGTCCTCGGCAGTAACTCCATAATACGAATCACAGAGCAACTCCTCCTCAGTAAGTATACCTATAACGTTATCCTGTCAGGACGGAAGTAAGTACTGTTTCTAGCAAACTAATATACGAAATATGAAATGAACAGGAATGTAATAAACTGGAGTCATGGCACATCATAATCTATCATGGCAAGGACACATATGTCATAGAGACAGATGTATATGCAATGTTTAAAACTGTAGCAGGTACGTGATCGTCAATAGGTGTACAATGTGCAGGGGCACATAATGAAATGTACTTTCGTACAAGTGTAAAGGCGATAGATGTACATACGCACAAATACATCTTTGAGATAAAGGCCTATGGCGCAGTAACATATAAAATGAAACTTTGCTCGGTACTGTAAGGGGGCATAATCACGTACTCAACTATCAGTTTTCCCATAACCCAGATTCTAATCATGTGAGAGATATAAAACTGTTCTAAACATGGTAGTGACTGAAAGTACAACATGTGAAGATTTAACTTGCTACCCCAAGGATCAGTATTTAACATGGTTGGATTCGCAGTTCATTGATGTAACAGTATGTAAAGTTTGTAGAAAGTACTTGCCTTTAGCAAAGCAAAATAGTGATAAAAATGCTATAGATGTCTGGTAACTCGTCACTGTAGAAATAAATACATAAACTTAGTTTTTACACTAAGTTAAACACTAAGACACTAGTAGTGCAACACGACTTTCTAACTGGACGCCTAGCCAAATGGTGACTTTAGCATAGGAGACCAATATGGGGTGACACAAATACTCAAACTAACTTTCTAGGGCCTTTACACTAGTGCGGGGTGAGCTCCAATAAGTCTATAACTCAAAACAACACAAAATACTGAAAGTCGTAATTATTCAATAAATAAATCAAACTGTACACTATGTTCCAACAATTTTTGAGGTAGACAAAAAGCTCAATTTTACATAAAATAAAGGACCAAAATGATCCTTGTTAATTATAGAAATTTATACTAATTTTTCTGGAATTTATAAACCCTCATAAATATTTATTAAAAATTAGCAAACATAAATATACTGAAAATGAGTTCTGTTTTCCTTTTTTTTATAAAATACCAACGGCACTTAATAAATGCTGGAAAAATTATAATAAATTGTCTAAATTAACAGAGTATTTAAATATAATTTTTCCCAGAGTTTTACAGTACTTAAAATATATATATATAAATTCAAAAACAGCAAGCAACAGTTTCTGGAAATTAATTAATTAATTATTTACTATTTTTGTCCATGTATTCGAATTGAACCGAAGTCCAGATACATGACCCAGAGCCATGAATCAAGTCCAATATGACTTGTATAGACTCTGAATGTATTAGACACAACTGAGCCCAAAAACCCATGCTAGGCTTGGACATCAATTGGTCATAACAAATAAAATACAGGAATGTAAATAATAATAATATATTTTTAAAGTGGCAAAAATATACAAGTCACAAAATTATATAATAAAATTAATCTTGTAAAATTTTACATAACAATATTTTGCATAAGATAGAATTTTAAAATACATATATAAATGTATAACAACAATATTTATATATATATATATATATATATATATATATATATATATATATTTTTTTTTTTTCTTTATATACATATATATATATATATATATATATATATATATATATATATATATATATATATATATATATATATATATATATATATATATATATTATATATATATATGTATATTTAATATATATATAATGGATATATATATACATATATTAAATATATATATATATATATATATATATATATATATATATATATATATATATATATATATATATATATATATATATATATACAAATATTGTATACATATATATAATAGTATGTATATAATAATATATACACACATGAACCACATATACATATATACATATTTATACATAAATACATTTTACACTTATAAAATAAAATATAAAATATAAAATATATATATACATATACAAATACTGTATATATACATATATAACAGTATATATATATATAATAATAATATATAGAAAAAATATATATAATAATAATAATAATATATAGACTTAAATACATATATACATATATATATATATATATATATATATATATATATATATATATATATATATATATATATATATATATATATATATATATATATATACATATATATATATATATGTATATATAATAAAATAAAATAAAACAAAAAGAAAACAAAAATAGAGGGGGTGGGGGTTCGAGCTCGGCCTAGGGGGGTCGGGTTCTTGGGCTCGGTCGGGCTGGCCAGGGGGTCAGCCCGAGTTGTGTGTTAGGGGTAGGGTTTGGTTTAGATTTATTTAGGTTTTTAGGTTATGGGTTTTAAACCCGATAAACCAAATCCGAACCCGTTAGTTAGTTCGAATTTTAATCTCGTATCCTCGTGTCCTGACAGTTAGGGACACGAGTCTTGTATCAGTGCCAAGCACGACACGCACGAGTCCTAATACGCGTGTCCGAGCACAGGGTTGGGGTTGTCGTGTCCGGGCGAACTACGTGTGTCGATTTGAGACACGTACGACACGAAATAGAGGTGGATACGTACGTGTCCGGCGCTTGGGTTGCTGTCGAGGAGGCGATCGGGGGTTGTAGGCATCGTGGCGGTGGCGCTTAGGTGGCGCTGGGTCCGTCTCGGCGTGGCGCGTCGAGTGGTGGCGGTTGTGGGCGGTGATGGTCGCTGTGGGGGGCGGTGCTGCACTCGCCGGAGTTAGGGTTAGGGTTTAGGCTTTCGTCGGGGACGAAGGGGTCAGGGTAGTCGAGGGTGAACTAGAGTTAGGGCTTAGGGTCTGGGGGTTATATATAGGGGAAGAGGAGGTCGGTTGGGGCTGTGGGCTGGCCGGAAATAGCGGGGAAGTCGGTGGTCGGTCGTCGGCAGCTGGCGGTCGTCGAGAGCAGTTGGGAGGAGAGAGAGAGAGAGAACGGGGGGAGGGTAGGTAGGTTAGCAGCTAGGTCCTTAGGATTTAGGAATTTGCATAACAATCCCAAACCAAATAGTTTGCAAATATCATTTGCAAACTCCTATTAAAATAATTAATTCATTTACAAATCGATATTAAAACAAATTTAAATATTACAAAACGATATTAAAATAATTCAGTTAATTATAAAATAATATATTTTAACTTAAAAACTATTTAAAAATTATTTAAAAATTCTAGAAAAATACCTAAAATTGTAATAAATTATTTTAAAGCTACGTATGTCATTAGCAACTAATTAACACTAATTAAATTAAATTTAAAAAACAGGGGCTAACAACCGTGAAGTCGGACGATCTGCTTGAGGTACATCTCTGCTAGCTGAGCCGTCGACTGACCAACTCTGAATGGAAGAAAGTGAGCCACCTTCGTGAGCCGGTCAACTATAACCCAAATAGCATCTCTACCGGCCGGGGACCTAGGTAATCCATTCACGAAATCCATGGTTATATGCTCCCACTTCCATTCTGGAATCGGCAAGGGCTGAAGAAGTCCAGCTGGCCTCTGATGTTCAGCCTTGACTTGTTGGCAAACCAAACACCGAGAGACAAACCGAGCTATCTCCCTCTTCATGCCATTCCACCAAAAGTGCTGACGGATATCTCGGTACATCTTCGTGCCACCGGGATGAATTGAATACTGAGAACTATGAGCTTCGGTCATGACTTCCTGTCTGATATCTCCACTGGGTACACAAAGACGCTTACCATGTCAAAGTGTACCGTCTTCATGAATGCATAATTCTGGTCTTCGCCCTGCTACACATTCTGTCCTAAGCCGCTGAAGCTTAGAATCTGATGACTGAGCTATCTTGATTCTCTCAACTATACTGGACTGAACTTGGATGCTGGCCATCAATGCCACACTGGTAGGAAGGATAACTTCTATACCCATCTTCTGAAGATCTGCTAACAATTCTGGTTACGCTGTCAGAAAATAGGCTCCGGCTCTCCTGCTCAATGCATCTGCAACAACATTGGCTTTTCCAGGATGATACTGCAGGTTGACATCATAATCCACAAGCAGCTCTAGCCATCTTCTCTGACGTATGTTCAGATCCTTCTGAGTGAACACATACTTCAGGCTCTTATGGTCGGTGAAAATCTTCACCCTATCTTCATACAAGTAGTGTCTCCAAAGCTTGAGTGCAAACACTACTGCTGCCAGTTCCAAGTCGTGGGTCGGGTAATTCCACTCATGGTCACGAAGTTATCGTGACGCATAAGCTATTACCTTCCCATGCTGCATCAAAACACATCCTAAACCTCTGCATGAAGCATCACAGTACACTAAAAATCCTCCGGTCCCATCTGGAAGTGTGAGAATGGGTGCTGTCATCAAGCCTCGCTTCAACTTCTCAAAAGAATCCTGACATTCCGCTGTCCAAGCAAACTACACATCCTTGCGGGTTAACTGCGTCAGTGGTGCTGAAATCCGAGCAAAGTTCGAAACAAATCGCCGGTAGTAGCCGGCCAATCCAAGAAAACTGTGAACTTCTGCAACTGTGCTAGGCACCGGCCACGTCTCAATAGCCACGATCTTCTGGGGATCCACTTCTACTCCTCCTCTGGTGATGATATGACCCAAATATGAAATACGATCAAGCCAGAACTCGTATTTAGTAAACTTGGCATACAACTGGTGCTCTCGGAGAATCTGGAGGACAACTCTGAGATGCTGCTCATGCTCTGCTTCTCTCTTGCTATAGACCAGGATGTCGTCTATGAACACAATCACGAACTGATCCAAATAAGGCATGAAGTTGCGATTCATGAAGTCCATGAATACAGCCGGCACATTGGTTGCTCCAAATGGCATCACAAGGAACTCCCAATGCCCATATCTAGACCTGAAAGCTGTCTTCGGGATGTCCTGCTCTCTGACTCTGATCTGATGATATCCTGAGCGCAAGTCGATCTTCGAGAATACTGCTGCCCCCTTGAGTTGATCAAACAAGTCATCTATCCTCGGGAGAGGGTATCTGTTCTTGATTGTCACTGAGTTCAAGGTACGATAGTCAACACATAATCTGGACGTACCATCCTTCTTTTTCACAAGAAGTATCGGGGCTCCCCAAGGCGATCCACTAGCACGAATGAATCCCTTGGTCCTGAGTTCTTCAATCATTTTGTACAATATCTCCAATTCTGACGGTGCCATCTTGTAGACTCTCTCTGACACAGGTGCGGTCCCGGGGATCAAGTCTATGGTGAACTCGATCTCTCGTTCTGGCGGCATTCCTGGAAGCTCTTCTGGAAAAACATCTGGAAACTCCTCGACGATCCGGGAAAACTGTACTGCTGTTACTGCCATCCGCAATACGGGAGGAGAAGGTTCAACTTCGCCTCGGGAAAAAAAAACTCCGGCTCGCCTGGTATGCTAAAAACAACCCTGCCAATATGGCAATCTATCCTGGCATACTGGTCCCTCAACCAATCCATCCCTAAGACCATATCATAATCGGCCATCGATAATTCTATCAACCTAGCGAAAAACTCTCTACCGCTAACTACGACCCGACACAAGGAAAACACTCTATCTACTCCCACAAGACCGTTACCAGTAAGTATATTGAGCCTTACTGATAATGACTCGGGCTCCAGTCCTATCCGTGTCGTGAATCGTGCAGACATAAATGAATGCGAGGCACCAGAATCAAGTAATACTGAAGCTGGAAAGGTGTTGACGAGAATAGTACCTGCCACTACCTCACCGGGTACTATTCCTTCCTCTTCCATGGTCTATGCCAGCACTTGACCATTCCCTCTGGGTGCGGGTCCCCTCTGCTGAAAATTTCTCTACCTGCTCTGGATCAGGGCTTGGGCACACTGCTGCGGTCTCTGCTGCTGGAATACCTGGGCCTGCGTCAGCAATGGCCTCGAGAACGGGTACTACAGCTGCTGCTGTTGCTGGACTGGTGCTGGTCCTCTAACTGAAGGACTAGAGAAGGCCGATGAACTCCCCCTGTTCGGGCAGTTCCCAACCCTGTGGTCCGGGGCACCACAAACCAAGCACAAACCCTGTGCTCTACGACACTCTGATACCACATGCCCTGGTTTCCCGCAGTGTGAACATCCCACTGCGGAAGACTGCTTCTGCTTTAGCTGCTGAGGGTGCATCGGGGTGGAATGCTGAACCGACGTCACTGAGGCCGCCCACCTCGGAGCTCCAATGGTCAAAGCCCTGGCTGCCGGGGCTGGGGCTGACGACTGGTTCATCTGGCTATGGGATCGCTTTCGACCTCCGGTCCTATCCACGATCCTCTGAGAGGTATATTCATGCCTCCGGGCTGCCCTTAGTACTGCATCAAAGGTCTGATGCTCAAACTGCTCTACCGCCAACAAAATCTCTAGGTAGAGCCCCTGCTGGAACCGTTGGGCTCTATCGAACTCGGTCGCCACCAAGGTAGGAGCAAACCGACTAAGCCTGGAGAACTCGACCGCATATCCATCGATCGTCCTGTCCATCTGCTTCAGATTGGTGAACCTCGTCTGTAGATCATACCGAGCTACAGCATCAAAATACTTGGTCTGGAATCTCTCCCTGAATACTGCCCAGGCAATAGGGGCCACTAATCCAACGGCCTGCGCCGCCCACCAGCTGCGGACAAGATCTAATAGTTGTAGGCGCACCACGGCCACCTTCTCGTTCTCTGGAGTCCTAGCTGCTTCTAGAATCACCTCTGTGTCCTGAAGTCATGCATCTGCAGCGATCGTATCTTTACTGTCGTCGAAGAAGGGAGGGTTCAAGCCCTCAAAGCTGTTGGCTGCGTTATTACCCTGATGACCTCCTCTGGTCAAAGCGTCTGCCACCGCCTGGTACAAGACATCTCCTCGATGATCCTGGGAAGCTAATAATGACCTAATGAGACCCACCAAAGTGCCATCATCAGGCTCTACAGGCTGGACGGGCTGAACTGGTGGCTCTCCTCCAGTAGGCATGACTCTGGAGGCTACTCCTGAATGTTGGGCTTGATCTCCGGGTTGCTGCTGGTACACGGGAGGTGCTCCGCCTTGCTGATCGGCAGGTCCAGGAACAATGCCGCTGAAGAAGACGACATAGGGAATAATAAGGAAGGACCATGACAGATCAACGATACAAGCATGTGATCAGGTCAAGATTACAGGGATTCAGAAGATACAAGCAGAGATCAAGGGCGAGTGTTGATTAAGACATCTATTCGATAAACCCTCATATATCTTGATTTACAAGACCTGCATGGGCCACCACTTAAACCATGTCACGTCCCAGAACCAGAATACTGGGGAGCGGGAACGTACATAGCTAGCTACGTATATTGAAGTACAACCCACCTCGCTATACGGTCACGGCTGTCGAGATACATGAGGGTTTAACTACAAGCCATCAGTCTCCTATTGTCATAAGCAAGTCTATTGTCTCAATCTCAAGCAAGGAATAACAGTTCAAGATGTCAGAGCACCAAAAATATAATAGTAAGGCGTCCCATACTTTACATATTCGGATGATTATGAAGCTAGTCGTATAAAATGTCAAGACTAGCAAGAGTTCTGGTTATACATGATCAACCCTAGGATTTGTCAATCATGTTACAGCCCGTAGGCAGACAGTAAATAAAGGTGCAATACGAGTTAACACATGCTCGCCGGCTAAACGCCTCAAAAGAATAATTTTTACAATAAAGTGGAAGGACAAAAAGAAACCCACTCATTGCCAGAATTACGCCTGGTGGTCACCATCTGGCTGGAAGACAGGTGGATCCTCTGGTGCTGCTCCGATATCTGGCCACACAAAACCAGCTGGGTCAGACCCCAGAAAGAGCAAGTGCCACAAAGGAGGCTTCGCTTAGGAACTAAAACTAGTATATCACAACAGAATATTAAAGGTAATAAATAAAGAACTGATAATAATAGAGATAACAACAGTAAACTGAGTACGAGAAAACCATTCAAGTAGCCAGTTCACAACCCTTAAATCAAACAAGGACCGGGGTTGCAGCCCTTCACCTGAATAGAAACCCGTCTCAAATACTATTGGTACAGTGAAGACAATAAACGAAAAGGGGACACAGAACTGCTCCGGGAGCCAGGTTACAACCCTTAAACCAAACAAGGACCGGGGTTGTAACCCTTCGCCTGAACAGAACTGGACCTCCGATCTTTATCGCTAAGGCCAGTATAAATAATTATGGTATTACGGTAAGGTAAAACATGACGAACATGACATGGGGTTGCAATAAGACAATAAACGAAGAGAGAACACAGAACTACTCCGGAAGCCAGGTTACAATCCTTAAACCAAACAAGGACCGGGGTTGTAACCCTTCGCCTGAACAGAACTGGACCCCTGATCGTTATTGTTAAGGCAAGCATCAATAAGCATGTCATGTCACAATCTTGCACAGGATCAGGATAAGACTAAGCTGGAATAAACTCCATCCAATCAATCACGGCCAATCAAGAGTACGGCTTGATACTTTTAACTAACTAGGGTTATCACAGGCCTAGTTATTAGCAAGATGCAATGAGATTATCCCAACAGCCACAAGCCCTGCAGACCATCCGGTTACCCAGGTCGAATGTCCGTTTATGAAGAATGCAACACGTGACTGTGTGCTGAAAATGTGCCCTACTTGTCGATAGGCTACAAGTCCACTTAATGCGTCCAGATAACGGGATTGCCTGTAGCTGGAAATCTCTTCATGTCTACTGAATTATTCTAGTTTATTAGCCTTAGTCAATTACTGTAGGTATCCCTGACCGTGGTACTCAGGGATCCCTATCCTAGACATGAAGCAAGACAGTACTGGTTTATTTGTACAAACACAATTGCCCACGGTGTCCAGGTCATTCAATTTTGTCAAGACATGCTAGCCGTCGCAACATCATTCGAGATATATGTCAAATTTACTGTCAAGAGTGTGCCACGACGGGCTACTATCATGTCATGTCATTCGTCAAAAGTGTACCACAACGGGTCACCATCGTGTCATGGAACATATTTAATATTAACATTTAACCTGGTATAAGCATATATTCAATAACTAAATATAAAAAGGGTGCAAGAGCTGTGGAGGAATCATACGGCTCAGGGGAGACGGGACATAACTTCCACATACGAACCCAAAATGAGGTGCTCCAGAGATATTCGGAAGGGCAAGACAAAGATCTAAAACTTTCATGTTTTAAGTTTTTCGAAATTCTGGCTAGAAAATAGCTAAACTAGGCAAAAACTGTCATTCTGTGCACTTTTTACGCCAAAAATTTAATTCTGCGTAAAATACGCAAAAGGGGAGGGTTCCAGCGTAAAATTTCACATTATGGGTACCATCCAGCGTAAAATACGCAATTTCATGGTTTTCTGCGTAAAATCTTACATTCTGGATGCCATCCAGCATAAAATACACAATTTTAAGATTTTCTGCGTAAAATCTTACATTCTGGATGTCATCCAGCATAAAATTTTACATTCTTGATGCCATCCAGCGTAAAATCTTACTCAGCCGACATAAAAAATTCAGAAAACTTGTTTTGGCCATACAAACTTCATTTTAACTCGAAATGAGGTGAATAAAAAACCAAATTCATACAAAATTTCGTACTCTTGCTCATGGAACTATTAGTTTTCAAAAATAACAAGTTTTAGTAGATCAAAACCAAGAAAAACTCCATGAACTCATGAAATCCCAAGTTACAACGTAGATCTCGAAGAATCTATCCATAAAAATTAAAAACTCCAAGTTCTAAAGAGGCTTATAATTATGTAAAGAAGAGAATGGAACAATAAAACTTGAGATCTATCATAAAGCAAGTTGCACTTGCCTAGGGCTCTTGGGTGTAGGTGGAGAGTAATGGTGAGGAAGAAGAAGAGTGAACGAGGAGAGAGAAAGAGTGTTGGGTTAATAAATAGGGATGGTGGTGGTAGGTAAGGGTTCTCCCTTTGGTTCATGATGAACCAATAAGCAACCCAAGCCGAACCAAGCCAGGAGACATGCAATACGAGTCAGATACGTACACGTATCCCAAAATATGTAATACGAACTATGGTCATCACAAGATATGTTCACCAAGATTCTATCAAGGAAAAAGTTTGAATTCTGCAGGCAGATCGTCGGGATGACGACCTCCTCCACATATTTATGAAGTGGAAGAAATGTTAGAGTGGGTGGGGTTCCCAACCTATGTGGAGAATACCCCAGAGAGCGACGAGCGCCATCCGTGTGTCGGAGAAGCTCGAAAAGTGCATGGATCCTATTTTGGAACATATATGGTAAGAAAATATATGATTGGATTTATATATTTACTTTGATCATATATTTATGATTGGACCCTTCATATAGTAGCTTTCGATATAATTGGGCTTCCAATTATGGCAAGCCAATTATGATTGAATTTCCATTAAATATATGATTGATGCATATTGGAAGTTTCCATATATATTGGTCTTCCATGTATAGATTACCAAGGGCTTGTAAAAGGGTGATGCATCTAGTTGAAAACTCATCTCAAAATAAGAGTGCTTTACAATCTTTGAGAGAGAGAGGATTAAGGACTATTGTGAAGGAGAGATTGCTTCGAATAATTTTTTGGCATCTCTTGTTCTTCGGAGTCCGTAAACAATTTTTCTTCTTCTTTCAAGTGAGTTGTGGCGATCCGTATTAGATCGGGAGGAGCTTGTAGAGGGTGTATTCTCTTTATTCTATTAGTGGAGGTTCTTCTGGGTTGGACTCTGATCGTCCCGTGGTTTTTCCCGAAAGAATTTTCCACGTCAAATATTTTTGTGTCTGCGATTGTGTTTGACATTTTTGGTTTGTGTGCTTTTGCTCGGTTCTCTCGTTGAACTTTCTGGTTTGGAAAAATGGTTTTCGTGTTTTGTTCCCAAACTTCCATGTATACTGTTGCAGTGAAAGAAGAAACGAGATTCGAGGCCATGCCGATTACTGCCATAATCGACCTATTTTCTACTCAGGCCTTTCTTTTAGGCGGGCGCATTTTGTAGTGTAAATTCGATAAATGGCGTGGTTATACAACCACCGCTTCAAGCGGAGAGCGTACGAGTTCGAGCTTCAGAGTTAAAAAAAATGCTCTTTTTTCTTAAAATATAATTATTTCTTAGTAGTGCTTGATATTTAATTGAGGGGGTTTTATGCAAAAAAATTCAGAGGAGAAGGACTAGGCGATCGAAGAAGCTACAGATGAAGAACTCCAAGTTGAAGGTGAAATCATGTCATCTCTGTTTAAAAAAATTGACATCTTTATTTTTTCCCCTTTTGGAGTGTGTGTCATGTCCGATACACGATGCGATACGGACAAGACACGGATTTTTTGAGTGTCCAATACGACGAACATGTTACAATTGATCGGAGTATGCGATTGATTAATTGGATGACAAAACCAGAAAAAGGAACAAGAATTTCAGTTAATTAATAAGTATCTATGTATTGGTGATGGAAAATGTTAGAAAATTTTGAATTTTTTTTGTTAGACCCCTCATAAGTCCTAAGTGAGAGCTTTTGCCTTGTAGCACTGGGATAGTATGACACTCTCCTTTTAATTTCTATTAGTATTAGAGCATCATTAGTAGTTGGGACCCTCAAATGCAATTTGGGGTCCAAAATTTCAAAAAAAGGTAAATGTAGAATGGGTTGAATTTGTATGAGAATAGTAGAAAATGATAAAGTGAGCTCCGGTCCCAAAGATTGTGTGGTCAAAAATTGATATGAAAATAAATAAATAATGTAAGGCTTAATTGCACTTTGCTACACTCAAATATTTCGCTTTTTCAACTTGATACCCTAAACTTTTTTTTGTAACAAGTTGATACCCAAAAACAATTTGGGACAAAAATACCCCTGCTCAAACCTTAAAATTACCCCCCTCCCCCCAACCCCCCTCCCCCACTCCGGCTACCCCCTCCCTCCCACTCCGCCTCCCCTCCGGCCACCTCCTCTCCCGCGTCCGGCCAACCCCCCTACCCCCACCGCCGCCTGCCGCCGCGGCGGTGGCTGTCACACCCCAGAACCAGAATACTGGAGAGCGGGGGCAGACATAGCCAGCTACGTATATTGAAGTACAACCCACCTCGTTATACGGTCACGGCTGTCTAGATACATGAGGGTTTAACTACAAGCCATCAGTCTCCTATGGTCAAGAATAAGCCTATTGTCTCAATCACAAGCAAGTAAGTAAATGTTACAAGATGTAAGACCACCAAATATACAATAGTAAGGCATCCCAAACATTATATATTTAGCTGATCATGAAGCTAGTTGTTACAAAATGTCAGGACTAGAAAGAGTTTAGTCATACATGATCAACCCTAGGATCTGTCAATCATGTTACAGCCCGTAGGCAGACAGTAAGTAAATACAATCGAGCTAACAAGTGCTCGTCGGCTAAACGCCTCAAAAGAATAATTTTATAATGAAGTGGGAGAACAAAAGAAACCCACTCGTTGCCAGGGTTACGCCTGGTGGTCACCATCTGGCTGGAAGGTCAGTAGATCCTCTGGTGCTGCTCCAACATCTAGCCATACAAAACCAGCTGGGTCAGACCCCAAAAAGAGCAAATGCCACAAAGGAAGCTTCACTTAGGAACTAAAACCCGCAAATCATAATAGAATATAAAGATAATAAATAAAGAACTGATAATAATAGAGATAACAACAGTAAACTGAATACGAGGAAACTATTCAAGTAGCCAGGTCACAACCCTTAAACCAAACAAGGACCGGGGTTGTAACCCTTCACCTGAATAGAAATCCATCTCAAATACTATTGGTACAGTGAAGACAATAAACGAAGAGAGGACACAGAACTGCTCCGGGAGCCAGGTTACAACCCTTAAACCAAACAAGGACCGGGGTTGTAACCCTTCGCCTGAACAGAACTGGACCCCCGATCATTATTGTTAAGACAAGCATCAATAAGCATGTCATATCACAATCTTGCACAGGATCAGGATAAGACTAAGCTGGAATAAACTCCATCCAATCAATCACGGCTAATCAAGAGTACGGTTTGATACTTTTAACTAACTAGGGTTATCACAGGCCTAGTTATTAGCAAGATGCAATAAGATTATCCCAACAGCCACAAGCCCTACAGACCATCCGGTTACCCAGGTCGAATGTCCGTTTATGAAGAATGCAATACGTGACTGTGTGCAGGAAATATGCCCTACTTGTAGGTAGGCTACAAGTCCACTTAATGCGCCTAGATAACGGGATTGCCTGTAGCTGGGAATCTCTTCATGAAGCAAGTTGCACTTGCCTAGGGCTCTTGGGTATAGGTGGAGAGTAATGGTGATGAAGAAGAAGAAGAGTGAATGAGGAGAGAGAAAGAGTGTTGGGTTAATAAATGGGGATGGTGGTGGTAGGTAAGGGTTCTCCCCTTGGTTCATGATGAACCAATAAGCAACCCAAGCTGAACCAAGCCGAACCAAACAAGTCGAACCAAGCAAGGAGACATGCAATACGATTCAGATACATACATGTATCCCAAAATACGTAATACGAACTATGGTCATCACAACTCTACCCACCTTAAAAGAATTCCGTCCTCAGAATTTAATCAAGAGGCTAGAGATGCAAGGACAAGCTATACTAATCACAGACAAGCTATACTAGTCTAGCAATCAAACAATTATCCATGCAAGCAAGGAATCGAAGGCATGAGGCATAAGAAGGATATTATACCTCACGAGTCAAACAGGTCGGGATATCGCGATCGGATATTATCCTCACGCTCCCACGTTGACTCACCCAAAGAGTGATGACCCCAAGCAACTCGGACTAACTTGATAGTCTTGTTCTTGAGTATCTTCTCTCTCCGGTCCAATATGGACACGAGCCTTTTCTCATACGAAAGGTCGGTACCAACAACCAATTCCGAATGATCCTGGATATAGCTCGGGTCCGGGATATACCGTCGTAGTTGGGATACATGGAACACGTCATGCATCTCATACAGAGACGGCGGAAGAGCGAGACGATAGGACACATCTCCTACTCGCTCCAAGATATCGAACGGCCCTATATAACTAGGACTAAGCTTTCCTCGTACGTCGAAACGAATGATGCCACGGTTAGGCGAGATCCTAAGGAATACATGGTCGCCGACAAAAAATTCAAGGGAACGCCGATGAGAATCGGCCCAATGGCATTGGCGATCTTGTACAATACGAAGATGATCTCTAACTCTCCTGACCACCTCGACTGTCTGAGTGATTAACTCGGGACCAAGCATCTGTATTTCTCAAATATCGTTCCATGCTAGTGGGGATCTGTACTTCCTACCATATATTGCCTCGAATGGTGCCATCTGGATGCTAGCTTGGAAACTGTTGTTGTACGAGAACTCCACCAGGTACAGGTGATCTTCCTACGAACCGTCGAAGTCGAGCGTACAAGTTCTCAACATATCCTCAAGAGTCTGGATCGTACGTTCCGACTGATACTGCAGGTTGACATCATAATCCACAAGCAGCTCTAGCCATCTTCTCTGACGCATGCTAAGATCCTTCTGAGTGAACACATACTTCAGGCTCTTATGGTCGGTGAAAATATTCACCATATCTCCATACAAGTAGTGTCTCCAAAGCTTGGTGCAAACACTACTGCTGCCAGTTCCAAGTCGTGGGTCGGATAATTCCTCTCATGGTCACAAAGTTGTCGTGACGCATAAGCTATTACCTTCCCATGCTACATCAAAACACATCATAAACCTCTGCCTGAAGTATCACAGTACACTGAAAATCCTCTGGTCCCATCTGGAAGTGTGAGAATGGGTGCCGTCATCAAGCCTCGTTTCAACTTCTCAAAAGAATCCTGACATTCTGCTGTCCAAGCAAACTGCACATCCTTGCGGGTCAACTGCGTCAGTGGTGCTGAAATCCGAGCAAAGTCCGAAACAAATCGCCGGTAGTAGCCGGCCAATCCAAGAAAACTGAGAACTTCTGCAACTGTGCTAGGCACTGGCCATGCCTCAATAGCCACGATCTTCTGGGGATCCACTTCTACTCCTCCTCTGGTGATGATATGACCCAAATATAAAATGCGATCAAGCCAAAACTCGCATTTACTGAACTTGGCATACAACTGGTGCTCTCGGAGAATCTGGAGGACAACTCTGAGATGCTGCTCATGCTCCGCTTCACTCTTGCTATAGACCAGGATGTCGTCTATGAACACAATCACGAACTGATCCAAATAAGGCATGAAGATGCGATTCATGAGGTCCATGAATACAGTCGGCGCATTGGTTGCTCCAAATGGCATCACAAGGAACTCCTAATGCCCATATCTAGACCTGAAAGCTGTCTTCGGGATGTCCTGCACTCTGACTCTGATCTGATGATATCCTGACCGTAAGTCGATCTTCGAGAATACTGCTGCCCCCTTGAATTGATCAAACAAGTCATCTATCCTCGGGAGAGGGTATCTGTTCTTGATTGTCACTAAGTTCAAGGTACGATAGTCAACACATAATCTGGACGTACCATCCTTCTTTTTCACAAGAAGTATCGGGGCTCCCCAAGGTAATCCACTAGCACGAATGAATCCCTTGGTGTTTTCCATAAATAAATTCACTTTATTTATTGTGTTTCTGGGAAAATTACAACCGTAGAAATCCGATCTAGAAGACGATCGCTTTATCCCTTGGACGATGCGAAGAAGAAAAGCTCTCAAAATTTCAACAGCAATTTAGATAGCTATGTATCTGTACAATGAATAAAAAAAAGAACTCTATTTATAGAGTCAAAAATAACTGAAAAGATAACTGTCTTCACAATCATGCATGAGTCGTATGCAAGTTACAGGACACGCGGGTGAGAGATCAGTGGCATGGCTGCCACGTACTCCAATTTGATGAAATCCACGCAGACTTGTTGAAGACAAAATTCACGCACACTTGGGTCAGAAAGCTTCAAAATCCACGCAGACTTGGGGCAGGAAGCTTCAGAATCCACGCAGACTTGAGGCAAAAAGCTTCAGAATCCACGCAGACTTGGGGGAAAAAGGCGCAAAATACACGCAGACTTGAGGCAGAAGGCTCAAAATATACGCAAGCTTGAGGCAGGAACATAGAAGTTCAAAATACACGCAGAGTTGAGTCAGGACTGCCAGCTGTCTTGATTCGACGTGCCTCGACTGACACAAAATCTCTGACATTGATTGCCTTTTCAGTCGCATTAAATGACAATAAGCTCTTTTGGTACGCCAACTTGACGAAGGCTGAGTCTTACTGAAGAAGATTTCAAAAATCACACAATAGTCGGCTGTGATCTCTCGAGTTCCGTGCATACGTGGCATACGAGGAGACATTCTTCGACTGTCGTGCTGTCAATCATAATGACACTCTGACAAATGATGAGCTGTCTCCCAGCGTAACTTTTAAATATTGTCCTGATCAACTCAGCGTGACTTTTAGACTCTGTCTTGATCAACTCAGCGTGACTTTTAGACTTTGTCCTGATCAACTCAGCGTGACTTTCATTTTTAAGGTCTACACTTGGTCCTGAGTTCTTCGATCATTTTGTACAATATCTCCAATTCTGACGGCGCCATCCCGTAGACTCTCTCTGACACAGGTGCGGTCCCGGGGATCAAGTCTATAGTGAACTCGATCTCTCGTTATGGCGGCATTCCTGGAAGCTATTCTGGGAAAACATCTGGAAACTCCTCGACGACCCGGGGTAACTGCACTGCTGCTACTGCCATCCGTAATACGTAAGGAGAAGGTTCAACTTCACCTCGAAAAAAGAAAAACTCCGGCTTGCCTGGTATGCTAAAAACAACCCTGCCAATATGGTAATCTATCCTGGCATATTGGTCCCTTAACCAATCCATCCCTAAGGCCACATCTTAATCGGCCATCGGGAATTCTATCAACCTAGCAGAAAACTCTCTACCGCTAACTACGACCCGACACGAGAAAAACACTCTATCTACTCCCACAAGACCGTTACCAGTAAGTATATTGAGCCTTACTGATAATGACTCGGGCTCCAGTCCTATCCGTGTCGCGAATCGTGCAAACATAAATGAATACGAGGCACCAGAATCAAATAATACTGAAGCTGGAAAGGTGTTGACGAGAATAGTACCTGCCACTACCTCACCGGGTGCTATTCCTTCATCTTCCATGGTCAAGGCCAGCACTTGACCATGCCCTCTGGGTGCGGATCCCCTCTACTGAAAATTCCTCTGCCTGCTCTGGATCAGGGCTTGGGCTTGGGCATACTGCTGCAGTCTCTGCTGCTGGAATGCTTGGGCCTACGTCGGCAATGGCCTCGGGAACGAGTACTGCAGCTGCTGCTACTGCTGGACTGGTGCTGGTCCTCTAACTGAAGGACTAGAGAAGGCCGATGAACTCCCTCTGTTCGGGCAGTTCCCAACCCTGTGGTCCGGGGCACCACAAATCAAGCACAAATCCTGTGCTCTACGATACTCTGATACCACATGCCCTGGCTTCCTGTAGTATGAACATTCCACTGCAGAAGACTGCTTCTGCTTTAGCTGCTGAGGGTGCGTCGGGGTGGAATGCTGAACCGACGTTACTGAGGCCGCCCGCCTCGGAGCTCCAATGGTCAAAGCCCTGGCTGCCGGGATTGGGGCTGACGACTGGTTCATCTGGCTATGGGATCGCTTCCGACCTCCGGTCCTATCCACGATCCTCTGGGAGGTATATTCATGCCTCCGGGCTTCCCTCAGTACTGCATCAAAGGTCTGATGCTCAAACTGCTCCATCGCCAACAAAATCTCTAGGTGGAGCCCCTACTGGAACCGCTGGGCTCTATCGAACTCGGTCGCCACCAAGGTGGGAGCAAACCGACTAAGCCTGGAGAACTCGGCCGCATATCCATCGACCGTCCTGTCCATCTACTTCAGATTGGTGAACCTCATCTGTAGATCATACCGAGCTACAGTATCAAAATACTTGGTCTGGAATCTCTCCCTGAATACTGCATAGGCAATAGGGGCCACTAATCCAACGGCCTGCATCGCCCACCAGCTGCGGGCAAGATCCAATAGCTGTAGGCGTACCACGGCCACCTTCTCGTTCTCTGGAGTCCAGGCTGCTTCTAGAATCACCTCTGTGTCCTGAAGCCATGCATCTGTAGCGATCGTATCTTCACTGCCGTCGAAGAAGGGAGGGTTCAAGCGCTTGAAGCTATTGGCCGCGCTATTACCCTGATGACCTCCTCTGGTCAAAGCGTCTGCCACCGCCTGGTGCAAGGCATCTCCTCGACGATCCTGGTAAGCTAATAATGACCTTATGAGACCCACCTAGTAGGCATGACTCTGGAGGCTACTCCTGAATATTGGGCTTGATCTCCGGGTTGCTTCTGGTCCACGGAAGGTGCTCCGCCTTGCTGATCGGCAGGTCCAGGAATAATGTCACTGAAGAAGACGACATAGGAAATAATAAGGAAGGACCAGGACAGATCAACGATACAAGCATGTGATCAGGTCAAGATTACAGGGATTCAGAAGATACAAGCAGAGATCAAGGGCGAGTGCTGATTGAGATATCTATTCGGTAAACCCTCACATATCTTGATTTATAAGACCTGCATGGGCCACCACTTAAACTATGTCACGCCCTAGAAACAGAATACTGGAGAGCGGGGGCGTACATAGCCAGCTACGTATATTGAAGTGCAACCCACCTCGCTATACGGTCATGGCTATCTAGATACATGAGGGTTTAACTACAAGCCATCAGTCTCCTATGGTCATAAACAAGCCTATTGTCTCAATCTCAAGCAAGGAATAACAGATATAAGATGTCAGAGCACCAAATATATAATAGTAAGGCGTCCCATACTTTACATATTCGGATGATCATGAAGCTAGTCGTACAAAATGTCAAGACTAGCAAGAGTTATGGTCATACATGATCAACCCTAGGATTTGTCAATAATGTTACAGCCCATAGGCAGACATAAATAAAGGTGCAATACGAGCTAACACGTGCTCGCCGGCTAAACGACTCAAAATAATAATTTTTACAATAAATTGGGAGGACAAAAAGAAACCCACTCGTTGCCAGGATTACGCCTGGTGGTCACCATCTGGCTGGAAGACAGGTGGATCCTCTGGTGCTGCTCCGATATCTGGCCACACAAAACCAGCTGGGTCAGACCCCAGAAAGAGCAAGTGCCACAAAGAAGGCTTCGCTTAGGAACTAAACCCAGCATATCACAATAGAATATTAAAGGTAATAAATAAAGAACTGATAATAATAAAGATAACAACAGTAAACTGAGTACGAGAAAACCATTCAAGTAGCCAGGTCACAACCCTTAAACCAAACAAGGACCGGGGTTGCAGCCCTTCACCTGAATAGAAATCCGTTAAACTGCTCTGGGAGCCAGGTTACAACCCTTAAACCAAACAAGGACCGGGGTTGTAACCTTTCGCCTGAACAGAACTGGACCCCCGATCTTTATCGCTAAGGCCAGTATAAATAATCATGGTATTAAGGTAAGGTAAAACATGACGAACATGGCATAGGGTTACAATAAGACAATAAACGAAGAGAGGACACAGAACTGCTCCGGGAGCTAGGTTACAACCCTTAAACCAAACAAGGACCGGGGTTGTAACCTTTCGCCTGAACAGAACTGGACCCCCGATCGTTATTGTTAAGGCAAGCATCAATAAGCATGTCATGTCACAATCTTGCAAAGGATCAGGATAAGACTAAGCTGGAATAAACTCCATCCAATCAATCACGGCCAATCAAGAGTACGGCTTGATACTTTTAACTAACTAGGGTTATCACAGGCCTAGTTATTAGCAAAATGCAATGAGATTATCCCAACAGCCACAAGCCCTGCAGACCATCCGGTTACCCAGGTCGAATGTCCGTTTATGAAGAATGCAACACGTGACTGTGTGCTAGAAATGTGCCCTACTTGTCAGTAGGCTACAAGTTCACTTAATGCGCCCAGATAACGGGATTGCCTGTAGCTGGGAATCTCTTCATGTCTACTAAATTATTCTAGTTTATTAGCCTTAGTCAATTACTGTAGGTATCCCTGACCGTGGTACTCAGGGATCCCTATCCTAGACATGGTGCAAGACAGTACTGATTTATTTGTACAAACGCAATCGCCCATGATGTCCAAGTCATTCAATTCTGTCATGACATGCTAGCCATTGCAATAGCACTCGAGATATATGTCAAATTCACTGTCAAGAGTGCGCCACGATGGGCCACTATCATGTCATGTCATTCGTCAAAAGTGTACCACAACGGGTCACCATCGTGTCATGGAACATATTTAAAATTAATATTTAACCTGGTAAAAGCATATATGCAATAACTAAATATAAACAGGGTGCAAGAGCTGTGGAAGAATCATGCGGCTCAGGGGAGACGGGACATAACTTCCACATACGAACCCAAAATGTGGTGCTCCAGAGATATTCGGAAAGGCAAGACAAAGATCTAAAACTTTCATGTTTTAAGTTTTTTGAAATTTTGGCTAGAAAATAGCTAAACAAGGAAAAAAAATAGTCATTCTGTGCACTTTTTACGCCAAAAATTCAATTCTGCGTAAAATACGCAAAAGGGGAGGGTTCCAGCGTAAAATTTCACATTCTGGGTACCATCCAGCGTAAAATACGCAATTTCGGGGTTCCCTGCGTAAAATCTTACATTCTGGATGCCATCCAGCGTAAAATACGCAATTTCAGGGTTCCATGCATAAAATCTTACATTCTGGATACCATCCAGCGTAAAATACGCAATTTCAGAGTTCCTTGCGTAAAATCTTACATTCTGGATGCCATCCAGCGTAAAATATGCAATCTCAGAGTTTTCTGTGTGAAATCTTACATTCTGGATGCTATCCTGAGTAAAATACGCAATCTCAGGGTTCCCTGCGTAAAGCCTTACATTCTGGATGCCATCCAGCGTAAAATACGCAATTTCAGGATTTCCTGCGTAAAATCTTACATTCTGGATGCCATCCAGCGTAAAATACGCAATTTCAGGGTTCCATGTGTAAAATCTTACATTCTGGATGCCATCCAGCGTAAAATTTTACATTCTGGATGCCATCCAGCGTAAAATCTTACATTATGGATGCCATCCAGCGTAAAATCTTACTCAGCCGACATAAAAAATTCAGAAAACTTGTTTTGGCCATAAAAACTTCATTTTAACTCGAAATGAGGTGAATCAAAAACCAAATTCATACGAAATTTTGTGCTCTTGCTCATGGAACTATTAGTTTTTGAAAATAACAAGTTTTAGTAGATCAAAACCAAGAAAAACTCCATGAACTCATGAAACCCCAAGTTACAACGTAGATCTAGAAGAATCTATCCATAAAAATTAAAAACTCCAAGTTCTAAAGAGGCTTATAATCATGTAAAGAAGAGAATGGAACAATAAAACTTGAGATCCATCATGAAGCAAGTTGCACTTGCCTAGGGCTCTTGGGTGTAGGTGGAGAGTAATGGTGAGGAAGAAGAAGAGTGAATGAGGAGAGAGAAAGAGTGTTGGGTTAATAAATGGGGATGGTGGCGGTAGGTAAGGGTTCTCCCCTTGGTTCATGATGAATCAATAAGCAACCCAAGCCGAACCAAGCCAGGAGACATGCAATACGAGTCAGATACGTATACGTATCCCAAAATACGTAATATGAACTATGGTCATCACATTATGCGGTAGAAAAACCAACAAGGCTATGCGGCTGGGAGACTTGCCGCATGAAAGTCATACGGCTAAGGCTGCCATGCGACTCGGAAACTGCTCATCTTCTCCACTTGTCCGAGAAGATTAGCCATGAAGTCCATGGCTTCAAGGCTCATAAACCTTCCGTTCGAAGTCGGAATTCAGACTTCCATAGGTCAAAATTGGTCAGAATGAAATTTTCTACGACATGGAACCATCAAAACTTGGAAATAACAATGTTAAGTAGATCAAAACCCAAAAAATCTGAAAATACTATAAACTTAGATCTACACAAATTGAGCCATGGAAATTAGAAATGCTAAATACTAAAGTGTGTTAGAATCTCGAGAGGAAAAGAATGGAACAATAAAAACAAAGTTCCTCCATGAAGCAAGCTGCACTTGCCTAAGCTCTCTCTCTCTCTCTCTCTCCTGGTGGTTGAAGAAGTAATGGTGGAGAATAATGAGGGAATTGATTAATAAGGAGGGTGGTGGTAGGTAGGAGGGTTCACCTTTGGTTCATGATGAACCAAAGCAACCAAGCACAGCCGTACCAACCCAAGAATAAATCAATCAATGAAATGCTAGAATAAATTAAGCAGGAAGACATGCAATACGGGTCAAATTATATATACATATACCAAGATACGCAATACGAACCACAGGCATTACAACTCTACCCACCTTAAAAGAATTCCGTCCTCGGAATTTAATTAAGAGGCTAAAGGGACAAGAACAAGCTATACTATTCACAGGCAAGCTATACTAATCAAGTAATCAGGTAATTATTCATGCAAGCAAGGAATCGAAGGCATGAGGCATAAGAAGATATTATACCTCACGAGTCAAACAGGTCGGGATATCGTGATCGGATATCATCCTCACGCTCCCACGTTGACTCATCCAAAGAGTGATGACCCCAAGCAACTCGGACTAACTTGATAGTCTTGTTCTTGAGTGTCTTCTCTCTCCGGTCCAATATAGACACGGGCCTCTCCTCATACGAAAGGTTGGTACCAACAACCAATTCCGAATGATCCAGGATGTGGCTCGGGTCCGGGATATACCGTCGTAGTTGGGATACATGGAACATATCATGTACCTCACGTAGCGACGGCGGGAGAACGAGACGATAGGATACATCACCTACTCGCTCCAGAATATCGAACGGTCCTATATACCTAGGACTAAGCTTTCCCCGTACGCCGAAACGAGTGACGCCACGGTTAGGCAAAATCCTTAGGAATACATGGTCACCGATCGAGAATTTAAGGGGACGCCGATGAGAATCGGCCCAATGACGCTGGCGATCTTGAGCAACTCGAAGATGATCTCTAACTCTCCTGACCACTTCAACGGTCTGAGCAATCATTTCCGGACCGAGCATCTGTCTCTCTCCAACATCGTCCCATGCTAGCGGGGATCGGCACTTCCTACCATACAGTGCCTCGAACGGTGCCATCTGGATGCTGGCCTGGAAATTATTGTTGTACGAGAACTCCACCAGGTGCAGGTGATCTTCCCATGAACCACTGAAGTCGAGTGTACATGACCGCAACATATCTTCGAGAGTCTGGATCGTACGTTCTGACTGGCCATCTGTCTGTGGGTGATACGCTGAGCTGAACTGGAGGCGAGTTCCCAAAATCTCTTGCAGGCTACGCCAAAAGTACGACGTAAATCTTGAATCTCTGTCCGAGGTGATACTGACTGGTACACCATGCAATCTGATAATCTGCCGGAGATACATTCCTGCTAGCTGAGCCGTCGACTGACCAACTCTGAACGGAAGGAAGTGAGCCACCTTCGTGAGCCGGTCAACTATAACCTAAATAGCATCTCTGCCAGCCGGGGATCTAGGCAATCCAGTCACAAAATCTATGGTTATATGCTCCCACTTCCATTCTGGAATTGGCAAGGGTTTAAGTAGTCCAGCTGGCCTCTGATGTTCAGCTTTAACTTGTTGGCAAACCAAACATCGAGAGACAAACCGGGCTATCTTCCTCTTCATGCCATTCCACCAAAAGTGCTGACGAATATCTCGGTACATCTTTGTACCGTCGGAATGAATGAAATACTGCGAACTGTGAGCCTCTGCCATGATCTCCTGTCTGATATCTCTACTGGGTACACAAAGACGCTTACCATGTCGAAGTGTACCGTCTTCATGAATACATAACTCTAGTCTGCGTCCTGCCTCACACTCTGCTCTGAGTCGCTGAAGCTTGGAATCTGCCGACTGTGCCATCCGGATCCTCTTGACTATACTGGACTGAACTTGCATGTTGGCCTTCAATACCACACTGGTAGGAAGGACAACTTCTATACCCATCTTCTGAAGATCTGCTAACAATTCTGGTTGCGCTGTCAGAAAATAGACTCTGGCTCTCCTGCTCAATGCATCTGCAACAATATTGGCTTTCCCAGGATGATAGTGCAGGTTGACATCATAATCCACAAGTAGCTCTAGCCACCTTCTCTGACGCATGTTAAGATCCTTTTGGGTGAAAACATATTTCAGGCTCTTGTGCTCGGTAAAAATCTCCATCCTATCTCCGTACAAGTAGTGCCTCCACAACTTAAGTGCAAACACTACTGCTGCCAGTTCCAAGTCATAGGTTGGGTAATTCCTCTCATGATCACGAAGTTGTCGTGATGCATAAGCTATTATCATCCCATGCTGCATCAGAACACATCCCAAACCTCTGTCTGAAGCATCACAATACACTGAGAATCTTCCGGTTCCATCTGAAAACGTGAGAATAGGAGCCGTCATCAAACCGCGCTTCAATTTCTCAAAAAAATCCTGGCACTCTGCTGTCCAAGCAAGCTGCACATCCTTGCGGGTCAACTGGGTCAATGGCGCTGAAATTTGAGCAAAGTCTGAAACAAATCGCCGGTAGTAGTCGGCTAAGCCAAGGAAACTACGAACTTCTGCAAAGGTGCTGGGTACTGGCCACGACTCAATAGCCACGATCTTCTGAGGATCCACTTCTACTCCTCCTCTGGTGATGATATGACCCAAGTACGAAATGCGATCGAGCCCAAAATTGCATCTACTAAACTTGGCATACAACTGGTGCTCTCTAAGAATCTGGAGAACAACTCGGAGATGCTGCTCATGCTCCGCTTCACTCTTGCTATAGACCAGGATGTCGTCTATGAACACAATCACGAACTGATCCAAATAAGGCATGAAGATGTGATTCATGAGGTCCATGAATACAGCCGGCGCATTGGTTGCTCCAAATGGCATCACAAGGAACTCCCAATGCCCATATTTGGATCTGAAAGTTGTCTTCGGGATGTCCTGCTCTCTGACTCTGATCTGATGATATCCTGACCGCAAGTTGATCTTCGAGAATACTGCTGCCCCCTTGAGTTGATCAAACAAGTCATCTATCCTCGGGAGAGGGTATTTGTTCTTGATTGTCACTGAGTTCAAGGTACGATAATCAACACATAATCTGGACGTACCATCCTTATTTTTCACAAGAAGCATCGGGGCTCCCCAAGGTGATCCACTAGCACGAATGAATCCCTTGGTTCTGAGTTCTTCAATTATCTTGTATAATATCTCTAGCTCTGACGGTGCCATCATGTAGACTCTCTCTGACACTGGGGCTGTTCCGGGAATCAAGTCGATGGTGAACTCGATCTTTCGCTCTGGCGGTATCCCTGGAAGCTCTTCTGGGAAAATATCTGAAAACTCTTCAACTATCCGGGGCAACTGCACGGCTGCTACTGCCATCCGTAACACTGGAGGAGAAGGTTCAACTTCGTCTCGGGAGAAGGAAAACTCCAGCTCGCCTGGAATGCTAAAAACAACCCTGCCAATGTGGCAGTCTATCCTAGCATACTGGTCCCTCAACCAATCCATCCCTAAGACCACATCATAATCGGCCATCGGGAACTCTATCAATCTAGCGGGGAACTCTCTACCGCTAACTATGATCCGACACGAGAAAAATACTCTATCTACTCCCACAAGTCCGTTACCAGTAAGTATATTGAGCCTTACTGATAATGACACGGGCTCCAGTCCTATCCGTGTCGCGAATCGTGCAGACATAAACAAATACGAGGCACCAGAATCAAATAATACTGAAGCTGGAAAGGTGTTGACGAGAATAGTACCTGCCACTACCTCACCTGGTGCTATTCCTTCTTCTCCTATGGTCAAAGCCAGCACTTGACCATGTCCTCTGGGTGCGGGTCCCCTCTGCTGAAAATTCTACTGCCTGCCCTGGATCAGGGCTTGGGCTTGGGCATACTGCTGCGGTCTCTGCTGCTGGAATGCCTGGGCCTGCGTCGGCAATGGCCTCGGGAACGGGTACTGCAGCTGCTGCTGCTACTGGACTGGTGCTGGTCCTCTAACTGAAGGACTAGAGAAGGCCGATGAACTCCCCCTGTTCGGACAGTTCTCAACCCTGTGGTCCGGGGCACCACAAACCAAGCACAAACCCTGTGCTCTGCGACACTCCGATACCACATGCCCTGGCTTCCCGCAGTGTGAACATCCCACTGCGAAAGACTGCTTCTGCTTCTGCTGCTGAGTGTGCGTCGGGGTGGAATACTGAACCGACGTCACTGAGGCTGCCCGCCTCGGAGCTTCAATGGTCAAATCCCTGGCTGTCGGGGCTGGTGCTGATGACTGATTCATCTGGCTATGGGATCGCTTCCGACCTCCGGTCCTATCCACGATCCTCTGGGAGGTATATTCATGCATCCGGGCTGCCCTCAGTACTGCATCAAAAGTCTGATGCTCGAACTGCTCAACCGCCAATAAAATCTCCAGGTGGAGCCCCTACTGGAACCGCTGGGCTCTATCGAACTCGGTCGCCACCAAGGTGAGAGCAAACCGACTAAGCCTGGAGAACTCGGCCGCATATCCATCGATCGTCCTGCCCATCTGCTTTAGATTGGTGAACCTGGTTTGTAGATCGTATCGAGCTACAGCATCAAAATACTTGGTTTGGAATATCTTTCTGAATACTGCCCAGGCAATAGGGGCCACTAATCCAACGGCCTGCACCACCCACCAGCTAAGGACAAGATCCAATAGTTGTAGGCGCACCATGGCCACCTTTTCGTTCTCTGGAGTCCTGACTGCTTCTAGAATCACCTTTGTGTCCTAAAGCCATACATCTGCAGCGATCGCATCTTCACTGCCGTCGAAGAAGGGAGGGTTCAAGCGCTTGAAGCTGTTGGCCGCGCTGTTATCCTGATGACCTCCTCTGGTCAGAGCATCTGCCACCGCCTGGTGCAAGGCATCTCCGTGACGATCCTGGGAAGCTAATAATGACCTGATGAGACCCACCAAAGTGCCATCATCAGGCTCTACAGGCTGGACGGGCTGAACTGGTGGCTCTCCTCCAGTAGGTATGACTCTGGAGGCTACTCCTGAATGTTGGACTTGATCTCCGGGTTGTTGCTGGTCCACGGGAGGTGCTCCGCCTTGCTGATCGACAGGTCCAGGAATAATACCGCTGAAGAAGACGACATAGGAAACAATAAGGAAGGACCAGGACAGATCAACGATACAAGCATGTGATCAGGTCAAGATTTTCAGGGATCAAGAGGATACGAACAGAGATCAAGGGAGAGTACTGATTGAGACATCTATTCGGTAAACCCTCACATATCTTGATTTACAAGACTTGCATGGGCCATCACTTAAACCATGTCACGCCCCCAGAACCAGAATATTGGAGAGCGGGGGCAGACATAGCCAGCTACGTATATTGAAGTACAACCCACCTCGTTATACGGTCACGGCTGTTTAGATACATGAGAGTTTAACTATAAGCCATCAGTCTCCTATGGTCAAGAACAAGCCTATTGTCTCAATCACAAGCAAGTAAGTAAATGTTACAAGATGTAAGACCACCAAATATACAATAGTAAGGCGTCCCAAACATTACATATTTAGCTAATCATGAAGCTAGTCGTTACAAAATGTCAGGACTAGCAAGAGTTTAGTCATACATGATCAACCCTAGGATCTGTCAATCATGTTACAGCCCGTAGGCAGACAGTAAGTAAATGCAATCGAGCTAACAAGTGCTCGTCGGCTAAATGTCTCAAAAGAATAATTTTATAATAAAGTGGGAGAACAAAAGAAACCCACTCGTTGTCAGGGTTACGCCTGGTGGTCACCATCTGGCTGGAAGGTCGGTAGATCCTCTGGTGCTGCTCCAATATCTAGCCATACAAAACCAGCTGGGTCAGACCCCAAAAAGAGCAAGTGCCACAAAGAAAGTTTCACTTAGGAACTAAAACTCGCAAATCATAATAGAATATAAAGATAATAAATAAAGAACTGATAATAATAGAGATAACAACAGTAAACTGAGTACGAGGAAACCATTCAAGTAGCCAGGTCACAACCCTTAAACCAAACAAGGACCGGGGTTGTAACCCTTCACCTGAATAGAAACCCGTCTCAAATACTATTGGTACAGTAAAGACAATAAATGAAGAGAGGACACAGAACTGCTCCGGGAACCAGGTTACAACCCTTAAATCAAACAAGGACCGAAGTTGTAACCCTTCGCCTGAACAGAACTGGACCCCTGATCTTTATTGCTAAAGCCAGTATAAATAATCATGGTATTAAGATAAGGTAAAACATGACGAGCATGGCATGGGGTTGCAATAAGACAATAAACGAAGAGAGGACACAAAATTGCTCCGGGAGCCAGGTTACAACCCTTAAACCAAATAAGGACCGGGGTTGTAATCCTTCGCCTGAACAGAACTGGACCCCTGATCGTTTATTGTTGAGACAGGCACAATCAATCGTGTCATGTCACCGTCTTGTACAGAATCAGGATAGACTAAGCTGGAATAAACTCCATCCAATCAATCACGGCCAATCAAGAGTACGGCTTGATACTTTTAACTAACTAGGGTTATCACAGTCCTAGTTACTAGCAAGATGCAATAAGATTATCCCAACAACCACAAGCCCTGCAGACCATCCGGTTATCCGGGTCGAATGTCCGTTTATAAAGGGTGCACTACATGACTGTATGCTAGAAATGTGCCCTACTCGTCGGTAGGCTACAAGTCCACTTAATGCGCCCAGATAACGGGATTGCATGTAGCTGGAAATCTCTTCATGTCTACTGAATTATTCTAGTTTATTAGCCTTAGTCCATTACTGTAGGTATCCCTGACCGTGGTACTCAGGGATTCCTATCCTAGACATGATGCAAGACAGTACTGATTTATTTGTACAAACGCAATCACCCACGGTGTCCAAATCATTCATACTTGTCATGTCGGGCTAGTTGTCTTAACAGCATGTCATGATATATCATGTCAGTTTGCTTGTCGAGAGTGCGTCACGGCGGGCCACTATCGTGTTCAGAAAATATGCCAAAATTTACATGTTATAAACATAAATATGATACATGAATTTAATAATAATAATAATAATACATAACAATAATAATAATAGAGAAAAGACAGAGGAGAGAGCCATGTGGCTAGGGGAACAAGGGAGCCTATGCGGCTAAGGACAGCGTGCTTATGCGGCTGGACGTGGGCAGGCGCATGCGGCTCAGGAAGGAAGGAAGGCGCATGCGGCCGGAGGAAGTGCTAGCTTATGCGGCAGCGGAAGAGTCAACTCATGCGGCTGAGAAGTAGGGAGTCTCATGCGGCTCAGTGGGGGCTTACGGTATATGCGGCCAGAGTAGTCAAGCTTATGCGGCAGCGGAAGCTAGTGCTCATGCGGCTCAAGAACCAAGGTAGCTTATGCGGCAACGGAACAATCAGCATATGCGGCTAAAACAAGCCCAGGGCCTCATGCGGCTACGAGGGACAGTCATAGGAGGTCAGAAATGATCTGATCCATGCGGCTGGAAGTCAAGGGCAGCCTATGTGGCTGAGGCAGCTATCGGGCATATGCGGCTGCGGTTATGGAGTTCATGCGGTTGGATTTATGTCGAGGCTTATGCGGTTTAAGGAGTTGCCTTCATGCGGCTGCGGGGATGATGAACTTTATGCGGTAGGAAAACCAACAAGGCTATGCGGCTGGGAGACTTGCCGCATGAAAGTCATACGGCTAAGGCTGCCATGCGGCTCAAAAACTGCTCATCTTCTCCACTTATCTGAAAAGATTAGCCATGAAGTCTATGGCTTCAAGGCTCTTAAACCTTCCATCCGAAGTCGGAATTCAGACTTCCATAGGTCAAAATTGGTCAGAACGAAATTCTCTACGACATGGAACCATCAAAACTTGGAAATAACAATGTTAAGTAGATCAAAATCCAAGAAATCCAAAAAATACTATAAACTTAGATCTACACAAATTGAGCCATGGAAATTAGAAATGCTAAATACTAAAGTGTGTTAGAATCTCGAGAGGAAGAGAATGGAACAATAAAAATAAAGTTCCTCCATGAAGCAAGTTGCACTTGCCTAAGCTCTCTCTCTCTCTCTCTCTCTCTCTCTCTCTCTCTCCTGGTGGTTGAAGAAGTAATGGTGGAGAAGAAGAAGTAATTGAAGAGAGAGAATGAGGGAATGGGTTAATGAGGAGGGTGGTGGTAGGTAGGAGGGTTCACCTTTGGTTCATGATGAACCAAAGCAACCAAGCCCAGCCGAACCAACCCAAGAATAAACCAATCAATGAAATGCTAGAATAAATCAAGCAGGAAGACATGCAATACGGGTCAAATTACGTATACATATACCAAGATACGCAATACGAACCACAGGCATTACAGTGGCACCGGAAGCGGGAGGGGGGTTGGCCGGACGTGGGAGAGGGGGGTGGCCGGAGGGGAGGCGGAGCGGGAGGGTGGGGGTGGCCGGAGTGGGGGAGGGGGGGAGGGGAGAAGGGAAGAGGGAAGGGAAGGGATAAGGGCATTTTGAGGTTTTTTGAAAAATTAGGTATCAAGTTGAAAAAAAATAATAGTTGAGGTATCAACTTGTTACAAAAAAAAGTTTAGGGTATCAAGTTGAAAAAGGGGAATAGTTAAGGGTAGCAAAGTGCAATTAAGCCATAATGTAAACTCTAGAATCTAGAAAGTTTGGCTCCGAATTGGGACTTACTATTCTATAAAATGAGTTTCTACAATCTAGAATCTAGAAATTAGGAGGCTAAACCCTTAGCACCTATGGATGGGATAGGAGCAAAATTGTAGAAATTAGAACTAAAGATGAGACTTACTATTCTACAAAATGAGCTCCTACATTCTAAATCTAGAATCTAGAAAATGGGATGAGCCTTACTAATGATGCTCTTAGAGCAGACATGGCCCTTAATAGAGCATAATAGAACAGAAGAATTAATACAACCAACCAAAAGTTTTGGGATAAAGGTGGTGTTTTACGTAGAGTCCGGTTCAAGGTTTCCCTAGAGAAAATAAGTTATTTATGCTAAAGAAGACTAACGGGGCTCCTGCAAACGGGGCTCCGAATTCGAACTTCTTCGAATCCGGACTTATATATATATATATATATATATATATATATATATATATATATATATATATATATATATATATATATATATATATATATATATATATATATATATATATTATTTGGTTCCATATATATGTATATATATATATATATATATATATATATATATATATATATATATATATATATATATATATATATATATATATATATATATGGAACCAAGTAAATTGTTTTTGGAATCGTTTCCACTGGAATTCGAACTCCTGACCACTCGGATCGCATACATCTCTCTTAACCACTAGACTAGAGGTCATCTGCAACTTATATATATATATATATATATATATATATATATATATATATATATATATATATATATAACAAGGGACATGTTATGTGCTTATTTAGAAATGGGGATGAAGCAAGATATCCATATAGTGATTAATTGAGAGTTATCAAAGTACAGGGAGACTAGAGATTGATGTAATAATTACATAGCAGATATTAATCTAGTAAGAACCTGTGCTTGCGCCTCTAGTAGGAGTAGATTAAATCCTTTCCTTGAATAAGATTGGATGTCATGACCTATGGAGCCTTTTGTATTTTGCTAGATGATGTGTTGATGGAGCCTTAGACTATGGATGGACGGCAATCAAGAGAAATGACCAGGCAATACTTTTTTTTTACCAGCACGTGCGGGCTCAGTTAAATCGTGTGTCTTTCTGTACACGATTTTTAGCCGGTCGTCATGTCGCTTCGGACTTTTCGTACGGATCTTGTCCGTACTGGCTTTTTCATCACTGCACCACACGTACGCCTCGCGCACTCCGCCTGCAGCCGAGCCACACGGGACGGCCGACGTCTTTCGACGCCGGCAACTCAACGCCTCGCTTCGCCCACGACGTCGAAAGCGCCCCCGACGTATCCACGATGCCTACGACAGCCAATGTCGTCCATCCACCCGTTCTATGCGCATGACGTCCATTGGGCGTCGCACGACGGGCCGCGTGGTCGGCCGTCGTTTATACCCATGGTAGAATGATGCCGATCTTCGACTGCCCGCGCGGCGCCCCTAGCCGTTGAGTTTTTATGCACGGGACGTCCCATTCTGTCCCATGCCAGTTCAGATCGTGCCATTTTTTGTCAGTCCTCCGACATTGTGGATGCCCAACAATTTGGGAATTGCAATCTTGTAATGTTCATCTCACTGCTAGCTTTGTGCTCATGAGGCGTTGAAATCTCAAACTGTTAGGATTTCTTATGTACTCACGAGTATTTGGAATCATGGTTCCTTGTCGTTTACTTGTATAATGACACAGTTGAAGATTATGTTGGTGGTTTTGCCTTTGGATTAGAAAAGATAGTCCCACATCGGCTACACCAAATGGTGAGTATCTCAATATAATGCATTGCTTGTGTTGAGGTGTGCACATGAGGTGTAGTGGGGCACAAGTTTGTGCCATATGGAAGTATTTTCCTAGAAGGAAAAAGGATTAAATCCAACAAGGATGTAAGTTAATTTTTGTTGTGCGGACTCGGACTCGGACACGGACTCCAGGATGTCTCGTGCATGCACAGGAGTGTTCGGGGGGTAGGCGTGGACTGGCACACTTCTATGCTGATTGTGGGATGATCTAAAATATCAAACTCTATTTTTGAGTATTGGTATTTTAGTCCCACATCGGATAGGAGAAGAGGTGAAGTCTCAACTCCACTCTATAAATAGAGCCCCTTGGCCTCCTTTGAAAGATACACCAAGAAGAGAGTGAAGGGAGTCTGTAAAGTCCAGGAAGCCCGTTCAAGTCTCAAATATTGACTTACGAGCGTTCCAGAAGTTCTTCGTGAACTTGCTGGTTCCTGGAAGCTGTTCGTGCTCGTGTGGGGCGAATAAAGCTTTGAGCAACGGTGGTTCATTCACCCCAGCATTTTATTCTCGCCTGTCATCGCTGCTGTTGCCTTTTACAGTAACTTCTTTTTAGAAGCTCTACTGCCGATAGTCGCTTGCACAAAAGTCTCTTTAGATTTTTTGTGTATTACGTAGAATCTTTTTAGATCCTCGTAATTCAGAATCCTCCAAGATCTCTATTGCACATCTTCTTTAAGGTGTTGTATTTGAAACATTGTCTTTACAATTGTTTCAGTTTCAGAATTTTCCATCGAAAATTGTGCCTCGGCACTAACAATCTCAAAACTTTATTGAGAAGATGGATAACTCTCGTGCTTCGCTCATCGATACCGGCTTTAACAAGTTGGAGAAATTCGATGGCAAACACTTCCAGATATGGAGACGAAAGGTCACTTTAAATCTTCAACTCGTGAATGTTGATCACGTGCTGTCAGAAGAAGAACCGATCGTTCCAGCCACTGGATCTGCTGCGGCTGTGGCCACTGCTACGACCAAGCAAGCGAAGTGGAAGAGAGAAAACAGTATATGCAAACTACTGATACTCAATTCCATGGAAGACTCTCTGCAGAGTCCTACTCCAAGAAGACATCTGCCAAAGAGATATGGGACTCCTTGGGAAAGCTCTATGAAGATGACGAGAACCGGTCCAAGATCTTCATGGTAGAAAAATACCACAAGTGGACCTTCGAAGACGAGAAGGCGATGCTGCCCCAAGTGAAGGAGTTTCTGAAGTTGCGTCAGAAACTAGAAGACGAGAACATGCCCCTCGTCGACAAGTTTGTCGTTGGAGGGATCGTCGCGAAACTTCCTACAGAATGGAGCAACTTCTATGCAAGGATGCATCGAAAGAAGATGGAAATTAGCTTGGAAGATTTCTTGCAAGAGATCCATGTTGAGGACGAGATGCACTCTCAACAGAAGATGGATACTCTGTCCAAACAACTGGCGAAGGCAAATCTGGTCCAAACCAGAGAGTACCAGGGGAAGCAGGCTGCTTCTCATCGCAAAAAGAAGGACTTTACGAATCTGAAAGTGAAGGTCCTGCTTTCAAGCAGCAGAAGTCCAAGTCCCATGTGACTTGCTTGAATTGTGGCAAGAAAGGCTACTACAAATCCGAATGCAAGTCCAAGCCCAAAGAACAAGACACTGGTACGACCTGCCATGTCTGTTCAGACAAAGACTGGTTCGTCTCTTATGAGCCAACTTCAGAGAAGGTCATAATGGCAAACCAGGCACAAGCTGAAATACTGGGGATCGGGATGGTGGAGCTGAAACTCACGTCGGGGAACACTCTGACGCTTCAAGGTGTGAAGCATGTTCCAGTAATTGCTAAGAACCTGATCTCTGGAAGTCTGCTCTGTAACGCAGGCTTGAGGATGGACATCAATGCTGGCTAGTTGGTGATATCCAAGAAGGGTACATTCTTCGGAAAAGCTTTCCAAACTGAAGGAATGTACAAGATTCAGCTTGTTGTAACCCAGCATGATAATATAAATGCAATCACTTTTTCTGATTATTCTCTTGAGTTGTGGCATAATAGGCTAGGACATGTTCATTGTAAAAGGATTTACAGAATGTCTAGTCTAGGACTTATCTCCAAGTGTGGGGGTAAGGTAGAGAAATGCGAAGTATGTGCTCAGACGAAGATCACAAGGAAACCCTTTCACAGGGTCCATCGAAGCACAGATCTTTTGGAGTTGGTTCACTCAGATATCTGTGACTTCAAACAATTCTCTACAAAGGCCGGGATGAAGTATTTTATTACTTTCATCGATGACTTCTCAAAGTATGCTTTCGTCTACTTGCTCAAGTCTAAAGACGAAGCATTCGAGAAGTTCAAGGAGTTCAGGGCCGAGGCTGAGCGGCAAACTGGACAACAACTCAAGAGGTTAAGGAGTGATCGAGGCGGGGAGTATCGGTCTCATGAATTCTTATCATTCTGCAAAGAACATGGAATCATCAATGAGACAACGGCTCCGTACTCTCCTCAATCCAACGGAGTAGCAGAACGTTGACAGAGATGATGAACTCCATGCTGTTGACTGCGGGTCTTCCAAAGTGCTACTGGGGAGATGCTGCACTAACGGCAACGTTCATTCTGAACAGAGTGCCATATGCTACTTCCGACATAATCCCTCATGAACTCTGGTTCAAAGTCAGACCTAACTTGAATGTCATTCGAGTGTGGGGGTGTCTGGCTTATGTGAAGCTCCCGGATCTGAAGATTCAGAAGCTGGGGACAAGGACTACGATGGCGATCTTCTTGGGGTATGCCGAGAAGAGTGATGTTCGGAGATTCCTTGATATCGAGTCAAACCATATCATCGAATCTCGCGATGCTGAATACTTTGAAGACAAGTTTGCAAAACACAAGAATATTGTTCTCGCAGATCTTCCGGAGAATGATGAGGGTACAAAACAGACAGAAGTCTTTAATGAACCAGTAGTCCAAGATGAAGTTGTCGTCAAGGAGACACCAGCTGAACCAGAACTCGCTGAGCCGTCAACTAAGCGAACGAGGAGGCCGAAAGACTTCGGAGATGACTTCGTCACCTATCATGTGGAAGCAGATCCGCTTACCTATGATGAGGCGATGAAGACCAGAGATGCTGTATTCTGGAAGGAGGCGATAGACAACGAGATTGACTCAATCACCTCCAACAACACATGGGTATTGGTTAACCTGCCAGAAGGAGCAAGACCCATCGGATGCAAATGGATCTTCAAGAAGAAGATGAAAGCAGATGAAACCATTGACAAGTTCAAGGCCAGGCTAGTGGCCAAGGGGTTTGCTCAGAAGCAGGAGATCGACTACTTTGACACTTATGCTCCAGTAGCTCGGATGACAACCATCAGATTGTTAATTGCTCTAGCAGCAATACACAAGCTGGTGATACATCAGATAGATGTGAAAACGGTATTTCTTAATGGCGAGCTGACCGAAGAGATCTACATGCAACAACCAGAAGGTTTTGTCGTCAGAGGTCTGGAAGACAAAGTCTGCAAGTTGATGAAGTCTCTGTATGGTTTGAAACAAGCTCCCAAAATGTGGCATGAGAAGTTTGACAAGGTGATAAGGTCAAATAGCTACAGGGTCAGTGAAACAGACAAGTGTGTCTATACGAAGTTTGCTGACGGAAGAGGAGTAATCGTTTGTCTTTATATGGACGACATGCTAATCCTAGGTACGGATTTAAGCTGCGTCACAGAGATAAAGAAATTTCTCTCGACCAAGTTCAGTATGAAGGACTTGGGGGATGCCGACGTAATCTTGGGGCTCAAGATCATCCGAACAGGCACTGGAATAGCGCTGTCACAATCTCATTATATTGAGAAGATGCTCACTCGCTACGGGTATCAAGATCTTCCCATAATTGATACACCATACCGGAGTGATCAGTAGCTGGAGCCTAATTCGAGGGAAAGCGTCAGGCAGTTGGAGTACGCTAGCGTCATCGGAAGCTTGATGAACGCTACTACTGCCACAAGGCCTGACATAGCTTTTGTCGTGGGAATGCTGAGTCGGTTCACTAGCAATCCAGGCGTTGAGCACTGGAAAGCTGTGAAGCGTGTTATGAGATATCTCAAGAAAACTCAGACATATGCACTTTTCTACAGCGGAGATCCGTCAGTAGTGGAAGGCTTCAGTGATGCTAGCTGGTGTTCAGATATGGAGAGCGAGTATTCCACAGGTGGATTCGTATTCGCCATGGACGGAGCTGCTATATCGTGGAAGTCGAAGAAGCAGACTATGTTATCTCGCTCCTCCATGGAATCTGAATTCTTTACATTGGATGCTGCTGCAGATGAAGCAGAGTGGCTTCGGGAGCTCATGTATGATCTTCCGGTGGTTGGGGCTCAGATACCGGCAATACCGATATACTGTGACAACCAAGCGGCAGCAGTAGTGGCATCAAATGAACTCTTCAACGGAAAGAAGAGAACGGTGCGGTTGAAGCACAGAGCAGTACACGATCTTATCAAGAGAGGTGTTATTGCAGTGATTGATGTTCGGAGTCAGGAGAACCTGGCGGATCCGTTCACCAAGGGCCTCAAGCGCCAGCTGGTCGATGACACAGCTTGTAAAATGGGTTTGAAGGCATTCTGATAGTGTGTCTTTGTAATCCTACCATAAAGTTTTATGCTATTAGTTCAAAGAGAAATCTACTAGGCATCTAACTTTTGGTTCAAAGGAGGATCACTGACTGGAAAACTATCAGGTAACAGTGGGTACTTGTTCTCTGGAACATGGAAGGGATACGGACCCATAACCACTATTGTCTACTATGTATTTTCTGCGAAAAAACAGATCCTGTGGAAGGTTGGCTTAAACGCCTTAATGAGTTCTCAGGCAGAGTGAATGCCTGGTGTGCTTTACAGGAAGCACGGTAGAGCAGCACTACAAGGAGTGAAACTCCATGTTACAGTGGGGTGACTCCACCATGAGGTTCCCAGGTAGGGATAATGCCTCGGCTTTGCAAGCCAAGTCATAGCGGCGTAGCACCGCAAATAGGCAGGTAGCCTAATGCTGTATGACGTAATTAAAGAGTTGTAGACAGCACTACAAAGGGGAGGATGGCCCCATGTTACAGTGGCACGACACCACGATGAGGTACCCAGGTAGGGGTAAAGCCTCGGCATTGCAAGCCATGTCGTTGCGGCGTAACACCGCAAGGAAGCATTAGGCTTCATGCTGGGTAGTTTGGCACTACAAAGAGGCTTGTGACCTCATGCTACAGTAGTATGACACTACGATGAGGTTCCCAGGTAGGGGTAATGCCTCGACTTCAGGCCATATCATAGTGACGTAGCACCGCAAGGAAGCGCAAGGCTTCATGCCATATCTCTTTAATAAAGAACTCACCTATAGTGTATGGAAAGAGATATCAGGCCGTCTCTTGAGGGTAAACTTGTAGACGCCCAAAATTATACACTAAAACCAGGCTGGCACAGGGCCTTCAATGTGTAGCCAGAAGCACAGTTGATGTCATTATGTGAGTAGGAAGAATTGCAGTTATGGTGCAGAATTCAAGGCTTAGTCCATTCTTGTATCATGCTGTTATTTAACCTATGCGGGAAGATTCAAGTCGTAGCGACATCTCTCCTAATGCATGATGGACAGTCACTGTGGGGAACGCTCAACCCATATATTGAAATATGTGGGGGATTGTTGGTGGTTTTGCCTTTGGACTAGAAAAGATAGTCCCACATCGGCTACACCAAATGGTGAGTATCTCAATATAATGCATTGCTTGTGTTGAGGTGTGCACATGAGGTGTAGTGGGGCACAAGTTTGTGCCATGTGGAAGTATTTTCCTAGAAGGAAAAATGATTAAATCCAACAAGGATGCAAGTTAATTTTTGTTGTGCGGACTCGGACTCGGACACGGACTCCAGGATGTCTCGTGCATGCACGGGAGTGTTTGAGGGGTAGGCGTGGACTGGCACACTTCTATGCTGTTGTGGGATGATCTAAAATATCGAACTCTATTTTTGAGTATTGGTATTTTAGTCCCACATCGGATAGGAGAAGAGGTGAAGTCTCAACTCCACTCTATAAATAGAGCCCCTTGGCCTCCTTTGAAAGATGCACCAAGAAGAGAGTAAAGGGAGTCTGTAAAGTCCATGAAGCCCGTTTAAGTCTCAAATATTGACTTACGAGCGTTCTAGAAGTTCTTCGTGAACTTGCTGGTTCCTGGAAGCTGTTCGTGCTCGTGTGGGACGAATAAAGCTTTGAGCAACGGTGGTTCATTCACCCCAGCATTTCATTCTCGCCTGTCATCGCTGTTGTTGCCTTTTACAGTAACTTCTTTTTAGAAGCTCTACTGCCGATAGTCGCTTGCACAAAAGTCTCTTTAGATTTTTTTGTGTATTACGTAGAATCTTTTTAGATCCTCGTAATTCAGAATCCTCCAGGATCTTTGTTGCACATCTTCTTTAAGGTGTTGCATTTGAAACGTTGTCTTTACAATTGTTTCTGTTTCAGAATTTTTCATCGAAAATTGTGCCTCGGCACTAACAGATTATTCATGTTGCTTTATGTGCATTCCGTCTCTCAAATTTCAGTACAAGAGAATAAGTCAGACAAGACTTCTAACTTGGACAATCCCTCTCCATAGGACAATCCTCCTAGGTCATTTGGTTTTCTTAGAGCCAGTCTAGCCCAAATCCAATTTAAAGATATATCTTTCTAACAAGAGTCAAGGGACAATAAAATTAGTTCCGACTAAAACAATTCAATCCTCCCCGGACCGGCCATGAGCAGGGGCGGAACTAGGCCGAAGCCCACCTGGGCTGTAGCCCGGGGTCATTTTTGAAACTTTTTTTTACCATACTATGGATAAACTTGTAAATTACATACAATTAAGCCCCCATCTTCCCCCTCTTTCATATGTTTGCTTTAGGGTCGGCTCCTCCACGTGCAGCATTGTTGGGAAGAGCACGAAGAGATGGAATCAAGGAAGAGAGGTAGTTTAAGGGGCTTCATGAATATTTTGATGCTTTATTCATGTGGTTCGACATTAATGAGAAATCTAACATTTTTATTTATCAAGAGGGATAATTAGAAACCTTAAGTTAAGCCTATGTTGAGATGTATCTTACTATGCATGAATTTTTTTTGAGAAACGTCGTTACTTTAAGAAACACCATTAAATTCTTTGAGAAACTTTGTTTAAGTTCATGTTCAATGTGATTGATGGAAGCCTTCTCACCAAAAAAGAGGTCATATATTGGCAGTTTTTATTTGCTGCAGTGCTCGTCTTCTTGACTTCTGTTTGGTATATTGAATAATGCAAACCATTAAAACTCGATGAATAAGCTTCTTACTTCTTAGAGCATCAATAATAGTTGGGACTCTCCAATGCAATTTGGAGTCCAAAATTTCAAAAAAAAGGTAAATGTAGAATGGGTTGGGTTTGTATGAGAATAGTAGAAAATGATAAAATGAGCTCCGGTCCCAAAAATTGTGTGGTCAAAAATTAATGTAGGAAAAAAATAATATAAAGTTTATAATCTAGAAAGTTGGGCTCCAAATTGTAACTTACTATTCTACAAAACGAGTTTCTACAATCTAGAATCTAGAAATTGGGAGGCCCAACCCTTAGCACCCATGGATGGGTTGGGACCGAAATTGTAGAAATTGGAACTAGGGATGAGACTTATTATTCTACAAAATGAACTCCTACATTCTAAATCTAGAATCTAGAAAATGGGATGGGCCTTACTAATGATGCTTTTAGAAGTCCGTCTCAGGAGCTTATATCCTCGTGTTTGCTAAATGCTTAAGGTGTTTGATATCAGTTTGAAGTAGGGATCGGCAATGGGCCGGGCCGGGCCGCCCAAATCCATAAAGTACAGGCTCGGACTGGGCTCGGGCCAATTTTTTTTGGCCCTAAAAAAATTTCGGACCGAACCCATCGGGCCGGACGGACTTTTCGGACGCCCATGGACTTCGGGCCAAATGATGATCCCTAGTATAAAGGTTTGAAGTTTCAAACACCATTAAGAAGCCTATCAGTTTGAAGGTGTTTGTTTCCCTTGGTGACCATTAGATGTTTATTTCTGCCAACATATTTTTCAGTACAGGCCATAAGATGGTGTTTGATTTCCCTATTGTCCAGGATATCGGCGCCAACACCGAGCCGAACTATGCCTAATTTTTGTATATTTATTTGTTGGTTCCTTAAAGTAGTGTTGTTTAAGTTATTGATACATGATTTTCTTTGGCTTATGTATCTAGATAATCAACTATCTTTAAAAATGGCTACATAGTTTTTGTAACTTTACATTTTATATGATGAAATGAAGTAATTGACTAGAAAATGATAAATTGAGTACTTGTTATCTATATTTATGATGAATGTATCTTTCTTTAAAAGTTTGTTGTCTATAACAGATTTTGAATCGTCAAATTCACAAAGGAAATTATGTCAAATTTTTAGCATAAATTTTAGAACCTTATAGTAACTATTACTTAGCTCACCCTACTCCAAAATCCTAATTACGCCACTGGCCATGAGTACAACAAGGCTCAATTGAGAATGAGAACAATCCCAGAGTACTAACTAGTTAATGTTTGCTACTCAAGCAAGCCCTAGCTTGTGCTGATGTAGACACCAATTCTTTAAGCAATCAATTGAAAGGGAACTGCTGCAGTTACCATTCGTGATTGTCACTCAAGGCCTAAGCTTCTGGTTCAGTCATCCACTGCAGAGAGAAATTGGGGGATTCTAGTGATTTTTGCATTATATATTAGTCACGAGCATAGCATTGAGGACCAATGAGAATATTTCTGTAGGCATATAGTGCTTTGGTTTTGGTTATTGCACAATTTATATTATTTTCAAGAGCAGAACAGAAGTGGGCTGGATAAACTGGATAAAAAAAACATATGGAAAAGAAAGAAAAAAAATTAGGGTGGGTTGCAGTCCACCTAAGCTCCAAAGTGATTTCCATGATGATTATTTCCAATGTCTAGTTCTCATATAACTAATATTATTTCGATCCTCCTAACTTTTGTTTTGTCCAAAATGATCAAAATACTAGTTATAATAATTCTTTATTATATTATTTACATCATTTTTGTTCCATTATATTTTCGTTAGAGTTACAACCGGACAATAAATTTATATTTGTAACAACAAAATTTGCTGCCAAGTATCCTAATTACATCACAAATTATTTATCCTACCATATTATTTTCATGCAACTAAAGCAAATTTTTGCCACATAATTTACAACTACCACATACAAATAAGTTAGTGTTGTATTTTATTTCTATTTACACCAGTGTAACAGATTTAATTAAAGTAATATGAGAGACATGAAAAATGGTAAAACTAATAAACTTAATTAACAATAATTTTATTCTATAATTAACTAATACAATTCATCATTCAAATATTTAATAAAAAAAAAAATTTGAGATGTCCGACGTTATGAAACTTAGTGTTATTATAAATAGAAAAAATAAGGCTAATTCTAAGGGCACCACACCATTTACTTGGGGCTATCCCAAAATTTTTTGAAAAAATTACAAGTTTGCCATCAAATTTTTTTGCTTGGGGCTAGCCCAAAAAATCATATAAATATCAACTTAATTTTATTTTCCTACTCTTCTTCTCTCTCTACTCTTTCCTTCTCCTCCACTCTTTTCTTCTCCTAAGAATTTCTAGGTCATAAAATTGTAAACCCTAACCCAAATTGTCTCTCAACCAAGACATTGTGAAGATTTAGGGTGCAAATTTTTGTTATAGTGTCATCGACTTCATCCGTTAATGGGTATGTCATCTAATTAATATATTTATAGACTTTCTCACAATAATTTCACATATAAATAATGATTTATATGTGTTTAATTTAGAAAAAAAGGAACATGGAAGAACCCGGGTCATCGAATGTAGTAGACTCTCGTCCCGATATATCCGAAGAACACATTCTTGCTTCGGATGCACTCTTGGTAAGCCAATTTTAACATTCATGTCGGGTGAAATACGGGGCTGTTACAGACAGGACTGCCACTACTCTGGCAGTCCACCTCTACATACAGGACTGCCCAAACATCTGCAGTCCTTCAAAACATAAGGACTGCCAGAGTTGTGGCAGTCCTGATTATTGAAAGGACTGCCAGAGTTGTGGCAGTCCTGATTATTGAAAGGACTGCCAGCGTGATGGCAGTCCTGATTATTGCAAGGACTGCCTTGCCTTCTGCAGTCCTACATTTTGGCAGCAGTTTGCACATTTTTGGTGTTGTGTTATTTACTTTTATTAACTTTAAGTTATATTGTAAGACTTATCATCTTCCGGTATCGAGGTAGCTGCTCCAATTGGCGTCGATGTAGGCCATTTATTCAGGACCGATATGTGTTTTGAATCATACGAAGGTGCGCTAAATTGGTGCCGAGAAGTTGGACGGACAAACAACATAGTTCTTGTGATATCTAGATCGGCCCAAAACCGTCCGGGACAACAAACCACGGTGGTTTCATATGAACGAGGTGGTGTATTTAGAAGCCATAAGAAAGATAAAGTTATCCAAAGTAAAGTTTCAAAGAGAAATGTTGGAACGAGAAAATGTGGTTGTCCGTTCAAAATCTATATTAGAAAGGATGAAGAAGCGAAGTGGACAGTCCAAGTCATGAATGGAATCCACAACCACGAGATTGCCGAAACACTATTGGGTCATCCGTATGTCGGACGGTTGAACAATATGGAGAAGAAGATAGTGGAAGACTTGTCCAATTTCGGAGTTGCACCGAGACAAATATATTCCATCATACGACATGAAGATGAGAAGAACAAGTCTACAATGAAGTCAATATACAATGCCCTATCTTCTTCTAACACCATTCGGTCGAAATCGAGAATGGCGATGCAAGAAGTGATGAAGTTGCTTGGAGATAATCATTATGTTGAGCACCATAGAAGACATCCCCAGAGCAATGAAGTCATTTCACTCTTTTGGGCTCATCCCGATTGCACACATTTGGCTCGGTCTTTCGTCGACGTGTTAGTTCTTGATTGCACGTACAAGACCAATAAGTTCAAGATGCCTCTCTTTTATGTTGTCGGCTTCACCTCTACATGAAAAATATTTCCAGTTGCTTTTTGCTTCATGAAGAGTGAGAAAGTTGAAGACTACACATGGGCGTTGGAGAAACTAAAAACCCTTTACACCGGTCAGAGAGAGCCCTCGGTTTTTGTTACCGACAGAGAGTATGCTCTAATGAATGCTATTCGGATTATGTTTCCTCAAGCGGATACATTGCTGTGCACTTTTCATGTAAATCGTAATATACAATCCCAATGTAAGTTGAAGTTCGGGAAAGTGGATGGTAAACTTGACATGCAAGTTTTTGACGAATTCAACCATGACTGGAATTGTGTATGGCGAGCCAGCACGATAGACAGTTACGCCGCCGCATGGTACTTGTTCAAGGAGAAGTGGGAGGGGAGGGAGCCGACATGCATTTTTTATATCAAGGAGACATGGCTTGAACCGCACAAAGAACAATTCGTCTTAGCATGGACGAATTGTCACGACTCGCACCCGCTTTTCGGACACGAGACGTGTCCAAGCCAGCCTACGCCGCAGAGTCGGCGGTAGAACGCTGTCAAGCCCGCAAGAAATAAATGCTCAAAATCACAATTGCTGTTCATTCACATTTCTAAATTTATTACAACATTTACAAGATTTATATTTAAAGAAAATACAAGACTTTACATTTAATGGAAATGATACAAATGCTATCTATTTCTAGGTTGACCTCAGCATACCCAAGTCTTCCCACTGCTAAGAGTGATCGCGGCTAAACCTGAAAAATGTTGGTTTCCAGTCAGGAATGGAACGAGCACATATCTCTCACAACAGTTCATAGCAGGAATGGACATATAAAGTAAGCTATAGAAAACTATACATGAATCGCTGTAAAGGAAATCAACAAGAGAGAGAATATAAACTGAGATATAATATGATAAATAGAGAAATATAACCTTCTACCTGATTCAGAGCATGAATTGGTTATGTAAACAGCTTGGGTTGCACATGGATACAGCTAAGGAGTGCATATGGATAACAACTACTGGGGATAATGATCGCATAACCAACTACACTCTCCCTGCCCCCAATCAATACACAAGGATCAATGCATGTTATGTTATTGCACATGGATAACAACTACTGTATACATGGAGCTCATATGGTCATGAGTGTACATGAATAACATATGAGTGCACATGGATAAATATGAATACATGGAGTACATGATGGCCATGATAAAGTACATGAACATGACATACTCGATGTATCCGAGAGGATAACATCGCATGAAAAGAACCAGAGGGTACTAATCCGTGTGAACATCGTGTCAGCATCAAGTATCTAGTCTATAACAAGAGAACATATCCAAAGAAGTATGAAAAGATCAGAGAATGTACTCGTCTGAGGTCCTGTGCTGGTGTAACCGATAATCTGAACCACTCAGAATGTCATAATTGTCAAAACTCGTACAATAGTCCCCGAAAGCTGAAATAATTATTACCAATGTTCTCAGAATAGTCAAAATAGCTAAGATCGCCTGTCCTTAAGTCCAATTCTGGACACAGGGGCAAAACGGCAATTTCGGACGAAAACGATGTCCGCCGTTGGACCCGCTTTGCACCGAAAAGCATGCCAGAGTCAACGGTCTCTAAAGTCGTCAAACTATATGTCTACAGATCCGATTTTCCGATACGAACCCAACCGTATGTCCAAAGTTGGATTCCGGCGGGCCGTGCACAAAATCGCCCGTTGAGTGGGACCGTGGGGCCCGCAAAATGACGTACGATTCAACTGTCTCAGAATTGGACCAAACTTGGCATACAGGACCAAAAAAATGATACGGTTCTGTTGGCACAAGTTTCGTCTCGATCTGACGAGCGTGCACAAAGTAACTAGAGAATTTGCAAAGTGCACGATACGGTGAATTTAGACTGATACGCATCAAATTCGTCGCGCACACGCGACCAATTTGAATTCCGCCAAAGTCCACACGACCACGAAGCCGTTACGCAGCTTTCGATGCCTTCGGTTCGCGACCACGTCGCCCGGTTTGGCGGGACGCACGTCGTATCGAATAAATTTCTAGTTTTTAAAACAGGTTTTTGGAAAACTTTGGGATTCGATTTCTCGACGAGTAGTCGATGAATTCAAATTCCGTAAGAAGGGATTCGAAGCCCTACATGTTGTCTATAAACCTATTCAAAAGGATTTCAAAATCGATCACTGTTTTGCAAGAAATCGGGACTCAAACTGGAAACTTTGGGACAGTCTCTATATTCAGAATTTCGAGATTTTTCTCGATCTTTGGATCGAATTTCCGAATAATCAAGCGCATGACAATGGAATCTATTTGAAGGGAAAAACAGAGGGTAAGGTTGTCGGATTACCTGCGAAGATGGCTCGATCAATGGTAAACCGATGGTTACTGCGAAGTCGGTCCCGCAATTCCGTCGCTGCTGTCACTGTAGTTCGGTTCCAGGTCGCGCGCTGCATCCGCGGCTGACCCGGCCGGCCGGCAGCGGCGTACGGTTGTGCGTGTGCGGTCGAGGTCTCCGGGACGCAGGGGTCGGCGCGGATGATCAGGGCTAAGGTTTTCGCTTAGGTTTTGTTCCCGATCTCCTCCATGTTCTCTCGATATTAATAAAGTGTGCGTTCACAGGGCTCGGTTCTGTTCTGTTTCCCCATGGGCTGTTGGGCTCGGGTTCTAGGGGGGCCCAGTCTCGGCCTGGCTGGGTTTATGGCCTGCTCGGTTGGGCTTGGATCTACTTTGGATTTTCTACTCTCTTTCTTTTTCTTATTCTTTTTCTTTTTCTTTTATATAACTATTACAATTATATATTTATATATATATTTATATATATACACATGCACATAAATACCTATATATACCTTATATATATATATATATATATATATATATATATATATACACATACATACATATACATATATGTATTCGCATATACATTCTTATATATATATACACATGCACACACATATATAATCATATATACATACACAGATACTTATATATATATATTTTTTGGAAAAAAGGTGAATTTTATTCCAAAAGAACAGCCATAATCTTACAACATACAAACAGAGTGGGACTCCCACTCATCACTCATCTATTCTCCATAGCCTTTACATCATAGTCAATGTTGTGGAGAATACCAACTGGGGGGTGACCAGCCCCTCAAAAATTCGACGGTTTCGCTCCCGCCATACGTGCCAAACCGCAGCAGCCAGACGAACTCTGGCTGTTCGGAACCAGTCCTGTCCCCTACCCCTGCTATCTCGGATCTCCGTGATGATGTCCCCTACACATTTCTCGGAGGCGCTCACTCCCAATACCCGAATCTGCTCCGACCATATCTGCCAAGCCAGCGTGCACTCGAAGAATATATGCTGAATAGATTCAGGCTCCAACCCGTATAGCACACAAGTGGGGTCAGGGACCGGCACCCCAAACGATCTCAGGCGATCTCTAGTCAAGAGGCGGCCCAGTAGAAGCTTGTAGACACACAACTGCATCTTCCTGGCCAGACCCTTGCACCAGACGAACTCGTAATCAGAGCACAACAAAAAAGCTCGTCGGATAAGGTTGAAGCAGCTACGGAATAGGAACTCCCCCGTCCCGGCAGGCGCTCCTGTCGGCTCCCAAATCCACCGATCCGCAGGCAGCGACGGATCAATGGCAATAGATGAAATGCTCCCGCCCAGCTCCTCAGTGAACCGATACGAATCAGGTCTCCACTCTCCATCACGAATGATGCGCCTGCATGTCAGACCCCGTCTGTCCTCCTGATGAGTCGGGGCTCCTCTGATGTCTAACAGCGACCGTCGATCTATCCAAGGGTCTAGCCAGAGGTCCGTGCCCGACCCGTCCTTCATGACCCTCCGGATGGCAGACTTGAGCACCCCCCTGTGTCGCAAGATATTCTTGAACGTGACTGAGTGGTTGTTGTCAATAGAACACGTCCAAAAACTACCCTGCTTCACGTATCTACGGTGCATCCAGTCCGCCCAGAGAGATCCTCTGCTGATAAATCTCCAGGCCAGCTTAAGCGAAGAGGCCTCCCTGATCTCCATCAGCGGGCGGAGCCCCACTCCACCCTCCTTCCTGGAATGACAAAGATGGTCCCAGGAGATCGCATGCATCCCCCCCTCCAGATGAAGTCGGCACATAATCGCTCTACACGCCGGATAGTGGCCACAGGTAAGAGGATAGACTGCAGCCAAAAGTGAGCCGCAGCCGAGATCACCGATCTGACCAACTCGATGCGCCCGCCAAATGACAAACCTGCTGCAACCGAGATCACCGGATATATATATATATATTTTATATATATATATTTATATATATATATATATATATATATATATATATATATATATATATATAACAAATAACAATTATTTATGAAAATAAATAATAAACCATTAAAACAATTTACCAATGCATATATACATTTATGTATTCATATATAAATACACATACACACATATATTTATTCTTTTGATAAAGAATAAATTAATAATAACTAATAATAATAAATAGTTTATTCTTAATAACTACAATAATAATATTAATAATAATAATAATAATAATAATTCCACTAGTAATTAAAATAATTCAATAGTAGCTCGTGGGTGGGCATATCATATACTCCCATTACTGGGCCCCAGAAAATCGTATAAATATTCTAAAATGCTATTTAATATTAATAATACCTATAATTTACATATAATAAATATTTAGAAAATAATTGCCAAATCCTAAAATATATATAATTTTTTTTTGCATCCACCAAACATGTCTACAAGGTCGTATTTGGTCCCACTACATGACTACATGGACTTGGATTAAGTTCGGGTCCAGTTTGACTAGTTTGGTACAACCGGATCTCCTAAACGTCAAATAATATATTTAATAAATAAATAAAATCTTCGATACGTGTTGAGTCACAAATTGGCCTGGTTTTCCTAGTTAGGACATCATTATGGCTCGGCCTTCCCTGGCATGGCTAATACACTAGTCTAGGCACGCCACTGCACTATCAGTGCCACGATTTCTAGTCACCTTGTACTCCAAGTTTAATCATGATTAAAATCATCTACTGTAATAATTAACTATTTAATTATTTTATAAAAATTCTAAAATTACCATTCAAATCAAATAAATAAATAAAAATATATTTCAAAATTCCGGGAAGGGGAGCTACACGAATGTGGTGAAGCATTACGGTACGACAACTACCAACCGTGTCGAAGGAGCACACTCAGTATTAAAGAGGCATTTAAAGTCATCCCAAGGCAACTTTGTTTCGGTTTGGCAAGCGATACATCTATCAATAGATCGGACGATGAACGAAATTAAGGCGTCATTTGAGATGAGGTTAAATATTGTCAAGCATGAGCATAGAAAGGAAGTCCTCTTGGATTATTTAATGTGTGTCATTTCTCACAAGGCGTTGGATTTCATATTTGAAGGGATTGATAGGTCAAAGTTTGTCGGCTTTGATCCTCAGGTTTGCGGGTGTGTACATCGACATACACTGGGAGCATATTGAACGAAGCTTGGAGCAAGCTCCGCCTGCACGGAAGAGCAAGCTTATCATTTGTCGAAAAAAGGAGAAAATGGATATTGCAAACGAAGATATTGTGGAAAGTCAAACGTTGTATTTGTATATCCATAATTTTCATCCTGAGATTCGCAGTTACATCTGGTCTATTGTTGATGTCCCGGGGGATGGCCATTACGGATTTCATGTGCTTACAATACATCTCGGTTATTCTGACAAAGACGAATGGAGGCAAGTGAGGCAGGAGCTGTACGAGGAATTAGAGAGTCGTCTTCCATTATACTCCCGCATCCTAAGCGAAGAAACAGTTGCAAGTTTGTTGACAAGTATTCCTTGTACTGACAGTGTCACTCCCCATTTCCGGAATACGTAAATTTTTGATTTTTCCTGTATATAGTATCTGGCACCTGTATCTTGAATGTATGTATCATGTATTTGTAACTAACCATGGCATGGGACAGTATCTCGTCGCAGATTAGTGCGCCACCCCTTGTCCTTGTCTGGTTGTAGGCGTGGTTCACTGTTTCGATGATAAGATTTCTGAACCGTGTTGTGGTTAGGATTTTATTTAATTAATTTAATTAGTTGTATCATATAGCATTTAACATGTCATTAGTCATGTGGTTAAGAGCATGCTTAAGCTTAGGGTTTCTTTGAGTTAACCCAACCCCTATATATATTCTCTTCCACTCTCTCTCTCCTCATTCACTCTTTCATTTATTTTCCTCAAACAAACTTTTAGACAAGTACATCTTGCACCAAATGGAGAGATTATTACATTTTCATTTCTTGATTTTTTTTGATATTATTTGTCTATATTATTTTTCTCTTCATTCTCTACAAGTTTAGTTCTTGGAGTTTTTGATTTTAATGGCTAGTTTGGTGTAGATCTAAGTTTCTAAAACTAGGGTTCTATGGATTTTTATGGTTTTGATCTATCAAACTTGGTTGTTTTCGAAAACTAATGGTCCTATGTTGTAGAAAATTCAATTCTATCTAATTTTGACCTTTGAAAAGTTAGATTTCGACTTGTTTTGAGGAAGTTATGGCCAAAATAATATTTGGATATTTTCTATGTCATCAGTCCTGATTTTGGCAGGGACGATGAATAGTGCCGCATAGTGCCCAGCCGCATAAGAATGCTGCATAGTGCCGCATAGTGTCCAGCCGCATAAGAATGCTGCATAGTGCCACATAGTGCCCAGCCGCATAAGAATGCTGCATAGTGCCACATAGTGCCCAGCCGCATAAGAATGTTGCATAGTGCCGTATAGTGTCCAGCCGCATAAGAATGCTGCATAGTGCCGCATAGTATCCAGCCGTATAAGGATGCTGCATAGTGCTGCATAGTGTCCAGCCGCATAAGAATGCTGCATAGTGTCGTATAGTGTCCAGCCGCATAAGAATGCTGCATAGTGCTGCATAGTGCCCAGCCGTATAAGAATGCTGCATAGTACTGCATAGTGCCCAGCCGCATAAGGATGCTGCATAGTGTCGCATAGTGTCCAGCCGCATAAGGATGCTGCATAGTATCGCATAGTGCTGAATAGTGCCGTATAGTGCCTATTTTGGCTGGTTTTGGCTGTTTTATGTCCTATTTGACTGATTTATGGCCAGAATTTTTCCTAACTCCCAACATGAAAGTTGTAGATCTTTGTCTTGGCTTCAAGGACCTTCATGTCTCACTTTAACCAGAATTTATATGTGACTTTTATGTCACGAGGGGTCCACGTGACTTCCTGACTTGACCGTGTTCCTGACCTGATTACCTGTATACGTGCTGGTACCTATTCTAAGTGTGTATTGAGATACAATATTAGTATGCACTGCGGTGCCATTTAATGAGTGTACTGAGGTGTGACTCTACATGCTAAGTGATCATTCGTGTTATATGTCAATACATGTGTACCTTCCAGCACAGTCATGGTAATTGGTCAGTAATAGTATCGTGGTATGTTATTTGTTGTTTGAAGCATTACACTAAGCATGGATCTAGATTGAGCCGATGTGGATTCATACTTAGGGTACACGTACTATGGTACGACATATAGGAGGATGACCATGTGACCACGACGTGTAATTCCAATATCGAGATATGGTTAATCTAAGCAACTTAAATTGGTATAAGCATTGGGAGGGAACAGAATCTCGAGATCGTACGTCACCAGCCGCCCTGGGTCCCATCCTAGCGCGTCGGGTTGGCCGCCTCGGATACTGTATAGTCATCCGCACTAGTGGAGTGCAGTATCTGATTTATGACTGCCGAGCCAGCTCTTCCTATAGGAGAGATGGAACCGTTACTGCTTATTCTAGCGCGGTGGCCTTTCGAGGGACCGGTGCATTTCGTGCTTGCTTGTATATAATGGTTTGGCTAGCCCTGCTGGAATGCGATACGATCTGAGGATTCCTATATATATACATATATTACATTACTGGGATAATCTAGACAAATCATAGAAAGTCGTAGGATTGATTGGCCGATTGTAAGCTGACTTATTTGTGATATATTTTCTTCTGTTAGCTACCGAGGAACATGGACTATCGTGATGCGTGGTCCAACCAATGTCCTTGTTTGGTTGTTGGGTTGGGCTATTGTGCTGCGATAGGCTATGGACCGAAGTCGCGATCAGAAGCCATTTTTACCTGCCTACGGTTATAGGATATATCTTATCTCGGCATGATATTGGCACCGTTTGTCCTTGTTTGGTTGTAAGGGTGTCGTATTGTCTCGATGATATGATATAAGCCTATAACGCGTGAATCAGGTCTTATTTAACTCATTGGATTTATCTCACTCTTTTGTGCTCCCTTGTGGTACTTGCTATTCGGGGCCTGACCCCGCTGGTTTTGTTTGGCCAGATCTCGTAGCAGCTCCAGAGGATCCAGCCTTCCACCCGAACAATGGTGCATACCAGGAGTATGGGCGCTAGGGACCATGAGTGGGTTTCTTCTTCACCGCTCTGATATCTTCTATTTTGTACTTGGCGTTTAGCCACCGGCACTTGTTTAGCCGACAGTTCTGGACACTAGTTTTCTTTGCATAATTGTAATTAAATCAGACTGCAGCTGACTATAGTTATGTACTATTGACTCTCGGAACTAGCTCATCATTTTGTATAGCTAGACTCATGAATCATTCTGATGAAGCGTCGGGGACGCCTTACTGCTTTGTCTTATATGATCATTATTTACTGCTTCATGTTTTGATTGATTGAGACATAGATGCTCTGTGGGACCATAGGAGACCTGATTGTAGCATGCACCCCCTAGTCTCTTGACAGCCACGATCGCCGTATGACGTTTATATACCTTATATGGTGTAGCTGGCCTAGTCCGTCTCAGTATTCCGGTACTGGGGCGTGACAAGATTTTATTGGTGGCCCATGCAGGTCTGTTTTTCAGACTTGTGGGGTGTTGTGATTATAGGAGTCTCAATCAAAATATGTTCCCCTTGATCTCCTGATTCGTTTTCTCTTTCTCCCACCTTGATTGCTAACTTGATTGTCATCCTCGATTCCTTCCCGTCCTATCTTTTGATGCCTTGTATCCTTTCCTTTAGGGTCACATCATTCTCGACTATTGGAGGAGCCGGCATGGGAGAGAATCCAGTAGATCAGGGACCAGTTGGTGATCAACAAGGGGTAGCCCCTCTACCTGGACAGTTTCCCATCGAGAACGTTACCGAGCATGAGCCAGTTGAGCCACAGAGGCCAGAGGTTCCTGTGCCTCCAGTGATGCCGGTAGTACCAGTAGCACTAGACGTACCTGCACTATTACAGATCATCAGAGGGTTGTTGGCATCCCAGCAGCGTCAGCAGGAACATAATCTTTTGCTCAACCGGAGACTTCAGTTAGCTTTAGAAAGAGATATGCGAATCCAACAAGGACTTCACTTGGAGATGATACGGCTTGTGGAGGGGCATGATCGTTGTGGCTCTGATACAATGACAATGACTCAAGCTCTACAGCAGCAACCGGGGCATCAGCAATGGTGCCGGAGGGCGCCAAATGGTTGTTCTTATTGTGGCAAGAGAGGACACTCTAGGGATGTGTGTAGGGTAGCAAATGGCCTGTGCATGAGGTGCAGCAGTTCAGACCATAGACTAGCTACCTGCCCGTTGATGCGGAGGCCAGGAGGGCCGGTTCGACAGTTCTCATCACCACCATCCCTTATGGCAACACCTTATGGAAGACCAATATCGACAGTAAGGCCGTTAGCCCAGCGTCCATTACCGACACAAGCTCAGATGTACCGACAAGCGCAACATCAGGCAGGACAGCAGAGGACACAACAGCAGGGCCATGGAAGGCAGCAGCAGGGAATCCAGCAGGGACAAAGGCAAGAAGAATTTGGAGTATTAGAGCAGAGGTTGGCTGAAGGCGATCAGATTGTGGGTAAGATTTCAGTATTATTCATTATAATTCCTTGAGTTCTATATTCGAAGAGTGAAGGCGACTTTCTCGTCTCACTCATCTGCTCTCGTATCATGTGATACGTGATATCCATCATGTGTCTTGATTACGAAAGTACGTCCTGGACAGAGTCTCGTTCTTGATTTAGTCATTGGTACCGACTTATCTCAAGCGTTGACCCTTGTCTACTTTGGGAGTCAGTGTAGGACATCGAGGATACCTGACTTGAGAGGCATATTTTATTCGTATGTCTCCGATCACTTTCCTTCTATGGTATGATTATTGTTTGTGCTTTTACTTAATAGTTCTTTCTTTCGTAATCTGTTCATATGTCAGTGTTGTTTGATAATTGTGCTTGCATTATGTCATGAGTGTATTTCGTGATCTGAGAGCGCGCTCGACTAGCCTTATCGAAATTCCGAGGACGAAATTTTTCTAAGGAGGGTAGAGATGTCACTCCCCATTCCCGGAATACGTAAATTTTTGATTTTTCCTGTATATGGTATCTGGCACCTGTATCTTGAATGTATGTATCATGTATTTATAACTAACCATGGCATGGGACAGTATCTCGTCGCGGATTAGTGCGCCACCCCTTGTCCTTGTCTGGTTGTAGGCGTGGTTCACTGTTTCGATGATAAGATTTCTGAACCGTGTTGTGGTTAGGATTTTATTTAATTAATTTAATTAGTTGTATCATGTAGCATTTAACATGTCATTAGTCATGTGGTTAAGAGCATGCTTAAGCTTAGGGTTTCTTTGAGTTAACCCAACCCCTATATATATTCTCTTCCACTCTCTCTCTTCTCATTCACTCTTTCATTTATTTTTCTCAAGCAAACTTTTAGGCAAGTACATCTTGCACCAAATGGAGAGATTATTGTATTTTCATTTCTTGATTTTTCTTTGATATTATTTGTCTATATTGTTCTTCTCTTCATTCTCTACAAGTTTAGTTCTTGGAGTTTTTGATTTTAATGGCTAGTTTGGTGTAGATCTAAGTTTCTAAAACTAGGGTTCTATGGATTTTCATGGTTTTGATCTATCAAACTTGGTTGTTTTCGAAAACTAATGGTCCTATGTTGTAGAAAATTCAATTCTATCCAATTTTGACCTTTGAAAAGTTAGATTTCGACTTGTTTTGAGGAAGTTATGGCCAAAATAATATTTGGATATTTTCTATGTCATCAGTCCTGGTTTTGGCAGGGACGATGAATAATGGCGCATAGTGCCCAGCCGTATAAGAATGCTGCATAGTACCGCATAGTGCTCAGCCGCATAAGAATGCTGCATAGTGCCGCATAGTGCCCAGTCGCATAAGAATGCTGCATAGTGCCGCATAGTGCCCAGCCGTATAAGAATGCTGCATAGTGCCGCATAGTGTCCAGCCGCATAAGAATGCTGCATAGTGCCGCATAGTACCCAGCCGCATAAGGATGCTGCATAGTGCTGCATAGTGCCCAGTCGCATAAGAATGCTGCATAGTGCCGCATAGTGTCCAGCCGCATAAGAATGCTGCATAGTGCTGCATAGTGCCCAGCCGCATAAGAATGCTGCATAGTACTGCATAATATCCAGCCGCATAAGGATGCTGCATAGTGCCGTATAGTGTCCAGCCGCATAAGGATGCTGCATAGTGCCGCATAGTGCTGAATAGTGCCACATAGTGTCTATTTTGGCTATTTTATGTCCTATTTGATTGATTTATGGCCAAAATTTCTCCTAACTCCCAACATGAAAGTTGTAGATCTTTGTCTTGGCTTCAAGGACCTTCATGTCTCACTTTAACCAGAATTTATATGTGACTTTTATGTCACGAGGGGTCCACGTGACTTCCTGACTTGACCGTGTTCCTGACCTGATTACCTGTATACGTGCTGGTACCTATTCTAAGTGTGTATTGAGATACAATATTAGTATGCACTGCGGTGCCATTTAATGAGTGCACTGAGGTGTGACTCTACATGCTAAGTGATCATTCGTGTTATATGTCAATACATGTGTACCTTCCAGCACAGTCATGGTAATTGGTCAGTAATAGTATCGTGGTATGTTGTTTGTTGTTTGAAGCATTACACTAAGCATGGATCTAGATTGAGCTGATGTGGATTCATACTTAGGGTACACGTACTATGGTACGACATATAGGAGGATGACCATGTGACCACGACGTGTAATTCCAATATCGAGATAGGGTTAATCTAAGCAACTTAAATTGGTATAAGCATTGGGAGGGAACAGAATCTCGAGATCGTACGTCACCAGCCGCCCTGGGTCCCATCCTAGCGCGTCGGGTTGGCCGCCTCGGATACTGTATAGTCATCCGCACTAGTGGAGTGCAGTATCTGATTTGTGACTACCGAGCCAGCTCTTCCTATAGGAGAGCTGGAACCGTTACTGCTTATTCTAGCGCGGTGGCCTTTCGAGGGACCGGTGCATTTCGTGCTTGCTTGTATATAATGGTTTGGCTAGCCCTGCTGGAATGCGATACGATCTGAGGATTCCTATATATATACATATATTGCATTACTGGGATAATCCAGACAAATCATAGAAAGTCGTAGGATTAATTGGCCGATTGTAAGCTGACTTGTTTGTGATATGTTTTCTTCTGTTAGCTACCGAGGAACATGGACTATCGTGATGCGTGGTCCAATCCATGTCCTTGTTTGGTTGTTGGGTTGGGCTATTGTGCTGCGATAGGCTATGGACCGAAGTCGCGATCAGAAGCCATTTTTACCTGCCCACGGTTATAGGATATATCTTATCTCGGCACGATATTGGCACCGTTTGTCCTTGTTTGGTTGTAAGGGTGTCGTATTGTCTCGATGATATATATGGTATAAGCCTATAACTCGTGAATCAGGTCTTATTTAACTCATTGGATTTATCTCACTCTTTTGTGCTCCCTTGTGGTACTTGCTATTCGGGGCCTGACCCCGCTGGTTTTGTTTGGCCAGATCTCGTAGCAGCTCCAGAGGATCCAGCCTTCCACCCGAACAATGGTGCATACCAGGAGTATGGGCGCCAGGGACCATGAGTGGGTTTCTTCTTCACCGCTCTGATATCTTCTATTTTGTACTTGGCGTTTAGCCACCGGCACTTGTTTAGCCGGCAGTTCTGGATACTAGTTTCCTTTGCATAATTGTAATTAAATCAGACTGCAGCTGACTATAGTTATGTACTATTGACCCTCGGAACTAGCTCATCATTTTGTATAGCTAGACTCATGAATCATTCTGATGAAGCGTCGGAGACGCCTTACTGCTTTGTCTTATGTGATCATTATTTACTGTTTCTTGTTTTGATTGATTGAGACATAGATGCTCTGTGGGACCATAGGAGACCTGATTGTAGCATGCACCCCCTAGTCTCTTGACAGCCACGATCGCCGTATGACGTTTATATACCTCATATGGTGTAGCTGGCCTAGTCTGTCTCAGTATTCCGGTACTGGGGCGTGACAGACAGTGTTACCGGGCCAGACCACTACATGTCCGTCCCGTCTGTCTTGTATTTATTTGCTAATTGGTACCGGATCTCTGTTGTACTTTTTTCGGCGGGGATTCGCAATACTTTTTTTCCGATGTGCGCTCCTCCGGCGGAGCACAGACAAACTAATCTATGTACTATAGGTCAAATTAAAGATCACTTTGTCATGCTAAGGATGATCGGTCATTCTCCGATTCCTCCACCTACAACAGTTTGGTACAAACTAGCACCGGCAGAAACGAAGTCCTGGATCGGGCCTTTTGATCATCAAATCAATCATTGTAGGAAACTGTTGCAGATGAAGGAGCCAAGAGACTTACCGGTTGGCCACTACGACGTCGAAATCGACTGAATGAAGTTTTCACATTTTGTATATAGATGACCCATTTTGTATATGGATGACCCATTTTGTAAACATTAAAGTATATCATTTTGAAATGTGAAGTCAAATATATGTTTTTTGTTTTTTACTTTTTCCTGTCTGCTATACGTGTGTGTGTGAAATATCCTACTTGTGTAAAATATCCTACTTGTGTAAAACATATGTGAAGTACTTGTGTGAAATGTGAAGTCAAATATATGTGAAGTCCTGTAAAATATCCTACTTGTGAAAATGTGAAGTCAAATATATATTTTTGAACTCACACACAATAAGTTTTTATCAGGACTGCCAGACCACTGGCAGTCCTCATTCACATTAGGACTGCCAGTGGTCTGGCAGTCCTAATCAAAACTCACTGTGTGAGAGTTTTGAACTCACACACAGTGAGTTTTCATCAGGACTGCCAGACCACTGGTAGTCCTCATTCACATTAGGACTGCCAGAGGTCTGGCAGTCCTGATCAAAACTCACTGTATGTGAGTTTGATCAGGACTGCCAGACCACTGGCAGTCCTCATTCACACTAGGACTGCCACTGGTTTGGCAGTCCTAAGCAAAACTCACTGTGTGTGAGTTTTGAACTCACACGGTGAGTTTTGATGAGGACTGCCAGACCACTGGCAGTCCTAATTCACATTAGGACTGCCAATTGTGTGGCATTCCTGATCAAAACTTACTGCTAGTTTGTTTTGGCAATTTAAACAATAAATGTACATGACAATTAAGAGAGTTAAACATCACAATTTCCAAATTATTGAGAGTTAAACATTACAATTAAGAGAGTTAAACATCACAACATCACAATTATGAATGTACATGACAATTAAGAGAGTAAAACATCACAATTAAGAGAGTTAAACATCACAATATCCAACTAGTTAAACATCACAATTTCCAAAATATAATTTCCAAAATACAAGTTAAACATCATAATCAAATCAGTGATCATGCCGGGCCTTCGTACGCGCCTCCCGATTTTGCATGAAAGGAAAATCGACAGTGTCGTCGATATGCTCCAACTGGTTCGCGATATTGACACATTCATTGTTCTGGCAGCCCGATCGGAGGGATTTCGCCAAAGCCTTCACCCGAGTAGCCTGTCAATGGTAACAAAAAGTCAATTAAGAGAGTTAAATTTGAAAGTATTTACAAACTATAATTTATAAACTTACCATCTTGACCAATGAAGCATACAGGACATTTTTTGAAGGCAGAGGTCCTAGAGCTCCAACGGCAACGGGCCCTGGATTTCTAGGGTTCGACAACCTAGGATGCCCGACTGCCAAGTAGTACGGCATGTAGTCGTCGCTGCAGTCGTGCATCTCCTGCACCGGTTGTCGAAGTTCTTCCCCCAGCAAATGTCGTTGCCACTCGGAGTAGCAGTCGGTCACCCAGTCGAAATAGGGCGGCTTGTAGTTCAAAGGTTGGGTCCCACACGGAGGCTCCAATAACTTTAATGTGCGCTGCGGCACAGTTTGTACGAGGCCAAACTGACGAAGTACTTTATCAGGCATGTAAGACTCCGTAATATCATAGCATGTGATCATACCATGAAATAGAGATACTGGTTGCAGATGGCGATTTTGTTGCCGGAGATCCCGGTATGGGTGCCAAACTATCTGTAGGACAAAAGTTAAAAGAAAATAGTCAACAAATAAACATACCATAAATAGTCTACGCTATCTACGCGCTATCAACTAACCTCTTCTGGCACCAAATTATCCAGAGCATCACGAATGGAAACCAGCATTTCATGATTTTTAGTTTCCAGCTGAGTTGGCTTCCATTGACACACTCTAGGAAGGTGCTCCTCATAGCGTGGGTTCAGCTCACCCCTCCTAAGCATCGGGAAGTGCTCGTATATCCATGCCTATACAATTTGTAAATGAATAGTCAGTAAATTAACAACAAAATCTAGCTAGTATATTAGTTTAAAATGTTAAAAATTTTCTTACATGGAGTAGAGTCTGGCATCCCGCCATGGTCTTGGTTCCGACACGGGATGCTATACCAAGCTCGCGGTAAAGGTTAGCAAGTATACCGCTACCCCAGGATATGGCTCCTACGTCGTCTATAACAGATAGGTTCGCAAGATACCTAGCATGTATATAGGTTCCCTACTTGTCTAGAATGGCAACCGATCCAAGTATGAAGAGCATGTATGCCCGGGCCACCCTTTCAACGGTTTCATCATCCTAATCCTGCGGACCTTTGAAATTCTCCACCAACCATGACAGAGGAATTCCGTAGGACTTCTTGAAGCCCAGCAGGGTTGTAAAGGTAGTGGCCTCTACCCCAAGGTTCGCTTATATAAAATCAACTATACGATCGTACCACTCGAGATCCTTCTCAGTATATAAATATTCATTTGTCATGGTGCGCCCCTCCACCGGCAACTCCAGTATCTGATAGACGTCGTCCAGGGTAATGGTCATCTTCCTAGCTGGGAGATGAAATGTGTTGGTCTCCGGATGCCATCGCTCCACAAAGGCCGATATGAGAGCACTGTCCTGCGTCTTGTAGGCATATCTAGCCAAATTTTGTAGACCGGTAGGAAATATTTTGCTCTGGACATCCTCGGGTAAATGGTTAAGAGACCAAGCAACACACTTCCTCCCGTGGCTCACGGCCCTAAGAATACGAAAGCTCTCCTGTATGTCGTACAAGATAATAAAAATACGATTATGAAATATATATATATATATATATATATATATATATATATATATATATATATATATATATATATATATATATATATATATATACGGAAACTTACAAACATAATATACATACCGTATTCTTCCATATATCATAAACAATGTGGTTGTCGAACGACAACAACATTGAGCAACCAGGGGGACGGACATCCTCCTCCTCCTCAGAAGTATCGACATCGGCCGAACCAACAGGATCCTCAGAAGGTCCGACACCGGGCGTACGGACAGGATCCTCAGAAGGACCGACACCATAACTACCTCGTTCTAGAATTTGGCTGATAGGTACGTCGTCGTCGTCATCGGAAGAAGACGGAGGACTAGGAGGACCTCGTTGCTTCGAACGAGAATGTGGGTGTGGTTGTTCCCCTTGTTGCTGCGGTTCTGAAATTCTGATTGGTCTCTCAAGAGGACGAGGCCGCTCACTACGTTCCCTGCGCAAGGATGCAGTGGGGGGTCGCTTTCTTTTGGGAGCGGCCACAGGACTACAGGACAACATAGGGTTAGTATTAAATAATGGATGTAAAAGAAATTGTGAAGTTGGCCTTCATGACTGCCATGCTCCCGGCAGTCCATCATTCTATCAGGACTGCCAGAGAGATGGCAGCCCTATTTTATAACAGGACTGCCAGGATTCCTGCAGTCTGTTTTATAACAGGACTACCTACTGCATGGCAGTCCACTTTGGCAGTAGGACTGCCCGTTCTTCTGCAGTCCTTAGGGACGACGACCAGACGAACAGTTAGGTTACGTTTAAACGATAAAATATGAGATTTTCGATTTCGAAATGTACTTTGAATTGTTCTAACCTAATTTATAATAACATTTAAGAGATTTCTCAAAGAATCGAAATATACTTTGAAATGTAAAAAAAATTATACAATAATTAGGAAACATACCTAGCTTGTGATGACGGTTTCTTCTTCGGTGCCATTGATGATCTTGGAAGAGTTAGGGTTCTTGAGAGAGGGTTTTGGAGAGTGGATTATGGAGAGAGTGTTAGGGTTTTGGAGAGTAGAGAATTTTTTGAGAGAGGGTTTTGAGAGGGTTTTGAAGAGAGAGAATTTTTTAATGATAATGAAATGAAAGAGAGGGTTTGGAGGGGGGGGGGGGGTGGGATAGCCCCAAGTAATTTTCGGGACGTCCCCTGTAAAAGCTCCTCAAACCTGGACTGTCCCCTAGTAAAATGACGCCCCCAGTAATTTACGTGGTGCCCTTAGAAAAAGCCAAAAAATAATACGTCATCGCGACTCGATCTCTACTAATCTTCTGCTATCCGACACTCGATCTCTACTAATCTTCTGCTATCCAACACTCGATCTCTACTAATCTTCTGCTATCCAACCGGAATCTTATATTTTTTTCGGTAATCACAAGAACCACTCCAATTCAGTAATACAATTAACCATTCAAAATTCTCCAACTTCTCAATTTTTAGCCAAATCTAAAGAGTGAAAAATAAATTCCTGTACGAACTCCATCACCACGTGCTCCCATCCCAACCGTCCGGTTACTTGATCAAACACCCGATCTGCGTCCCTCTATCAAAACTCCCTCTCTCTCCTCCCACAAAACCCTAACCCTAACATTTCCCCCAATTTTCTGGAGCTGGCATGGTCTCCTCTCTCCAATTCCCGCCTCCGTCTTTCAAATTCCGCTCCAGTGACGCCTCGGTCAAGCCATGGAGTCCACCACCATCGAGCTCTCGAATCAGAATCCGGAAGAGATTCCCTTCATTGGTGCTTTCCTCGGAGAAGAGCGCCGCGCTTTCTTGGGAGGAGAGCTCGACTGATGAATTTGGTGGGTGGTTCGTTCAACCGGAGGTTGGGGACAGAAAAGGTGATGATCACAATATAATGCTCCTCTTCTCTTGTAGAAGAAAAAAAATTGAATTTTTTTGGGAAACTTTTGTAGGCACTTCGAAATTTGTAGTTGCTGGTGTTGGCACTTCGATGGCGATCTTGATCGGAGTCTTGGGATATTACTCGTTCTCGAAGGAAGGTTTGATCTTGCTTTCGTTTTGCAATTTTAGCTGTCTCTCTTTAGGAGACATGGAATGAAACTCAATGTTAGCAATTTTCCAGTAATTTTCATATCAAATCATCTGGTAGAGCACTGACTGTAGTTACAAACTGAACTGAGTAGTAAAAAGAAATAATAGGACACGCAAATGTAGGCTACTTCTCTCAAATGAAACTACTCCGTGCATGGCGCAGCATACATGTCTGTGTTGGCACAAAGGTCATATTCGTACATTTTTTCTAAAGAAATATACATAAAAGCTAACATTTTTGCAGGAAAAATAATAATATTTTTTGTATATTTTACAAAAAAAACAGAAGCTAATCTTCCAAAGCTCGTTCTAATGAGAGATATGAAGCCAATGACAAAATAAAAGTACAATTACTTAAGGTTGAAAAACATAATGTCTCCGAAAGGCACATTAGCTTCAATAGTAAACTTTAATATAGGATAAACTTGATTTTTATGGAACTGCAGCGACTTGCGCTCTTTTTTCGATATTTTCCCTCAGTTGTGGTATATATATTGTTTCTCCAAATTTTTTAGTTGTACGTGATGATCTGGTTTGCGTTTGTATAATATATAGGCATTGCTAGTAGAGGGTTGGCTAGATGCAAAGTCAAGTGGACCTGTCTAAATCTTCGGTAGCAAGTTACTAATATACTGAAATGTTAAGTTTATTTATGGCTTTCAAGTGATATACTGGTCAATTGATATGGAATTTTGGTCTGATCCTGCTTGATATCGAGTCCGCCTTATTTTGAGGCAGGATTCCAATTCACGAATGATCTAGAGACCTATATTCCTATCCAACTAGGTTACTTGGATGGTTTATCGTTGTCAGATATGTGTCAACAATTTATGACTGCAGAGCATGAATTAGAACCTGAAATAATATCTTTGGCCCATTTTGGCTTGAAAGTAGTATCTTTTATTAAGTAATGTTGGACTTGACGCAAAAAATCATGTCACAACTGGTTTGGAAATGTGCAACCAACGTAGAGAAGTACATAAACCGATCAGGAGGAATGATAACATACTAGTTAATGAAGCTGCCAGAAACAAGGGTCACATAATACTTAAAGGAGCTTCCAGAACTAAGGGTAGGCTTAAACAAATTTGGATTGAGGTTGTCAAGAAGGATAGGGTTTTCGGTAAGGTTATGTAGAAGATAATTATTCAAATAGCCACCCAAAGTTGGGATGAAACTTTGTTATTGTTGTATATCCAGACCTATATTCCCTCCAACAATGGTAGTTTGATTATTCAGCTCGCTAGGCTTAACATTGTTGGGCACTGATGAATACCCGTATATGAAGTTACTGATCTTGAGAGGGAAGCTCTCTAAACTAAGACAGCGATGATTTTTTGTATGACAGAACATTTTCTTTCATTTTCTTTTATGATGCTATTTGTACTACCATTTCGTTACTAATATTTAAAGTTTAAACCATTAACATACTAGAGAAATGTATTGAGTTCAAAGGGGAGGTGAATGTATGTCGTCACATGCTTTATTTGAATATATGGTTAGACAGATCAATGTCTTGATGTATGTTTCTTTTGTTTTTCCCCACATGTTTTATCTCTCTCCTGATATTTTTTTTCCCTTTTGGGGGGAATCCATGAGGACCAAAAGAAAGACAAGATTGCATTGGAGATGGAATCTTGTGTGAATGGGATGGGATGGGTAGGGTAAGGTTCTAAAAGGTCACCAAATAAGGTGGCGGTAACCTGCCTACTATCGCGGAACATGCCTTCCTTCAGAACTGTTCCATTACCTCAAGCAACATAGCTGCCTCCTGCATTATAATCCGGTTAATATGTATCTAGTAGGATTTATATATATGCTACTATTGCTGGTAGAACGTATTTCCAGTCTCATAGTTTTCGTTTTTTTAACTAATTCTTAAGCTTCTTGTCAACCTTGCTTTAGTTTTTATTCTAATAGGTATCCTTTTAAGGAAGTAGCACAATACGTAGATCTGCTTCTTTTGAATGGACACTTCAAGTTTCGAATTCACAGTGCAATTTGGTTCATTCCTCTACAACCATTTGTTGTAAACTATGCAATGCTTTGTAGGATCCAATTTTCGCTTGGTGGCCCATTTTCACAGTTTACGTGAACGATTCATGTCATCCGAGTCTAAAGAAATTCCAGTTGAAGTTAAAGAATCCACTGCTCTAGAAGATACTCAGTTTTCAGAAACGGGGGTAGTTGATAAGCCTGAATTGAGATCTGATGAACTGAAAACCAACATGAATCGAATGTCAGGTATGCGCTTCTGTAAAGTTCCATTTTTTTTTTCTGAAACATAGTTGATAAATGATAAGTTGGTTGGATTGTTCAAGTTATCATTGTAAATTTGCAGGCTTGTGAGTACGAATGTTTAACCAAGTTGAAACTGATGTTTAGATTTTTTAAATTGCTTAGTGTACTATGATTGATATCTCAATTTCAACCTAAGTGGTCGGTCAATGGAGATCTATCCTGGTGATGGATCCGGGAAAAAGGATGCACTATACGCAAAATTTATGATTGACGTGCAGATATTAGACAAAAGCATTGTCCGGGGTTGAAATGGAGCCAAATTTCGAGCTTAGCCCAGGGAGTAGGATGTAGAATTACCATTTCAATATACACAATTACCATTTTCAATATACACAAATTTTAGTTAGACCTACCTAAAAGGCTAAAACTTACATGTTAAAGCATCAAAAGTGATGATCCACACCAGACGTTGTTATCTATAGATCATAAAACTAGTATGTACAAAGATCAAGTCATTTCAAGATCTATTCAATGGGCATAATGTAATGGAAATATGAATGGTTCTGTCTTAAAAAATCAACAATTTGCATCCTGTGATTTTGTGATCCTCCCTGCGGAGATTTTGAAACCACTTAATCTATAACATAACAAGGTTTCAGGACGTGTAGAGACTGCAATGGACTGGATTATCACTTTGGTTGGTCTAACCATACATCTTAGGCTGGTGTATATATATTTGAACTCTAAACCTAGGTTGTTAAATTGAGACATAACAGTTCATATATGAATAAATTTAACATTGAGTATATCGTCGTTGCTTTAATAAGAAGTTGACTCAAGTTTATTGATATTCAAATCATGTTTGATGTATATTCTAGTTTCTAGAGAATGTTTGATTTGTAAAAAGCTCCGAAAAAGTTCCAAAAGAAAGCATAGAGAACGCTCAAGAAATCTTAAAAAATAGTTGACTATTAAAAGCAAAAGAGCAAAACACTTATTTTTTTTAGAACATGACTTGCCTGGTTTCTTCAAGTCTCCAGTGATGCTAGATGTCATAACCTAAGAAGCTATATATTGTCGTTCTAGGTGTTGAAACTTGAAACTTGAAATTCGATGAAGAACATCTGTAGCAGATGCTCGCCCAAAGAGTTCGCTCAGAAGAGGCATAGTTATCAAAGGCATGCCCGAGGTCCGCATGAGGGCATACGAGGCTCCAGCCTCTGCACCTCAGAACATGTGAGGCGAGCGCCTCGGTGGGCCTAGTGAGGCTCATGTTGCGCCTCATGCATATGCTACTTTATGTTACCTTTTATATGTTTTTTTTAACTAAACACTATTTCTTTCCTATGAGTAGGGACCATAGTTGGACTATAGAAAGCACGAACACTCCAAAAATGTGGTCGTGTTGTGTCAGGCACGTGTTGGACACTCCACAAACAAGTATTGGACACTCAAAATACACTAGGACAAAGCAACATAGGTGTCGTGTTTGTGTTTTCGTGTCATATCCGTTCCTTGCAATGTATTCGTTTGATCTTGCATTTATTCTTGGAGACTAAAAAGTCTTCAAAAGGAAAAGCAAGTCCTAAAGTTTGAGATGCTTCTTTGCTCTGTAGATCATAATATTTCTTTCCTATGAGTAGGGACCACAGTTGGACTATAGAAAGCACGAACACTCCAAAAATGTGGTCGTGTTGTGTCAGGCACGTGTTGGACACTCCACAAACAAGTATTGGACACTCAAAATACACTAGGACAAAGCAACATAGGTGTCGTGTTTGTGTTTTCGTGTCATATCCGTTCCTTGCAACGTATTCGTTTGATCTTGCACTTATTCTTGGAGACTAAAAAGTCTTCAAAAGGAAAAGCAAGTCCTAAAGTTTGAGATGCTTCTTTGCTCCGTAGATCATAAGGGGAAATAGTCCACATGCTCGATAACCACTCTGGCATGTCCACTTTCAATATTTATTACATAGTCATATATGATTTAGATTTATAAATATTATTTTAATTTTTTTGAATAAATGTGCGTCTCTCCTTTATGAGGCTCGCATCTTCGCCTTGCCGTTTAATAACTATTAAGAGGTTGAACGAAAAGTTCTGACGGATTTAATATTCATGTCAAGTATTAGTGTTGTATCTGGTTTATAAAAGAATTACTTTCTAAACAACGTTAAAGGTGGCTTAGATCCTATTAAATTCATATGAACTTGTTAAATTTTCTATAGGATAATACATCATATGGGGTGATATCTATAGTATCATACGGTACAAAAGTGTATCATAAGATAAAATGTTCATCTCGTTCTCCGCTCAACGAGATTTACAGTTTATTGGTTGTATTGTACTTTATTAAAAGATACAATCAGAAGATACTGCCAACTTAGCTCTAGACCTTTATTAGAGAGTTATTCTTCAAGTTATTTGTTTGTCTATGTCAAACATATGCTTCCAGTTTTCAGTACATAAATTTGAATGACATCAAATTCAAAAGCAATTTGAAATCTCAATGCTGGCTACATGTACCAATTCAATGCATACATTTAACCATGATGTAGTATTATGTCTCTACCTGGCTAGGTTTCAGGTCTTCCGTGCTCCCATCTGCTACTATCTTTATGCCAGCTATTATGGAACTGACTGTTAGGGATATGTTTTGATCTAATAAGACAGTGAGGCACTATCTCCCATGTGTCATCAAACAAAACACTCGCAGCTTTCTTCCTCACGTTAACAAAGGGGATCTGCCTGATACCATCTCGTACTAAAATGTGTTTCTGTTTCTCTAGTTGTTTCCGTATTGCTACTGTTCCGCATTTCCTTTTGGTGAATGAATCTCTAGATTATCGCTTATTGATTTACTGTATTTATAGGGTCTTTCAGGTGTACATTAAAAATAAACTCATATCTATTAGCTTGTGATTTACAATGCTAAATTAAAATCAAATCGACCAAGAGTGAGGATATACGGAGCAATTCTAAATTTGATGTTTCATTTGTCATTAGTGGTTAAGTTTGGGAACATTTTAATAAGTACCTTTATGGTTAATCTCTTCTGCTATGAGTTATCTCCTATTCTTTTAATCTTGCTTTATTCTGTATGCAATATACATGTCTCCGAGGCCCTTTTATCCAGTGGCAACTGTGTCTTTATGTGAAACACTACAACAATATGATTGCATCTTACTTTTCACTCATTTTGTTAGCTCTTATCAATGTCTATTACTACAATTCTGATGATTATTTATTGCTTCTCTGATGATTTATTTCCTGTAAACTATATTAAGGTTTGGATCAAAGGAAACGCATTATTGTTCCAGTTGCGGCTGATCCCGTGCAACAGGAAGCTCTATATGTGCTAAAGAAACTGAAGGTTGGTAACATGTACCTTTGCAGAGCCACTTGTCCATTGTGTATTTTAATTTTAATTTGCAACCTGGGCTTATTTCTTGAGCCATACATAACGTTATGCATTTGTACAAGGAATTTTTTTTAATTCCCAGGAATATAAGGAAGGACAAATGATTACTACGTTTGTTTTGTGTTATAAATTTGTTTCCCGGGCACCCGGCTATTCCATTTTCTCACAAATGTGGGAAATATATTGATTCTATTCCCTCCAAGATAGGTGGGTATTTTTATTTCTCACGGAAATGGAATGTTCAGGTTGGTTGGGTTAGGTCCGGGTTACTCGGCTTGGAACGGTTCGGGTCAGTCAGGTCTAGCAGTAGATAATTTTGTCCCATCATGAAAACAACATGTTTTTTAGCATCGGAAAATAACATATAATATGGCATGTGCACTGCAAAGAGCACTTGATTTTCCCAAACTTTTAAATATAAAAAATCGTATATATACGCACACCTTAAGTTATGAATATGCAATACCATATTAAGGGAGTGGCTTGAAGTGTCAAAACATGTGTGGAGAAGTGATGGAAACTAGGAATGCAATTTAAAATTGTTGCAGTACCTCTTCTGACATCTTATGAGGTATGCTTTCCCATCAAGTTGGACTATTTTTTAAGTAGGATCGACTTCTAGACCTGCACACCTACTAAATTATTTTCTGTTAAATTGGCTGGATGTGTTGCAGAGGTGCAATGAAGTGAAAGTGTTTCAATTGAGTTTTAAATCGGCTAACACTGCATGTGGAACTGGCACTTTCTTAATGCTGAGGAAGTATGAAATAGAACATATATTCTAGATATAATTGCCAGCTTAAACACAGGAACTTGTCTACTAGGTATTTGTCTGGTGGCATTTATTCTATAGATATAATTGATAGTTTTTTTCCCCATTTTGTGAGGTCAACTTGACAATTCCTACCATGAGTTCCCGTCCTTTGTTTTTCGTGGGCCTTCCATCTCTTTCCTCAGTTGGATGTTTTCTTTTTCTAGTTGCATTACTTATGTTTCTACAGAAGAGTGCATCTCGTAAGAAGAACTATGCTTATTTAATTTATTTGTGGTCTATGATCTAATCTTGTTGTACCAAATCTGGATTACTGATTAGAATAGTTAGCTATTGCATTAAGTCATTAAGTCATTATCAGCCCTTGTTCAAAGCATTGCAAACAATCTTGTCACATAAAAACAGCATTCAAGCTGACTTGATAGGACAAGTCTGAAATACGTATTGGATTATATATATTGGAGAAAGTTAGGAAACACAAAATAATTAATTTTTGTCTGAGCATGGATGTTGGTTTATTTTGATGGTGTACTCAGATCATTGAAAATGACGTCAATGCTGATGAGCTTTGCACTAGAAGGGAATATGCGAGATGGCTTGCTAAAGCAAATTCTATGTTGGAGAGGTAATAGGAGCACTAAAACGTCAATTGAAGTGTGTAGAACTAATATTGCGTTCCATTCAATATACACAATCTGATAAGTTATCTGCCATTACATGCAGAAGTCCTAAACACAGGATAGCTCCAACGATTTTGATTGCTGATTCCATGATAACAGCATTTGATGATGTCAGTGTTAGTGACCCAGATTTTTGGTGCATTCAAGGTGAGTTGAATAACATGATGTATGCTATACCGTATTAATGAGAAGTATTCTTGTACCCCCTTTTGATAAAGTTGCAATTGAAGCCCTTGGGGAATCTGGCATCACGGTCAGCAAACTATCAAATGTGAACTCATCTTACATAGTGGAAAACTCAGATGCTCAAGGAAGATTTGATTTTCTGCCTGAAAGGTGCTACTCCGCCTTGCTTTGTACAATTTTCTGAAGCAATGCTAGACCTGTTATATGAATTTGTTTTTCTCACCGATCAGTTTCATATCTCGGTTTGATCTGGTAAACTGGAAAGCCATGCTAGAGTATCCGTTCACTTCTGAAGTGAAAGAAAAGGTACTGATAGTCTTAGAAATTTTATTTCTGAAATTATTTGTTAGTTATAACACTGTTTTCCTTGTGTATATGTGATGCTCTTTAAGCCTATAGTTCCTTAATGCCCGACTTGTCTACAGTCCAGATGTTAAGGGAGAAAGTGGGCTTGTTTGATTTGAGCACAAGTCATCTTGACTCATCGCCGCATTTACTAATGGACCTGATGGCTGGTGATAGAAGCATAACTAGAAGAGTTTTTGGTATTACCTCTCTCTCTCTCTCTCTCTCGTGTATTTTGCTGCTATAACCCAGTTAACTTTGACGAACAGGCCCGTCTTGCTAATTATTTTCTTCTTTCCTTTTTGTATTTTAAAACCCTGTATTAATTTGTATTAGTGTGTTTCGAAAGTGTTTACTTGTAACCATGGTTTAAACTTTTGTTGCTACATTCCTTTAAAAGTTCAAGATACAAATGTTTTCTAATGTTTAATATGTTGTTCAGTGTTCACAGAGATCTGTTTAAATAACTATGGATCAAGAATAATTAGTCACCATTTGCCCATGTTGTCAACAATGGCCCTGAAAAGCATTATTATCATTTTATTATTAACAATATGACAGGTCCTATGTTGTATGGGCACGAATACAATATGACACAACGACACGGACACTGCACCTGTGATGTCCTAATATATTTTCGAGTAAATGTCTTGTCCAATCAACATGATGCGCCGCAGACACGACATAGATGTTTCTAGTGTCCGTGTTTCCTAGGATATGTCAGCATCAAGAAGTTCAATGTTAGTCCCAGTAGTTCTTGCTATTGTAAGTACTCTAATCAAGTGTTGTAAAACAAGCCTGCTGATTGAGATCTCTTTTTTGCTTGTCCATAGCCTTCAGGTGACACCAACCACAACATGTGGCCTGTTGCATGCTTACCTTAAATAAATACTTACTGCAAGAATGAGTGAGAGGGCTCTTGGTTCGTACAAACATTCTAAACCATAGATCTACAGGATTAGAAACCATGCATTTTTGCACTTAGATGTATTAGTCGGACAGCTCAAAATCATTTGGTTGTTGGTTTATAGGCATTTCAAGTATTGGAGATCATGATTGGTGGGTAATAACTCTGTTTGAAATGTAAAGCGTCTAATTTCACCTATAGGATCTGAGGAAGAATTACACACACAAGATACCTGTCTACTTCCATGTCTTCTAATGTGAATATCCAGTTACATCATATCTGAAATGTGAAACATCTCCCCTAGTGCAAGCATTACATTACATCATTATTATGCACTTCATTCTTTTATGATCATTAGGCCACCCTTCAGTTATATTATGTCATCAGGCATGAGTGGAAAGTATCAATGGTGTGCTGACACTTGCTTCAGATGCTTCCTTTTATCACCTTTGTCAGTAGTTTTTTTTTTTCCCCCACATTTCAAGCTTTCCTTATAACATCAATGTCTCGCTTTTTTTTCCCTGTTCTTTACAATCTGACTAATCCTAGTTATGTCTGTTTTATTTTGTACTAATAGGTAATATTAGACGCCTCCAGCCCCAGAAACCTGTCACAAAAGCCCAAGCAGCAGTTGCACTGACCAGCGGCAGAATGGTAGGAGCAATATCAGCTGAACTAGCGAGACTTGAAGCAGAAAATCAATCAAGGTTAGCTGAGATGGAAGAAATCAGGTTTGAAATAATACAAAGAGGAGAGATACAGAAGCTTTGGGAGGAGATGCTCAAAATAGAGAGAGAACATAGAATTGAGGTGGAGAGGGATTTTCAAATTGCATTGCTTGATTTGGAGGAGGAGAGAGAAGCTCAAAATGAAAGCCGTGACGAGTATATGAAGCAGAAAGCAGCATTGGATTATCAACAACAATTACTGCATAGTCTCAGGGAAGAAGTTGATGTCATGTATCTTAAACTTGCTAGTGAGAGAGCTCATCTTTTGGCTGAACAACCTAGTTTAGAGAAACTGTTAACTGAAGCACGGGCCCAGCAAGATGCCATAGTCAAAGCTAAATCAATATTAGAAGCTGAGAGAGAAGCTCTTCGAATGCTTAGGTGAGTGAATTCCTCACTATTGTCATTCTCACTGGTTTAAATTCAGTTCCTTTTTGTTTTGATATAGCATAGATTAGCATTAGGTATACGTCAACCTAGGGTTTACCGTTTCTGAACGAACTTGGATGTCTTTACCTTTTTTGGGTACATTCTGCTAACTTATTTTGCTCAGAAATTTGTGGAACAGTGTAGTTGGAGTGTTGTATACTGGTCAATAACTTGGTTTCTTTTCAGACAGAAAACTCATCTCATTGCACATAATATAAACATAATATAAACATAATATAATTGAGCTCTCATCCTGCAGGTACCAGGTGGAGGAAGAAGGACGCAAAGCACAAGCAAGAGCAAAAATTCTGGAAAAGGCTGTCCTTAGATGGAAGTGGAGCTCTTGACTCGGGCAAGGTCTCCTAAGCCCAGGGCTCTTGATTTGTACAAGATGCCAATGGAAAGTGTGTTATGCAGATTTTTCTCTTTTTAGTCGAGATGGAAGTTGCCCCTTTTTGTAATCAATAAAATTGACCGGCTGTACAGACTTTTTTGGAGTTGTACTCTTTTTTTGCATTCAATTTGACCTGCAAAAGAAATTAATGGTTGGTTTCCCCATTCAGTTTCCGTATTTCAAGTCGTTAACATTGTATACAATGCCCATTCCGTGGTGTTGTATCATTCAAGTCATGAGTTATGACCAAACTCATCTGGCTCACGTGGTTAGTGAGAAGAGGTATAACTTCCTTTGCTAGGCGGACGATCTCGGGATCGAACTGCGGAGGAGGTGTGTTTGTGAAAATTGGAGACTGAGAAAGTCACGAGTTATGAACCATTGCCTGTATGAGAAGTTTATATCCATTTTGGTAAATTGTATTTCAGGTTTATGCTTTCCCACATCTTTGGGTATTTATATCCAAAGCCATAACATCGACTAATATGGTTTACTTACTAAAATTAAAGTATAATGCTGAACAATAAACCATAACTCATCCGCTCATTTCTTGTCCAAGGCCTAGCTCGTACACGAACCTATGCCGATCACAAATCATAAAAGGACATTGTCCGTGTGAGTACTCATCAGCTGAGCATAACCACAGCATAAACAGACAGGTATTTAAGTCATAAACTTACTAAGAACAAGATTAACTTCTGGTCACAATCACATTACTGCTCCTGATACAAACTTTCAGTCGGAATCAAGTCATAGGTCCTAGAAAATGTTGCTCTGCGTATCATGATGCATAGGTCAAACATCAAAAGACTAAATATCCATTTTAACCAGTCTCACTTGCACATGAATAGAGTTACCTCACAAGCAGTACACAGGATATAGTAGTCATCACGTCTTTGCAACAAACATGCTCTCATTTCTGCTCATCATAGTCTCAACCAACAGAATGTCATACATCGAATCAACATTTTGTAACAACATAAAGATACTTTTTGATGAGTAGTTTCAAATCAAGAGCTCAGCTCTAAATTATCTGATACACTTCATCTGATCAAACAATTTTCAAATGTGACCAGGGTAAGTGGGTCCCTTGGAAAGGCCAAGGCGAACCTCCATTCCGTGATGCATGTCAGCAGGACGTAAAGTTTCCGAGTCTTGCGGCACTACAAAAGAGAGGACATAAGACCATTAGAAGCTTATATAAGCAAATTTCTGCATGCATACTTTGTACCAAATGAGTGACATTATGTACAACACATCAATTTTACAGTTTGTCTAAGCTCTCGTGTAGGCTCATAAACAAGAGAAGCATATCAGCATGCACAAGTATAGCGGGTAAGTTAATGCCCCGTCCAAGCACACTGAAAGCACTTATGTTTAACAAGAACACTGAAAGCACTTATGTTTAACGGTACAAAATAAGATCAAATGACATTTGAATCAGAAACACTAGTTTTGGATTTACAATAGCAGTTTATGAACTCGCATTTGTTATGGACAACAAAGTAAACAATCTAATTTCAACCATATAATTTGCACAAGTAGGATTTCAGCTCTAGATATCAAGTCTTAAATGGCTCATCGTCTACAATCCTATTGGTGTAAAACAATTAAAAAAAAATAAAACGTATCAAAATAACTAATTACCATGCTCAGAATATCATGTCAAATATCGAATATTTTTGTAGGTTCTTGCCAAACATCTGGTAACACAAGGATCCGATTTTCCCTAGAAAAATGAGCTTTATATACTGGATTTAATCACTAACTTTTAGTCCATGAATATTCAGATATATAGGTCATAATCAAACCTACCATTTCAAATTAATTTGCTAATTCACATGTGTGAAGTGTGATACATTTGTAACAATTAAACATTCGTTTCTGAAAGTTAGAAACATAAAGCTGGCAACTCCAAATTAGCTCTAATTGTTAAGTGTGACATTTCTTCAATAATAAACAATAACAGATACTAGATGCAACTTGAGAAAAAACTTGATTCAATTGGTAAGAACAATGTTCTTAAAGCACTTACAGTGAGACAAATAAAAGTCACCACTGAATATGGTAAAATCAAGTTATTAATATCAAGGTAGTCAAAGGCACAAGGCGAACTCGAGGCACAAACGGTCCATATCGCACGAGGCACAAGAAGCAGTTAAGATGCGTGCCCGAGCGAAGCGAGACTCAAAATTAATAAATAATAAATAATAAAAATATACATAAATAAATAAATTAGTAATGTAAGAAATAAAATCAAATAACATATAAAAAAAAAAAAAAAGTTAAAACATAACCAATTAAACTAGCAAAGCAGCAGTAACAGTCAACAAATAGAACTAACAAGAGTTTGTATTCTCCCTACCATGCATTTAGTAAATTTTAGTTTTTCCAGTTCAACTGTAACCAACTTTGACAACCGTGGAAATGACTACCTCCCTCCCCGCTTCAAATTTTATTGTAGAAAAAAAATAAGATATGCCTTATCTTGGTTGCATCTTGCTGAAAAGCGCCCCTTGGGTGCACCCAAATAAAACACAAAGATTTATCCACTTTGAAAAGAGAAGTAAAATGGTTGGTGTGATGATGCACCACTAGAATGGGACACGTGATTAATGGAGAACACTTAGGTGTAAAGAAATTTACAAGGTCATGACCAGCTTTTATTAATATGGATGCAAATGAGAGAACCAATGAGTTTATAGAACAAGGTCATTCAAGACAAGCAAACAAACTTGATTTCATGTGTTTATAGAACTAGGCAGCAGCAGCAGTTGTGCAAAACCAATTTGATATCGTTTGTGCAGGCACCAGTGTTCCGGATATCGGCCTGTGACCGGTATATACCAGTTTTGAGAAGAAAACGATACAGGTAGGGTGTCAGAGACGAAAAATCGGTCCAGAAATATATCGTCCGGTTTGACCGGTATACCGGCTAATAGTTGACCAGTATACCAGTCGGTATGACCGATATAGTAGCTGGTTTGACCGGTATATAGGTTGAATTTGCTTGTTTTAAATTTGTGGGTTCAAACCCAAATGAAAATCATCCATCTTTTTGTATTTGCGGGTTTGAAACTTTAATTTTAAAACCCGATAAGATTTTTTTCTTCTCAGTCCTAAAACCAATTGTATCTCTCTCTCTCTCATTTGAACCCGACCAGAAAAGATAGAGAATAAAAGAAAAGGAGAAGAAAAAGAGTTCAAGGAAGAAGAAGACTTACCTCTCCGAGCGAAAATGAATAAACTTAGCTTTGGAGAACAAATAGATGACAAATGATATCTTTATTAGCTTACTAGCTTTTTTTTTCTTTTGGAAATGCCTCTAAATATTATGTTTAGTGAATTTTATTAGAAGAATTTTGCTTAGTTATTAGTTTGAACTTTGAAGGATGATTTTGAGTTGTTAATTATTTAAGGATACTTTTTAGATTTATATTAATGCTTTAATTTTGTTATGCATGTCATATTATGACTCATGTATGAAGTGAATTATTGTTTTATCACTATGGGTCCATACCGTCCGATATATTGTCCGGTTTCCGGTATAACAAATCCCCAACCGGTATGGAAGTGATATCCAATATCAGGAACCTTGGCAGGCACATACATACAAAAGAAAATGTGAGGATGACCTTTGAGGGAGCCAGGTAGTCATTTTAAGAACAAAAGAACAAAATCAATTACAAACTAATCCTATTCCTGATTGACAAATTGAATCAAGAATGATGAAATAAAATTCTGTTTATCATCTTCTCTTTCAGATAAGACTTAAATTGGATGATCGTGCCTTTTACGTGATCATTCAATAATAATATATTATTGTACAAAGAAGGGGGAAAAAAAGTTTTTGAAGGCATAGTGACGGTACCATTGAGGTAATCTTCAAAACCAAAATCATCTAATCCACCTGTAAGAGCCTCGAAACCTAGCATTGAGGATGGCAATGCTCCTGGAGGCCGCTGAAATCTGCATATCAAAATCAGTTTTGTCACCCATAAAATATAATGATGCCCAAATGGATGTATCCATGGTCTGAACATTGCAATCTTAAATCTTAATAAATCTAGCATACAATATGTAGTAGTACATACCAAAAAAACTGAAAGTCTCCTATCTTGCTGATTCAGTCCAAATAAGTTGAATATGCAGAAACATGTCAGTGACCTAGTCATCCTTGATAACAAGAAGTTGAATGTAACGACATTATCTATCTCCAACCTAAAATTCAAATGCCTACTGCCAACTTCTCTAACAAATGAAACATCATATACATGAGTCCTTCCAGGGCCATGCTATGGAGCATTTCCCTTACTGTTGAGCTTTATCGGCAGGTTGCTATGGAGCATTTCCCTTGCTGCTGAGGAGATAAGGGATAAAGATGAGTACTCATCATTGTCGTCCAAGCCCTATCCTATCGGAATGGGTAAGCTGTAGAGCACGAGAAAACTCAACAATAGAACAAAAAGTGTTATCTTAAGTACCATTCAACCTTACCACAACCGTTCGTTTTAGTGCCAAATTCTAACTAAGCTAGGGATAAGAAAGAGAGAGATGTGCCACAAACACGTAGGGCAGCATTTGTGGTCATGCAGTTTAAGCTCATGCAACCAAGGAGCAACCTCCAAGTCCCCCTATACTACGAAATAGAAAATAAAAACTAGTTGAAGGGATAAGAATCATAAGATAATACGATTTGCTATAAAGAACCGAAACGGACCAAAAATCGAAAAAGAGCAATTTAAGCTCATGCAACCAAGGAGCACCCTCCAAGTCCCCCTAAGACTGAAAAAAATAGTAGTTGAAGGGATACGATAATACAATTTGATGTAGAGAATCAAATTCATCTCCACGGATCATCAATTGAAAGAGAGGGATAGCATTCCCAAATAAAAGATGACAACTCACAATTGGGATTCTGCGAATATATTAATGGGTGTTTTAGCCCATTTTCTTTATATCGACAAGAAATAACTTTTAGTGGGAATAAGAGTTTTGGTCAAGTACACCAGAAATGCTATGGTAAGTAACTGATCTACGCGGGCTTCAAAGTGGATAGCCAAGTGCTAGTTGCAACCACATGTATCTAGAGAGCACAAGTTCATTACAATTACAAAAAGACCACAGGTTTACTGAATATAGCCGCCACCACACAATAGCATAAATATGATATTTGAAGTTATTGTGATAATATTATTAGTGGCATTAAATTCACATTTCTTCAAACATGTATAATGTCCCTTTGTTTGCATCTTTCAAACTAATTATTTGAAGAAGGAAATACACCAAAACAAAGGCACCAAGTTGGACAAGAATCCAGAAGGCAGTTGACTGTAGGCAGGTATATGCACCTTCTCGCCATGCAGTTTAACGTCATGTAACCAGGATCATTCTTCAGATCCCATGGACTTACAAAAAATCTAAGTGAAGATGTAGGATGATACTACTATCAAACTGGAGCGAAAAGGAACGACACTCATTCCCAACAAATAAGTACAAGCAAAGAGATTGAAATTTGACCGAAAAAACTCCAATCTTAAACAGGTTAAGGACAAGAAAAGGTAGAGGACCGAAAGAACTACCTTAATGCACGCGCATAAAGGGATACATAGATAAAGCAACTGTTTAATTGAGTCTTAAAAGGGAGTTACATATATTTTGTAGAATTAAAGAATGAAATGTCTAAATTAGCAAAGGACGAGAAATCCAAAAAGTACGGACGCATAAGCGTCAACAACAGCTGCCTGCCTTGTTGACACGGCATGGTTCCACTCTTAACGAAATGTTAAACATCAGAACTGGCATTAGGTGAAGATGCCAGTGATACTAAATTAAGTACTACTTAAAACCTTGAAATAAATCACACATTTACTTGTTTACTTCTAAATTTAAAACTTAATCAAGAAATATAATTGATGAGATGAAAAGCCAACAGCTTAGATTTCGAATCCCAAGGCAAGAAAATACAGTTAGGGTTTGGAATGTATTTTCGAAGTTCCAACTTGATTGGACAAATAATAACAATAGATTTATATGAAGACACAATACCACAAATGAACTATACATAACTTCTTTCAGGAACATTTAACTCAAAATATATTACACATCATGTGCTTAAAAGTCATATTAAAATCAAACCAAACTACAGTACTTCAGAAGGAAGACATGTTAGGTGATAATGATTGTATCTAACATGTAAACCTTCGCTCCACGATCAACATGTCTAAGAAACTTGTATGAGAACAACGGTAATTGTGAATGATATGATCACACTATACTAAAGAATTATGAACTCTAGAACTAAATTTCATCTCCTATTATTAAAGGACTTTTTTTTTTTTCAAAAATCCTGAAATTATGAAAACGTAAATAGAGCTAATTAACAATTTTAAGGGCCTCAAATTCTTCTAGAAGCAATCTAAAGCATCAATAAGGGGTAGGAATGAGCTGACTAAGCAATGAACTGATCATGGGCACATTTTGTATGCGAAAAATATGTCTGAATTTTGGAATATTCGATTTTTTTATACTTAACCTGTCCTTTTTCCATCTCACTTCTACTGTTTGAATTGGATCTGTGTATGACCCATAGAAGGTTGTATTCTGCTTCTGATAACTCACCAAGGTAGGGCATTACTTTGATATCTTGCTTTGCATAGTTCACAATGAAAGACGATTGATGCAAATTGATTAACATTTTCCAAAATCCAGACCCTGACAAGAATACGTAACATGTTGCAAACTTGCTATATTCTGTCAAAAAAAATGTATTCTGATCTTCTCAGTCAAACCTCATGAAAGGGCAACAACCTATTACCAAAAGAATACCACTTACACATGAGGTTTCCCCCATGAGAGACATGGTGATCAGGATATCTTATAGTTGGGAGGAACCATCAACCAAAGAAGCACTCAGCTATGTCTAACTAAGAAAAATAAGATCTACGATTAGTTAATAAGAGGCCATTATATATGTAAATGGCAGTTGTTTTCCATAAAATAACTTATAACTTCAGTGCCAGGATGGCCTTCCTCCTATGCTCTCATCATCATCATCTTCCAAGCCTTCTCCCATCAGAATGGACTATGCTATGCGCATAAGAAAGCTCAACAAAAGATATGACAGTTTTAATGATTGGTTGTCTACCCGATGTTAACCCTCTAATTTGGCACCAAATTTCAATGCAAGGTAGCATTGAGCATGAGAGGGTCATGTCATAAAACCTAAACAACCAATTAGTGGGATAGTTAGACCAATATTTTGGATATACATTTTAAGCTCATGCAAGAATGAGCACCCTCCATGTTCTCCTAGACTATAAAGAGTCTAAACAAAGAGGTAAGATGATACAATCTACTATAGGAAATTGTATTCATCTATATGCCACATTAAGCCAAAGTAGTTTATACCAAGGTTCAAAGTATTGGTATCAGGATCGGTATCGGACATTTTGTATGAGTATTGGTATCGGCAGTATCGACAGTATTAGCGGTATCGGATCGAAATATCGAATTTTTTGGTATCGCCTGTATCGACAATATTAAATAATTATTTAATAAATTAGTAAATATCAAATATATCACTAAAATGTTTCATAATTATCATAATTTAGTGTGTGTGTGTGTGTGTGTATATATATATATATATATATATATATATATATATACAATAAAAATAGTATATAATTTAGTGTATATGTATACATGTACAACAATAAACATTATTAGATACAATATTATATAAGTTAGTGTATATGTATATAATATATATATATATGTACAATATAATTAGATACAACAAACAATATTTAGTGAAAAAAATAGGGGGGGGGGGGGGGGGGGGGGGGTTTAGCCAGAATAATAAATAGTATATATAGATGTACAATAAGTTAGTATATATGTATAATAACTTAGTAAAAAAACATATATATGTAAGTCATTCCATAAATATACATACATGCCAATTTGAACATAAGAGTTAAAATGAGCTTGTGGTTAGTGGTGGACAATGGAAACTGTGTGTTGTTCCAGTATGTGCAGGTCTCTGGTTCGAGTGTTCTCGTCAGCGGTTTTTGATTTTTTTTTTTATTCTTCCAAGTGCCTGAGTTCTATTTTTTTTTTTTCTAAGATAGCCCACCGACCCATTACAGCGAAACCCTAACATAACATATATATAAGTATTATGAGAGGAGAGAGAGAACAAAAACAGTTACTCCTCCCCTCCCCTCTCCGCCTCCACCAAGAAACTGAAGAAAAATGCAAAAGGAGAGGAGACGGAGCTCGGCTCCTTTCCTCTCTCTCCTCTCTGCCTCATTTCCCTTCCCATCTCCGCCTCCCCACCACCGACCTTCATTTCTTCTCAAGCACATACGGCAGCGGTGCGGCGACAGAGAAGGGTGGACGATTCTTCGATCGCAGCGACGACGAAGAAAGAGGGTTGCGATCAATTACCTTCTAAAAATTAGGTAATGTTTAGATCTGAATAAATTTCTACGTTTATTGTTGTTGTTGATGTAATTTGCAAATGATTTATCATCTATTTATAGAGATTTATAGAGTAACTGTTACCAATTTGCATTATTGATTGTTGGATTTGACGTGAAGAACCATTTTTTTTTGTCAGAAGTATGCTTTTGACAGTGATAAGATCTGTTTTTGATATTTTCTGGTATTTTCGAATCTTCGTATCCGTCCAATACAGACTGATACCATAATTTTTTCTCTTGGATCGGCCGATAACGATATTTTTGGTCGGTATTGAATTGGCCTAGGCCAAATCCGATCCGATACGGCCGATACGTATCGGTATCGGCCGATACTTTAATCATTAGTTTATACTTAAGTCTTAAAGCATTAAGTGAATCGATGTTAACATAGTTGCTTCCCATAAAATAAAAAAATTCATGAAATTCTCCAACTGATAAAAGGTCAACAATAAAAATTGTTTATTTTTGTCTTGCAGCTACCCAATTTGCATGAATTAAAAAATTTGTCAACTACCAGTTGACACCAATGTTGTAGATGTTGTATGTCGAGTTCATATAAAATTGGGTCTTTTAATGTCGGATGTCGGGGACATTGTAAAATGTTGGATATCAATAAATATGTAATATTTTATATATTATAAACCTAAATGTGTAATATAATATAATTACTAATACAAATATCGAACAATTTAATAGTAATTAAGTATAATATGGGTATACCTAGACAATGAGGAGCTTGGAGTGGTCGGAGTAGAACCTGGCTCACCCGTTTTCGAGCAACAACAACAAATCGGTAGATGGCAGAAAGAGAGGTTAGGGTTTTGTTGGGGTTTAGTTATTTATTACACCAGTTTAACCTATTTAGAAAGTCTAACTTGCCCTGAAATCACAAAACGCTATTCTTCAAATGTTTGTCGACTTCCATAGACTGTTTCGGCTGACATGTCAAGAAAACTTCGAAACGTCGGCCTATTTTTACAACACGGCATAAAGGACATTTCGGTCTAATATGTGTTGTGGCGTTCTCACCTCAAAACCGACATGTTGGCCGACGTATCAGCCCTGTCGACTGACATCTACAACATTACTTGCCACAATACGGGTAATTATAAGAGAATTGTCACCTGATCATCCAAGTCTTCTCCCATCATAACGGGGCATTAGTGGAGTATGAGAAAGCTCCACAAAGTTGTATAACTGAACACCAACCTTATATCAAGGTTTTGTGTTAGTGTCAAATTCATAGCCAAGTAACTGTGGACAAGAGTGGGCATTGAGAAGAATCCAGAAGACAATTGACAGCAGGTAGGTATATGTACCTTCTAAGCCAGGAGTACTCTCCAACTCCCCTAAACTAGAAAAAAGAAGAAGCTAAATGAAGAGGTAAGATGCTAAGACGATCAAAGTGCTATAGGGGGTTGAATCAGAAACAGAAAAAGAATGACACTCGCTCCCAACAAATTAGTGCAAGCAAAGAGATTGAAAACTGACTGAAAGAACTCTAGTCTTAAAATTAAAGATCGAAAAAAGGTAAAGGACCAGGTGTAGGTTAATACCTTAATGCACATGCAAAAAAGATGCATAGATAAAGCAATTGTTGTCTTGATTGTGTCCATAAAGGGAATTTTGAAAACTATAACCTAGTCAAACATTTTTGTGGAATTAAGGAATGATATTTATTAATTAGCAAAGGACGAGAAATCCAAAACTAAGGATGCATCATTTTAAACAAAAAAAATGCCTGCCTTGTTTAAGCGGCATGGTTCCACAAGCCGGGGTTAAGTTCATCTGTGCTTGCATTAAAATCTTAACGAAATGTGGAACATCTGAACTTTCACTAGATGAAGATGCTGATGATACTTAAATCATTTAAGAATTCTACAACTTCAAACTTTCAAGTTACCAAACTACCTTTTATCTGTTTACTTTTAAATTTAAAACTTAATCTAGAACATATACTTGGGGGTTGAAAAGCCAACATCTTAGATATCAAATACGAAAGAAAGCAAATACAATTAGGGTTTTGGATATCTACATTAGTAGTAACAACATATTCATATGCAGATACTAAGCCACAAATGAAACTATAAGTACATAACTTGTTTCAGGACATTTAACTCAAAATATATTACACTAACCGTACTTGAAAGTATATAAAATCAAACCAAACAAGAGTAATTTCAGAAGGGAGACATATTAGGTGATAATGATAGTATCTGATATGTAAATCCTCTCCACAATCAAAACATCTAAGAACTGGTACAATAACAACAGTACTAGCGAATGATAATGACCACTATACTAGAGAATTGTAAACTCCCGTTACCCTTTTTTTAGGCTAATTATATGGGCACAGCCAAAAGTGATCGGGGCTAGCCCATTTTTTTCAATTTTTCTGGCAGTCCAGTCTGGACTGCCCAGTTTCTAACAAGGACTGCCAGGATCTAACAAGGACTGCCCACTTTTCTGGCAGACTGGACTGCCAGAAAAATGGGCAGTCCTAGGACTGCCACAATGGGATAGCCCCTATCACTTTTGACTGTGCCCATATAATTAGCCTTTTTTTAAGGCACCTTTTTTTAAGGTGCTATTTTTATCAAAAATCCTGAGATTAGGGTTTCAGCTTGGACTCAACTAAAACTCAATAAAGAAAAGCATCTGCTCAAGTAACAGATCAAGATTAGGGTTTCGATTCGCGATCCGAACCTGGAGAGAATCTGTTTGTCGAGATCCTTCCTGAGATTGAACGCCGATCCGTAGGTGAGATTGTTGATCATCTTCTTCTTCTCCTCCATGTTCCTCCATGCCTAGAATCACCGAGAAACACCAAAAGGAACATCATCAAATTAGGGTTTCGTCCGTGTCCCCAAGAAATTTACAAAAAATAAAAAAAGTTTTGCTCACGGATTCGCGACTCGATTCGAGCGGATGGGATCCGACGATGTCCCCCTTGACTCCGTCCAGACCGAGGCGGAGGATGTCGTGGTTTCCGGTGAGATCGTGAGCGATCGATTTCGACTCCATTGCTCTACTTCTTCCTCTTTCCCTCTTCCTCCTCTGATATTTGTAGGGATTTTATAGCTCTCTCAACTTGAGGAAGAAGAAAGGGGAACTCGACCCGAATTGGTTGCGGGTGTAGCGCTTACTCATTACTGTACTAACCCGATCCATTCTTATCGGATCGGGTTGGGAAATATCTAAACTAGGAAGATGACATTATCATTAAGGGCTCGTTTGGATCAAGTTTTTGGATTCCTAGGAATAGATTTTCAATTCCTTTCCCATGGGAAAAGAATTCAACATTCCCATATCCATATTTGGTTAGGTTGGAAATAGGTAGTTCAAAATTTAAAAAAAAAATTATTTTCATGTTTGGTTCACACATGGATAGGAATCTTAATTTATTTAGTTTTACTTTAATACCCTTTCACTAATTTCATGATGATTCACATGTTTGGGATGAGAGTTGAAAATTTTAAAATAAAGCGAGGGTATAACCGTCCAAACAAAATAGTCAAACAACATTCCTAGGAAAGCATATCTATTCCCAAGGGGGGGCTTGGGAATAGCTTTCCCACCACATTCATGGGAATAGCTTTCCCACCTAACCCCCTCCTCATTCCCAATCCTAAACATACCAAACATGGGTAAGGAATTCAAATCCCATTCCCAAGCCTCAAAAACTTGAACCAAACGCCCCCTAAGGAGATGTTTGTTTTTTCATCTGAATATTAAAAATCTGAAATTTTAAAGTCTAAAAAATTTGTTCAGATTTATTTATTAGATTTCAGAGGATGTTTTATTTCTAAATATTTTTTAGAGAGAAAATTCAAACATTGCCTCTAAATTTGTTGACAACCAAACAACATATAAATTAAAACAATTTACATTAGTTATTACTATGTTTCGTACTTATTACAGCAGTCACCCTTGTTTTGAAACTAATTACACGAACCACTCCTATGTTTTATATTTTCTACAAAAAATTATAACACTAATCCCCCTTAATTTAAAAATAAAACATAAAACCAGAGGGATGGTTGATTATTTTCAAAATATGGATGGTCTTTGTAATTTTCATGAAACATAAGTTGGTTAATGTATTTATTTCTATAAATTATGCTATGCATAATGCACGGCTATACAATGATGTGCATTTTAGGTTTTTGAATTTGAATGAGATTGTCATGGGTTTTGTGGTGGTGGATTTTGTCACATCCCTATTTTGAAAAATAGGTATAGGTATATAACTGTATTTGGTATTTTTGGTGATTTTATAATTCCGTATTTGTTTAAATTTTTATTTAGTTTCTATATCCGGACTTAGTCTTGGTTGTTGAGGCCTGATCCTTGGTTATTGTTGTTGTTATTATTTATTATGGATGTTATCTTACTATTAACATTGGAGTAGATTGTTATTTTTATTATTGTGATTATTCTTATTGTTATTATTATTATCATTTTATTACTATCATTTTTATTATTCCTACATATAACACTCCCCCCTCCCCTTTTTCCTAACCCTAACCCTAACTCTCTCTGTAAACCCCCTAATTTTCTACTATGATTTTTCATAAATTAAATTTGGTATTAAATTTTTGTTTGTACGTCGCATAGTCGTATTGTACGTCGCATACGAACTTGTCGTATTGAACGTCGCGTATGAGTTCGTATTTTCGTATGGCTCGTCAAGTGCGAATGTGTGCAAGGTACATATTTTTTGTAAAAACATTTATTATAGAAGCTTGGTTTTTCAAATAATTAAATATGTATCGTAATTTTCGAAATTAATTATTACTATATTTTATTAATTATAAAAATGATATTTGAGATTTTGTTAATTTTAATATTTGATTTGATAATTTAAATTAGAAAAGATTTCATTTGAATTTGAATTAAATGAAGGTTTTATCTATGTTTGATTCGAATTTGAACTGTTAAAGTTTAAATCGAATTAAATTTAATATGATATTATCTATGGGGGAATTTAAATCCTCTCAATCCTTATCATAATGGGATTCCCACCTCTTATAAAAGGAGAGGTACTTGTCCTCTTTTTCCATAAATTTCCACAACCATCCAAGTGCCGTGCAACGTGTCCGTGCCAATTTCCATTCACTATAACTTCTCCATTACATATATATTATTCCTTTGTGTCCGACATCTCCGGACACACCCAATTCGTGTCATGCAAGACACCACCACTCCATCCCTGTCGTGTCGGACATCTCCGGCACGACAACACCACAAACCATCGACTCCGCTCCAACATCCCAACCCGCCACCAGCAAACTTCCGGCCGAACCCCGGCTAAACGCCACCACCATTACCACCATCTCCCCCAAAATCAAGCCGCCACCCGCCGGAGACACCCAAATCCGCCCACACCTACTGCCATCACCACCACCGTCTGGCCACTCCGGCCGACCACATCACCTCCACAACCATCCGCAGCCACCCGACTCCGGCCATCGTCGCCTAAACACCGCCAAAACCACCACACAATAGTGAAAGGAAAGGAAAAACCCGCACCTCCGCCGCGTGTGTCGAACCCCATCCTCATCTCCGATGAGCCGCTGGTGAGCTCCGGTCGTCGCCTAATCCGCGGGTCGTCACCTCCCATCAGTCGCCGCGTCCCTGCCTCGCCCCCGTCCCCGCGTGATCGTCCGCCTCCTCAGTGTTGCGTCGTCAATCTGGGTATCTGCCACCGCTTGGCCGCCGCACCACGCCTCCCCGATCAGCACCAGAGGTGCCAGCCCGCCGTGTGCCGGAGTCGTTGCCACCATACGTCTGCTCTGACGCAGCGCCTCCACCGACTGTGCCGCTGTGACGCCGTGCCGCGAGCAGCGCCCCATCCGAGCCGCCGCGCCATCTGCCGACAACCCCCTGGTAACCCCTCTCTCCAGCACTCGCTCTCTCCTCTCCGGCTTCCTTTCTTCTTCCTCCCTCTTCCTCTCACTTCGTCTCATCTCTCCCTCTAAATAAAGAGCAGCAGTAGCTGCTCTGATTTTTATTATTATGTTTCGTTTTTTGTTTGTTTTATTGTTTATTTTTATTTACCAATTGTTTTGCTATGTTAATATCAATGGCAGTAAGTATATAGATGTACATAAGCTATGAATCATTTATTATTATTATCACTATTGTTTATATATATATATATATATATATATATATATATATATATATATATATATATATATATATATATATATATATATATATATATATATATTACTATTTTTATGATATGGATATTAGTATCATTAATATCTTATTATTAATAATAATACTATTAGTGTTGTGTTATTAATATTGGTATTATTTTGGGAATTATCATAAATATATTAAAATTTGTTTTAGCAAAGATAGTTTTCTACCTAAAGAATTTGTTTTGACACACGAAGAATTTTAGTCCAAAACCATTTTTTTGCTTTCAACCATTTTCCTAAAATCATTTTAACTAGTAAATGGGGTTTTCGAAATTATAAATGATTTCGAGTATTTTCAATAATTGTCTAAATTATCGTTACTAATAAGATACATGTTATCTTCCTAGAAATCATATTTTTGGTAAACTTATAGTTTTAGCCTAACTCGATTTTCCACATTTTCAAATATTTGTCAAAAAAATTAATTTTACTAGTAAACATGGTTTTCAAGTATTATACGTATTTTTCTAAGAAATAATATACGTATTCTTCATACAAATTCCTTCAATTATCTTGATTGTGACTGATCATCTTTCCTATTTTCTCGCGACTTTGGACCTCTACACATTGATCATAGCTATTGGATAATTAGGACTTGTCGGATCCTCGCACCACATCAGGCGTAACACTAGGCAAGATACCTTGCCATCTTTACTGCTTACATTTAGTTGCATCTTATTATTCTGTTATTATTTTCTGCACTTTTATTTTCAGTTTTTTTTCTTACTTGTGGACCTAGAGTTAAGAGACTACTGTCAATAGAGTGCATGTCATTAACTTTGTCATAAAGGTAACACGAGTTGTGTGTGAGTTGTGAGTAACATGTAGAGATCACTTGCGTGTTGGCTGATCCCCTGTATGCATGCGTAGGGATAACTGTCAAATAGATGCATGTTAGAAGACTTGACAGTTATATATTATAAAACAGTATTGTAGAAGCGACATGTGTTGGTGCGTCGTAGTTACGTCGCACGTACAGTATCATTGGGGGGAGAGGACAGCTATTAGAGTAGGGACTACATTTACTTTTTACACATTTATGGGAGATAGTGACTCGGATGAGCGCTACTTGCTGCCCGGCCGATAGTGTCTCGGATGAGCGCTACTTGACGGCCACTCTTGATTACTTGCGTGAATCCTTACAGCCCCTACGTAGAACGTTGTCCTCAAAGTGCATATCATATAGACGGTTAGGACAGTTGTGTCATAGTTTATAGTATTTACAGTTGCAGTTATAATGGCATGTTCTTCCTGTATCTTGTTACGTCCCTCTGAGGACCTGGTGATTTCTCCAGGTGTGTTTTGTGACTTACTGCAGGTGCTCTAGCTAAGGCCATGACTTGCGCTCTATTTCGTTGAGATGTTGCTTTTGGATCGTCATCCCCTTCGCTCGACCAAATCACTTTCTTTGTATACGTCTTCTCTATTTAAATTAGTTGGTATTGGATTTGTCTCCTCCCAACGATTGTATACATGATAAACGCAAAGTTGCTTTTATATCATTATTTATCTTTGTGGATGAGATTTAGTGTCTTGGCTTTCAACATTTACAGCTTATGTATACATACGAGGGTTCCATATACTTCGTATGTATACAGCCGGTATGATACATTTCTAGTCCTTCTATCTTGGGACTGGGGCATTACACTCTCTCACACTCACCCCTCACAGCCGCCCCCTCTCTCTCTTCCACTCACTCCTCTCTCTCACGTTCACCCTCTGGAACAGCTCCCCTCCCTCCTCATAACTCTCTCTCTCTCTCATTCTCTCTCTCTCTCGATCTCAGTCTCTCTCCCTCACCCCTCACACTCCCTCGAGCTCCCCCTCTCGTCCCGACCGCCACCCTCACCACCATCTTCATCTCTCCCCCCTCTCTTCCCCGGGCCTCCGGCGACAACCATGGCCACCGCCACTACTCCCAGCCACCATCTCCACCGCCACCACTTCCAGCCACTGCCCCCTCTTTTCATTCCTCTCATCGCCATGACCCGCAGTTGTCACACCCCGGTCCCATAGGACCGATCGTCCTCGCTAAGGCGTGATGCCGCACGAGTCTAGATTGCGCTCGTGCAAGGCAGTTTCATAACGGCCGATTACAACAGATTACGACGGGGTCGTCGCACAGAAGTCCCAAGCAGAAACATTGAAGATACAAGGTAACACAAGCATTGAAACAAAATCAGAGTCACTACCAAAATACAGTAAATTAGTGACGGACATTTAGCGACGGAATATTTCAGTTGGCATTAGCGACGGCTTCGTGGCCGCTCGCCGACGGATTACCGACCACACGCCTTTACATTTTTTATTTTAATTTTAGGGGAAGGAAAGGTCGCACATCCGTCGCTAGGCTGTCGGAGATATAGCGACGGATCTCCAGTCGTCGCTAAGCAGTCGATTATTTGGCGGGAATTGTGTAGAGAATTGGCGGGACATTTCTTCGACTATGTAGCGACGGATATTCAGTCGGCAAGTATTAAAATTTGCGACTACCGGGCGATCGGCTATTAGCCGTCGCTGGTTCGTCGCTAAATATACGTTCCAGGCCTTATATGAAACGACAGGGAGAACTTTTCGCGTTTCCCCCAAATTCACTCTCTCTCCTATCTCACTCTCTCTCTCTCCCGCGGCTTCGGTGATCGGCGTCGGTGTCGGCGTCGGCGTCCTCTCCTCTCTCTCTTCCGAAGGTAATCCCCTCTCTCTCTCTCTCTCTCACGGTGTCGTATAGGAGCAGCGGGGGCGGCGGGCTTGGGGCGGGGGCGTCGGAGGCTGGGCGGCAGGCTTGGGGCTGGGGCGTCGGGGGCTGGGCGGCTGGCTTGGGTCGGAGGCTGGGCGGTGGGCTTGGGGCGGGGGCATCGGGGGCTGGGCGGCGGGCTTGGGGCTGGGGCGTCGGGGGCTGGGCGGCTGGCTTGGGTCGGGGGCTGGGCGGTGGGCTTGGGGCGGGGGCGTCGGAGGCTGGGCGGCGGGCTTGGGGCTGGGGCGTCTGGGGCTGGGCGGCTGGCTTGGGTCGGGGGCTGGGCGGTGGGCTTGGGGCGGGGGCGTCGGGGGCTGGGCGGCGGGCTTGGGGCGGGGGCGTCGGGGGCTGGGCGGCGGGCTTGGGGCTGGGGCGTCGGGGGCTGGACGGGGGCGTCGGGGGCTGGGCAGCGGGCTTGGGGCGGAGGCGTCGGGGGCTGGGCGGCTGGCTTGGGGCGGCGGCGTCGGGGGCTGGGCGGCTGGCTTGGGGCGGGGGCGTCGGGGGTATATGCAACCGACGTACAGCCATAAGCACTCTTCATATATATATGCAACCGAACTACTGGACGGCGGGCTTGGGGCGGCGGGCTTTGGTCGGGGCGACGGGGGGCTTTGCTTCTCAAATTCATCTGAGTTTATATATTGGCTAAATAATGTGTTATCCATATTGGGTGTTATCTATTAGTTTGGTGGTGTTTGGATTAGTAAATGTGAATATGGGATTTGGATTCATGGTGTATATGTTCACTGTCTCAAGGACAGTGCGAGTTCTATCAGTTGTGTGCTTCTATATCGATGTATATATCTATACATCTAGCTGTGATATACATATGTGTATGTGACAATCTCAATTAGCGACGGACAAGTGACCGGTTAGCGACGGATATTTCTAGCTCCATTTGCATTAATCTACGGTACGACATGGTGATCAGGACATAGTCCCTGCAGCCATTCGACTGGCGAGGCAGAAACTATGTAGCCGTAGATAAAGTTGACTATCCTCCGACCCTCATCCCTCGGCAATGATGATACGACAACTTATCACTATATCTTATATAGTAGTAGATGATGTCTTAGTATTACATTATGTGAGTTCATCTTGATTCTGTTATATCCTTCAGATACTAGATACGATAAGAACATATACTACACGATATGTATACAGAATATAGATGATTCACACTAATGTATGCTAGAATAAATTTTGGGTTGTGTTCTGAGCCATTCGTTCTCACACTTAAAACACATAGGAATTAGTAGTGTGAGAGCGCCGGAGAGAGTGAGAGCGCCGGAGGGGGGAAGGAGAGAGAGAGGAAGAGAGTAAAATGGTACGACATGGTGAAATAGTACTGTACTTTGGCTCCAGTTCCAGCTCCATTTGCATTAATCTACGGTACGACATGGTGATTAGGACATAGTCCCTGCAGCTATTCGACTAGCGAGGCAGAAACTATGTAGCCGTTGATAAAGTTGACTGTCCTCCGACCCTCATCCTTCGGCAATGATGATACTACAACCTATCACTATATCTTATATAGTAGTAGATGATGTCTTAGTATTACATTATGTGAGTTCATCTTGATTCTGTTACATTCTTCAGATACTAGATACGATAAGAACATATACTACACCATATGTATAGAACATAGATGATTCACACTAATGTATGCTAGAATGAATCTTGGGTTGTGTTCTGAGCCATCCGTTCTCACACTTGAAGATAAATCGAATTATAACGACGGATATTAGGTTACTCTTCCGGATAATTGATGTCTATTTTATATTAATTTGGTTTGGTCTATATGATTCTTGGATAATTGGTGTGCATTAAATTTGTATGTGCATATTTGGTCTATGTGATTCTTGGATAATTGGTGTGCATTATATATTTGATCTATGTGATTGTTGGATAATTGGTGTGCATTATATATTGATTTGGTTTATGCATATTTTTGTGAGCAGGAAAAGTGCTGCAATTTTTTTTCAAAAAAATTCTCAGTTACCGACGGACTAGAGACCGGTTAGCGACGGATATTTCCAGCTCCATTTGCATTAGTCTACGGTACGACATGGTGATCAGGACATTGTACCTGCAGTCATTCGACTGACGAGGCAGAAACTATGTAGCCGTAGATAAAGTTGACTGTCCTCCGACCCTCATCCCTCGACAATGATGATACGACAACCTATCACTATATCTTATATAGTAGTAGATGATGTTTTAGTATTACATTATATGAGTTCATCTTGGTTCTGTTATATTCTTCAGATACTAGATACGATAAGAACATATACTACACAATATGTACAGAACATAGATGATTCACACTAATGTATGCTAGAATGAATCTTGGATTGTGTTCTGAGCCATCCGTTCTGATCAAGCATCTTCCTTCTCCTCTCCTCCACCATGGCTCTGAACCCATCTGCTCCTCCCTACTTCCCTTCTTTCTATTTGACTCTCTCAGCCACATATGATATCCAGCGCTCAAGTGTAGAGTCGGGGGAGAAGAAGTGGGCAGGAAGAGGAGGGGGAAGCAGCACAGCCGGCGGCATGACCCGGAGGAAGTACAGAGTTTTTCTTCAACATCCGTAGGAGAACTATAAGGATATATCTTTTCACAATATGTCATCTTGTCAAAGACCCTTCATGTGAATATCATGTTACCGCGGTGTCGGAAGACTAACATGTCATAAGTTTTTAAGCCGTGTGTTTTGACATAATCTTTCCAACTCTTTCCTCCTATGTAGTAATCTTGCATTATTACATAGCAGAAAAGAGTTTGGAGTATTATGTCAAAACACACGGCTTAGAAAATTATGACATGTTAGTCTTCCAACACCGCGGTAACACATTAAGGGTCTTTGACAAGGTGATATATTGTGAAAAGATATATCCTTATAGTTCTCCTACGTATGTTAAAAAAAACCTCTGTACTTCCTCCGGGTCATGCCGCCGGCTGTGCTGCTTCCCCCTCCTCTTCCTGCCCACTTCTTCTTCCCCGACTCTACACTTGAGCTGGATATCATATGTGGCTGAGAGAGTCAAATAAAAAGAAGGGAAGTAGGGAGGAGCAGATGGATTCAGAGCCATGGTGGAGGAGAAGAGAAGGAAGATGCTTGATCAGAACAGATGGCTCAGAACACAACCCAAGATTCATTCTAGCATACATTAGTGTGAATCATCTATGTTCTGTACATATGGTGTAGTATATGTTCTTATCGTATCTAGTATCTTAAGAACGTAACAGAATCAAGATGAACTCACTAATGTATGCTAGAATGAATCTTGGGTTGTGTTTTGAGCCATTCGTTCCCATACTTGGCAATTAAGCCATTCGACTGGCGAGGCAGAAACTATGTAGCCGTAGATAAAGTTGACTGTCCTCCGACCCTCATCCCTTGGCAATGATGATACGACAATCTATCACTATATCTTATATAGTAGTAGATGATGTCTTAGTATTACATTATGTGAGTTCATCTTGATTCTGTTATATCCTTCAGATACTAGATACGATAAGAACATATACTACACCATATGTACAGAACATAGATGATTCATACTAATGTATGCTAGAATAAATTTTGGGTTGTATTCTGAGCCATTCGTTCTCATACTTGGCAATTAAGCATGTGAAATAGAACTGATTATGTTTAGTTTGTCTTACGATACAGATTTTCACATCCAAATTGAAATAGATCGTTACTTCGTTGATCGTACATGGATGTACTAGCGGATCAACCTCCTGGACCGTAGGTACTTATAAGTATTGACCGTATCTGATTAGTATCGATCTATCGTTTTGGTATGGGCCGTATCGGTTGGTATTGGTCTTAGCGAATTGGTATCGTCCTATCCGATATGTATCGGCCGTATAGCTAGGATTCATATTGGCCTTATCGATTTGGTATCGGTCATATCCGATAGGTATCGGCCGTGTTGGATTAGTATAGACCATTTCGGATTAGTATCATGGAAGGTTTAGTAACAACTGTACTTGGATTTCTCTCTTCTAGAGCTAGATTACCATTGCAAGAGAGTCACGAGAGCGTAACTGGCCAGTTACAGAACATACATACTTCTTTTTTAATCTCGCTTTTCCTGATGGAAAAGGAAGCATATATGTTACTGTAACTGGCCAATCACGATTTGGTGATTCTCTTACAATGGTATTCTAGCTCGAGAAGAGAGAAATCCAAGTACAGTTGTTACTAAACCTTCCACGATACTAATCCGAAATGGTCTATACTAATCCAACACGGCCGATACCTATCGGATATGACCGATACCAAATCGATAAGACCAATATGAATCCTAGCTATTCGGCCGATACATGTACATATCGGATATAGGACGATACCAATTTGTTAAGGCCAATACCAATATGATACGTCCTATACCAAACCGATAGACCGATACTAATCTGATACACTAGATACTAAGTACATCCGGCCTATACCAGCGGATCCACCAATTACTGCACGAAAGGCCCAACGACTCCAGTTACATCCGGTTATTGGTGAGTACATGATTACATAGTAATTCTGTTAGTCTTGTGATACATATTTTTACTCTCTCATGCTACCAACGTCACAACTTTTCCAGTGCTGCTCCCTCTAATGATGATGAACGCAAAAAACCAACGTCACAACTTTTATAATTTGAGTAAATTTCTTTACCCTATATGAAAATTTCTGTTGTCAGAAAGATGGCTCCTAGGACTCGTCGAGGTGGTGCTGCTAGTCGAGGAAGGGGTCGAGGCAAGAAACCCTTGGAGGTCGACACGGAGGAAGTCTCCGTCGTCAAACAAGAGCCGGTGACTGTTAAGGAGAAGGTGTTACCAAAGGTCGAGGTCAAGGAAGAACCGATGACCATCAGGGAAGAGATTGCTCCCAAGCTTGAAGTTAAGAAGGAGCCACCGTCAGAGAGTAGTAGCATCGGGACCGACCCTCCTGTCCCTACAGAAGACCTCAACCAGATTGAGCCTTCGTATGCAAAGTGGCTGATAGAATGGTACATGCCTCAACGCAACTATGATCCCTGGCTGTGAGGATTCATCGTCTGACTTGTGGTCTTTATTGAGGCTAAAGTCGATTTTCCTATGTGTTTTGGAATATTTATGGAAATTTTGGAATATTTGTGGGAATTTTTAGAATATTTGTGCTATGATCGGATTATAACGACGGATATTAGGTTACTCTTCCGGATAATTGATGTCTATTTTATATTAATTTGGTTTGGTCTATATGATTCTTGGATAATTGGTGTGCATTAAATTCGTATGTGCATATTTGGTCTATGTGATTCTTGGATAATTGGTGTGCATTATATATTTGGTCTATGTGATTGTTGGATAATTGGTGTGCATTATATATTTGTTTGGTTTATGCATATTTTTGCGAACAGGGAAAGCTTTATAATTTTTTTAAAAAATATTCTCAGTTAGCGACGGACTAGTGACCGTTTAGCGACGGATATTACCAGTTTCCGACTACTGTTCGACGGCATATCCGTCGCTAACTGGAGATTTGAAAATATTTTCAGTTAGCGACGGGTGGTCGACGGAATATCCGTCGGCACAGTACTGCTGGAATATAGTTCGACGGACTAGCGACGACTTTTCCATCGCTCTTGTTCTGGAAATGGCTACCTCTTCCAGAACATGGTCGACAAAAAAGTCGTCAATATTCCGTCGCTAGACCGTCTTTTGTTAGCGACAGTTTTCGACGGAATAGCGACGCCCTATCCGTCGCCATGGTGCTGGAAATGCCTACCTCTTCCAGAACTTGGTCGACGGATTTTTCGTCAGCAAACCGTCGCAAATCCGTCCTTTGTTATCGACGGCAGCCGACGGATTAGCGACGGAAGGACACCCTCTGATACGCAATTACGACGGTTTACCGACGGACCTGTACATCGCTATTGTCTACACAGTTCAGTATTTAATACTTGAAATGGATGAAAGCCCGTCGGAAATTAGTCGCTAATACATCATATTGTGAAGTCGATTAGCCGTCGCTATTCCGTCGCTTAACGACTACATAGCGACGGACCCTTATTAGCGACGAGCTGATTACCGACGGATTTTTGGGCCAAAACCCGTCAGTGATCGGTCGCTAATAGGAATTCCCGTCGGACGGGCGACGGATCTGGCCGTCCCTAAATCGACAAATTTTGGTAGTGAGTCTTTATTGATACTTGAAATAAGATTGCAAAGGTGCGTAGCCAAGATTACGATCACTCAAGCTCACTTTTTTCTCTGATTACAAGTCACTCTGCTCTTTCTCATCTCTCAGTACAATTTGACGAGTCAACGGATGCTTCAGATAGGCGATGTCCATACATTATGTCCCGTACAAGTTCAGACTCCATGCGACCGCACGCCTCGAAACGCCAAGGAACTCCGTGCCTCGACGCATCCAAGCTAGCTCCGTGCCAACGAGCTTCTACCTGTGCCAGCATATGGAAACTATGTGGGTGTCAGTACTCAACTGTTCTGGTGGAGTGAGCCCCTCGCCCACCCATACAAAACCAACACGTTCATTTACTTTGTGCAACATAATCTCTTATGATTGTCTTTCTATTCTTGCCTTAGGATCGATTTTAGGACATAAATGCCTGGCCTATTTGTGTCTCTAGACCATCATCGTGCTATCGTACCGATAACTTTCTTATCCTTGCCTCTAAACCATTTTCGTGCTTGCAACATCAACGTGCCGACTCGTGCTTGCCTTATGGCCCATACTTTGGGATGCAACAACATGATTCGTGTCATCGACTTGGTTCGTGCTTCAACATCGAGGCCGTGCCTCGCAACTTAGCATAACTTAACCAAACTTGTCTTACGGCCCTTCTTGACTTAACTCGAAATGACTCAAGTCTGACTTATGTAACTCTATGCCAACGACTTAATACTCGACGCCATATTTTATGCCGAAGCACACGTCTTTTCTATAGCCAAATCTTAGGTTTCTTAAGACTTGTATTGCATCCGTGCATACCATCTTTATCCCATTTGTGTCATACTTGTACTTTCTTTTGTTCGACCGACACCATGCATGTGAATTGTCGCTCAGCACACCAACTTATCTATATGAAAGGTCACTAGCAATGTCAAGCTATCTTAGACTTATAGCTGGGTTAGACGACGAATCCTCTTGTGCATATACAAAAGTTCCCGAATTACCCGTGTCAATTCGCTGCTGGCACGCACCGATTCCTTACTGGCGTAGGCTATAACTCGCTTCTCCCGGGCCGACATGATCCCGGTGTCCCGACGATCATTCGAGAAGACTACACCTTGTCGACAAGTTGTCCATGACCACGCACCTATGACGGCTTCTAGACTCGACGTAAATGCAAGGCCTACAGATGATACAACTTGCTTTCTCTTCCTTAAACTTCTTTTATTCATGTCCATACTTTTCATTCTTCATGCGAGACTCCCAAGCCACGGGACCGGTCTCAGCGACCAACGGTCGCGTGTACTTTACATTCTTTGAAACACATGGAACGACTATTGTATAGCCTTCCAGATAGACCTGAACAAACGTATTCATTTATGTTCTATAGACCGTGGCATACTTATCCTTGAAGTGACCGTAGCTCGTGCCTTAGACTGACTTGTGTTCTATGCAACGCTATCGTCCAAGTCATACTTTATATGACGAGCCTTGAGATCGTGGGACTATGTGACTTTGACAACCACAAGAAACATGGGATAGTGTTTGCTATGACTTCGATAGTCCAGCATAACTTTGTCTAACTTAGTCATGCAACAACTTGACGAGCAAAGGCTTTGTCAAGCCTTGCACCATGGGAACGTGTCGTGCACGCGTTTGACCTGAACAACAAAGTTCTTTGGGTGTCTAGACTTATGCCACAAGTCGTGCGATACAACTTAACCCGTGGGACAGTAAAGGCTATGTCAAGCCTTAGACGATGGGACCATGCATGCTTTATTAAGCATTTATGCGTGCGACGCCTATGACTTAGGCTAATTTCATAGGTTTATGGTATCTTAGACCAACTTTCCTTCTCCCAAGCCACGGGATGAAGGACCGAGTGTCATTTTGAAAGCACGTCGTGCAACGATTCTAAGCCGACCTGGGACTTTTCCATATTCTAACTCAGTCCGACCCAACTTGGGATTATTCCCTTAGCTATGTGGATTATTCTCTCTTTTATTATCAAGCCTACTTATGCATTTGAAAACTTTCGTTTTATAATTAGTGCGAAGGCCAAGCCGAGGCAAGTTCACCGAAGCCACCCACCTGAGCGAGGAGTCGCCTCGACCGAACGAGACTTCGAACAGCCGTTGCATGGCTAAGTTCGAACGCCGTTGGCGTTTCGCTTCCTCCGATTGAGCTGAGCGGGATGGGACATTACATTATACACCACTCAGAAAAAGTTTCGTCCTCGAAACTTACTGAGTACACTTATCAACTTATCACTTGATTCAACATCCAGTGACTCTCGCACGCACTTCACCTTAACCAATCTCTGAAACCTGACTTACATCAATGCCTCAATCAATATTCAATTTCCGTTTCAAGACCAACGATCGCACTACCATCAATCTTTTCCTTGAAACACGATTTCAAAATCTTTGATACCGTTCAGTTCCTACAGTCTCACTTGAATTCAACGTATCACTTAGTTGGATCGTGTACATACTTCAGGCGTCCCCCGAAATACATGCATGTCAGCCAAGCCTCGTGATAGAGAATCCGTCATTTTCACTTGAGTCAGATCGTACACATATTCAAGCGTCCCTAAAATACATGTATTTCAACCGAGCCTCGTGAGTGGGGTTTCCCTAATCTTGAATCATTCTATCCACCAGTATCCCATTCTATCAATCCTCAAGATCAATCGTATCGAGGCTAACTCTCGAAACATGGACGTCCTGCCTAACCGCTAGGCCAGCTCTCTAGGCTAAGGTCATCCGTCAGTATTAGAATCATAGTTCCCAAACAATAATATCAACACTGACCCCAATCCTAAGGTCAAACCAAAGTTGATAGTATGGAGTTTTCTACCCAAGCTCGTATCACTCAGAATTCTAAACATCGAGCATATATTTCTCCTATACGCACTTGCAACACTTAGTCCAAAGGGTCCGAGCAAATCCATCCAATGGTAAGTCCTGTTCAACCAATTCCCTCACATATCAATATCACTTGTCCAACAAGCAATTCACATAATCTATCTCTTCAAACACGTTCGATAAAATCCACCTATCCATTCTTTCTAAGTCAAGCACGCTACGACGCGATTTATCGCTAAACCATAATTCTCATTCCATATTCCCTAAGTCGTTTATCACAATTCACGTAATCGATCACAAGGTCATCTAGCTTAACAATATGTCATGCCCCAATCACACGCAAGTCCGATCATCCACGTGGGACATGAAATCACCATGCATTCTCTCAGGATAATCGTCCTTATCGGGACTTAACTCTTGCTTTGAGTCTAGACTAATTCATTCATGATACGCAGATTGGACTACTCAATCCTCAAGTTTACTCAATATTCAATCACAAATCCGACCAATCCTCGAATTCACCTTCGTATCAAACCACAAGTCAAAGCAATCCAAATTGCCACGCCCTGATTTTTTGAGTTCGATCATTCCCGCGACATGAATCACCGTATCAGCGCTCACGTGGAATGATCGTCCCAAATCTGACGTAACGCATGTGCGAGGATGGAGTTGCGCTCGCGCAAGACAAGATCGTCGACGTTGTGGTTATCATCGAAGAAATCAAGACGATCATTTTCATCCAAGCATTCATTTCAATCAAAATACCAAGTACAACATCTATCAAAATAATAACACTTTCCACGATCGTCATTCCTCGAATCAGAGTACCCCCGAGTTATCGTACATCGATCTTTAATACGCCTTAATACCATCGATGATATACATAACCTGACGATCTTCATTTGCAATAAATTCTGAGTCATGTAACTGATGATATCATTCGAATTGGATATACCACAATTTCCTCGATATTCAAGATCAAAATTCGATCAATAATTCCTGAAATTTATATGATCATTTCATTCAAACCTATAATCACATATGTTCATCCGTCTATCTTAAGTCATCGAGCAACATATTTTCTTAAAACGCATCGGTCTATGCTAACTCAAATTATCGAGCAACATCTATTCCAATCCTTAGAGTCATTCTCAAATATTCAAATCATTTTTATGCACGCAATCATCCAATCGTGCTAACTTTCGTATACGATTCATATCGATTTCCTCGATTGAGTCATCCATTCGTACACCTTAAGTTTTCCTCGATTCAGTCTATCTTTTCTTATCACTTTAAATTTCGCGCTCAGCAGAATCCTAATCTGATGTACGTCGTTTTCCTCGTTCGTTCGAATCAAACTCATACTAAGTTGAATCACTCATTCTAAGGCTTTGCATAATCGTCGCTTGCTGATAGACTCGTTGGCATCCCGTATCCTCAATCGATCGACATACCCCAGGCTATCCTATACACCACTTAGGGATGAAATCATTTGACAAATCCTCAAAACTATCATTCGATTCACAATTGATTACTTCGAATCTCCGTTCGAATCGATTCCTTAAAATCCAAGCACGCTCATCTGTAACGTCCCAGAACCAGAATACCGGAGAGCGGGGGCATACATAGCCAGCTACGTATAATAAAATGGAATCCACCTCACTATACAGTCACGGCTGTCTAGATATATGAGGGTTTAACTATAATCCATTAGTCTTCTATGGTCAATAACAAGCCTAAATGTCTCAATCTCAAGCAAGCAAGTAAGTTACAAGATGTAAGATCACCAAATATACAATAGTAAGGCGTCCCAAACATTACATATTCAGTTGATCATGAAGCTAGTCATTACAAAATATGATGACTAGCAAGAGTTTAGTCATACATGATCAACGCTAGGATCTGTCAATCATGTTACTGCCCGTAGGCAGACAGTAATAAGTTATGCAATACGAGCTAACAGGTGCTCGCCGGCTAAACGTCTCAAAATAAAAAATTTACAATAGAGTGGGAGAGCCAAAAATAAACCCACTCGTTGCCCTGGTTACGCCTGGTGGTCACCATCGGGCTGAAAAGTCGGTAGATCCTCTGGAGCTGCTCCAAAATATGGCCATACAAAACCAGCTGGGTCAGACCCCAGAAAGAGCAAGTACCACAAAGGAGGCTTCACTTAAGAACTAAAACCAGCATATCAAAAATAAATATTAAAAGTGGTTACAAAAGAGCTCGATAGTAAAAGAATAATCACAGTTATAATAGAGTACGAGGGAACCATTCAAGTAGCCAGGTCACAACCCTTAAACCAAATAAGGACCGGAGTTGTAACCCTTCACCTGAATAGAACTCCGTCTCCAAATCCTGTTGGTAAGGTAAAATATAATAAGCATGACGTGGGGTGCAATGAGATAATAAACGAAGAGAGAACTCAGAACTGCTCCGGGAGCCAGGTTACAACCCATAAACCAAACAAGGACCGGGGTTGTAACCCTTCACCTGAATAGAACTTAGCCTCTGATCTTTATTGTTAAAAGTGACAATCATGCGATCAAGCCTACAATAATCGAGCACTGAAACTACACCATACAATCGCTCTCGGCCAATCAGTGACTACGACTTTCTACATTAGCTAACTAGGGTTATCACAAGCCTTAGTTACTAGTAATATGCAATGAGATGTTCCTGCAGCCACAAGCCCTGCAGCTAATCCAAGTTATCCAGGCGACTTGGATTCATTAAGCAGTACCTCATTCCTTTCCATATATCAGTGAATCTAGACTTGTGCCCTACTCGTCAGCAGGCTGCAAGTCCACAATGGTGGCCAGGATAACGGGATCGTCTGTAACTGGAAAAATCTCTCATGACTACTGAATTATTTTAGTTATTAGCCTTAGCCATTTACAGTAGGTACCCCTGACCGTGGTACTCAGGGATCCCTGTCCTAGACATGATGCAAATGTTACCGGTTTAATTGTACAAACACAATCATCCATGGTGTCCAGGCCATTCAATCTTGTCCTGACATGCTAGCCGTCGCAACAGCCTACGATATATATATATATATATATATATATATCATGTCATGTTCACTGTCAGGAGTATGCCACGTCGGACCACTATTATGTCATGTCATTTGTCAAAAGTGCACCACAACAGGTCACCATCGTGTCAGGGAACACACTTAAAATTAATATGGTACAAGTATACATTTAGTAATTAAATATTAGCAGGGGCATGGACTGTGGAGGACTCATGCGGCTCAGAAAAAATTTGTCGCATGAAATTGCCATGCGGCCAGCCAATGGCCTATGCGGCCAGGCAAATAATAGGCCATATGCGGCCAGCAAATACTAGGCCATATGCGGCCAGCAAGTACATGAGCCTATGCGGCCAGCTAAATATTTAATGCTAATGCAAATACATGCAAATATTTAATACTAATTAATTAATAGTAGCCTACATGGCCAAAACAGGTTGCATGCAAATTCATGCAAGCAAAATGCTTATGCGGCTCAAGCATGCAAATGCATGCAAATGCAATTGCTTATGCGGCCAGAGCTATATTGCATGCAACCCTGCAATATTGCTAAGGCATGCAAGCCTATGCGGCCATGCTAATAATAATGGCCATATGCGGCTAAGCAATTGCTAATGGCCATATGCGGCTACAATTGGCAATGGCTATATGCGGCTGAGCAATTGCTAATGGCCATGTGCGGCTGAACAATTTCTAATGGCCATATGCGGCTACAATTGGCAATGGCCATATGCGGCCAAAATATATAAGCATGCGGCCATTAAATGGCTAAGGCCATATTCGGCCAAAAATATATAAGCATGCAAGTGAATGCATGCAAAGGCCATGCGGCCGAAATTAAATATAAGCATACAAAGCTAATGCATGCAGAGGCCAAAAGCAAATGCTAAAAAGCATGCAAAGCTAATGCATGCAGATGCAGCCATGCAATGCAAAAGCATATGCGGCCATGCACTGCATATGCAGCCAAGCAGTGCAAATACGGCCAAACAATACAAAAGGGCATGCGGACCTAAATGGCCCTGGCCGCTTAAGCCAGAAAGGCCATACGGTCAACAATAATTTAATGGCCATACGGCCAAGGCTATTAATTAATGCTCATGCGGCTCAGGAAAAGAATGCTCATGCGGCTCAGCAACTCAATGTTGCATGCGACCAAAAGTACAATTAATGGCTCCCACAGAGAACATGTCTCTGGAAAATACCATGGCCTCCATGCTCCACCAAACAACAATAGGAACCCAAATCCAAACTCCCGTAGGTCAATTTGGGTAAAATAGAATTCTCTACAACATGGAACCATCAAATAGCAAAAATATACAAGTTTGATAGATCAAAACTCATGAAAACTAACAATACCACAAAACTAGATCTACAAGAAATTAACTACGGAAATAAAAAATGCTAAGTACTAAAGTGGGTTAGAAACACATGAGGAAGACAATGGAACCATAAAAATGGAATTCCTCCATGAAGCAAGATGCACTTGCCTACTCCTTTCTGGTAGGTGGGGAGTAATGGTGAGGAAGAAGAAGAGTGAATGAGGAGAGAGAAAGAGTGTTGGGTTAATAAATGATGATGGTGGTGGTAGGTAGGGGTTTGGTTCACAAACCGAACCAAGCCAACCCAACCAAGATAAACCATAACCAATGAAATACGAAAGTAAACCATGCAATGGGACATGCAATATGAGTCAAAATACGTACACGTATATAAAAATATGTAATACGAACCATGGTCATTACATCATCTATATCGCATCAACGATATCATCGTCTGATGGCACCCCTATCGATAGTCATCCCATATTCTATAAGTCAAGTCAAATTCCATCTCATTTAAAACAATTCGAGTTTCGCACACAACTTTTCTAAGGTCGAGTCAATTCTTGGTGTATATGCCCAGTCCGACTTAGCCAACCGTGCTTTATGTGGAACCATTTTTAAGTTCAACCAAATTTCTTTCGTACGATTTTACAAAATATATAGACTTATTGTATGGAAATCTCGTGGGACATTTGAGAGATAGCGCACCAATGATATCGATTGCGGAAACAACATCAGAGTTTGTGGAACAACATCAGAGTTAATAAATTCAATCGGAAGTCCAAGGACGTAAAGCCGTGCTCTGATACCATTATGTTACGCCCCGGTCCTGTAGGACCGATCGTCCTCGCTAAGGTGTGATGTCGTACGAGCCTAGATTGCGCTCGTACAAGGCACTTTCATAATGGCCGATTACAACAGCTTACGACGGGATCGTCGCACAGAAGTCTCAAGCAGAAACATTAAATATACAAGGCAACACAAGCATTGAAACAAAATCAGAGTCTTTAGCCAAGATTATGATCACTCAAGCTCACTTTTTTCTCTGATTACAAGTCACTCTGCTCTCTCTCATCTCTCAGTACGATTTGACGATCTAGCGGATGCTTTAGATAGGCGATGTCCATACATTATGTCTCGTATAAGTCCAAACTCCATACGGCCGCAAGCCTCGAAATGCCAAGAAACTCCGTGCCTCGACGCATCCAAGAGAGCTCCGTGCCAACGAGCTTCTACCTGTGCCTGCACATGAAAACTATGTGGGTATCAGTACTCAACTGTACTGGTGGAGTGAGCCCCTCGCCCACCCATACAAAACTAACACGTTTATTTATATTGTGCAACATAATCTCTTATGATTGTCTTTCTATTCTTGCCTTAGGATCGATTTTAGGACATAGAGCATGACCTATTTGTGTCTCTAGACCATTATCGTGCTGTCGCACCGATAACTTCCTTATCTTTGCCTCCAAACCATTCTCGTGCTTGTAACATCAACGTGCCGACTCGTGCTTGCCTTATGGCCCATACTTTAGGACGCAACAATATGATTCATGTCATTGACTTGGTTTGTGCTTCAACATTGAGGTCGTGCCTCGCAACTTAGCATGACTTAACCAAACTTGCCTTACGACCCTTCTTGACTTAACTCGAAATGACTCAAGTCTGACTTATGCAACTCTATGCCAACGACTTAATACTCGACGTCACATTTTGTGCCGAAGCACGCATCTTTTCTATAGCCAAATCTTAGGCTTCTTAAGACTTGTATTGCAACCGTACATACCATCTTTATCCTATTTCTGCGGTGTATTTTCTTTTATTCGATCGACACCGTGCATGCGGATTGCCGTTCAGCACACTAACTTATCGATATGAAAGGTCGCCAGCAATGTCAAGCTATCTTGGACTTATAGCTGGGTTAGACGACGAATCCTCTTGTGCGCATGCAAAAGTTCCTGAATTACCCATGTCGATTCGTTGCTGGCACGCACCGATTCCTTACTGGCGTAGGCTATAACTCGCTTCTCCCGGGCCGACATGATCTAGGTGCCCCGGCGATCATTCGAGAAGACTATACCTTGTCGACAAGTTGTCCATGACCACGCACCTACGATGACTTCTAGGCCCGACGTAAATGCAAGGCCTATAGATGATACAACTTGCTTTCTCTTCCTTAAACTTCTTTTATTCATGTCTATTGGCCCAATGATTGTATCATGTTTTTGAATATGGTTAATCTGTTAAGTTTAGCATTTCATTATCACTAATCTTCATACTATCGCTATAGTATTTCTACTTATACTTATACCTTTGGTGATATATGCCTATTGGTTTATATATTAGTGATATGAGCTTATCTATCTTAAATTTAATCGGGTTGCCAAAATCAATAACTATGTTTTTGATTTTGGTTATTCAATCAATTTTAATCATTATGATATCACTAACATTTATGCTATCACCTTAGCATTGATACTTAAACTTTGCATAGTCCTAATGTGCTTTATCTTATCATACTTGCTACATGTATATTGCTTTGTTCGCCTAACATGTATTTGCAGAATAGCAATTAGCAAGATCAAATGTAGACATATGCAATGAAGAAATCATGATGGGCCAAAGACGATAGTATTCCACAAAGATTTCTCTGAACCGCCCGACGACATCTTCGGAGCCACGCACCGGAGGTTCCGCTGCCCGGTCAGCGGACGGGGGTCGAGGGGGCAGCACCCCTCATTTGGAGTTCGGGGGCGAAGCCCCCGAAAGGTATTCAGTTTTCACAAACTGGATATCTTTGGACAGCTGCCGCCAAAGAAAAAAACCAGCACCTATCAAAGGCAGAAGCCAAGCCATGCCATCATCATTTCAAGACTCTGAAGAAGCCTGCACCTGCTACAGTATTTCTTGAGTCTGTAATGAGTCTTAGGAATAATTGTAAACACAAGAAATGGATGGCAAAATCGAAAGCTAGGGTAGAGCCCAGGATCATTTTCGGATGAAAACCGACATACCGACGGTATACCGGTCCATACAGATGGTATACCGATTTTGTTCACAGAAAGTTTCTATCTACAAAATCGGCATACCGACGGCATACCGGTTCATACCAACGGTATACCGATTTAGTAACGTTAAAATTTCAACGGTCGAAAATCCGAGCAATTAATAATCCCAACTGCTATATTTTTAGCCGTTGCATTCCAGACCAGTATACCGCCGGTATGCCGGATCATACCGACGGTATGCCGGTTCGCGGACTGAAAAGTTGCTTTGAACTCTTTTCAATGCTTTAGTTATAAATAGCCTTGAACCCCTTCATTCAAGGTTGATGCTTTGAGCCTAAAAATTTATAAACCACCAAAGCCTATTCACAAACAACTCTACAAAGCTTTCATTTGCCATCCACAAATTGTGTTAGAGTTATTTAGCTGAAAAGTAAGATCTTCATCCTATTGTATAAGGAGATCAAAACCTATTGTGAAAGGTTGAAGTTGGGGAGTCTTCGCATCCAAACTCTCGGTTGAAGTTGGAGAGTCTTCGTATCCAAACTCTCGGTTGAAGTTGGAGAGTCTTCGTATCCAAACTCTCGGTTGAAGTCGGAGAGGCCTTCGGATTAAAGCTCTCGTGTAAGAAGTTGGCGAGTTCTTCGGATCCAAACTCGTATGTAACTATTTACTCAAATAGTGGATTAAAATCGGAGAGAGTTCCGGGACTGGAGTGCCTCTTGGGAGGATACCAGGATATATCGTGTGTCGGTATTGTTATTGCTTCTTCTCTTGCACTTATATTTTTAAATTGCCCATTAACTTGTACTAAGTGCTTGATTAGTTAGCGTGAACCTATTCACCCCCCCTCTAGGGTTCCTACAATGTCCATACTTTTTATTCTTCATGCGAGACTCCCAAGCCAAGGGACCGGTCTCGGCGACCAACGGTCGCGTATACTTTGCATTCTTTGAAACACAGGGAATAGCTATTGCATAGCCTTCCAGATAGACCTGAACAAACGTATTCATTTCTGTCCCATAGACCGTGGCATACTTATCCTTGAATCGTGTGGCTCGTGCCTTAGACTGACTTGTGTTCTATGCGACGCTATCGCCCAAGTCATACTTTATATGACGAGCCTTGAGATCGTGGGACTATGTGACTTTGATAATCGCAGAAAACATGGGACAGTGCTTGATATGACTTCGATAGCCCAGCATAACTTTGCCTAACTTAGTCGGACAATAACTTGACGAGCAAAGGCTATATCAAGCCTTGCACTGTAGGAACGTGTCGTGTACGCGTTTGACCTAAACAACCAAGTTCTTTGGGTGCCTAGACTTATGCCACAAGCCGTGCGACACAACTTAACCCGTGGGACAGCAAATGCTATGTCAAGCCTAGGACGATGGGATTGTGCATGTTTTATTAAGCATTTATGTGTGCGACGCCTATGACTTAGGCTAATTTCATAGTTTTGTGGCATCTTTGACCAACTTTCCTTCTCCCAAGGCACGGAACGAAAGATCGAGTGTTATTTTTGTCACGCCCCGATTCCGCAGAATCGATAGTCGTCCTCCAGGCGTGATGCCGTGTGAACCTAAGTTGCGATCGCGTAAGACGTAGTCATAAGGTTATTCGAAATACAACATCAAGTTAGAGTACGCAGAGAAATTGATTAACACATTTGAAATAGAAGTAGACTTTTCATTGATAATAAAACTTCATTTACATTGACTCTATTACAATCATTGCCGCGCGGGCTACAATATGACTCGACTTACAAAATAAACGCCGATGAGATAGTCGTTCCATACATTTACATCCCCTTTTTACAAGCAAAAACTATTACACATTCCACCTGGAATCGAAGGAAGTCGAGTCGCCATTTGTCTTCTTTGTACTGAGTACGGAGTCTTCGAAAGGAATTTCAGAACACAAGCCTTCACAAGCGGACGAGGCTTCAAAAGGGTTCATGTCGCCTTGAGCTTTTAGGTAGCACGCCCTTCGTGGTTCGGGGTACATGTGTGGAGAGCGAGGATCAGTACATTACACTTTGTACTGGTGCATGGCTATTTAAGTTCCAAGCTCTCATTTGGTTGAAGAGTTTATATGACTTAGTTCATGAATGTTTCTAACCATCCTAATGAATTTCAAACAGGCATATGACAAGCATAATGTAAATTAGGGGTGAGCGTCGGTATAATCGGTCGGTATTTGGTTGGATTTTTCGGTATTTTTTAAAATCGGTATTTAAAAAATCAATACCAATATCGTACCATTTAGAATCGATTTTTTCGGTTTCGGTTAAATCGGTATTCGGTCGGTTTTTGTTCGTTATCGGTATTTTACCATTTAACATTTGATCAATCAACACACTTAATATGAACCTCTTAACCTAGAAAAATATTTTTTTTTTACTTTTTTTTGAAGCATTAAATTTCAAAGCAATTAATCAAATTTATTAGAATAATATGTAACAAGTCGCAAGCACCTAAAAAAGAGCTTAAAAGATCAAACATGATTACTAAGTTTAATTCTTATATAAGTTTAACTACACTAAAATTCATTTCAAAATTATATGAAAACACAAAAATATAAGCTCAAAAAACGAAAACTCAATTCTTAGCATTCTTAACATAACTTCAAGTCCACCAAAATCTATTCTAAGTTCTAACAAACTAATTTCCAACTAAAACAAAGATAAAAATAAAAAAGAGTAATATAAAATTAATCACGAACAACATTCTAACGAATATATATATATATTCGGTTCGGTATTTTCTGTATTTTCGGTATGGTATTACATTCAAACCGCTACCACTACCATTATACCATATTTTAATCGGTTCGGTAATTCGGTATCGGTACATAATTTCGGTTTGATTTTTTGGGATATTTTTAATCGGTATTCGATCGATTTTTCAGTAGCGATCGGTATTTGCGCACCCCTAATGTAAATTACGTTGGAACTTACCTACGGCGGACCGCGCCGTGCCTTATGATACTTACCATGCTCTTTCCTGTCAAGTGTTATCATTTTCATATCAAGTGCATCATTTCGTGTGGTTGGTCACTGGCTCCCAGAGCCACCGTGGACTCCTTTTTGCTTTTGTTAGACGGGGCACCTTTCAGCGCGAGTAGCGAGCCCCGCTGCAAGTCCCCGCCTAACTCGTGCCCAGCACAGCTTTTGTATTTGTTTCCTTCCTTGGCCGCAACGGTCCCGTGGCCCCGGGTTGCTGTACGGGGAAAACTTTACCTTGTCGACAAGTTGTCCATGACCGTGCAAAGACCATTTTTCTTTTAGTTATTAAGGCATAGCCTACATTCTTTTTGAAAACTCAATCGTTTTACCGTGTCCGTGCCCTTGTGTTCATTCTTTCATTCGCAACAACATTATCGATTTACCTAGGAAGGGATTGAGAAGAGAAGGGTTAGCCACTCACCTTGTGTTTACTTCAGGCGAGAGAACTTGTTGGTCGTGCTAGACGTCGCCTACGCGATTACCTGAAATCGCACAAGCAACCGATTAGAACACTGCATTATTCAAGAAGTTCGATAGGAAATACGAGTTCGAAATGCAAGCCATGAAAACTATCGAAAACATTCACGAAAATGCATTCAAAAAACAAAGCCAAAACCAACACAAGCGGCGTGAAAAGCAGAGCAACGGGAGGTCTCTCCCGACTCAGCCGCAGAGTCAATCCTTGAGACGCAACCCGCTGAATATGGGACTTGGTTCCGAAGAAGATATTCCATAACGAGGAATGGATCTTAATTCAACCGTTCCCGTTCGATCGACTCGATCGATCCCGACCGATCGGTCCCGACCGAATCGATAGCGACAGTGTTCCTTTCTCGCGCACCCCGTTGACGGAGTACGGGGCATGATGTAGGGACGGGGTACTACACCATAACCAACTAAGAAAAAGTTTCGTCCTCGAAACTTAAGAATAGAACCTACCTCTACGAAAATAATGAAGGAAACTTTTCCTTCATCTCTGACTCAAGTTCCCATGTCGACTCTTCCGCCGCATGGTTCCTCCAAAGTACGCGAACAAGAGGGATCGCTCGATTGTAGCAGCTTATCCTTGCGTCTAAGATTTGAACTGGCTCTTCAACGTAGGATAAGTCAGACTTTAGCTCCAGCTGGCCAAAATCCACCACGTGGCTAGGGTCGTGCACGTACTTCCACAATTGAGAGACGTGGAAGACATTGTGCACACCTTCAAGCGCCGGTGGTAGGGCAATTTTATAGGCCACTGGGGCTACCCGCTCGAGTATTTCGAACGGCCCAACGAATCTCGGACTCAGCTTTTCCTTCGCGCCAAACCGAGTAACTCCTCGTATGGGTGACATCTTCAGGAATACGTGATCGCCCACCTGGAACTCAAGCGGTCTTCGATGGGTGTCGGCGTAGCTCTTTTGCCGACTCTGTGTAATCTTCAGTATTTCTCGAATTAGCTTGACCTTTTCCACAGTCTGTTCTACCAGCTACGGGCCGAGTATCTGCCGTTCCCCGACTTCATCCCAACAAATGGGCGATCTGCACTTTCGGCCGTACAAAGCTTCATACGGTGCCATTTGGATGCTGGACTGGTAGCTATTATTGTATGCAAATTATGCCAGCGGTAGGTGGACGTCCCAGCTTGCTTTGAAGTCAATTGCGTAGAGTCGTAGCATGTCTTCGAGAATCTGATTAACGTGCTCCGTTTGGCCGTCGGTCTGAGGATGGTAAGCTGAGCTGAACTGCAACTTGGTACCCAGCGCCGACTGAAGGCTACTCCAGAATCGCGACATGAACCGTAAATCCGGATCAGAGACGATGGATACTGGAATTCCGTGCAGCCGTACTATCTCGTCAAGATAAATCTGCGCCTGGCGATCAATGCTCCAAGTAACTTTGATGGCAAGAAAGTGCGCTGACTTGGTTAATCGATCGACGATGACCCAGATGGCGTCGCTCCCCCATGGTGTCTTCGGCAGACCAACAATAAAGTCCATAGTGATATGATCCCATTTCTACTCTGGAATAGCGAGGTTCTGCATCTCTCCGCCCGGTCGCTGATGCTCAGCTTTCACCTGCTGACAGGCCATGCATTGTGACACGAAGAGCGCCACATCTCTCTTCATCACGTGCCACCAGAAGGTCGTGCGGAGGTCCTTATACATCTTGGTACTACCTGGATGCAAGGTATATTTTGCATAATGTGCCTCCGACATTATCTCCTTTCGTAGTTCTGAATCATCCGGAACACATAGTCGACCATTCAATCTCAGCATGCCGGTCTTATCTTCCGTAAAGTCGGTCGCACTACCTGTTGAAATTCGCTCGCACATCTTCTTCAGGTACGGATCATCCTTCTGAGCGGTCATGATCTTTTCCAGCAAACTCGGCTCTAACTGTCACACCCCAGAACCAGAATACTGGAGAGCGGGGGCAGACATAGCCAGCTACGTATAATGAAATGGAATCCATCTCACCATACGGTCACGGCTGTCTAGATATGTGAGGGTTTCACTACAATCCATCAGTCTCTTAAGGTCATAAAATAGCCTATTGTCTCAATCTCAACCAACTAATAATAGTTACAAGATATCAGACCACCAAATACACAATAGTAAGACGTCCCATACATTATATATTTGGAATGATCATGAAGCTAGTCGTTACAAAATGTGAGGACTAGCAAGAGTTTAGTCATACATGATCAACCCCCGGGGCTTGTCAATCATGTCACAGCCCGTAGGCAGATAGTAAATGAGTACAATCGAGCTAACACTTGCTCGTCGGCTAAACGCCTCAAAAGAATAATTTACAATATTACAGTGGGAGAACAAAAGAAACCCACTCGATGCCCTGGTTACGCCTGGTGACCACCATCGGGCTGGAAAGTAGGGAGATCCTTTGGTGTTGCTCTGGTATCTGGCCATACAAAACCAGCTGGGTCAGACCCCAGAAAGAGCAAGTGCCACAAAGGAGGCTTCACTTAAGAACTAAAACCAGCAAATCATTAGCATTCAACATGTAAGAAAATAACAATAAGTAACACAGATTGAGGTTTGTGCACTACCAATACACTTGCCCCAATCAGAGAAAATAATTAAGAGAAGCATCATTGACATAAAAGAACTGGAGAATTGTGCTAAATAAAATATAGCTGGACAATATATGAAGAGAAGACGAATGTACTATTCCGGAAGCCAGGTTACAATCCTTAAACCAAACAAGGACCGAGATTGTAACCCTTCGCCTGAACAGAACTTAGTCTCTGATCATTTATTGCTAAAGATGCCAATCATTAACGTGAAAAGGAGAGAGTACAATGATAAAAGTGACAATGAAGAGTGCAATATGCTAGAGTGACAATAGAGTACAATCGTTATAGTGACAATCTGGAGTGACAATCATTATAGTGACAATCTGGAGTGACAATCATTCAATCATTCTGGTACAATCTTGCAATCAATCACTTCTAGACAATACCATACTGGACTAGACTCCATACAATCAATCACGGCCAATCATTGCCTACGGCTTTCTACATTAACTAACTAGGGTTATCACAATCCTAGTTACTAGCAAGATGCAATGAGATGCTCCAAGTAGTCACAGGCCCTGCAGCTATCCAGGTTATCCAGGCAATCATTATAGTGACAATCTAGAGAGTACAATGCATTTGAGTGACAATAGAGTTCAATCGTTAAAGTGACAATCAAGAGTGCCCCACATGACAGTGGGCTGGAAATATGCTCTACTCGTCGGCAGGCTACAAGTCCAAACATTTGCGGCCGGGATAACGGGATCGCCTGTAACTGGGGAACATCTCTTCATGTCTAGTGAATTATGCTAGTTATTAACCTTAGTCCATTTCAGTAGGTACTCCTGACCGTGGTACTCAGGAGTTCCCTTCTATACATGATGCAAGACAGGACTGGATTATTTGTACAAGCACAATCGCCCACGGTGTCCGGATTAATTATACAGGTCAGGTCAGGTCAGGTAGCCGTCGCAACAGCTTATCAAGATATATCATGTCAGGTTATCATGCCAAGTGTACTAGTCAGGAGTGCGCCTCGACGGGCCACTATCAGGTCATGTCAGGTTATTATGTCAGGAGTGCACCACTACGGGTCACTATTACGTCATGCTCAATTATCAATTCCAAAAATATCAAATGAATTCATGATTATCAAGTTCATGACAAAAGGCATAAGGATATAAAATGGACGTAAAATATCTAATAAAATATCAATATTCAGGGCTATAGGAGAGCCATGTGGCTAAAGCATATGCGGTCAGGAAAGGGTAAGATTCATGCGGCTGGATGAGAACTGCCCATGCGGCTGAATGGGGTCAGGCGCATGCGGCTAATAAGAAAAAAACCCCTGCGGCCAAGAAGGAGTTCGGGTCCATGCGGCTGGCGGGGAGGGGTGGACCCTATACGGCTAAGAATATTCTTGGCCCCATGCGGCTGAGATCAATCGAATCCATACAGCGTAGGGTTCAAAAACCCATGCGGCTGAAATCAATTAGATCCATGCGGCCCGATCAATTGAGTCCATGCGGCTCAATCAATCGAGTCCATGCGGCGGCTCAATCAATCAAGTCCATGCGGCTCAATCAATCGAGTCCATGCGGCTCAATCAATCGAGTCCATACGTCTGGGTCCAAGCAAGGGTCATGCGGCTCAGGAAATAAAGGAACTTATGCGGCTGGAAACTCAGAAGTCCATGCGGTCAAGATAACAGGGACTCATGCGGCTCAGTCTGAGCAAGGTTATACGGCTGGATCCAAGTCAAGTCTCATATGGCTGGGAAAAGACTTGCCGTATGATTGTTCATGCGGTCAAGTACTCAAGAAATCTTATGCGGCTGGAGAATTCCATGCTGCCAGTAGAACTCGCCGCATAGGGTTATGCGGCTGGGTCCATGCGGCCAGACTGTCGTATGAGGGCTCATGCGGCTCAGAATCACTTGCCGCATGAAGTATTCATGCGGTCAAGTCTAGCATTGTTCTTCTTCTCCAGGCTTCCGAGAAGAAGAATGCCAAGAATTCATGCTTCCAAGCTCCATGAAACCTTCATCCGGAGTCCAAATCCGAACTTCCTTAGGTCAAAATGGGGTAGAACGGGCTACTCTACAACATGGAACTATCAAAACTCAGAAATAACAAGATTAAGTAGATCAAAACCCAAGAAATCCGAAAACAATATAAATATAGATCTACAAGAATCTAGCCATGGAAGTGAGAAATGCCAAGTACTAAAGTGCTTTAGAATGTAGTAAGGAAGAGAATGAAGTAATAAAATTGGAGTTCCTCCATGAAGCAAGTTGCACTTGCCTAGCTCTCTCTCTCTCTCTCTCTCGCTGGTAGGTAAGGAGTAAATGAGAAAGAAGAAGAAGATGATAATGAAGAGAGAGAAAGGAGAATGGGTAATAAATACTATGGGTGGTGGTAGGTAGGGGGTTCACCCCTTGGTTCTTGATGAACCAAGGCAACCAAGCCTAGCCGAACCAAACCAGGAATAAACCAAGCCAAGATAAACCAAGGTGAACCAAATCAAGGTCAATAAACTCTTCTCTAGCAATTTAAACCAATGAATCATTAAAACCAAATGAACTATCAATGCCAATAAAACTAAGCCAATGCAAAATAAACCAAGATAACTAATCATGAATAAATAAAATATGAGTCCAAAATACGTATACGTACACTAAATACGTATCACGAATTTGGGATATTACACTAACTGCAGCTGCGCCAACCGTACATCCCTGAATCGAACCCGGAGATCGATGCCTATTTCTTCTAGATCTTGCAGTAGTATGCGGTTGATGGATAGCGAGGCAAGATATTTTCGACTCAGAGCGTCCGCCACAATATTTTCCTTGCCCGGAGTGTAGTTGATCGTCAAGTCATAGTCTTTGATCAGTTCGAGCCAGCGCCTCTGTCGCAAGTTCAATTCCTTCTAGGTGAAGAGATAATTGAGGCTCTTGTGGTCGGTATAGATCGCGCATGCCACGTCATATAGATAGTGATGCCACAATTTCAACGCGAACACAATCGCCGCTAACTCCAAGTCGTGTGTAGGATAGTTCTTCTCATGCGGCTTTAACTGTCTAGAGGCGAAGGATATCACCTTGTTTCACTGCATGAGCACACATCCCAAGCCCTGGCTTGAAGCATCGCTGAATATCTGAAAACCTTCTGGCCCATCCGGAAGTGCGAGTATAGACGCCGAAGTTAGCCGCTGTTTTAACTCCTAGAAGGAAGCTTCACAGTCATCCGACCACTCATACACAACTCCCTTTTGAGTGAGACGAGTCAATGGCGATGCAATCTTCACGAAGTCTTTCACGAAGTGTCGATAGTATCCCGCCAAACCAAGAAAGTTTTGAATCTCACTAGCAGACGCAGGCCGCTTCCAATCAGCAACAACTTCCACTTTCTTCGGATCGACTGCAATGCCTTCGGACGAAATGATGTGACCAAGAAAGGATACACTGCTTAGCCAAAATTCGCACTTACTCTGCTTTGCATACAACTCATTCTCTCGAAGTGTCTGAAGCACGGCCCGTAGATGTTCTGCATGATGCGCCCTGTCCTTCGAGTAGACGAGAATATCGTTAATAAAGCCTACCACAAATTTATCAAGGAAGGGTCGAAATACCCGATTCATTAGATCCATGAAGGCGGCAGGGGCGTTCGTCAGGCCGAATGGCATTACCAGAAACTCGTAGTGGCCGTACCGAGTACGAAAGACTGACTTTGCACGTCGTCTGACTTGATCTTGAGTTGATGATAACCCGAGCGGAGATCAATTTTCGAAAATACTGAGGCGCCTTGCAGTTGATCGAATAAGTCGTCTATGCGGGATAATAGGTACTTGTTCCGGATGGTGGCCTTGTTCAGCTCTCGGTAATCGACGCACAGACGCATGGACCCATCCTTCTTCTTCATGAACAACACGGGCGCTCCCCACTGGGACACACTAGGCCGAATAAATCCTCTGTCGAGTAACTCTTGTAACTGGACCTTGAGTTCCTTCAGCTCGGCGGGGGCCATTCTGTACGGGGCCTTGGAAATTGGTCGAGTATCGGAGAATGTATCGATGCTGAACTCGACTTCTCGATCGGGGGGCATGCCGGGTAGCTCGTCCGGGAACACATCGGGGAATTCTGCCACAACGTTGGTCTGATCCGCATTTGTACCATCCTGTCGCATGTCTCGGACGGACGCCAAATAGCCTTCGCACCCAGAATGCAGCATCCTCCGAGCAAAAATTGTCGAGATCAGTATGCAGGTCGACGACGCCTCACCACACGAAAAACAGAATTCAGGCACTCCTGTTATGCGGAAGATGACCGTCTTTCCGAGGCAGTCTATGGTTACGTTGCATGGCCCGAGCCAATCCATTCCCAGAATAATGTCAAAGTCCTTCATGTCTAGAACTATCACGTCAAGACCGATCTTTTGATCGCCGATAGAGATAATCCTGCCGATGCAGGCTAAGTTTGTGAGTATTGGTGTACCCGAAAGTGTAGTTACGCTAAGGTCGAGATCTAATGATATTACAGGAAATTTGTGCTCGGCGGCAAAGTCTGCCGATATAAAACTATGCGAAGCGCCTGAATCAAATAACACACGAGCAGATACATTATTGAATTTTAGTATACCTGACACTACTATATCTGATGCCAGTGCTTCATCTCGAGTCATAGCGTAGACGCGGCCCTGAGTGTTGGGGCGACGGTCTTGGCCATTTTGCGGTGCAGGTTGAGTGGGCTGAGGAGGTCGGGGCGCCTGTCCTCGATTCTCTTGACGGTGTTGTTGTGGTGGGGCGTTGCGATTCGGTCGAAGATTTTGGCAGTGACGAGCAAATTGACCCTTCTGTCCGCAAGTGTAGCACTCTGCCTTGGCAAAGCAGTGGTCGTCAGTGTGCCCAAGCTGGTTGTAATTTTTACATCGTGGTAACGGGTTCCGGCCTGTATAGCCGCTAGTGTGTGGACGCTTTGACGTGTAGTTGTTGCCTCCCGTATAGCTAGGACGTTTGTGATTGGAGTGGTGCACAACGTCGGCAGCAACGGAAGGATGCAGTCTCTCAAGGCGAAGAGCGTGATTCAGAGCCTCGTCCACGGTCTTGTACTCCGGGACCCCAACATGCGCACCGATAGAGCATCGCAGACCCACTTCGAACCGTCGCACACGATACTCTTCTATAGGCAGAAACTCACTAGCAAACTTGGACAACTTGTTGAATTCTACGGCATATTGTTCTACTGTCTGATTCCATTTCTTCAATTGCATGAATTCATTCTCCTTCGCTTGACGAACGACTGACGGACGGTACTCGACTTCAAAAGACTTGCAGAACGTGGCCCAAGAGATCGGTGCTGTGTTGTTGTCGCGTCGGATTGCTCGCTTGTGCACGGCCCACTAGTCGTGCACGTTCAACCGTAGTTGAAGTTGTGCGCAGGCGACTTGCTTTGATTCTTCAATGCCGAGGAGCTCGAAGTGATCTTCCAGCTATTCCAACCAGTCGATCGCCATAGAAGGGCCTTCAGTACCGCTGAAGGAAGTGCGACATACTTTCTTGAATTTTGACACTTCAAAGTTATACTTTTTCGGTGTCGTAGGTTGACACTCGGGCTCCTCCGTGTTGACTTCAATGGGTTGGACCACCGGCACGGTGACAGTAGGCGTGGTGACGGCAGGCGCAGTCGCAGAATTTTTGTTGGTCGCAATTGTCTGGACGATCTGCTGTAGGATATCCAGCTGCTTTTGTTGAAGTTTAGCATGTGCGTCGAAGCGCGCTTCGAATTGGACATGTCGTTCCTTTGTCTGTTGATGTCGGTTCTCGGACTGGTTCCGCTGCGCCTCCATCATGCACAGCATCCTTTAGATGGTATCGTTAGAAGGTCCAGCCCGCGAACGATACGAACTACTAGAGCCGCTAGAAGCGCTCTGCCCTTGCCCGGCCGTGGGTTCCGGCCCTTCTGCGATACAAAGGCAAACACATCAGTTACAAATTATTACGGACTCATTGTATGGAACAACTTATCTCATCGATGCGAGGTCAAAGGTTTTGAAACTCTAGACGCGAGGCCAAAGGATGTAAAGCCGTGCTCTGATACCATTATGTCACGCCACGATTCCGCAGAATCGATAGTCGTCCCCCGGGCGTGATGCCGTGCGAACCTAAGTTGCGATCGCACAAGGCGTAGTCATAAGGTTATCCGAAACACAACATCAAGTTAGGGTACGCAGAGAAATTGATTGACGCATTTGAAATAGAAGTAGACTTTTTATTGATAATAAAACTTCATTTACATTGACTCCATTACAATCATTGTCGCACGGGCTACAACATGACTCGACTTACAAAATGAACGTCGATGAGATAGTCGTTCCATACATTTATATCCTCTTTTTACAAGCAAAAACCATTACACATTCCACCTGAAATCGAAGGAAGTCGAGTCGCCATTTGTCTTATTTGTACTGAGTGTGGAGTCTTCGAAAGGAATTTCAGAACACAAGCCTTCACACGCGGACGAGGCTTCAAAAGGGTTCACGTCGCCTTGAGCTTTTAGGTAGCACGCCCTTCATGGTTCGGGGTACCTGCGTGGAGAGCGAGGATCAGTACATTACACTTTGTACTGGTGCGTGGCTATTTAAGTTCCAAGCTCTCATTTGGTTGAAGAGTTTATATGACTTAGTTCATGAATATTTCTAACCATCCTAATGAATTTCAAACAGGCATATGACAAGCATAATGTAAATTACGTTGGAACTTACCCACGGCGGACCGTACCGTGCCTTATGATACTTATCATGCTCTTCCCTGTCAAGTGTTATCATTTTCATATCAAGTGCATCATTTCGTGTGGTTGGTCACTGGCTCCCAGAGCCATCGTGGACTCATTTTTGCTTTTGTTAGACGGGGCACCTTTCAGCGCGAGTAGCGAGCCCCGCTGTAAGTCCCCGCCTAACTCGTGCCCAGCACAGCTTTTGTATTTGTTTTCTTCCTTGGCCGCAACGGTCCCGTGGCCCCGGGTTGCCGTGCGGGGAAAACTTTACCTTGTCGATAAGTTGTCCATGACCGTACAAAGACCATTTTTTTTAGTTATTAAGGCATAGCCCACATTCTCTTTGAAAACTCAATCGTTTTACCGTGTCCGTGCCCTTGCGTTCATTCTTTCATTCGCAACAACATTATCGATTACCTAGGAAGGGGTCGAGAAGAGAAGGGTTAGCTACTCACCTTGTGTTTACTTCAGGCGAGAGAACTTGTTGGTCGCACTAGACGTCGCCTACGCGATTACCTAAAATCGCACAAGCAACCGATTAGAACACTGTATTATTCAAGAAGTTCGATAGGAAATGCGAGTTCGAAATGCAAGCCATGAAAACCATCGAAAACATTCACGAAAATGCATTAAGAAAACAAAGCCAAAACCAAAGCAAGCGGCATGAAAAGCAGAGCAATGGGAGGTCTCTTCCGACTCAGCCGCAGAGTCAATCCTTGAGGCGCAACTCGCTGAATATGGGACTTGGTTCCGAAGAAGACATTCCATAACGAGGAATGGATCTTAATTCAACCGTTCCCGTTCGATCGACTCGATCGATTCCGACCTATCGGTCCCGACCGAATCGATAGCGACAGTGTTCCTTTCTCGCTCACCCCGTGGATGGAGTACAGGGCATGATGTAGGGACGGGGCACTACAATTTTGAAAGAACGCTGTGCAACGATTCTAAGTCGACCGTGGGACCTTTCCATATTCTAACTCAGTCCGACCCAACTTAGGATTATTCCCTTAGCTATGTGGATTCTTTTCTTTTTTTATCAAGCCTACTTGTGCATTTAAAAACTTTCGTTTTATTAATGTGAAGGCTAAGTTAAGACAAGTTCACCGAAGCCACCCACATGAGCGAGGAGTCGCCTCGACCGAGCAGGACTTCGAGCAGCCGTTGCATGGCTAAGTCCGAACGTCGTTGGCGTTTCGCTTCCTCCGATTGAGCTGAGCGGGACGGGGAATTACAGCAGCCACCACTGCCCTTATCGTCGTTACCATCTTCTGCTCCGACCGGTAGGTGCAGCGCCGTCGCTGCAGTCCTCCACCGCCGGCGAGTCGACCCAACCTGCTCGGCCGAGCTCACCGATGGCTCCTCGATCCTCTGCCTCCCTCTCTCTACGCGTTCTCTCCGCAGCGGTTCCTACTCCGCCGGCGAGGCTTCCCCGAGCACCTCCCTCTCCCTTCCTCAGGCCATGTGCCTCAGGACGCGTGTTGTCTCCAATAGCGTACTACCTCGTACAATGTGCCATCTCGAGCAATGCACCCTCGGTTGGTGCGCTCCCTCGTACCTTGTGCCTCTCGAGATACGTGTACCTCGGTGTGTGTGTCTTCCCAGTTTTTGTGCTACCCCGATCCACGTGTTGCCTTAGGCAGCGGGACGCCTCGAACCCCGATTGTCTCGAGCACCGTATCATCTTGGTTTGTGCATCACCTTGTTTTTCGTGTCTTGACTTTCGTACGTATTTGTTACGACCCGTACCCTGTATAGGGGCACGAGAAGTGGGTACGTCCAGCCTACGCCGTAGTGTCAGCGGTAGAACGCTGTCCTAGGTTACTATCTAATCAGCAACTCACGCAATTATATAATGTACTTGTCAATATCTCAACTCCGAACGGAGGACAGTATAGATATAATGAAATCTCAATCACAGTCTAAGCACGATAAGATAACACAGAAGTTTATAACTAAAAACTAAATAACAACATTTATAAACTACTAAATAATAATAATATCTCAAACAAACTCAAATACAAAATCGTATCTCAAGTTATTACAATTCAAGTTCTAAAACATGAAAAACTAAACCAAGTCTACTAGCTAGTCTCCCGATCACTCCTGAGTGTCGGAGACAAAGGTAGCTAAGTCGTCTCCTGCTCCAAGACAATTGGGGCAAATGTCCTCAGGGCAAGCATCTGTAATATTTTCAACAGGTCCAGTCAGGACAGGAACGAGTACAATTCATCAAGAAATCCCAAGTAAATGACAGAGAACTATAAAGCAGTTATAGACAGTTGTATTGATAAATATGGCAGTTTAATTTTCAGGTGATGGTATAGAGAGACAGATAAAGTACAAAGAAAGTAAGTAACTAAACAAGAAGAGAAACATAGCAATGAAGACTGTAAAATAAGATCTAGCTGAAATAGAGTAACATAATAAGTTCAGACAGTACAATATAAGTCGAGTGTAATCCCAATGTGAGTCTAATACAAGATGAGTCGAATGTGATTCTAATCATTGTTCTAATAAGGTGATTCGAATAAGGTGATACGAATAGTGATTTGAATAGTAGTCAAACAATGATTCAAATAAATTCTCCAAGTGTGTTTTAAAATACCGAGATCGACATGTAAACGGCTGTAGGTAATACGGCACACCACTCACTGATCAGATAAGGGATGGCTATCGTTCGAATATCATTCACAGAGGGGTGATTCGAATAGGGGGATATGTCTACATGTCTAATCAGTATTTTTTCGCCCAGTCTAATACAAATGAATCCATAATCCAACACATAAGACGAATACAAGTCCAACCAGCATATGAAGATACGAATAGGGTGATTCGAATAGTGATTCGTATGGTGATTCGAATAATAGAGGTAAGACGAGTAAGTATGTGTGTCGCATACATGGATTCAGAAATAACAATACGTGTTTGTAACAGAGAATCACATACAGCTAACTAGAACTGAAGTACAGTAATTGACAAGTAAATGAAAGAACTATCAGAGAATGTACTCGTCTGTTACTCTGAAAAGAGTAATGTAATATCAGATGTCTGCACTGGAGTCACAATATCCTAAATAGAGCAGTATGGATTATAATGTGTTTAAAACAAGGTAAATAAAGTCTACGATGCAATCTACATGATTCTAAGCCAATCTAGGTCAAAGTCAAACTTGGTCAACTCTGGGTCAAAGTCAACTTGGTCAACTCTAGTCAACATGAACCATTTGGTCAAACTTGGTCAAAAGTCCAATATTGATCAACTTTCTAGGGTTGGACTATGATAGCTAGACTAAATGGGGTCTTCAAGCCATATTGAATCCTATTTTCCTTTCCTAAGTGTAACAAGGTGATACCACTCAAGTCTATATAAACAATCTAAGGTTCACCTATACACCCTTAGAGTTATCACCCAATTTCCACCCACTAGTAACATGTCTTCAAGGGTAACATATAGATAACTATCTATCACTAAGAAAAATACATCTATGTCTATCTCAAGCTCAATCTCCCCATTAGCACACAATGGTCAATATCCTATAATATGTATACCACACATATATATTACTCACACTCACTTAGATAATCAAATACCCAAATACCCAAATCATTACCTAGTCTCTCTAGGTGAGGCCACACCTATACCCATAGATAAATCTAATACATACCTCCTTATCCAACTTATTCTACACAGGTCCTATCCCATATAGGTGATCAAATGCCTATCTCATTAGGTTTACTATACATTTCTAACATGTCTATATACCATTTAGTTATACACATCTATCATATAGTAACATACACGTGGACCCCTCATGCCAATCACTCACTAGGACACTACTCTACATATCCATAGGACAAAGACATACATTTGACACACCTATATGGCCCATGATACCATCTGGTATCCCAAAATGTATAACACAGTCAGTACATATATAACCTGGTATGAATCAAATGCCTTGTACAAGTGCACAAGTGCACTGCTGCACTAGATGCAAGAATTCCCTGCTTGCAGGGAATTGCACAAGGCCAGGCCAAGTCAAGGCAACCCACTGCCTCACTCTCTCAAAGTATTCCAGGTATGTAGAGTATAGACTAAACATTAAAACTAGATTGCACATAGGGAATGCAGTTCCTGCATACACATTACCTTCAGTTAATAATTCAGATATACCATTCATTTCAGTTTCAATTAATTCCAACATTCACCCAAATGAATCTAAACAGCAACTTACATATCCACATATACATAGCCTTAAATCTAAGCTCTCAAATAACATTTAAATCCCAGGTTTCCAGTTCCAATGTGTGTCAAGAGCAGTGCATTATTCTCAGGTTTTGTAGATATGTGTGTGTGTGTGTGAAGAACTTAGTGTCATGTTCTCAGATTTTGAAATGTGTGTGTGTATACTTCTGAAATCAGTGGTGTGTGTGGGGGTTTGTAGTGTCAAGACAGTTGGTATTTGGAAAACAGAACAGTGTAGATAATAGGAAATCAGGAATTGAATCAAATTAATCTAAGGTTTTACAAACTTAGGCAATTCTCAGATTTTGACACCACATCTCAGTCATAAACCCGGTTAACCCAAATTCGAAATCCCTATTTTAATCTCAGGTTTTATATTTCATTAACTCAGGAATCATTCATTGGAAAAACTCAGGTATTTCTCAGTAACCATGTAGGCAGTAAACCATGTATCAGTGCATACACAACTGAACATCAAAAGATACATGAACTTCCCCATTTCAAAAACCAAAATCAACCATTGAATTTAACAAACAGGTATACATACATATACCATATAGCTTCTAAACTAATTTAACATTGAATCTCAGGGAAAAAGGGTTTTAAATCTGACAGTTCAACAAAGAACCTAACTGATACACAACACAGACACAAACTTCCCTTATTTCGAACCTCAATTTAATCATTTAAAATTCACAAACAGGTGTACAAGTGTGATACCCATGTGAATACGTGTCTAGGGTGTCATTCGTGTCCACTAGAGTGGACACGAGGTGTCCAACAGTGTCTAAACCCAAGTGTCAGTGTGTGACTGAACTATGCATAGGCAATGCCTCGTGCACGCGTGTTGAGTCGAAATGGACTCGACACAGTGCACGAGACACCATGTGCACATGTACAGTGATAGAGGGGTCATAGGGCTAGGTGTCTTAGTGCCTGAGTCGAGTCGGGGTCGTGTCGTGTCGACGTTATTAGGGCGTATCAGAGACACGAAAAACGCGTGCACAGTGTTGGGCAAAACACGTGCACACGCGATTTCTTCGCGCACACACATCGAGGTCCCACGAAATTTTGTGGGTAGGATGTCAGTCATTAGGACAACACGTGTACCAAGTTTCGTGGCTTGAGTCATCGTGTCGTGTCCGCTAGGACACCCGAGCAGTAGGACACTGCACGACAGTGTCGTGCAGCATGTTCGTGTCCATTTTGGACACGGACACGACTCTAAAACGTACTCAGTGTGATAGATTCGTGATCAGCATGCCAAGGGCTTCAAAATCATGTAATTAGTTTTTGAAATTAACAATATTTATTTCTATATGACATTTCGTCGAACACGTATTTAAATACACCGATACGTGTCCGATACGGACACGAAATGGACACGGATTCCTACCAAACTTGGGCTACACCTAGGGGAACCCTAAATGAATGCATCTATAAAGAAAAATCATGATTTCAATGGGTGTAGATAGGTTTACCTATTGAGAGCTAGAATCTCAATGTAAAGAGTCTCAATTCGACGTCTTCCTCAATTTTCTCCGGTTCAACCGTCCTCGATCCTTGCTAGCAAGCACCCACAAGTATCCTCTACTGTTGGGAATGATGATGCAATTGATTTGACTCAATTTGGGCTCAATTTGGATTAATGGAGAGAGTTTTAGAGAAGAACAAGTAGGGCTTTTTCTAGGTTTTCTAAAGGAGGCAATTATTTCTTAAGTGGGATACTTATAGGAGGGAGGGGGCTTGTATGGCTGTTGAAAACATTAGGGTTAGGGTTTTAGATGAGTGGTTGAGGTTCCTCCAACAATTTTCAAGCTTTCCTATTGGTTAAGGCTTCTTTTCACAAATATCTCAAAAGGAAATATCCTTCCTAATAATATCTAGATATTACTAACCTTGGCACTTAGTAGGAATGTTCTAACCTTAATTATAACCTCATGACTAATCTAGGTTAGGTTAACTTCTAGGTTAAGGCTTCACTAAAAGACTAGCACAATATTTAATTAATATAAATTACAATTTCACAAAATTGTCAAAATGACCAAAATACCCTTAGGCTAAAAATTGGTAATATGAAATTATAATCACGTGACTACGCTCCTTTGGTCATGGTTAGTCTCTAGGCTTAGCAATACTAGGGTTTAACTAGTTAACCATCAAAATCATCAATCAACATTTTAAATAGTTTTAAATTGATTAAAAATCACCAAAAATCACAATATAATTTAAATATCATTATTAAATGATTATAATTATAAAAATTCAAAATTACCCTTATTTGGAAAAACTGGGTGTTACAAGTCTACCCTCCTTAGAAGAATTTTGTCCTCGAAATTAAGATGATCGTACTCCTGCTAGGTCAAACCCCTAAATCAAACAAGGTCAAGATAATATACAAAACTCTGTCCTACTGGTCATGATTCCACAGTCTCGAACAGGGTAACTACGCTATCTAGCATATCACAATCATATTCTGACAGGTACTAATGGAAATCACACATGAAAGTGGAGAGAAAGAACAAGAAGGTCAAACCTGCTAACCCGTCACCTGCAGCGTCAGTATCCTCGACTGCCATAGCAAAAGCTCCACCCCTCTGGGCATGGCGCTGCGCTACAGGTGGCCTAACTCCCTCTCTCTGACCTGGTGCTCCGCCAGGTATTGGTACAGTAGGGCAATCCCTGACCTGATGAGTAGCGGATCCACAGAACAGACAAACCTTCTACCTCCTATAACAAGTCTCCCAAACGTGCCCTGCCCTCTTGCAGTAAGCACAAGTATGCACCTTGCGGTCCTGTCCTCTAGGCTGATGCTGCGCTTATTGAAACTGTATGTGAGGCCTCTTGGCCTGGCCTCCGCTGCTGCTGCCCCCAACTGGGTCTCGCCCCCTTTTGAGCCTAAGCTCAAGGTCATCCTCAGCCAATAAGGCTCCCGTCAAAATCTCCTCAAAAGGGGCATCCCTGTTGCCCTTGGTCAAGGACTTGACTTCCTTGACCAGACCCTTCTGAAACCTCTGGGCCTTCGCCGTCTCGCTCAAGCCCTCTACGAATCTGCCAAGGCGGCCGAACTCCCCAGCGTACTCCTCAACTGACATGCTCCCCTGAACTAAGCTCTCGAACTGCGACTCCAAGGCTCGGAGCGCTGAATCTGGAAAGAACCTCTTCTTGAAGAAGCCCTTGAACTCCTTCCAGGTCTGTCCAGCTACCCCCACCCTGGGGTCTGGCTGATACCAGGTGCGAGCAAGATCTCGCATCCGGCTAGCTGCTGCCTCTATCTGGAGATCTGCCGATATCCGGGCCAGGCGAAAGATCTCCTCTATATGCACGATCCACTCATCAACATATAGAATCCCCTCCGTCCCCAGGAAGTCTCTGGGGCTCATCTTCTGGAACTGCTCTATCCCTTGTGTCCTCGGCTGCTGAACCACTGGTCGAGCTGCGACTGTCGTAAGGGCCAACTCCATGCCCCTGTCCTGTTGGGCCTGCTGCCGGTCCATAAACTGCTGGAAGTAGGCGAACATCTGTGCCGCATCCACGTGTCCTGTAGGCGGCGGCTGCTGGAACTGTATCTCTGGGATGACTGGGTCCTGCCTCCGAGCTGATGGAGGCATACCCCCTGCTGCTGCTGCTGAAGTCCCAATATGAGTAGAGGTGGCAGGAGCTGCAGCCTCCTGACCCTGCTGATCTGGCTGAGAGGTGGCAGTCCCCTCTACAACAACTGCTGCACCAGAGTGTAGGTCCTAAAAAATCAAGTTGCATCAATCAACAAAGTCAAGAAATCAAGAAACCCATTATTTGGATAAATTGCGCAGACAATAGATTGCGCAGACAATAGATTGCGCAGCAATCCGATTGCGCATACTGCTTTGCGCACACTTCCAACTGCGCAGACTGACGTGGCAGAAGTCATCATTACCAAATCAAATTAAATCTTTTCTGACAACTGACAGCACGGATAACAAGGAGTCTGTTCGTTTCCTGCGCCGCACAGTGCTCGAGGGCGGCTGACAGCTGGCAGCGCAAACCAATCCTGCGCAGTTTGAGTCTGCGCAAACTATGTATGCGCAATTCAACTCTGCGCACTCCATCAATATAAGTGATAAGTTACACGTGGCATTCATGCCATCGATTGCTCATTACGTGGCAACTGTTTATTCACGATCATGTGTATTTCTATCAAATGATGCCATATGTCCATGGTAGTTGGCCCACGATCCAGTAACTGTCTGCGCAAATCAATGCTGCGCAAACCAATGCTGCGCAAATCATCCTGCACAGTCCAAAATAACTGAAAGTTAGTTATTTTCAGAACTCTATAAATAGAGTTTCAAGTCTTCATTTCAAGGTGATTAAGATCAGAGATCAGAAATCAGAGAGTTCAGAAGTTCTTGCCAAAGTGCTGCTGCATTCTTCCGAGACTTTTGTCTTCAACTTCAGAGGCTTTTGCCTTCAATTTCCAGAGTTGTTTTCAACTTCAAAGGCTTCGTCTTCACAGTTCACATCGTCCAAGGGATAAAGCAATCGTCTTCAAGATTGGATTCCTATAGTTGTAATTTTCCCAGAATTCTTGTAATCTTTATTACAGTTTGTATCAATAAAGTTCTATACTTTTGTTTTTGCAAACAAAATGGCGACTCTGCTGGAGACAACTTTCTTCTCCAACGAGGAAGTAGCAACTCAATGTGACGTAGCGTCTATCGGGAAGACGCAGAAGACGCTGGTTGTTAAGGTCAACCAGACAGCCTACGAGGCGATGCTCAACTCCAAGACCACTCCCCGTACTGTAGCCACTTCTGCCAAGAGCAAAGTACGCTCAGTTTGGGTCTCCAAGTCTGCACAATCTGGCATTTTTGCCACCAAGGATGCTGTACCAAATGTTGCACAATCTGCTAGTCAGACTGCTGCACAAACTGCTGTGCCAACTGTTGCACAGTCTGTCTCAGCAACTGCTGCACAATCTGTTGCAGTCAAGACTGCACAATCTGTTGCAACTGTTGCGCAAGCTACTTCATATGCTGCCTTGTTAAAACAGAAGACTCCTATGACTCTGGCGCAATTGGCAGTGGCTTTTCCTGCGCAAAATAGCACTCCAGTAACCAAAGTGCATCCCAAGCACTCTAAGACAAGAACTCCTGATGCACTTCCTACCAAAACTTCTAATGCACAAATGACTAGTGCACCTTCCACCCATGCGCAAACCAAGTCTGCGCAATCCAAGAAAGACAGCCTTTTGGCTAAATTTCCTTCTTCTCACAATAAAAGAAGAGATTCTACTCCTTTTCCCAAACACCCTATTGCCCCTGCGCAATCCATTGAGGGTAGTCCTTTGACTATTCCTCCTTCTCTTCAAAGCAAAGGAAAAGGTCTATTGGTCTTTTCTCAAACTTCTTTGTCTCATGACTTGGAAGATAACAGAGGGAAACGCTCTTTAGCTAACCCTTCATCTCAAAACAAAGGAAAAGGCCCTTTGGTCTTTTCTCAGTCTTCTTCAGTCTTTACTGAAGAAGATCCATCTCAATGTGTCTCGGCTCCAATCAATTCAAGAACTCTGGCAAACAAAGATTCTTCTTTCCTTTATAACAAGAGTACTTATACTAATCAAAGAGGTATTCTGCCTACTCCGATAGCAGAATTCCAGGACCTCCCGACTCTCCAAATTTGTCGTTCCAGACAGGGAAAACTGTTAGTGTCTCAAACAGAAACTCCTGGGGGTGAATTTGCTGACCTCAGAACTTATCTTAATCGACCCACTTCGGTAAAACGCAAACAGCCAATGCTGAAGGTTAAACATCATCAGAAACAAATCTCCAAAGTCAGAAATCCCGACACTTATGCCAATGAAGTGAGTACTTCCCTGTATACTCAAGGGACTAAATATTTGAAGAATCGGAATCATGTTCCAAATGTTATCAAAGAACAGATCCCTCGGAACTTTCCTCGTCCTGTTGTAGATCTTCGAGAACATCTAAGACAAAAACAGGATAATGTCTCAATATCTCCATCTCAACCATCTGATCATCACTGTAATCATAAAGTCATCATCCAATGCTGTTGTCAAATGACAAAACGATCTGTCTTCGATCGTTTGACTTTTGCTAAAACAGAACCGATGTCAGAAGATGAAGAAGTGTTGTACGCTTCTGTTAATATGACTTCTCGAGACACTGGGGGTAGAAGGTGCTCTAAGCACGGCAAACCTCGCAAACCAAGTCAACGGTATCTGGATCTACTTCAAGAATCTTCTGAGGGAGTATTTCAACATACCCGTTCTCGAAGCCAAGATACAATCGGTCAAAGGAATCTTCCTCAAAATCCTTCAAGTCATCTTCCTGTTTCCCAGTCAGGAGATGATTCGTTTTCTGATTATGATGCATACAGTAAAAGTTCTGAACAAACAGTATCTTCTACTGTGCCAAGAGAAGTGACGGCTTATGTTGTCACCGATGATCCAGATGCTTCAACCTCCGCAAATCAAGAACAGCGAATTGCTGCACTCGAAGACAAATTAAAAACCATGGCTGAGATGGTTGCTAGTATGCATTCCATCATTGTAGCACAACATGTTACACCACCAGCTGCACCTATTACTAGTCCAGAGATTATAGCATCTTCAATACCTGCCAATACTGGGCTGGGGGTAGTGCCTCCTCAAATACCTCCTGTACAAGTGCAAGTACAAACTACGCCTAGCCATTCAGGAGCTGGGGGTAGTGCTTACAACGCTGTTCCTCCTCCTACCACTACAACTCAACCTGCTCCTTCTTCTTCATCAGAAGACGCCAATGAAGCTGTCAAACTCTTACGAACCCAGTTTGAAGCATTTAAAGAGAAAGACAATCTACAAAGGTTGGGGATTAAACAGCCCTATCCGGTTGAATGGAAGGACGTCCCGTTTCCCCCAAAGTACAAAATCCCTACAATCTCTCTGTTCGATGGTAGTACTTCCCCGAGTCAATTCATCAATCATTTTGAGGTAATGACTGTTCAACTTCAGCCAAATGACGCTCTTCTTACCAGAGTGTTCGTCGGTTGTTTAGCCGGCGTAGCATACGACTGGTACAGAAGTTTGCCCAATGGTTGTATTACTTCTTTTTCAGGTCTCAAACAAATCTTTCTGGAACGGTTCTATGAAGGATTTAATGATATGACGATGTCAGCTCTCAACAAAATCAAACAAAAATATAATGAAACTGCTGAGAGCTTTATTGAACGGTTCCGCCGTGAAGCTTTAAAAATGCCTCCAGGGACTCCAGCTGCTGTCACTATTGATACTTGTAAGGCAAATCTTTTGCCTATTATCAGTATGTGGACGGGATCTACTCAATTCCAAGATTGGCCCTCATTCATCGTCAACGCCAAAGCCGCTGAAGTAAGTGCCGACAAGTTTAAACAATTGGGGGTACAAATGTCTAACCCTGATCGCGATGAGCATCAGAATTCAGGTGGTGGCAATCGCCAGAACAATCGCAAAGCGAAAGAGACTTTAAACATTAACTTGAACAAAAATAAAGAATCTTTGGCTGTCAATGTGGCCCCACCTATATCTACTCCTACTCCTTCTGCACCTCCACCGAGGGAACCTTGTCCGAAGGTAGAATATTCCTTTGACGAAAATGACACTGCAAGTATCTTTGAGTGTTTACTCAAAAGCAACAAAATTCAACTCCCTGATCCAAAGAAACCTGATGAAGTCAATAAGACTGATCATCCCAAGTATTGTGTCTATCACCGATTCATTGGATATCCTACTCGAGCATGCTATGTGCTCAAAGGTAAGATTCAAGAGCTTGTTAATGCAGGGGTAGTCACTTTGCAACAAGATGAGAAGACTGTTACTGCAAATATGGTTTCAGTCCAATTTGGAGATTTCCCTCCGCAGATGATATAGCATGGTGTCATTCCGATTCCTAAAGCAATCCTTGAGATTGAGAATCTCCCGTTTCCATCCAATGAAAGTCTTATTCCCTTGTCTCTTGACAATGGTGAAATTATGTGGATCCATCCTGATCTTGCTCCCGAATTTGAGATATCTTCCAAGAAGAAAACTCGTTCTAAAGGCAAAACCAAAATCTGCAACATGGTATCTTTTGATCCTATTGTTGACGAAGAGATTCTGTTAGGCACAAGATCAGGAAAAGCTTATTTGAAAGATCATTCTGAAGGTCAAAAGGATCCTGTTTCTTCTTCCGAACCTGCTCTGGCACAACCTGCATCTGTTGAAGAGGTCCCTTCTACATCTTCACCAGTTGTAGTATCAATTCCTCCTAAGCCAACAACGGCTGACAAAGGCAAGCAACAAGTTCGATTTGACAAACCTCTAAAGAAGTCATCTTCTACTGGGCTTGAGAAGCCTTACAACTTTGATATATTGGCTCAATTAGCCAATACACCAGCTAGGCTGTCAATCTTTGAACTCTTGCGTCTTTCCAAAGAGACACGAGAAACTCTAAGTGAAGCTCTGATGCAGGCTGAAACTTGCTTAACTCTTCTTAAGAAGCCAGAATCAGAATCAGTCTCTTATCATCACAGTCATAGTGTCTTGGAACTGATCCCAAATATTACTTTCACTCAGGATGATATGCTAATGGAAGATAATAGACATGATCGTCCTCTTTATTATACAGGATATGTAGATTCAATGAAGGTTGATCGTATCCTGATAGATCCAGGGTCTGCACTTAGTATTATGCCAAAGACAATGCTAGATGCATTAAAGATACCAGTGCATAGTCTTTCAACCACGATCACTACTATTCTGGGATTTAATCAAGGAAAGAGTGAACCTTTGGGCAAGATTCGTCTAAAACTCCAAATAGGCAATCTTCGCACAAAGGTGACCTTTTATATCATTGACAATCATGGTTGTTCTTATAATGCTCTCCTGGGAAGGCCATTCCTCCATGAACACAATGTCGTTCCATCAACTCTTCATCAATGTTTTAAATATGTTGATGACAAAGGACAAGTTCATAAGGAAGTTGCGGACCTTTATCCTTTCAAGGGTGTTGAAGCTTATTGCAACGATGCTCGTATGTACAAGGATGAATTTATGAAGGTAGTATTGGCTATGGATACTGAAGAAGATCAAAAAGCAGTACCTCAAGACACTCTTATCATACCTGTTAAGGGGCGAGTTTCTCATCCTCAATCTTCCAAGCCACTGGTTATTCACTTACCAGTTCTAAAGAAATCAGTTGATGCTGATGAAAATCAAAGGGAGCTCACCTCTTCTGAGCCACTTGTTATCGACTTACGTCGTAACAAAGACAAAAAGCAGCTCATTCCTTCTGAGCCACTTGTTGTTGATCTAAATCACAACAAGGAAAAAAGGGAGCTCACCTCTTCTGAGCCACTTGTTATCGACCTCCGTCGTAACAAGCCTCCTCCACGTTCTTCTTCTCCCCCTCTTGTAATCAATTTGACCAAATCTGCTAAGGTTAAAGGTCCTGTTGTAAATACTGATGTACAAATCAATGAAAAAGCACCTACTTTTCAGTATATTGATGTTATTTATTATACTAAAAGTTATTTGGATATGTTAGATAGCTTCCAATCAATTACACTAGGAGTCGTACAATCTCTTCAGACAGAAGTCTCGCTTGAAGATCCAGATGATTCTTACCGTATTCATCCTTCTTTAAAGAAAGGTGAAAGTTCAGCATTTTTATATAAAAGACCGGAAACAAAGATTAACTATTTGGATGATAGCAAAGTTAACGATACGGGACGTCTCCAGTTCCATCGTTATAGTCAACAATCCAAAGACATCCTCCGAAAGATGGGTTACGACTTCAAGAGCGGCCATAACTATGGTAAAGGTAGACGAACTCCCATTCGTGCAACAGTTCCAAACGGAAAATCACAAATGTATTATGACAGGACCAAGAAAGGTCTCGGATATACTTCTCCTCCACTGTTATCTCCAGCAGCTTCTGAATCAGATAGTGAAGAACGTTCTAACTCTTCTGATTCCAGATCATAGGATTCTGATACCAGCATCGGTGAAGTCTATCGTATAATTGTATCTTCTAACATGGTCTCTGTTGAACTACCAGAAGGCTGTGATGAAGATGTTGAAGAAAGTCCGAAAACAGATCCTTGGGCTCAACATATGGATAACCAATGGGTACTTCGATTTGAACAACGTGAACCGCCTACTGAAGATCAATTACTTCAAATTGATGTAGGAGAAAGAGATTCACCTCGGCCAATCTTTATTAGCAAAAATCTACCAGAAGCAGACAAACAAGAGTTGATTCTTCTTATTAAAGAATATATCGACGTCTTTGCCTGGAGTTATGAAGACATGCCAGGTTTAGATCCTAAGATTGCTACTCACAAACTGAACATTCTTCCTAATGCTAAACCAGTCAAACAACAACAAAGGCGGTTTAAGCCTGAAATGATGGACGCAATTGATGATGAAGTCAAGAAGCTCATCGCTTGTGGCTTTATTCGAGAAGAGCAGCATCCTGATTGGGTAGCCAATGTTGTCCCAGTTCTGAAGAAAACTGGAAAAGTTTGAGTCTGCATCGACTTCCGAGATCTCAATGAAGCATGTCCAAAAGATGAATTTTCTCTTCCTATCACAGACGTCATGATTGACAATACTTGTGGGTTCGAAAGGATATCTTTTATGGATGGATTTTCCGGGTATAATCAGATCAAAATGCATCCTGAAGATGAAAAGCATACATCTTTCCGCACTCCTCGTGGTGTTTATTGTTATACAGTGATGCCATTTGGTCTTAAAAACGCTGGTACAACTTACCAACGTGCTATGAGTACTATTTTCAAAGATCATCTTCGCAAAACAGTCAAATGTTACGTGGACGATATTGCTGTTAAAAGTCGTCTAAAAGAAGATCACATCCAAGATTTGAGAACAATATTTAATCTCATGCGTCAACATCAGCTCAAGATGAATCCCACCAAGTCATTCTTGGGTGTCTCTAGTGGCAAGTTTCTCGGCTTCGTCATTACCTCTAAGGGTATACACGTGGATCCCGAGAAAATCAAAGCCATCCAAGAGATGCGTCCTCCACGCAATCTAAAAGAGCTACGAGGATTCCAAGGCCGACTTGCGTACATCAGGCGATTCATTTCGAACTTGTCTGGACGTTGCAGACCATTCACTCAACTAATGAAGAAGGGTGTATCTTTTGTTTGGACTGAAGAATGTCAACGAGCATTCGACGATATCAAACAATATCTTATGAACCCACCAGTTTTGGTGCCACCTATCTCTGGCATTCCATTCTTGATGTATGTCCGTGCTATGGACCATTCATTGGGTGCCTTACTTGCCCAAAAGAACAAAGAAGGCCATGAACAAGCTATCTACTATCTTAGCCGAACTATGATTGGTGCTGAACACCGTTATAGTCCTGTCGAGAAAGAATGCTTGGCTCTCATGTTTGCTGTGCAAAAGACGAGGTATTATATCATTGGTCAAACTATTCATGTTATATCTCGAGTTAACCCTCTCCGGGTACTCATAAAGAAACCAAGTACACTTAATTCTCGGTTGGCTATATGGGCAATCATGCTAGCTCAATATGACATGGTGTATGTTCCACAAAAGTCTGTCAAAGGTCAAGCGCTGGCGGACTTCTTAGCGGCTCATCCTGTGCCTAAAACATCTAAACTCTATGACGAAATTCCTGACGAGACGTTAGAAGTCAACATGATCTCCGAAGAGTTTCCAACCTGGCGTTTATTCTTTGATGGTGCATCAAGAATTGGACCAAATGGTGCTATAGTGGCAGGTGTTGGAGTTGTCCTCGTTTCTCCAGACGGATTAACTATCCAAAGAGCCTACTCTTTAGATGAACCTTGCTCCAACAATGTGGCAGAGTACAATACATTACTTGTCGGCCTTCAGCTAGCTAAACAACTGAATGTTGAATATCTGGAAGTTTATGGTGACTCTAAATTGGTTGTAAATCAGGTTAGAGGAACTTATGAAGTCCGTCATCAAGACCTAGTGCCTTATCATGAGGCGGCAATCAATATAGCTACATCATTCAAAGCCTTCTTCATTGACTATGTTCGACGAGCTTGCAATACTGAAGCCGATGCTTTGGCCAATCTTGCAGCTGTCTTAGCCATCCCTATCAAAAGACAGCAGGTCGTGGTTATCTCCAACCGGGAACTGTTCTGCATCGAAAACAATCGTAATATTGAATTCAGTAATTTTGCTGAAGTCAATGTTATTGATGAAGACTGGAGAACTCCTTTAATTGATTTTGTGGTTCATGACATACTCCCCGAAGATCCTAAGGAGGCTACAAGCGTTCGTCGACGATCTCTCCGATTCTATTACAATCAAACTACCAAGACCCTCTATCGGCGAACTTATGATGGTCTTCTTCTACGCTGTTTAGCTGGTGATGAAGCCAAACAAGTGTTACGTGAAGCTCATGATGGCGTCTGTGGAGCACATCAACCTGGTCCTAAATTACAGGATCGCATTAGACGTATGGGTTATTATTGGCCCTCTATGGTATCAGATGCCATTGAATATGCAAGGAAATGTCGTGCTTGTCAAATCCATGCAGACTTCATTCATCAACCCTCAGAATTCTTACACCCGACTGCTGCTTCATGGCCTTTTGAAGCTTGGGGTATGGACATCATAGGTCCTATTAATCCTCCTTCTTCTAGAGGACATCGGTTCATATTGGCGATAACCGATTACTTCTCCAAGTGGGCCGAAGCTATACCTCTGGCTGAAGTCAAGACTAGCAGTGTCATCAATTTCGTTAAACACTATGTCATCTATAGATTCGGTGTACCTCGCAGAATCATTCATGACAATGGACCTCAATTCATTAGTCAGAAATTCACTAGATTCTGCGATGATCATCGGATTAACAACGTTGCTTCGACGGCGTACAATCCTGCCGCTAATGGTTTAGCTAAAGCCTTTAACAAAACCATTATTAAGTTCCTTAAGAAGTTTGTATCCACTAACAAACGGAATTGGAGCGAGAAACTTGGCGAATGTCTTTGGGCCTATCGAACTACAGTCCGCAATCCCACAGGCTTTACACCTTTCTCTTTGGTGTATGGCTGTGAAGCTGTCCTTCCTTTGGAGTTACAAATTCCTTCTTTAAGGATTGCTATTGCCAATGAGCTTACCACAAAAAATAATGACCTTCTTCGACTCCAAGAGTTGGAAGCATTGGATGAAAAGCGGTTAATGGCTCAATAGCATATTGAGTTATACCAAGCCCGCATCTCAAAGACATTCAATCGTAAAGTGAAGGTCAGAGCCTTTCAGCAAGGAGAACTTGTTCTAACGGTCAGACGTCCTATGACTATGACTCATATGAGCAAAGGGAAATTCGATGCGAAATGGGAAGGTCCCTACGTTGTGAGCAAAGTCTTCTCAAACGGAGCTTATCAACTTTCAGAACTGGATGGTCGAGTTGCTATGATGCCTATCAATGGCAAATTTCTTAAGAAGTATTATGTATAAATATAAATGCTTGTAAAAATTATCAGACAGGATCAAGTTCATAAATAAAATGCAAATTTTATTTCATCATATGATAGTACATAATATTAAAGGTCACTATCATCTTTCTCTATATTTGGACGAGGGCCACTACCGTCCTTCTCAAAAATACGGTCAGCAAAAGAGTCGAGAACCTCCTTGCTGGATCCCACAAGAAACTTGCAGGCGGCCATCCTCATGGCTTCTTCTTCTTTAGTCCTTCAAGGTTCAAGCAGGAAGTCTAAGATGTCTCGTGGTGGCTGAGGTACCGACGGACCTTCGCCCGCTTTTGCCTCCTTCGGCTGGATTGGATCGGCAGGGCGTTCTTCAGTGCCCTTCTCAACCTTCGAGGCGATTTCGGCCTTCTTAGATGCTTCTCCGGACGACATTTTTATGTTGAAGAGCAGAAGTGTTTATTCTTGTCAGATTTCTGCTATATTTATAGACAGAAGTTCCTCAAATAATGAAACGACGGTTCATCCGTTCATTTATTACATTCATCAGACGGTGCATCCGTTCATTAACTTCCGACGGTTCATCCGTTCATTTATCACATTCATCCGACGGTTCATCCGTTCATTTATCACATTCACCCGACGGTTCATCCGTTCATTTATTTATATTCATCCGACGGTTCATCCGTTCATTTATCACATTCACCTGACGGTTCATCCGTTCATTTATTTACACTCATCCGACGATTCGTCCGTTCGTTAATATCTGACGGTTCATCCGTTCATCTATTTTGACGGTTAACCCGTTTATTTATTATCATTTGACGGTTAATTCGTTCATTTTCAACATCATTTGACGATTTACTCGTTCTTTCATTGTTATTTGACGGTATTCCCGTTCACTCATTTTTCATATACATTGACGATTCATCATCGTTCATCTTCTACATCAGCAACTTGTCGTTTTCGATTAAGTTGTCAATAAATATCTATCTATTATTTATATCTGAATAAGATATGCAATAAATAATGGAGCCACAACAAAATGTCTTTTATTTAATCAGAATATAAGACAGTACAAAAATGCTTCCACAGCAACAAAAACAAAGATACAAAAGAGTTTCAATCAAGAGGGAGGAACAATCAAATTGTTGATCTGTTGCTTCAAGGTCTGCAACTCTTCTTCGTGACTAGTTGTTACTCTCATTCTTGCTTCTTCCATCCCTTTTTCTTCATCAAAAACAGGCATATCTATTGTCCTGCGGGTAATTTCAGCACTATGAGTCTCTTCATACTCATTTTTCTCCTGAATTAGGGCATTGAGTTGTTCAATCATAAGTCGTTGATTGGCAGTTTCTTCTTCAAATTCCTTCTGAAGGCGAATAATTTCTGCTTTCAATCCAGTAAGCCTCTGTCCTTTGTTCTCAGCTGCCAAAGTAACTGATTCTATCTTTGAGTTGAATTCAGCTGACTTTGTAGAATGAGCTTCTAAAAGGTTCTGAAGGTTTATCCTTTCAATATCAGCTTCTTGGGCTAGTCGCTCATATTCGGCTTGCACCAGAGAGTCTATATTCTTCTTCTTGAGCTCTTTATATTTCTTTATGGATACTTCCAACTCATCCAATATATGTTCAAGAAGAATAGCTTGAGCCTCATCTCCTTGATCCCTTATGGCTCTTATTAAAAAAGAAGTTGGCTTCCTAACCATAATAAAGTCAGCTCCTTCCTTCTCTATCATCTTATGGACAAGAGATCCCAACGATTCAAAAAAGCACTTGGTAAATGATTGTACAACTTGCTGATTGATGGCTATAGTTCCAGGAGTCGAAGCTACCCCTGTTGAGGATGGGGTAGTCGGTTGCTCAAACCTTTGCTGCTGAATGATGGGCTCTTTAAATAAAGGAGCCAGAGTGGAACTAGCTGCTCCTCCTGTTTGTTCTTCTGCAAAAAGTAAAATTATTATTTTACTAATTTGCCAATAAACAAAAAGATCAAATTAAAAGCAGTCTTACCTTGATTGGATCTAACAACAACTGCATTTCCTGCTGGAATAGACTCCCGTTGAACGAAAGTAGCTTCAATTGCGACAGCTTGGCTGCTGCCCGCTTCAGAGCCGCAAGATAAGTGATGGCTACTACTAACAACTACCGTTGGAATAGGCACCATAGCCAGGTCCATCGGAGGTGTTGGTAGAGTATCAAGATCTGCAAGAACTACAAATGAAGATATTAGATATCAATCTATTTTAAAGAAAGAAGATTGTTAAATCTCGTTTTATACCTTGGGGTTCGGTGGCGGGATTCTCTTGCTGAACATCTTCACCAGCCGCTTCTTCAGGAGATATTTCTATCTCGACGTCTTCATCAGGGTTAACAACCTTTTCTACGGACGCCTCTACTTTAATATCCTTTTTAGGATCCGAAGCATCGTCGGCGGTATCAAGAGATATGTGTTCTTCGTTGTCCCCTTCAGGATTTTGTATATACTTATCAACATTTCCAGACGAAGAGCTTTCTTCATCCTTATCTTCTTCTTCTTCTTGGGCTGCATTCCCACTGTCAGTTGCGGTTAGATCCTCCTGCAGGCTATAACAATCTTCTAAAGCTTCGATCATTTCACGCTCTTCTTCTTCACGAAGAGTCTTTGGAGTAGGAGGAAGCTGAGACGTCTCCGCGACAGGTGAAAGAGGTCGTGTAATATTTAGCTCCTCTTCAATGATGTTTTCTCTGAGTGTTTCAACTTCAGTTCTGGGGTCAAGATCTCTCCTCTGTTCAGTCTCTTCAAGGGTTTTACTCCCTGATTCAGAAATAGGTGTGGGAGATGGCATTATAAATCCTGCTGCAGCATCTATTGAAGTCAGGAGTTGTTTGGAAGAAGAGGCTTCTAAATTTCTTCTGGTGACCAACTTCTTCTTCTTTCTGTGTAGAGGTCTGTCGGGACTCTCCACATTTATTGGTGCTGTTTGTTTCTGTACAGAAGTTGGTGTAGTAGCAACTTCCTGATTTGTCTCGGTTAGCTGCCGAGATTGGGATCTTGTAGTCACTTTATCAGAAGAATGCTCCAAGACCAATTTCTTCTTTGCTGCAGGAGCAGGAGGCTCCTCTCTTCTTCTTTTCTTGGCAGGAGACTTTCCCACTCTCAGAGAGATACGCATTGCTGCGTTTACCTCTTGTTGGAACATCATTTCTCTTGAAGTTTCTAGGGGATCATCCGCCGGCTCGTTTGCCTCATCATTGGCAGGGATTGATAAAGCTATCCTCCCTTTCCTCAATCTTATCGCAGAGGCAAAACTATCGGCGAGATTAAAGTTCTCGGCAAAAGTATTTGCAGATGTGTAAAATACCGAGTATGTAAAGAGCATCCGAGGCCCTTGAGGAGTGCTCTTTGGTGGCATCGAGAAGGTAGCCTTTGTGTCATGGGCATTGTAGTAGGCCCAAGCTCGGGCCCCGTCAATTAAGAAACCCTTGCCCTGAAGGCAGGTGATTGCGTTCCCTACGTGGAACTGATCATACCCAAATTGTCTAGCAAAACGGCTAGGAAGGTATGGTTCCAAAAAGCATTCTTCTTCAAAGCGGTATACTAAATGAGATGGTCGAATTGTCTTCAACCATTCAAAGGCCACACGGTTTAAGGGCTGCAGCTTTGAATCTACCATGTTGGGTGGCATCTGGTCATGACCGACAGGGAGAGGGGCGCAACAGAAGTTCCATCCTCTGTTCAAATTTAAAACAAATCTGCACTCACTCAGAGAGGTGTACTTCCATTTACCCTGAGAATATCTGCACAAGAAGCTGCCATCTACTGGTCCCATACCAGGGTCCATTAAAGTTGGATAGTGGAGGAGTAACCATCCAAAGAGATAAGTGTACGGCAGTTCGAGACGGGAGAATTCTTTCTCTCCCTTTGCCTTCAGCATCGAGTCAACATACAAACGAAGACTCGCATTCAATCTGCAGGTCATTGCTGATAACAAGTCAACTTTGTAACCAAAGACTAGCTTGACGGCAGCAAAAAGTACACCGCGATGGAAACGGTCCACTGCACTAGATCCCGGGACCACGAATCGTCTGAGCCAGTGTGTCAGAAACCCTGCTAACTGGGCTTCTTTGGACATGGGTCTGTAACCCATTCTCAAAAAACTCTCCAAAATGTCACCTTTCTTTAAAGGTGGACATTGATAATCATCCTTCATTTCTTTATCATAATGTTTACTTTCTTCCATCATCTTCATGACTTCCGTGTTACTTAAGGGTTTGAAAAAATGAGGGTAACATTTGTCATTTTCCTTGGTTTTCTTCTCTTCAATATGATTTAAGAACAAGTATGGCAACCACTTCGAAGAATAGCAAGTGTTGGCCGTAGCACTCTTATAGTACAAAGAGCAAATCTTGTAATGGCATAGCAGTTCCTCAAACACTGCTACCATTTCAGCATTTTCTTTTCTGAGTTTCTCCAACTCGTCATTTGTGGGAACAAACTCCTCATACGGAGCATCCGCCATGGGCAAGTATGAGATGTACTTCATCTCGTGAAGTGCAAACCCCATCTCTCCACCCGGGGTCATGAAGGTTCCTGTCAACCCCTGATTTTAAAAATTTTTGTTTATTAGTGATAATTGGCCATTAATGATTATTTTGGCATTAAAATGTTTTATTATAATTATTAGGAATTTTTCCTGTATTTTTAAATGATTTTTAAATGGTTTTAAATACATAAAATACCTTTTTGCAATAAAATGAATTATTTTATATAGGTTTTGCAATTTTTAGAATTATTTAAACGCTGTTTGCAATTTCCTATTTGTTGTTTGCAAATTTAATTTGCATAACCTTAGGAAAAGGACCTAGACGAAATTTCCTAAATCCTAAGGGGTTTTTTGCTAACTACCCATCTCTCCCCACCGCCTTCCCCTAATTTCCCGGCCGATCGCCGTAACCCTAACCCTAAACTACTCCTAACACCACCGCCTTCGCAGCCTATAAAATGAACCCCACTCCTTCCCCGACCAGACCACACCACTCTCGAACCGTCCCTACGCCGTCCCGGCCACTTCCTTCCCCATTTCTTCCAGCCGAAACCCTAACTCCGGCAGCCTTCAAACCCACCACTACACAGCCTCTCGTCGACAACCACCACCACCCCCAGCTTCGCCATAGCACGGCGAGTCGATCGCCACCGCTCTGCCACGACCACGACGCCTCCTCCGCCTAATCGCCCTCTCTACAGCAAGTCGAGCTCAGACACGTACGTATCACTTCATCCTCGTATCGAATCTCGACTCGTGTACACGGACACAGACTCGCCCAGCCTAGACGAACCTAGTGGACTGTGTGGACACGCGTAGATCGTGTCGTACGTATCGTGCAGTGCATGGACACGTCGACACGATGTCAGATCTCACCTTCTCGTGTCCTGGACTGTGTGGACACGAGACTAACTGTTACAAATAGATTAATGGGTTAACGGGTCTAAAATTCGTATTATCGGATTATAAAACCCATTAACAAATTGCTAACGGGTCTGGGCTAAATCCCTACCCATTAACCTAACTTAGGTTTATTATTACACGAGTTCCTATTCTATCACACGAGCCGAACCGACCCACTGGCCAGCCCGAGCTCACTTGGGTTCACCCCTGGCTTAGCCAGGAGGCCGAGTTCGAGCCCCCCACCCCTGCTGTTTATTTCTTTTCCTTTTTCTTTTTCTTTTCATTTTCTTTTTCTTTTCTTTTTTCTGTTTATATATGTATATATGTATATGTATATATGTATTACTGTATATATTATATATATATTTACTGTTATATATATTGTATATATACAAATTATTTATGAATATATATATATATATATATATATAAATATACTTAGGTACATCTATGTATATATATACGTTATTTTCTTTATATAAATGTATATATATATATTTTTCTATATATATATATATATATATCTTTGCTAGTTAGCATTGTATATATATATAGTGTATATATATCCCTATATATATACTTTTCCTATATATTGTATATATATATATATATATATTATTCCTTTAAATATATGTATTTCCTTATGATTATATATATATATTGTATAAGTACATATAATTGTACATAACTAGCCTCCATAAAATTATGTAAAATTACCTACTTACTATATTTTCATGTTTGCATCTTCTATGTGTATTTTCCTGAATAAAATAGTATTATATTCCCTGCTCTTTTTATACTTTGTATTTTTGTACATTTAATTAACTGCAACCATTTGGTGTCCAAACCTAGCATGGGTTTTTTGGGCCCAAATGTGTTTTCACACATTTTAGACTTGTACAAGTCATATTGGACTTGATACATGGTCTTGAGTCATGTATTTGGACTATGGTTCATATATGTACATTGACAAAATTAAGTAAAGTATTAATTATTTAATTTCAGAATTGTACACTTATTGATTTTGAATTTCTAAAAATACTTATCTTGCTATAAAAATTCTGGAAAAATACTATTAAGATTCTCTGTTAATTTAGACAATTTAATATAATTTTTATAACATTTTATCAACAGTTTTAACACTGTTTTGGCATATCAAACCAGAACTCATTTTCTATATATTTATGAAAACTGATTTTTATAAAATACTTCTGTTGGGTAATAAATCCCAGAAAAATTATAATAAATTTCTATAATTAACAAGGTTTCTGTCAGTATATTATTTTGCATTTATTGGAGATTTCTAGTATTTTCTAAAATTGTTAGAACACAGTGCACAGAATGTTTATTTTACCAATAATTATGACTAAGTCATGACTTGTGATTTTTGTATTTCTAGTATTTGGATTGCTAACCAGCCTTAATATGGGAGACCCATGTGTTAGTTTAGATGCCAAATCACTTCACTTTGAACCCCTAGGCTAAGTTCACCTAGCCAATGTCCAATTTGGCCTTCTCACATCACTAGTGTATTTATATTGTCTTGTAACTTAGAGTCTGAGTATATATATGTTTTCAGTGCCAGGACACTCTACATCTTAGCTTTATTGTCATTGCATTGCTTTGCTCCAGGCAAGTACATCTACAAACTCATTTACTGTCTTTTAATGTTAAGTACATGTGACAACCTTGTGAATTACCATTAATCCAGTTGCAAGTCTTTTGTTAATTGTACATGTTAAAACACTGTTATTTGATAAAAGAATGTTAATCAACCCATATGAATGCTGATCCTTGGAGTAGCAAGTCAAATCATAACACGTTTCATACTATTGCCAGTTCCCACCATGCTTTACACTATTTCCCGTATCTTTTACATGATGATTACTGGGTTATGAGAGAGTTGATAGTATAGTTACTGGACTCGTGGAATGTACTCACTTACATTGCAGTATGCTAATTGTGTAGTTTCTGGACTTGTGGAATGTACTCCCGTACATTGCAGTAAACTAGCAGTGCGGTTTCTGGACTTGTGGAATGTACTTACGTACATTGCAGTAAACTAAGAATGTAGTTTCTGGACTTGTGGAATGTACATACGTACATTGCAGTAAACTAGCATAGCACCTATTGACCGATCTCATACCTGCTCCAGTTTTAATACATAATGTACAATATGTCACAATTGACAAGAGTGTCTTAAAATGATAACCAAGATATACCATGATTTTCCGCTTTATATGATTTACCATGATTCCAGTATGTCTATTTTTCAGTCTTATCATACCATGTTCCTGTTGTACATCTCTTGCATTATACATTCAGTACTTTAGTAGTAGAGGTTGTACTTGCTCCTGTCCTGACAGGATAACGTTGTAGGTATTTTGACCGAGGAAGAAATGCTTTGTGACCCGTACTATGGAGCTCCAGTTGAGGATATTCCAGCAGGGAATCCTGTTTAGCTGCTTAGTTTGACTTAGTGTTGGGTTATTATCACAGACGCTGTTTTGTACCTTTAAACTGGACCTTGTCTCCAGTACTACTTTTGGTTGTGTACTATTTGTAACAAACTTAGTGGTTTTTCATCTATCTATATAGAAGCTGTGTTGTGATCATTCTTAAACTATCTTAATTATTAGCACATTTATCATTATTACCTGACTGTCTAAAACAGCTTACTACGCTCTAATCAAGCGTAGGCTGGACATGGCTCGGCTCGGCCCAACAATTTGGGAATCGGGTCGTGACATGTTTTTTTGGCGGCCCATGCAGGTCCTGACTAAAGTTGTTTGGTTACGTTACTGTACCAAGCACGCCTGCAGAAATTAAGGATAACTAGATAACACTAGAAACAACATCTAGAACACCTAGAGGAATTTTAGGATTGCAATATAGGAAAACTCATCACAGCGTAGGACCGGTAGTGTAACTAAATTGTTTGCTTATGACTGCTTGCTTTATTCTTATAATTCCTTTGTCTTTTATAAATAGATGGACCCTACACACTCTCCCGATTCCGCCACCTCAGGTGACGGTACACCTCCACCACCTCCTACTCCGCAGACCCAGATGCCTCCACCCCCACCTCCTATCATACCTCCCCAGACTATTATTTCCCTTGACGGAACCCAATTACTGGCTTTGATCCAGGGGCTCCTGAATACTCAGCATACCCCCGTCTCGCAACCTATAGAACATCAATTGAGGCTAGGTAGCATCAAGAGTTTTATGAACCTAAAACCGAAGGAGTTTCTTGGGACGGAAGGCATAGTTGTAGCTGATGACTGGTTAGATTCCGTAGAGAGGAAGCTCATAGGGGCTAGATTACCTGACGACCTTTGGGTCGAGGCAGCAGGATTTTTGTTAGCAGACCTGGCAGGGGTCTGGTTCAGAAATGAGACGATGTTCATTGGCGGCAGAGGAAACTGGGAGCAATTCAAGATCCAGTTCAAGAGGAAGTTCTTCTTCACCACCGCTAGAGTTGCCATGGGATTGCAATTCCAGAACCTGTAACAGGGGAGCCGTACAGTCGATGAGTACGCAGGTGAGTTTAGCAGACTCAGTCATTTTGCCCCGAGCTTAGTAGCCGACCCGGAGGAGATGGCTCGCAGATTCTGCCATGGTCTTGTCCCGGACATTAGCATCTTACTAGTGGCCAACGGGATCACAGACTACTACCAGCTACTGGAGAGAGCCCGAGGTATCGAGGAGCGTCTTTTGTCTTGCAAGAGGCCAGCTACCACACATCATGACGGGCCGTCCAAGCGCCAGACTTTCCAGCAGAGGACGACTACCCAGCACCAGCAGGCCTATTCTCCACCAGCTCATCCTCAGCATCAGTTATCATTTGCCCGAGATCCGGGGCAACAGCAGCAGAAGTGGGTCTCTTGTGCCTTCTGCAAAAAGCCAGGGCACGATGTCTCCATCTGTAGGAAGAAAATGAGCCAGTGTCTTGCTTGCGGGTCTTCCACCCATATGATTCGGGAGTGCCCGAAGGCGAAGCCATTTACCAGAGGACCTTCAGGGAGAGCATACCCTTTAGCCATCCAGGCAGCAGTACCAGTACAGGGCCCAGAGCCAGAGCCAGAATACTTGACAGACGGTGCCACAGGTTGGATTTATTTGCATATGACTGTTTGATTCTAGTGCCTCATTAAGTTACCTATCACCAGACTCATGCCAAACCATCATTTAGTAACTGCACCCATGAGACCAAGCCATTGACCAGTAGACCTGTTTCATAGACGTTCCATCATTAGGAGATAGCCTTAGTCATCGCTGTAATTATTTTTAAAAACGTTAGTTGCCTCGCGTGTCTTCAGTTCTTGTAAATTTCGAGGACGAAATTTTTCAAGGAGGGAAGACTTGTCAACCCCTGATTTTAAAAATTTTTGTTTATTAGTGATAATTGGCCATTAATGATTATTTTGGCATTAAAATGTTTTATTATAATTATTAGGAATTTTTCCTGTATTTTTTAATGATTTTTAAATGGTTTTAAATACATAAAATACCTTTTTGCAATAAAATGAATTGTTTTATATAGGTTTTGCAATTTTTAGAATTATTTAAACGCTGTTTGCAATTTCCTATTTGTTGTTTGCAAATTTAATTTGCATAACCTTAGGAAAAGGACCTAGACGAAATTTCCTAAATCCTAAGGGGTTTTTTGCTAACTACCCATCTCTCCCCACCGCCTTCCCCTAATTTCCCGGCCGATCGCCGTAACCCTAACCCTAAACTACTCCTAACACCACCGCCTTCGCAGCCTATAAAATGAACCCCACTCCTTCCCCGACCAGACCACACCACTCTCGAACCGTCCCTACGCCGTCCCGACCACTTCCTTCCCCATTTCTTCTAGCCGGAACCCTAACTCCGGCAGCCTTCAAACCCACCTCTACACAGCCTCTCGTCGACAACCACCACCACCCCCAGCTTCGCCACAGCACGGCGAGTCGATCGCCACCGCTCCGCCACGACCACGACGCCTCCTCCGCCTGATCGCCCTCTCGACAGCAAGTCGAGCTCGGACACGTACGTATCACTTCGTCCTCGTATCGAATCTCGACTCGTGTACACGGACACAGACTCGCCCAGCCTAGATGAACCTAGTGGACTGTGTGGACACGCGTAGATCGTGTCGTACGTATCGTGCAGTGCATGGACACGTCGACACGGTGTCAGATCTCACCTTCTCGTGTCCTGGACTGTGTGGACACGAGACTAACTGTTACAAATAGATTAATGGGTTAACGGGTCTAAAATTCGTATTATCGGGTTATAAAACCCATTAACAAATTGCTAACGGGTCTGGGCTAAATCCCTACCATTAACCTAACTTAGGTTTATTATTACACGAGTTCCTATTCTATCACACGAGCCAAACCGACCCACTGGCCAGCCCGAGCTCACTTGGGTTCACCCCTGGCTTAGCCAGGAGGCCGAGTTCGAGCCCCCCCCCCTGCTGTTTATTTCTTTTCCTTTTTCTTTTTCTTTTCATTTTCTTTTTCTTTTCTTTTTTCTGTTTATATATGTATATATGTATATGTATATATGTATTACTGTATATATTATATATATATTTACTGTTATATATATTGTATATATACAAATTATTTATGAATATATATATATATATAAATATACTTAGGTACATCTATGTATATATATACGTTATTTTCTTTATATAAATGTATATATATATATTTTTCTATATATATATATATATCTTTGCTAGTTAGCATTGTATATATATATAGTATATATATATCCCTATATATATACTTTTCCTATATATTGTATATATATATATATTATTCCTTTAAATATATGTATTTCCTTATGATTATATATATATATTGTATAAGTACATATAATTGTACATAACTAGCCTCCATAAAATTATGTAAAATTACCTACTTACTATATTTTCATGTTTGCATCTTCTATGTGTATTTTCCTGAATAAAATAGTATTATATTCCCTGCTCTTTTTATACTTTGTATTTTTGTACATTTAATTAACTGCAACCATTTGGTGTCCAAACCTAGCATAGGTTTTTTGGGCCCAAATGTGTTTTCACACATTTTAGACTTGTACAAGTCATATTGGACTTGATACATGGTCTTGAGTCATGTATTTGGACTATGGTTCATATATGTACATTGACAAAATTAAGTAAAGTATTAATTATTTAATTTCAGAATTGTACACTTATTGATTTTGAATTTCTAAAAATACTTATCTTGCTATAAAAATTCTGGAAAAATACTATTAAGATTCTCTGTTAATTTAGACAATTTAATATAATTTTTATAACATTTTATCAACAGTTTTAACACTGTTTTGGCATATCAAACCAGAACTCATTTTCTATATATTTATGAAAACTGATTTTTATAAAATACTTCTGTTGGGTAATAAATCCCAGAAAAATTATAATAAATTTCTATAATTAACAAGGTTTCTGTCAGTATATTATTTTGCATTTATTGGAGATTTCTAGTATTTTCTAAAATTGTTAGAACACAGTGCACAGAATGTTTATTTTACCAATAATTATGACTAAGTCATGACTTGTGATTTTTGTATTTCTAGTATTTGGATTGCTAACCAGCCTTAATATGGGAGACCCATGTGTTAGTTTAGATGCCAAATCACTTCACTTTGAACCCCTAGGCTAAGTTCACCTAGCCAATGTCCAATTTGGCCTTCTCACATCACTAGTGTATTTATATTGTCTTGTAACTTAGAGTCTGAGTATATATATGTTTTCAGTGCCAGGACACTCTACATCTTAGCTTTATTGTCATTGCATTGCTTTGCTCCAGGCAAGTACATCTACAAACTCATTTACTGTCTTTTAATGTTAAGTACATGTGACAACCTTGTGAATTACCATTAATCCAGTTGCAAGTCTTTTGTTAATTGTACATGTTAAAATACTGTTATTTGATAAAAGAATGTTAATCAACCCATGTGAATGCTAATCCTTGGAGTAGCAAGTCAAATCATAACACGTTTTATACTATTGCCAGTTCTCACCATGCTTTACACTATTTCCCGTATCTTTTACATGATGATTACTGGGTTATGAGAGAGTTGATAGTATAGTTACTGGACTCGTGGAATGTACTCACTTACATTGCAGTATGCTAATTGTGTAGTTTCTGGACTTGTGGAATGTACTCCCGTACATTGCAGTAAACTAGCAGTGCGGTTTCTGGACTTGTGGAATGTACTTACGTACATTGCAGTAAACTAAGAATGTAGTTTCTGGACTTGTGGAATGTACATACGTACATTGCAGTAAACTAGCATAGCACCTATTGACCGATCTCATACCTGCTCCAGTTTTAATACATAATGTACAATATGCCACAATTGACAAGAGTGTCTTAAAATGATAACCAAGATATACCATGATTTTCCGCTTTATATGATTTACCATGATTCCAGTATGTCTATTTTTCAGTCTTATCATACCATGTTCCTGTTGTACATCTCTTGCATTATACATTCAGTACTTTAGTAGTAGAGGTTGTACTTGCTCCCGTCCTGACAGGATAACGTTGTAGGTATTTTGACCGAGGAAGAAATGCTTTGTGACCCGTACTATGGAGCTCCAGTTGAGGATATTCCAGCAGGGAATCCTGCTTAGCTGCTTAGTTTGACTTAGTGTTGGGTTATTATCACAGACGCTGTTTTGTACCTTTAAATTGGACCTTGTCTCCAGTACTACTTTTGGTTGTGTACTATTTGTAACAAACTTAGTGGTTTTTCATCTATCTATATAGAAGCTGTGTTGTGATCATTCTTAAACTATCTTAATTATTAGCACATTTATCATTATTACCTGACTGTCTAGAACAGCTTACTACGCTCTAATCAAGCGTAGGCTGGACATGGCTCGGCCCGGCCCAACAATTTGGGAATCGGGTCATGACAGTTCCTGTCCTGTGATTGTATCGCTCAGCCAAGGCCAAAAACATATGAGGGTTAGGAGCAAAGCCGTATACAGTGGCATGCACTGCTTGAAACAGGTTAATCTGTTGGAGTTTGTCTTGGAAGGCTGTCAGAACCCAATTTGCAATACAATTCCATCGCTTGTAATCTGGATTCACTAATCCAGTCATTCTGATATCCTGTTCAGGGTATTTTCCTTCTTCCTTCGCAAATTCATTTGCGAATATAGGGGTTCTGACGGGCATCAGCATAGAGGAGTTCTCCGGTGGAATGCAGCCGGGTCTCAAACCTCTCAACATAATACTGTATCTGTTAGAAGAACTGTAAAACATATCTTTCCCATTAACCTTCTTTACAAAGATCTTCCCTGCACGAGCATCTTGGAGAAGGGTGATGTTCCACTCCATTTTCCTTGGGTAGCTCGCATGAGCATACCGTGATAAAGGAAGGCAGCGAAAAATGTCAGGAATGAAGAATGATCTATCTTCCCGATGGACTATCATCTCCTCCATCCTTGGCCTAGGCTGGGAGACTTTTTCAAAGGCGTCACCAAACAAGAATAAGGGTTTCTTGTGGATAACAGCATCTGCTGATTCCAGAGGCTGTCCATTCATCAGACACATTAAAGTTTCGTTGTCCTGGGAAATCAATATTGCCTGACGAGAAGCCGGCAGATCGTACTGAGGATAATGAACGTGAGACAGATCCTCTTTGTATTCAGACTCTGTGAGAGTTCCCACAAAATGTTCATAGTTTGGATCTTCATTGGTTTCAACTGCATCAAAAACAGATGAAGATCAGTACAAGTTAAGGACTCTATTTTTCAGACAAATAAAACAGTAGATTACACAATCCTCAGATTGCGCTGACATAGATAGCGCAATATCAGTTTGCGCATCAGGTTGCGCAAACCAATCGATTGCGCTGACATCCAGCACAAATCAATCGATTGCGCTGACTTTCTGTCAGCACAATTCGATAGATTGCGCAGGATTACAGCCTTCATAAAAATGAAGACTGACTGTTTATGCAACCAAAAAAACCCTAAAAAGGGTGGCACAATTTGAACTCATCTCTAAAAAGAGATGAGTTTCGAAGATCGAAGGAAGTTGAAACACCCTAAAAAGGGGTTTTCGATCGGTTTAAACTACCTATCAGAGCGGGGTGCGCGGACTCATGTCGAGATGCTCGCCGTGCAACTCTTTTGGATGACTCGGCCGGAGCTTTTCCCTTCGCGGCGGCGGTGGCGGCAGTATTAGATCGTCGGGGCGCCATGGCAAGTCGTTGGAGTTGGAAGACAGTAAGGGCTCAGAGGAGATTTTTCGAGATTGTAAAGTAAAGAATTGAAAATAAAAGGAGGGCTATTTATAGCCTTTTGAAATACGAAACAGCTGCCTTGGATTGCGCCTAAAATTTGGGGGCACTTCACTTTGCGCAGACAGCTCATCATCATGCGCAACTTGATTCAAAATTCAAAAAATTCAAAGTATTTCGAAACTTTGAATCAAATCAACTTTCGAAAACTTTGAAGGGGGTCTTGTAGGTCCTAAAAAATCAAGTTGCATCAATCAACAAAGTCAAAAAATCAAGAAACCCATCATTTGGATGAATTGTGCAGACAATAGATTGCGCAGCAATCCGATTGCGCATACTGCTTTGCGCACACTTCCAACTGTGCAGACTGACGTGGCAGAAGTCATCATTACCAAATCAAATCAAATCTTTTCTGACAACTGACAGCGCGGATAACAAGGAGTCTGTTCATTTCCTGCGCCGCACAGTGCTCGAGGGCGGCTGACAGCTGGCAGCGCAAACCAATCCTGCGCAGTTTGAGTCTGCGCAAACCATGTATGCGCAATTCAACTCTACGCACTCCATCAATATAAGTGATAAGTTACACGTGGCATTCATGCCATCGATTGCTCATTACGTGGCAACTGTTTATGCACGATCATGCGCATTTCTATCAAATGATGCCATGTGTCCATGGTAGTTGGCCCACGATCCAGTAACTGTCTGCGCAAATCAATGCTGTGCAAACCAATGCTGCGCAAATCATCCTGCGCAGTCCAAAATAACTGAAAGTTAGTTATTTTCAGAACTCTATAAATAGAGTTTCAAGTCTTCATTTCAAGGTGATTAAGATCAGAGATCAGAAATCAGAGAGTTCAGGAGTTCTTGCCAAAGTGCTGCTGCATTCTTCCGAGACTTTTGTCTTCAACTTCAGAGGCTTTTGCCTTCAATTTCCAGAGTTGTTTTCAACTTCAAAGGCTTCGTCTTCACAGTTCACATCGTCCAAGGGATAAAGCAATCGTCATCAAGATTGGATTCCTATAGTTGTAATTTTCCCAGAATTCTTGTAATCTTTATTACAGTTTGTATCAATAAAGTTCTATACTTTTGTTTTTGCAAACACAGAGCGATGTGATCGTGTCTCCACCATCCTGAAGACAGATCGAACAAGGAAGTCAATACTGAGCAGGAATCGATATATCAAAGGAGGACAGTTTATTTCAAAGAAGGCAAATCAGTACGATATGTAGATGGCATGATTTAAAGCAGAATTTTCCTAACTGTGATTGAGTACCTCTCCGTTTAAACCTATCTCTCAAATCCTATCGCAGGCTGTAGTGATACTCTAGTTCGAATACCACTACATAAACTCGACCTGCATGGGCCACCACTAAAAATGTGTCACGACCCGCACCCTGTGTAGGGGCACGAGAAGTGGGTACGTCCAGCCTACACCGCAGTGTCGGCAGTAGAATGCTGTCCTAGGTTACTATCTAATCAACAACTCACGCAATTATATAATGTACTTGTCAATATCTCAACTCCGAACGGAGGACAAGTATAGATATAATGAAATCTCAATCACAGTCTAAGCACGATAAGATAATACAGAAGTTTATAACTAAAAACTAAATAACAACATTTATAAACTACTAAATAATAATAATATCTCAAACAAACTCAAATACAAACTCGTATCTCAAGTTATTACAATTCAAGTTCTAAAACATGAAAAACTAAACCAAGTCTACTAGCTAGTCTCCCGATCACTCCTGAGTGTCGGGGCCAAAGGTAGCTAAGCCGTCTCCTGCTCCAAGGCAAGTGGGGCAAATGTCCTCAGGGCAAGCATCTGTAATATTTTCAACAGGTCAAGTCAGGACAGGAACGAGTACAATTCATCAAGAAATTCCAAGTAAATGACAGAGAACTATAAAGCAGTTATAGACAGTTGTATTGATGAATATGGCAGTTTAATTTTCAGGTGATGGTATAGAGAGACAGATAAAGTACAAAGAAAGTAAGTAACTAAACAAGAAGAGAAACATAGCAATGAAGACTGTAAAATAAGATCTAGCTGAACTAGAGTAACATAATGAGTTCAGACAGTACAATATAAGTCGAGTGTAATCCCAATGTGAGTCTAATACAAGATGAGTCGAATGTGATTCTAATCATTGTTCTAATAAGGTGATTCGAATAAGGTGATACGAATAGTGATTCGAATAGTAGTCAAACAATTATTCGAATAAATTCTCCAAGTGTGTTTTAAAATACCGAGATCGACATGTAAACGGCTGTAGGTAATACGGCACACCACTCACTGATAAGATGAGGGATGGCTATCGTTCGAATATCATTCACAGAGGGGTGATTCGAATAGGAGGATATGTCTACATGTTTAATCAGTATTTCCCCGCCCAGCCTAATACAAATGAATCCATAATCCAACACATAAGACGAATACAAGTCCAACCAGCATATGAAGATACGAATAGGGTGATTCGAATAGTGATTCGTATGGTGATTCGTATGGTGATTCGAATAATAGAGGTAAGACGAGTAAGTATGTGTGTCGCATACATGGATTCAGAAATAACAATACGTGTTTGTAACAGAGAATCACATACAGCTAACTAGAACTGAAGTACAGTAATTGACAAGTAAATGAAAGAACTATCAGAGAATGTACTCGCCTGTTACTCTAAAAAGAGTAATGTAATATCAGATGTCTGCACCGGAGTCACAATGTCCTAAATAGAGCAGTATAGATTATAATGTGTTTAAAACAAGGTAAATAAAGTCTACGATGCAATCTACATGATTCTAAGCCAATCTAGGTCAAAGTCAAACTTGGTCAACTCTGGGTCAAAGTCAACTTGGTCAACTCTAGTCAACATGAACCATTTGGTCAAACTTGGTCAAAAGTCCAATATTGATCAACTTTCTAGGGTTGGACTATGATAGCTAGACTAAATGGGGTCTTCAAGCCATATTGAATCCTATTTTCCTTTCCTAAGTGTAACAAGGTGATACCACTCAAGTCTATATAAACAATTTCTAAGGTTCACCTATACACCCTTAAAGTTATCACCCAATTTCCACCCACTAGTAACATGTTTTCAAGGGTAACATATAGATAACTATCTATCACTAAGAAAAATACATCTATGTCTATCTCAAGCTCAATCTCCCCATTAGCACACCATGGTCAATATCCTATAATATGTATACCACACATATATATTACTCACACTCACTTAGATAATCAAATACCCAAATCATTACCTAGTCTCTCTAGGTGAGGCCACACCTATACCCATAGATAAATCTAATACATACCTCCTTATCCAACTTATTCTACACAGGTCCTATCCCATATAGGTGATCAAATGCCTATCTCATTAGGTTTACTATACATTTCTAACATATCTATATACCATTTAGTTATACACATCTATCATATAGTAACATACACATGGACCCCTCATGCCAATCACTCACTAGGACACTACTCTACATATCCATAGGACACAGACATACATTTGACACACATGTATGGCCCATGATACCATCTGGTATCCCAAAATGTATAACACAGTCAGTACATATATAACCTGGTGTGAATCAAATGCCTTGTACAAGTGTACTGCTGCACTAGATGCAAGAATTCCCTGCTTGCAGGGAATTGCACAAGGCCAGGCCAGGTCAAGGCAACCCACTGCCTCACTCTCTCAAAGTATTCCAGGTATGTAGAGTATAGACTGAACATTAAAACTAGACTGCACATAGGGAATGCAGTTCCTGCATACACATTACCTTCAGTTAATAATTCAGATATACCATTCATTTCAGTTTCAATTAATCCCAACATTCACCCAAATGAATCTAAACAGCAACTTACATATCCACATATACACAGCCTTAAATCTAAGCTCTCAAATAACATTTAAATCCCAGGTTTCCAGTTCCAATGTGTGTCAAGAGCAGTGCATTATTCTCAGGTTTTGTAGATATGTGTGTGTGTGTGTGAAGAACTTAGTGTCATGTTCTCAGATTTTGAAATGTGTGTGTGTATACTTCTGAAATCAGTGGTGTGTGTGGGGGTTTGTAGTGTCAAGACAGTTTGTCACCCTCATTTCCTGTATTTCGTATTTGTACTCGTAATTTGATTTTTGGCACGTATTTTATTTTCTCGACTTGCGGATTTTGGTTTTCCGTAAATGGGTTTGGACCATGGCTTGGTTTTATTTTATGGAATTGGTTTGGTTTGATTAGGTTTGGTTTAATATGAATTGGTACACTTTAACCTACACTCTACCCTCAACACAACACAACCACCCTCATTATATCTCCACCAAACTTTCTCTCTCCTCTTTACTCTCCATTAATTTTCTTCTTCTTCCTTCTTCCACACAACTCCCCAACCCATTAGGCAAGTGCACCTTGCCAACAAATAAGTATCCAATTTTATTTATCCATTTGATAGATTAGGACATGTAGATCAACATTAGAACTTGAAATTTTGTGATTTGGAGTCTCCATTGTTCTAGATCTAAGTTTTAATTATTTTCAGAATTCCTTGGTTTTGATCTATTAAACTTTAATTTTTGCATATTTTGATGCTTCCAAGTGGAAGAGAATTCGATTTTACTCAAGTTAGAACTTTGAAAATCTAGATTTGGTTTTGATTTGATCAAGTTATGAAGAATTGAAGTTTTGAAGTTCTTGGAGTTCTTCTCGGGTTGGAGAAGCAGCCCTCTCGGCCTGCGCTCTTTAGCGCAAGCCGATTGCGCAGCTCACCCTTTGGTGAACTGTGCACCTTCCTTCTCGGCCAGCGCCTTCATTGCGTATAGCCGATTGCGCCCGGCCTCTTGGGCTGGATCGCGCATCTTCCTTGGCGCACCAACCCCTGCGCAGTTGGCCCCTGCGCAACCTGACTCATGCGCAATCCACCCTGCGCAAGCCAGCCATGCGCAATCCACCTTCTGCGCAATCCATCTCTGCGCAACCAACTCCTGCGCAGTTCACTCCTGCGCAGTCTACCTTCTGCGCAATCCATCCATGCGCCATCTGCCCCTGCGCACTTGGCACCCTGCACAACTGACACCCTACACAATCCAACCCCTGATCCCTTGCGCAAACCATTGGCTCTTGGAGTTTTGGTTTTATTTCTTTAAGCTTGGCTCTTCTATAGTCCTATATATATTGGTATTTTATTAGATATTTTACGTCCATTTTATATCCTTACGCCTTTTGTCATGAACTTGATTTTACTTAATATGTTGGGAATAACTATTGTACATAGCATGGCATGACAAGGAACTAGCATAACACGACAGTGACCCGTAGTGGTGCACTCCTGACATGACCAACCTGACTTGATAGTGGCCCGTAGTGGCGCACTCCTGACAGTACCCTGACATGATTTATCTTGATAACTTGGTAGTGGCCGTGGCGGCGCACTCCTGACTTTACTTGCCTTGACACCGTGGGTGCTCCTGCTTGCTTGCTTGTACAATCCACTTGTCTTGTCTCGCATCATGTCTAGGACGTGACTTCCTGGGTACCACGGCCAGGGACTCGCGCTAAATTGGATTAGGCTAATGATTAGATCAAACTAGAACATGGAGAATTTCCAGTCACAGGCAATCTCGTTATCTAGGCGCTTTAACGGACTTGTAGCTTGCCGACGAGTAGAGCACATTTCCAGCACACTGTCATGTGTTGCACCCTCTAAGTCACCTAAGGGTACATTGTCTCCCGGGCAATGTACCCACCTATAACTCTCAACCCGCGGAAGGATAACTGGATAGTCTGCAGGGCTTGGGACTGGGAGTTTCTCACTTGCATCTTGTTAGTAATTAAGGCTTGTGATAACCCTAGTTAGTTAAAGTAGTAAGCCGTAGTACTTGCTTGGCCGATTGTGAATGGATGGTGTCCAGCCTTGTCTAAAGTCTTGTCTAGCTCCAGTACCTGCTATCTCCTGAGCATGTTTGTTTTACTTATCTTAACGATAAATGAGTAGAGACAGTGAGCTATTCAGGCGAAGGGTTACAACCCCGGTCCTTGTCTGGTTTAAGAATTGTAACCTGGCTCCCGGAATGGTTCCACGTCCCTAGTCGTTTATCGCCCTGTGTACTTTACTACTTGTACTTCTTTTATTCTTTATGTTCTGATATGCTGGCTTTTGTTCTTATTTGTAGCCTCCCTTGTGGCACTTGCTCTTTCTGGGGTTTAACCCAGCTGGTTTTGTGTGGCCAGATTTCGGAGCAGCTCCCGAGGATCTATCGAGCTTCCAGCCCAATGGTGACAACTAGACGGAACCCGGGCCAAGAGTGGGTTTTCCTTTTTGTTTCACCCACTTATATGTAAATTTATTCTTTTGAGGCATTTAGCCGACGAGCACCTGTTAGCTCGATGCACATTTACTTACTGTCTGCCTACGGGCTGTAAACATGATTAACAAATCCTAGGGTTGATCATGTATGACTGAACTCTTGCTAGTCCCATCATTTTGTACGACTAGCTTCATGATCATCCAATATGTAATATTTGGGACGCCTTATATATATATTTGATGCTCTAATATCTTGTAACTCTGTTAATTGCTTGAGATTGAGACAATAGGCTTGACCTTAAGAGACTGCTGGCTTGTAGTAAACCCTCATATCTAGACAGCCGTGACCGTATAGTTGAGATGTATTCTATTTCAATATACGCAGCTGGCTATGTCTGCCCCCGCTCTCCAGTATTCTGGTTCTAGGGCGTGACATGGTTTAAGTGGTGGCCCATGCAGGTCTTGGCATTCAAGAAATGTGAGGGTTTACCGAATAGATGTCTCAATCAATATTTCGTCCTTGATCTCTGCTCGTATCTTCAAATTCCTGAGATTCTTGACCTGATCACATGCTTGTATCATTGATCTGTCCTGGTCCTTTCCTTACTGTTCCCTATGTCGTCTTCTTCAGCGGTATTACTCCCGGACCTGCCAACCAGCCAGAGGAAGCTCGACAAGCACCCCAGCGCCAGGAAGATCAAGCTCAGCACTCTGGAGTAGCCTCCCGAGTTATGCTTTTCGGAGGCTCAGTACCTCCAGTTCAGGCAGCTCCGCCCGTTCAACCAGCTAGACAAGATGAGGGACCTTTGGTAGGGCTTATCAGAGAACTGCTTGCATCCCAAGATCGTCGAGGCAACGCCTTGCACCAGGAAGTTCATGATGCACTAAACCGAGGAGGTCCCCAAGGGAATCAAACGGCCAACAGTTTCAAGCGCTTGAACCCTCCCTTCTTTGACGGCAGTGAAGATGCGATTGCCGCGGACGCTTGGCTTCAGGATACCGAGGTGGTTCTGGAAGCAGCTAGGACACCTGAGAATGAGAAGGTAGCGGTGGTATGCCTACAGTTGTTAGACTTGGCTCACGATTGGTGGGCAGCTCAGGCTATGGGATTAGCAGCACCAGTCACTTGGGCGACGTTCAGAGAGAGGTTCCAGACAAAGTACTTCGATGCGGTAGCACGGTACGACCTGCAGACCAGATTCACCAACTTGAAGCAAGGAGGCAGGACGGTCGATGGCTATGCGACCGAGTTTTCCAGGCTGAGTAGGTTCGCCCCCACCTTGGTGGCAACCGAATTCGATAGGGCCCAGCGGTTCCAGCAGGGACTGCATTTAGAGATATTATTGGCTGTGGAGCAGTTTGAGCACCAGACGTTCGATGCAGTATTGAAGGCAGCGAGGAGGCATGAGTATACCTCCCGGAGAATTGTGGACAGGACCGGAGGCAGGAAGCGGTCCCACAGTCAGATGCACCAATCATCAGCTCCAGTCCCGGCAGCTAGGGGATTGACCATTGGAACTCCGAGGCGGGCGGCCTCAGTGACGTCGGTTCAGCATTCGACCCCGACGTACCCGCAGCAGCAGAAGCAGAAGCAGTCTTCCGCGGTGGGATGTTCTCATTGCGGGAAGCCGGGCCATGTAGTGCAGAGTGTCGTAGGGCACAGGGATTGTGCCTGGCTTGTGGAGGAGCAGACCACCAGATAGGGACCTGTCCGAATAGGGGAGGTCCATCATCATCCAATCTTTCTAGTTCTTCGGTGAGAGGACCAGCCCTAGTTCCAGTCCAGCAGCAACAGCAGTACCCGAGGCCATTGTTGCCTCAGGCCCAGGCCTTTCAGCAGCAGAACCAGCAGCAGTTCACCCAGGCTCCAGCACAGAACCGACAGAGGGGTTTCCAGCAGAGAGGACCCGCAGCTAGAGGTCAGGCTATGATGATGACCATGGAAGAAGAAGTTGCACCAGGTGAGGTAGTGGCAGGTACTATTCTCGTCAACACCTTTCCAGCATCTGTATTATTTGATTCTGGTGCATCGCATTCATTCATGTCTGCACGATTCGCAACACGGATAGGGTTGGAGCCCGAGTCATTATCAGTGAGGCTCAATATACTTACTGGTAATGGTCATGTGGGAGTAGATCGAGTGTTTTCCTCGTGTCGGATCGTAGTTAGCGGTAGGGAGTTCCCCGCTAGATCATAGAGTTCCCTATGGCAGACTATGATGTAGTCCTAGGAATGGATTGGTTGAGGAACCATTATGCTAGGATAGACTGCCATGTTGGCAGAGTTGTCTTTAGTATTCCCGGAGAGCCAGAGTTTTTATTTTCCAGAGGCACAGTAGAGCCATCTCCTCCAGTATTGCGGATGGCAGTAGCAGCAGTGCAGTTGCCCCGGATAGTTGAAGAGTTTCCAGATGTCTTCCCAGAGGAACTTCCAGGGATGCCACCAGAGCGGGAGATCGAGTTCACCATCGACTTGATTCCCGGGACAGCACCAGTATCAGAGCGAGTCTACCGAATGGCGCCTTCAGAGTTGGAGATTTTGTACAAGATGATTGAAGAACTCAGGACCAAGGGATTCATTCGTGCAAGTGGATCGCCTTGGGGAGCCCCGATGCTTCTTGTGAAAAAGAAGGATGGTACGTCTAGGCTATGTGTTGATTATCGTGCCTTGAACTCAGTGACAATCAAGAACAGATACCCTCTCCCGAGGATAGATGACTTGTTTGATCAACTCAAGGGGGCTTCAGTTTTCTCGAAGATAGACTTGCGGTCAGGATACCACCAGATCAGAGTCAGAGAGCAGGACATCCCGAAGACGGCGTTCAGATCTAGGTACGGGCATTGGAAGTTTCTAGTTATGCCCTTTGGAGCGACCAATGCGCCGGCGGTGTTCATGGACCTCATGAACCGTATTTTTATGCCTTACTTGGATAAGTTTGTGATAGTGTTCCTTGATGACATCCTGGTCTACAGCAAGAGTGAGGCAGAGCATGAGCAGCATCTCAGAGTTGTCCTCCAGATTCTCAGAGAGCACCAGTTGTACGCCAAGTTCAGTAAATGCGAGTTCTGGCTTGATCGCATTTCTTACTTGGGTCACATCATTACCAGAGGAGGAGTGGAAGTGGATCCCCAGAAGATTGTGGCTATCGAGGCATGGCCAGTACCTAGCTCAGTGGCAGAGGTTCGCAGCTTCCTTGGATTGGCCGGCTACTACCGACGGTTCGTCTCTGATTTTGCAAGGATTTCAGCGCCGATGACCCAGTTGACCCGCAAGGATGTGTCGTTCGTTTGAACAGCAGAATGTCAGGAATCATTTGAGAAGTTGAAGCGAGGTTTGATAACGGCTCCCATTCTCACCCTTCCAGATGGGACCGGAGGATTCACAGTTTATTGCGACGCTTCAGGCAGAGGATTGGGATGTGTTTTGATGCAGCATGGGAAGGTAATTGCTTATGCGTCACGTCAACTCCGTGATCATGAGAAGAATTACCCGACCCACGACTTGGAGCTAGCAGCAGTAGTGTTTGCACTTAAGTTGTGGAGGCACTACTTGTACGGAGACAAAGTGGAGATCTTTACTGACCATAAGAGCCTGAAGTATGTCTTTACCCAGAAGGATCTTAATATACGGCAGAGAAGATGGCTCGAGCTACTTGTGGACTATGATGTGGACTTGCAGTATCACCCAGGGAAGGCCAACGTTGTAGCAGATGCGTTGAGCCGGAGAGCCGGAGTTTATTTCTTGACAGCACAACCAGAGCTATTGGCAGATCTTCAGAAGATGGGAATTGAAGTGGTTCTTCCTTCCAATGTGGCCTTGATGGCCAGCCTACAGATTCAGTCCACCATAGTTGAGAGGATCCGGACAGCACAGTTAACAGATTCCAAGATTCAGCGGCTCAGAGCAGAGTGCGAGGCAGGGAGAAGGCCAGAGTTATGTATTCATGAGGATGGTACACTTCGACACGGCACGCGTCTTTGTGTACCCAGTAGAGATATCAGACAGGAAGTCATGGCAGAGGCTCACAGTTCGCAGTATTCTATCCACCCAGGCAGCACGAAGATGTACAGAGATATTCGTCAGCACTTTTGGTGGAATGGTATGAAGAGAGAGATAGCCCGGTATGTCTCTCGATGTTTGGTTTGCCAACAGGTCAAGGCTGAACATCAGAGGCCAGCTGGACTTCTTCAACCTTTACCGATCCCAGAATGGAAATGGGAGCACATAACCATGGATTCCGTGACTGGGTTACCCAGATCTCCGGCAGGCAGAGATGCTATTTGGGTCATTGTAGACAGGCTTACCAAGGTGGCACACTTTCTTCCATTTAGAGTTGGACAGTCGACGGCACAGCTAGCAGAGATGTATCTCAGACAGATCGTCAGACTTCACGGAGTGCCAGTTAGCATAGTATCAGACAGGGATACGAGATTCACATCGCACTTCTGGCGCAGTCTTCATCAAAGTTTGGGGACTCGTCTCAAATTCAGCTCAGCGTATCATCCGCAGACAGATGGGCAGTCAGAGCGTACTATACAAACTCTCGAAGATATGTTACGGTCATGTACCCTTGACGTCGGTGGTTCGTGGGAGGATCACCTGCACCTGGTGGAATTCTCGTACAACAATAGTTTCCAGGCCAGTATCCAGATGGCACCCTTCGAGGCTCTGTATGGTAGGAAGTGCAGATCCCCGTTAGCATGGGACGATGTCGGAGAGAGGCATATGCTCGGTCCAGAACTGATTTCTCAAACGGTTGAAGTGGTCAGGAAAGTCAGAGATCACCTCCGAGTTGCTCAGGATCGCCAGCGCCATTGGACCGATGCTCATCGGCGTCCCTTAGAATTTGCCGTCAGCGACCATGTATTCCTTAGGATCTCGCCTACCCGCGGCGTCATTCGTTTTGGCATACGGGGAAAGCTTAGTCCTAGGTATATAGGGCCGTTCGATATTCTAGAGCGAGTAGGCGATGTGTCCTATCGTCTCGCTCTTCCGCCGTCGCTAAGTGAGGTACATGATGTATTCCATGTATCCCAATTAAGACGGTACGTCCCGGACCCGAGCCATATCCTAGATCATTCGGAATTGGTTGTTGGTACCAACCTTTCGTATGAGGAGAGGCCCGTGTCTATATTGGACCGGAGAGAAAAGACGCTCAAGAACAAGACTATTAACTTAGTCCGTGTTGCTTGGGGTCATCACTCCCTAGGTGAGTCAACGTGGGAGCGTGAGGACGACATCCGATCGCGATATCCCTACATGTTTGACTCGTGAGGTATAATGTCTTTCTTATGCCTTACGCTTTCCCTTTCTTGCTTGCATTGTATGATTGTATGATTGAACTGCTTAGTGTAGCTTGTCTGTGCTTAGTATAGCTTGTTGTGGCAATCTCTAGCTCCTTGATTAAATTCCGAGGACGGAATTCTTTGAAGGTGGGTAGAGTTGTCACCCTCATTTCCTGTATTTCGTATTTGTACTCGTAATTTGATTTTTGGCACGTATTTTATTTTCTCGACTTGCGGATTTTGGTTTCCCGTAAATGGGTTTGGACCATGGCTTGGTTTTATTTTATGGAATTGGTTTGGTTTGATTAGGTTTGGTTTAATATGAATTGGTACACTTTAACCTACACTCTACCCTCAACACAACACAACCACCCTCATTATATCTCCACCAAACTTTCTCTCTCCTCTTTACTCTCCATTAATTTTCTTCTTCTTCCTTCTTCCACACAACTCCCCAACCCATTAGGCAAGTGCACCTTGCCAACAAATAAGTACCCAATTTTATTTGTCCATTTGATAGATTAGGACATGTAGATCAATATTAGAACTTGAAATTTTGTGATTTGGAGTCTCCATTGTTCTAGATCTAAGTTTTGATTATTTTCGGAATTCCTTGGTTTTGATCTATTAAACTTTAATTTTTGCATATTTTGATGCTTCCATGTGGAAGAGAATTCGATTTTACTCAAGTTAGAACTTTGAAAATCTAGATTTGGTTTTGATTTGATCAAGTTATGAAGAATTGAAGTTTTGAAGTTCTTGGAGTTCTTCTCGGGTTGGAGAAGCAGCCCTCTCGGCCTGCGCTCTTTAGCGCAAGCCGATTGCGCAGCTCACCCTTTGGTGAACTGCGCACCTTCCTTCTCGGCCAGCGCCTTCATTGCGCATAGCCGATTGCGCCCGGCCTCTTGGGCTGGATCGCGCATCTTCCTTGGCGAACCAACCCCTGCGCAGTTGGCCCCTGCGCAACCTGACTCATGCGCAATCCACCCTGCGCAAGCCAGCCATGCGCAATCCACCTTCTGCGCAATCCATCTCTGCGCAACCAACTCCTGCGCAGTTCACTCCTGCGCAGTCTACCTTCTGCGCAATCCATCCATGCGCCATCTGCCCCTGCGCACTTGGCACCCTGCACAACTGACACCCTACACAATCCAACCCCTGATCCCTTGCGCAAACCATTGGCTCTTGGAGTTTTGGTTTTATTTCTTTAAGCTTGGCTCTTCTATAGTCCTATATATATTGGTATTTTATTAGATATTTTACGTCCATTTTATATCCTTACGCCTTTTGTCATGAACTTGATTTTACTTAATATGTTGGGAATAACTATTGTACATAGCATGGCATGACAAGGAACTAGCATAACACGACAGTGACCCGTAGTGGTGCACTCCTGACATGACCAACCTGACTTGATAGTGGCCCGTAGTGGCGCACTCCTGACAGTACCCTGACATGATTTATCTTGATAACTTGGTAGTGGCCGTGGCGGCGCACTCCTGACTTGACTTGCCTTGACACGGTGGGTGCTCCTGCTTGCTTGCTTGTACAATCCACTTGTCTTGTCTCGCATCATGTCTAGGACGTGACTTCCTGGGTACCACGGCCAGGGACTCGCGCTAAATTGGATTAGGCTAATGATTAGATCAAACTAGAACATGGAGAATTCCCAGTCACAGGCAATCTCGTTATCTGGGCGCTTTAATGGACTTGTAGCTTGCCGACGAGTAGAGCACATTTCCAGCACACTGTCATGTGTTGCACCCTCTAAGTCACCTAAGGGTACATTGTCTCTCGGGCAATGTACCCACCTATAACTCTCAACCCGCGGAAGGATAACTGGATAGTCTGCAGGGCTTGGGACTGGGAGTTTCTCACTTGCATCTTGTTAGTAATTAAAGCTTGTGATAACCCTAGTTAGTTAAAGTAGTAAGCCGTAGTACTTGCTTGGCCGATTGTGAATGGATGGTGTCCAGCCTTGTCTAAAGTCTTGTCTAGCTCCAGTACCTGCTATCTCCTGAGCATGTTTGTTTTACTTATCTTAACGATAAATGAGTAGAGACAGTGAGCTATTCAGGCGAAGGATTACAACCCCGGTCCTTGTCTGGTTTAAGGATTGTAACCTGGCTCCCGGAATGGTTCCACGTCCCTAGTCGTTTATCGCCCTGTGTACTTTACTACTTGTACTTCTTTTATTCTTTATGTTCTGATATGCTGGCTTTTGTTCTTATTTGTGGCCTCCCTTGTGGCACTTGCTCTTTCTGGGGTTTGACCCAGCTGGTTTTGTGTGGCCAGATTTCGGAGCAGCTCCCGAGGATCTACCGAGCTTCCAGCCCAATGGTGACAACTAGACGGAACCCGGGCCAAGAGTGGGTTTTCCTTTTTGTTTCACCCACTTATATGTAAATTTATTCTTTTAAGGCGTTTAGCCGACGAGCACCTGTTAGCTCGATGCACATTTACTTTCTGTCTGCCTACGGGCTGTAAACATGATTAACAAATCCTAGGGTTGATCATGTATGACTGAACTCTTGCTAGTCCCATCATTTTGTACGACTAGCTTCATGATCATCCAATATGTAATATTTGGGACGCCTTATATATATATATTTGATGCTCTAATATCTTGTAACTCTGTTAATTGCTTGAGATTGAGACAATAGGCTTGACCTTAAGAGACTGCTGGCTTGTAGTAAACCCTCATATCTAGACAGCCGTGACCGTATAGTTGAGATGTATTCTATTTCAATATATGCAGCTGGCTATGTCTGCCCCTGCTCTCCAGTATTCTGGTTCTGGGGCGTGACACAGTTGGTATTTGGAAAACAGAACAGTGTAGATAATAGGAAATCAGGAATTGAATCAAATTAATCTAAGGTTTTACAAACTTAGGCAATTCTCAGATTTTGACACCACATCTCAGTCATAAACCCGGTTAACCCAAATTCGAAATCCCTATTTTAATCTCAGGTTTTACATTTCATTAACTCAGGAATCATTCATTGGAAAAACTCAGGTATTTCTCAGTAGCCATGTAGGCAGTAAACCATGTATCAGTGCATACACAACTGAACATCAAAAGATACATGAACTTCCCCATTTCAAAAACCAAAATCAACCATTGAATTTAACAAACAGGTATACATACATATACCATATAGCTTCTAAACTAATTTAACATTGAATCTCAGGGAAAAAGGGTTTTAAGTTCAACAAAGAACCCAACAGATACACAACACAGACACAAACTTCCCTTATTTCGAACCTCAATTTAATCATTTAAAATTCACAAACAGGTGTACAAGTGTGATACCCATGTGAATACGTGTCTAGGGTGTCATTCGTGTCCACTAGAGTGGACACGAGGTGTCCAACAGTGTATAAACCCAAGTGTCAGTGTGTGACTGAACTATGCATAGGCAATGCCTCGTGCACGCGTGTTGAGTCGAAATGGACTCAACACAGTGCACGAGACACCATGTGCACGTGTACAGTGATAGAGGGGTCATAGGGCTAGGTGTCTTAGTGCCTGAGTCGAGTCGGGGTCGTGTCGTGTCGACGTTATTAGGGCGTATCAGAGACACGAAAAACGCGTGCACAGTGTTGGGCAAAACACGTGCACACGCGATTTCTTCGCGCACACACATCGAGGTCCCACGAAATTTTGTGGGTAGGATGTCATTCATTAGGACAACACGTGTACCAAGTTTCATGGCTTGAGTCGCCTTGTCGTGTCCGCTAGGACACCCGAGCAGCAGGACACTGCACGACAGTGTCGTACAGCGTGTTCGTGTCCATTTTGGACACGGACACGGCTCTAAAACGTGCTCAGTATGATAGATTCGTGATCAGCATGCCAAGGACTTCAAAATCATGAAATTAGTTTTTGAAATTAACAATATTTATTTCTATGTGACATTTCGTCGAACACGTATTTAAATACACCGATACGTGTCCGATACGGACACGAAATGGACACGGATTCCTACCAAACTTGGGCTACACCTAGGGGAACCCTAAATGAATGCATCTATGAAGAAAAATCATGATTTCAATGGGTGTAGATAGGTTTACCTATTGAGAGCTAGAATCTCAATGTAAAGAGTCTCAATTCGACGTCTTCCTCGATTTTCTCCGGTTCAACCGTCCTCGATCCTTGCTAGCAAGCACCCACAAGTATCCTCTACTGTTGGGGATGATGATGCAATTGATTTGACTCAATTTGGGCTCAATTTGGATTAATGGGGAGAGTTTTAGGGAAGAACAAGTAGGGCTTTTTCTGGGTTTTCTAAATGAGGCAATTATTTCTTAAGTGGGATACTTATAGGAGGGAGGGGGCTTGTATGGCTGTTGAAAACATTAGGGTTAAGGTTTTAGATGAGTGGTTGAGGTTCCTCCAACAATTTCCAAGCTTTCCTATTGGTTAAGGATTCTTTTCACAAATATCTCAAAAGAAAATATCCTTCCTAATAATATCTAGATATTACTAACCTTGGCACTTAGTAGGAATGTTCTAATCTTAATTATAACCTCATGACTAATCTAGGTAGGTTAACTTCTAGGTTAAGGCTTCACTAAAAGACTAGCACAATATTTAATTAATATAAATTATAATTTCACAAAATTGTCAAAATGACCAAAATACCCTTAGGCTAAAAATTGGTAATATGAAATTCTAATCACGTGACAAGGCTCCTTTGGTCATGGTTAGTCTCTAGGCTTAGCAATACTAGGGTTTAACTAGTTAACCATCAAAATCACCAATCAACATTTTAAATAGTTTTAAATTGATTAAAAATCACCAAAAATCACAATATGATTTAAATATCATTATTAAATGATTATAATTATAAAAATTCAAAATTACCCTCATTTGGAAAAACTGGATGTTACAGTATTGATTTAAGTGATCTTTGAGTCTCGCACCGTCTCGATTTACGTGCACGCATCGATTTGTGTGTCGTATTGATTTGTATGTCATATCGTACTTTGTGGCATCTCGATTTGCGTACACGCTTCGATTTACGTGTCACATTGATTCGTGCGCCATTCTAATATTCATGATCCCTCGATCTACGTAGATGTCTCGATTTACGTGCACATTCTGTTTTTCGTTCATCTCGATATTTGTGTCATCTCGATTCTTGTGTGTGCCTCAATTTACGTGCACATCTCGGTTTGCGTGTCCGTATCGATCTGCATGCCTCAGTTTCTGTGCCTGATCCCTGCTGTGCTTGCGAGACCTACACGGTATAGCCTCCTGCCATCCTCCATGATTTTTGTTATTATTTTATTATTTAATACTAATGATTGTTTATTTATTGTTCTGAAGACCTCGATGGACGTAGTACTTTGGATCCAGGACGCCGAAGACTTGCTTACCTAGCCGAGCCCCTAGGCAAGTATTCCTTGCTCATCGACGGCTCTTGCCCTCCTGCTGGATTTTATTGTATTTAATTAATTGTAATTGTAAATGTATAACTGTGAGTAGTGTAGCATAGTAGTGGAACTGCCATGATTAGAACTTATGATAGATTAGTTCGATACCGGGTCAAGCCGTATCGGACAACTCGGACGGGTCATCCATACCTCCGAGGATACGAGCATGACTCACTTATATGGATTGTCTCCATATGTCCCGTGTCCGACTCGCGGTCGGATAACGACTTTGGCTAATTATTTTGGTGACTATGCATGTGTTCTGGCTAGAATGATGGACCTGTGCTGTGATGCGCCCTGCGTGGCAATTCTTGTTGCATGTGTTGGTTTGGAGTCCAGTACGCATCGTAGTGCTGCTGCAGGCCGAGACTTAGTGTTCTCGGTTTGCGATTCTGCGGCGGGTTGCGCCGAGTGGATATAGCCCCATCTCGCAGGGAGCTCCGATTCAAGAAATACAGAGGAGACTCTGCCAAAATTTTCAGAATTCCCGGTCGAGGATTTGGTTTGAAGATTTGGGCAGAACCATTCCTTTGGTTTGTTCAACCAGACTCATGCGGATCTATTGTAGTATAGATGCCTTATCCCTGACCTGATACCTGATAGGTAGACCCATGTGACTAGATTAGACACCTAGCTATGGACTTGCCTTGCCCGTCGAATAATATAAGAAGCACAGTTCCACTCGGGAGACGTTCTGCAATCCACCCTGGTCCCTGTTTGGTTTAAGGGTCATGGATCTGCTCCAGAGGGGTTCATGTAATCTTTGCTAATTTCCGATGGCATTCATTAGATTATTGTTTCCTGATCACCATTTAGGGTGTTATCTTCCTGATCTCGTACCTTTTAGGTAGACTCGGGCTACTAGATTAGTCGTCTAGTTATTGGCTTGCCTTGTCCGTCGGATAGTGTGAGGAGTACGGTTCTACTCGGGAGACGGTTTGCGACCTTGGTCCTTATTTGGTTTAAGGGTCGTAGATCCAGAGTAGTCCATGCAATCCTTGTCATTTCCCTTTTAAAAGATATACTAGTTTGATCAGATATGACTATACTGATTCCTGGATTTTGATGATTGTGTGGGTGTTTCGCGGAACGAGAAGAATATCGAGGTTATCGATATATATAGTTTTTATCCGACTTTCCAAGCGCCCATCTGGAGACTTGTATACTTATAGCATGTAAACTTTTATTCGGTGGATACTTGTGAGCCAGAAGGCCTAGCATTGTTCATAGTGATTAGCTTAGTACCGAGTGACCGTATTTTCTGACATGATTTATTCCATCGTGGATGGAAAGGCTATTAATAGATTAATTCGGTGGATAGACCGACTTGATGATTAGAGCTGTAGGCTCCCATATGTACTTGAGATGTTATTATAGTAGAGATCCTGATCGTGTACCTGACCTGATATCCATTCCACGATGTGGGCAGAGGACTTCATGTGATTGACTGATTGACCATGTTCCTGACTTGACTACTTGTACTCGTGCTGGTACCTTCTATGTGTGCACTGAGGTGCTATCCTACGTGTGCACTGAGGTGTTATGCTATGCGTGCACTGAGGTGCTATATGATTATATGTGTTATATGACAGTGCATTCATCTTCCAGCACGGATATGGTAGTTGGCTTGTAGTCTTAGCGTGGTTAGGATTGATTGCTTGCTTGTTGCACTGCACTAAAAATGAATCACCATCTGGGACTCTGTGAGCCAATATGGATTCGTACTTAATGTTCTCGTGTTGAGACACGACATCTAGGAGGATAATCATGTGACCACGGCATGTGATTTCAAGTAAATGTAAAGCTTAGTTAGGCAACTTAAATGGAGAAGCATTGGGAGGGAACGAAATCTCGAGATCGTGCATTACCGGCCGCCGCAGGCCCGTCCTGACGCGTCAGGCTGGCTGCCACGGATAGTGTTACCGTCTGCATTAGTGGATGGCAGTATCCGACTACTATATGTACGAGGCGTTATATGACTGATCTGTTTCGTGCGGTGGCCTTTCGAGAGACCGTTGCTTACCTATGTGTTATGCGTTGTTTGGTCTCGCTAGCCCTGTTGGATACGACACGATATGAGGATTCCTATATATTGCATTGTTGGGGTAACCCAACCTCCACATAAATAGTCGTAGACATTTGAGTGACCGCTTATTCACCTAAATTATTTGGATTGCTGCTTGCTAAGCTGGCTGGTACGTAACACTGTCCCGGTACGGTGATTCATTCCCTTGTTCTTGTTTGGTGTAGGGGTGGATTACTGTTCCGATGACAGACTAAGAGTTCCAGTTAACGATGCAGGTATTAGTGGATGTTAGGATGACTGTCATGGTTGTTGGTTATTTACTTATATTAGTTGTTGGATTGTTATTGTGCGTTGGTACCGCACGATCCTTTACCTCTATTACTACTTTTCATACATGTTATTCCTGTTACATATTCCTGCTAGTTTTCTTCGTCCGTCCTTGAGCCTTTCTTTCTGGTACTTGCTGCGATTGGCCTGACCAACCCTGTATTGTTTCCAGATTGCCAGTGACCGACCCTCTGGATCTTCCAGACTTGACTTGTAGGACGTGCTTCAGTTCCAGACCATGTGGAAACTGTGGGAATGTATTCTTGTCTACATTATTTTTTATTGTAGACTTTCTGATTATCATATAAGTATTTCCTGCTTTTCATATGATTATTCTTCTTGCTGTTATTTCATTGTTATTGCCTGTGGATATGAGATCAGATTTAGATCATAGATTGATTGCATGCTAGGATACCCAACAAAATTAACAGTCGTAATCGCCGTATGACGTCTTTGTACCTTATACGGTGTAGCTGGCCTACGTCCGTCCCCGTATTCTGGTACTGGGGCGTGACAGGTTTTCTATTATGTAAGCTATTTTTCGTAATACATGAATCTTATACTTCTGTAATTTCCTTCATGTTGTAATTGAATCAATCTGCCAGTGACTTTCCTACTATGGAAGTAGTATTTAGGGATGAGCGTTCGGTTTATTCGGTTTCAACCGAATCGAATTAGCCAAAACCAAATAAACCAAAATTCTAAAAATTCAAAACCGAGACAGAACTGAATTAACCGAAACTGAACCGAATATAAATTCGATTTATTCGGTTGGAATTAATGAATCGGACCCAAAGTTGGATTTATGGTTTATTTCAAACTTATGCACAAAGTTGGACTAATTATTAAATTATCAAAGTTATAATTCAAAGTACATACATAGGATTGTTGTTTTTAAAATATAAGCATTTTTAAATTGAAAAAATTTACATAATTGTATAATTCTTATTCGGTTTTCGGTTTTGGACCGAAACCGAAACCCAAAGCCGAAACCGAATAAGGATTTTTTGTATTTTGAAAACCGAAACTGAACCGAATTTTTTTTAAACCGAACCAAATCTCTTATTCGGTTCGATTTTCGGTCCAAAACCGAATAATGCTCACCCCTAGTGGTATTCTCGACAATATTATATGCACATATAACACATATCTAACATGAAAGGTACATTTCATATGAAAAAGTAGAACATCAATTGATACAGATCAACGATTTGTTTTCCTTACTACGATAACAACATCAAAATCTTTATTCTAATTTTTAGGGTTGGCAGTGCTTTATTTTCCTTCTGGGGACATCAATATCCCAAAGCTCTTTCAATTATACTGCGATGCAATCTACCGCAGAGTAACCACTAGGTTTCTATCGGTAAACTTGGCGCCGCCCACCTTCCCTTGCATACCGGAAGGCAACCGAATGACACGTCTCTGGTCCCCAGCTTCAACCAGCAGCTCCGACCCTCCCCTATACTGCAATTTTCAAGATTTCCGACAGGATCAATAATAATCAATCTCATTCATATCTTGTCATCATATACTAAAATCGGAAAAAGCTAAATGGTAAACAAAAATGCATCCTATGAAGACCATAAACAGTTAACTGGGTGGTGAGATGATCTAGAGCAATGTGCTTGTAGCTCTATCCGCCAAGGAACATCAAAAGCTTCGGTTATATCTGTACATAGAGCTCCGGAATAGCAATCAAAAGCAAAAGGTATCGCAAAGTGGAGCACGCAACGTTGTCAGGTTTGCAAAGTACATGAAGCATATCCATGAAAGAGAGTATAAGACGAAGCATTATAAGACTGAAGAGCAATGGAACAGAGTGGGGCGCACTGCTGTCTCCTAGGACTATACAGAGCATTCTATCAAAGAACAATCCTACACGACTAAAATCTATAAATACTTGGAGCATACTGGGCTAGATAATGGACTGGTGTTTCTAGTGTGGCAGAAAATTAACAAACGAAATGGTCGCCTAACCAATCGACCACAGTGAGGATAGCAATCGAATTAGAGAAATTTTGACTTACCCTCCACTTAATTTACCATATTCCAAGGTGCACCCTATAGTGTTGCAAAAATGTACAGCACCTCCCACTTCGGACGGAATCCGTCAGAAATTGACGGTCAACATTTTTGACCAATTTTTTTGACAAAAATGTCCCTCTCATTGTCTTCTTCCTCTTTCCTCTCACCCTCCTCCCGCGCACAGGCAGGATGCCGCCGCCGCCACCGCCTCCGCTCCCCTTCCCTCTCCTCGCCCTGCGCTCCCCCCCTCCCCTCCCCGCCTCCGCCGCCGCTCCCGGCCACCGCCCCCGCTCCCCTCCCCCCTGCTTGTCACCGCTGCTTGCGCCGCCGCTGTCGTTCCCGAGCACCGCCCCCGCTCTCCTCGCCGTGCTTGCCACCGCAGCTTGTTGTCACCGCTGCTGCTGCTGCTGCAGGGGAGCGGGGACCGGGGGGTAGTAGGGAGGGGGGAGGAGAAGCGAGCGGCGAGGAGGAGGGCGGTGGAGGGGAGGGGGGAGGGAGCGGAGGCGGTGGCGGGGAATGCCGGCGGCCTGCCCACGGGACGTGGGGGGGGGGGGGGGGGGATGGGCTGGGGGAGAGGAAAGAGGAAGAAGATAGGGACATTTTGGTCCAAATAAAATATTTCTGACGGATTCCGTCCAAAATGGGGGGTGTTGTACATTATTGCAACACTATAGAATGCACCCTAAAATATGATAAATCAAGTGGGAGATAAGTCAAAATTTATCATCGAATTATTATCTCAAGATCAGAATGATGGCAATAGTTTCAGATAGACACACAAAAGGCTAGAAAATATATATGCACACGTTCCTGCTATGATGATAACGCTAAGTTATTCAAGTCATCCATAAAAATACTGTAATTTGTATTAGAAGCATTCAATCATCTAATTACCTGTGTTCCCAAGCAATATAGCAGCTTTTAGTTGCTAGTGCTACTTTAAGCTCAAACAGTAATACATTTATTTATTGGGGTGCTAGAAGTAGCTGTGTGCTTAAATAATAAAGACATGATGCGAGCTAAAGGATACATCTATAAATCCTAAAATGGAAACCAGAAGAACCAAATTTAGATAGCAGCTTTATAACCAAGGTTTGTTGTGTAAATTAACTAGATAAAATTAAGGAACAGCTCTATTTCTCTAGAACAAGAACCAAACCATGATGGTGAAACAATAGTACTACCAGCACTATAACATTGATACGAAAAGCTTTACAACCCAAACATACTTAACAATGTTAACATGAATGTGAAAGAAAGATGCTGTATCGAAAAAAGGAAAAGGAGGCAGGATTGTTGAGAATATTGGACATACCTGGTATAATTTGATTTCTGATTTATCAAAGCCTGGCATAAATAGGGTCAGTGACTTCTGTTTGAGGTTAAATTTAACCGTAGCTTGGAGATCATGACTTGCAGAACCAAGCAGGTGTTTTGCATCATTGCCTACGGAATCCAAGATGTTATCCCAGTCCACATGGACGTCTCTTGGAAAATATGGCACGAGCGCAAAAGGTAAGGGTGAGACCTTCTCAGCAATCTTCTCTTTAGGTAAAGAAGATTGCGAAGAAAACCCAAATGCACCACAAATTTGGGTTCCAGCTTGGATGGCACAACCCCAATAACGTAAAGCGGACATTACTGAGGCTGATCTGCTTGTATCCATTACAAGGTAGCATCCAATCTTTGAAGGATCACTAATGGAGAGTGATGACTTCTGTAGAACATAAAGGTTAACAATGTTCACATCATGCCCAAGATTATGCCATTATTGTATAAATATCCCGGAAACCAACATGAACACTTGGAAGAAGAAATTACCTCTAGGATTAGTTCAACAGCATTCCATATCTCTGTGCTTGTTTTCCCATTGCTGGACCCAGGATTTGTCGTCAGTGATTCATATGTTAGTTTCAGTAACGATGGGAAAGCCACTCTTCCAATGTCTGTCTTCTCGGCCAAGTTTCGGAGATGTTTCAGGTACCATCTGCCTTCGATGAAAACATGTCAGTGTGAGTTGAACTGACATCAACAGGATTATAAAATCCAAGATCAACAATCCCAACCTGGCTCTTTCTGTTGCACCAATCAATCTCAACGTCTCCTCGGTGCTAATGCCATCATAGACCACTATATCAAACTCTCTCCTTGACTGGTTTCGTTCACCTGGGAGAAGACCCACCAGCTTTTCTATTGCTAAGGCTGACAAAATGGCATCCATACCTGGTAAGACCCCAAGTTCTTCTCCTACCACCTATTCTACATGAAAAGAGAAGAAATCAGGATACCAGTGTTCCCAGCATGAAATAGAAAAGAAATGGCAATAAGTCTAGAGCCATCAGTATTCTATCTTTTACATGCCCACCCCCTCAAGAACCCCTTGAGTCAAACCAAGACGAGCATCTACTTTCTTCACACGTTCGAGAGGATCAAGAAGCATCTACACAATTAAAAAGGAAGAAGAAATTAGTTTCAACCCATCTACTGAATTATTGTGGAACCAGTAACATTTGACACAGAAACAGAATTGAAATGGGAATGAAAATGGTTACTTTGCTGGTTTCCAATCTAACAGCGGAAAGGTTTTCAGAACACACGGCAGGAGAGGGTCCAATCTTACATCCCATCAGTAGTTCTGCAGTAGGGTCTTGAGAATGTATTACCAAGCATGTCCGCAGCCCTTCCTTTGCATAGTGCTGATAGCCCAAGAAAAAAGAACGTGATTGATTAATCTAATTACCAGTGAACAACAACCAAGTCTTGACCTATAGGCTGTGTTTGGTTGCTAAGAAAGTGAGAGAAAGGGAAGGAAAGGAAAATGAAACTTGAGCCTATGTAACACTTTCATTTTCTTTCCCTTTCCCACATTTTCCACCAAATAAAACAATAGGTAGATAAAATATAAATAGGAATCTAAAAGACACAAGGAATGGAAGCCAACAATTAGAATGAGGAAACACAATTAGAACATTCACGGGGATGGCATTCATTTTCATTCTTCGTCTTAATGTGTCGTATACATGAACACAATTTCTTATAGCAAATTGTATCATCCTAGTCAATATTTAGGTGCTATTTGGTTCAAGTTTTGGAGGCTTGAGAATGGATTTTTGGTTCTTTACCCATGTTTGGTAAGTCTGGGATTGGGAATTGGGGGGAGAACATGGGGTGCTTCAGTTTCCCACATATGTGGGAAACTAAAACCCAATGTCCCCCTTGGAAATATTTCTGCTTTCCTGTAATATTGGTTGGGTGCATTAAGTACAAAATTTTTGGACGGTAATACCAGCAATGACTCTAGCTGAATTTAAGTAACACTAGCATCATGAATTTAATGAAAAGATATTTTTGAAAATTAAACTAATTAAGATTCTCATTCATGTCTGAATCAAACATGAGAATGAAAATTTGAATTTTTCTGGCTGCAAATTCCCAACCTAACAAAAAATGGGTATGGGAATGTTGAATTCCCTTTCCATAGGAAAGCAATTGGAAGTGGATTTCTAGGAATACCAAACATTCATCAAAACGTCACCTTATAGTCTAGGGGAACATGGAGGATGCTCCTTGCTTGCACGAGCTTTAAGGCAGTAGCAAAAGGACTTTTGAAAACAACTTCACACCTGCTTTCAGAAACTACCCCAAAATTAACCAATTTTTCGAACTTTTTTGATAAGTTGATGCTTTGACCAAACAACTTTGGTGACAGAATTTTTTTTTTAAAAAGGACAAAAAGTACACGATAAGCGATCCCAAACCTAGCCTAAATTGTATAGCTAAAGTGTAGGTCTACCTTCGTGGCAATTGATTGTCTAGGTTTTACGGCAGAGACTACCGGTGCTCATAGATACCTTGACTAAGAATCTGACAGAAACATAGAGTGCTGATGTCAGGTTGATAGTCAGTCATAAAAATCTACGAAGCTTTCTTATGTTCCATGGCCGACCTCATTCTAATGGGAGAACAATTACATTGGACATTTTTCTCCAGACATCACTCCTAAGATGTATTATTACCATTATTCTATAAGACTCCATTGATCTACTATTTAGATCCTCTCTATACTAGCTTTATTCCAACATTATCAAATGAAACTTGACACTGTAAAAAGGAAGTGTCCTAAATCAGCTTATTCCGCTTATTCTCCCCAAAGATTTATGTGTAATTGCAAGCCCCTTTTTCTCAGAACTTCGCATGATACAATGTGGAGTTGCAATTGAGGTCTACGTGCAGATGCAGAGGCAGAAACTTGAAATGCTAGGAAACATGCACACATAAAAAAAATAAAAATAAAAAAAATCAGTTTTATCTTCGTGTCGTAGTGTCAGACATGACACAAACACTCAGACATGCACCGTGACGCACCCAAAAAAAAGTTGTTTAATCCTTGTCGCTGGGTCCGTACCACGTCAGCGTCATGTCATTTGCAAAAAAAGGTGCAACGAGAGGACAACAAGTGTTTCCTCGCCCGTGTCGCGGTGTCCGCATCATGGCCTAATAAGTACTGCGAAACTATCTAAACTGAAACTTGACATTGTAAGAAAGAAGTGTCCTAATCAGCTTAGTCCCACTTATTCCCTCCCCAACAAAGATTTACTTGTAATTACAAGCCCATTTTCCTAATATTTTCGTACTATGAAGTTCGTGCTGGTCACCGGTTGCGACGCAAAGTCCCGATTTGGGTTCTATGTGCAAATGCACCACAAAAAAACTTTTGACTTTTGAAAGAAATCATGTAAAAAGAGAAGACCTTGGCGGCGAGAATGGTGGCGGTGGTCTTCCCGGAGCCACCCTTGCCCAGGAAAGTGACGAACCTCGTCGGCGGCAGCTTCGGAGGAGTATCTGGCGATGCCGCCATCACGAGAGATCGGTTCCCCCCAAACTTAGGGTTTCTGGTTCGAATTTGTGAAGTAGGGTTAGGGTTTCTGGAAAAAATGGGGATGGCGGAAGAAGAGAAAACTGTGAGAAAGGAGAGATCCATTTCCTATTCTCAGCACAGTCGCAGCAGCAGAAAAGAGGAGAGAAAGAGGAGACAAGTACTGTACTCTTTGTAGTTTGGACTTTCTGATGGGCCGGGCATATCTGGTCTGGACCACCCAGAAAATCAAACGGACAACAGTTGGAGACTTGGAGTCTTCTACTCCCTTCCTATGGATTTTAGTGGACTGGATAAATGGGCTCCGACTCCGCACACCACACTCCATCTTCCCTCAATCTTTATTACTATATAATACCCAAAAAAAAATAGACTTCACCATAAATATCTTTTTTTTCAAGTATGCTCTTACTCAACATTTATCAATTAAAATAGCCATTAAAATTAAGAGGAACGAGTACATAATTTAAAATAAGAGGAATGGCTACACAATAAATATATTACGTATTGAAAGAAAATATGATGATATTATGTCAAATTGTTTGAACGAGTCCAAACAATAAATTCTGCATACTATAAAGTCTCACCTTTGCATACAACTCTTCACGTTCCAACGACAATAAATTCTTCTGACATTATCATTTCACAGAGGTTACTCAATAGAAAATAATAATAAAACAAAAATTGTACCCAGAAAAGCGCATACACACGTGAATAGTCACTTGGAGAAAAAGATAGCTGATTTTACTATTCTAATTGAAATAAGTGCAAAGCACGCGCACGTAGACTAGTATTAAATAAAGATGAAGTGTGGAGCTGAATATTATTTAATTTTAGACCGAAGATACAGTCGAACAGTAAATAAGATATTCCATGAGGTTTGAATATTATTTGGTTCACATTCGGTTGTCGATTTTTTTTTTTTTCGAATTCAGGTTCTGTTTAGGTTTTATATTCCAAAACCGAATAAAAAAATGTACTAAATTAACTAAATACTCACAATGATTCTAGTATATTGAAATTTATAACCTATTGCCGATTTTTTTTCTTCTGTTTTTTATTTTTATTTATACCTTAATTTCTCTCTTGCACGTCGTTTCTCTGAGAGAGGAGAGAAACCATAATCATAATCCTATTTTATTTTATTTTAAGTCTTGTCCAAAATAAAGTTCAATTTTTTTTTTAATTTTATTTTATTTGGATACTTTGATTCGGTTGAAATCAACTAACAATACCGTCTTATAGACCGCGGTGTAAACCGCGTGCCACGTGTTCGGGCATGATTGGTCCGGACTTTATTACCTAGGTTAGTAGAGAGGAGGATGATGTCGACAATTTTAGTCCGGTCAATCAGGACCGAACACGTGGCAAAAGAGTTTCGATTTCGGTTTACACTGTGGTCTGCCGAGTATTATTGATCAAATAAATCCACAGACCGGATGAAAAGTGGGACACATGGTACTATTTTCAGAGAATCAGACAGTATGCCAGTAACTCTATTTAAATCCACATGGATAGAGAGAGGGGACAATTAATTCGTAAGACAATGGTACAATGTGGGCCACGACATAAGTGTACGGGTACAAATATGTTCGTGGTGGATCTGATTTCCAGATCTCGAACTCCAAAAAGTTCGGTAGGACTACAGAGTAGTTCGGCATGTGTTGTCTTCATGCTGCATCACAGCCTCTTCTCCTACGTAGCCCGCCATTAATTTAATGGGAGGACACGTCCACTCCGACTCGAACTCGCGGACTTGAACAAACCTAACAATCGGCCCGACCTGAGGCCCGGTCCTCAGCTCATGGAAGTTTAGGACGAATTTTCAAAATAAAATCTCCATACATAATATAAAAAATATTTAAAAAGTAAAATAAAATAGTTACAACAAAAGATTAAACTTAGGACCTCTAGTAAAGAGTCTAAAGAACTAAGCAGTGCACCACAATTACTTTGTGTCTAAAAAGGTCCATGGTATATCTAGTCATATTTTTAAATACAAAATTATTAACATATTTATCTTTAAACTATTTTTTTTGGCCCCTCAAGCAGGGACGGAGCCAGGACTCCAAGTGGACAGGGGCCGAGTGCCCAAGCAAACTAAAAAATAACAATAATCACATCATAAAAGCCATAATAGAGCAAATGTTTTAGTGATATCAAATTCAAAAAGAATGCAGGTTCAAAGATTCCTAGAATTATATTCCTATAGTACATGTTCAAAAGGTACAATATTAGAGAATGCATGTTCAAATATTTTATAAGGCTTCAATGTTAAGGCTTCAAATATTTTCTCAGATGGTGGTGGAGGTTCTGGACTTGGATTCTCGGATATTAAGGCTTCAATGTTAGATGTTGCCGCCAGGTCCGCCGCCAATGGTAAAAATGTTTGTGCATCATCATAATCATCTTGTGAACAACTAGCACGTTTTCTTTTGAAAAAATGATCTATCTTTCTCATTTACTGCAGCACAAGATTTGGTAGAAAAGAGTATAAGCAACTATAAGTCTAGAACTAAGCAAAAGACTTGGAACTTGTAAATTATAACATCGATCATCTAAATAAACATGGGTTTTACTTTCAATTGATAGAGAAGAGATGGAAAGCTCACAAGATTTGAAAATTTGGGGCAGACCGGCGAGCGAAAAAATTTGGGGGAGAGCGACGCTGCGGGAATCTCAGTCTCAGACTCTCAGTGGAGCCGTGCCGGAGCCGTGCCCGACGCCCGTGCTGGTGGTGGTCGGTCCTGGTGGAGGAATGAGAGGAGAGGGTTTTACTTTTGTTGTCGAAGCCTCGGAGCCTTGAAGCACACAGCAGCAGCGGCTCGGATGCTCCAAATAAAGCTTCTGGAATGAATATGGAGTTTGGACTTTGGAGTATGCTCTGCGGCTCTGGAGTCTGGAGACCTAATTGCCTTATGGGTCATTGGGTATCGGCATGGGCTTACAGGCCCGGTGGAAATGAAAGTTGTTATGAAAAAAAAAAAAAAAAAAAAAAAAAAAATCAACTTTAAGGGGGGGGGGGGGGGCAGGGCCCCCTTTGGTCCTTGTTATGTTTCGTCCCTGCCCTCAAGAGCCGGGAACCCTGAACGGTCGTCCTGGCCGCCCGGAGCTAACCTTGGAAGACCTACGACTACCATTCCAAAGTCAGAGCAAGATCATATCCATCTAAAGTTTTGTAAAAAATTAAAAAAAAAAAAATCTATTTCGTCCGCGGAGGAGATAGTGCCCGTAGGGGGTAATCGCATGTGACAGCACGCCGACGTGTCACCTCTCATTGACTTCTCCTGTATCCATCGGATCTATGCCAGTGAATTTCGTCTCTCCCTCCAATGGAGGGACGACATGTGGCTTGTACATCAGAACTGTGGTCCAAACTACGAACAACATAGTACTGCTGAAAAATTAATTGTCTAATTAGTACGTTCACAAGTAATCATGTCGACGAGGGCCGCTTGTACTGAAAATTTGTCCACCGAAAAGTCATATTTGACCTTATCTCAGCACAAGAACGGAGATTATTCATGTGGACCATAACAAAAGCCATGCTAGTCCGTGACATTTTCAGCGAGAAGACACATTCTCGATTTAGTTGGGCCCACATTTTCGTGAGAGTTGCGCAGGGAGGAAAGGGACTTGTAACTGTTGATTTTGTCAGTATAATCTCCATGCCAAATTTTGGTCACCGCAGGGATGTTTTCCAAAGACTTATTCTACACGTTGACATTCTACTATATATTCTCTCGTCATCCAAGTTCCGCATGCTGTCATGACATTAGCTCGACAACACCATGGCCGGGCTGAGCTTATGGAAATTCAAGACGAACTAAAATATGTAATGTAAAAAAAAAAAAAAAAAAAAAAAAAAACGAACTCCTTAAAATAGGTCATCCGTATACAATGTAAAAAAAATATATATTAAAGAACTAAAATAAAATAATTTTTTTAAAAAAAATTGCTATAAAGAATTGAAGGAAAATTAATATGCAAATTTAAAATAATAACCACTACATCACAATTATTTTACACTAAGAGAGATTTATGATAAATATTAGTTCCATTTTAGATACAAGATTATTAATACATTTATGTTTAAATTATTTTTTTTGGTTCTCATAGTCCGTGGGTCCTCAACGATCACCCTAGCCGTCCTGGTCAGGGTTGTCCCTGGACAACCCTTATCCGAAAGTTGCGGTTTGCTGAATTACAACATACTACTTCTTCAATATAAATATGCTCCTGCAGGCGCGGATTCAAGCTTGACTTGGGGTGGGCTGGAGCCTACCCAAAAAAAAATTTACTGAAAATTGCTGAAAAACCCAATTTCGGGGTGAGCTTTTATGAAATGCCCACCCGCTGGATGAGTTTTATGAAATACCCAGAATTATGTATTTTCACGTTAAATATTCCAAGATTCCCTTTTAGATGCCACCCACTGGAAACTGCTATTTTTATAATACCGAAACTACCCCTCCGCGCGAATTGATCATCTATATGTATTTGAATTCAAAAAACTCAGATCTGGATTGCGATTTTCGTCTTCTTCTTCTTCACGGGGAATCTGAATTCCATTGCTCTCATCTTCAGCAGAGATCGCAAAGATCGTTCGTAGTTCAGTGTGCTTTTTTCAGTCGAACTCAGATCATCGCTCGTCATCAACATCACCATCATCATCATCTTCATCGTGGAGACATTTGAAGTTTTCCGACGATTAGGTCAATTGTGGAGAGAAGATCTTTCTACTTTTCCATAAGAATTATCATCGTTTTGAAAGAAGAATGAAACTCTTTATTCCTGACAAAAAATTTCTAAAAAAAAAAAAAAAAATTCTCTGTGTTAAAACCACGGAGAATGACCATTCTCCACCACGGAGAATGACCATTCTCCGTGCTAAAATGACGGAGAATGACTATTCTCCGTTTTAAAAACAACGGAGAATGGTATTCCCCGTGTTAAAAACCACGGAGAATGACAATTTTCTATGGGTTTTAGTACGGAGAATAGCTATTCTCCGTGGTTTTAACACGGAGAATGGCCATTATCCGCCTTTTTCAATACGGAGAATGACTATTCTCCTCCACGTTAACACGAGATTGGTCATTCTCCGTGTTAATATCACGGAGAATGACCATTAATATCCGTGTCGAAAAAGACGGAGAATGACCATTCTCCGTTGTAAAAAATGACGGAGAATGTCCATTCTCCATGTAAAGATCACGGAGAATGATTATTATCCGTATTAATATCACGGAGAATGACCATTCTCCGTGGTAAATTGACGGAGAATGGCCATTCTCCGTCATTTTAGTACGGAGAATAGCTATTCTCAGTGGTTTTAACACGGAGAATGGTCATTCTCCGTCTTTTTCAATACGAAGAATGACCATTCTCCTCCATGTTAACACGAGATTGGTCATTCTCCGTGTTAATATCACGAAGAATGATCATTCTCCGTGTCGAAAAAGACGGAGAATGGTCCCATTCTCCGTTGTAAAAAATGGCGGAGAATGTCCATTCTCCGTGTAAAGATCACGGAGAATGATTATTATCCGTGTTAATATCACGGAGAATCACGGAGAATGACCATTCTCCGTGATTTTACCACGGAGAATGGCAATTCTCCGTGGTTTTGACACGGATAATGACCATTCACCGTCATTTTAGTACGGAGAATGGCTATTCTCCGTCATTTAGTACGGAGAATGACTATTCTCCTGCGTTTTAGCACTAGAAATGGCCATTCTCCGTGATTTTACTACGGAGAATGGCGAGTTGAAAGTTTGGAAAGCCATAACTTTTGACTGGAAGATCGAAACGAGGTCCGGTTTGTCGCAAAACGAGCGTATTTTCGAGGAGCCTGAAAGTAACCGATTTTTTGTTAGACGGATTTTCGAAATTTCAGAATCGCAAAAGAATGATGTTATGACCTCCGTTTTGACATGGAAAGATTTTGGAGAAGAAAACCTATATTCGAAAGTGAGCAGCGTATCGAAGAAGAGGAAGAATAGAAAGTGAGCAGCGTAACGAAGAAGATGAAGAATCGAAATCTTTTTTTTTTTGAAGAGTATGTTTCGCGGGTGCTTTGAATAAATTAGAAGGGTAAAAGGGTCATTTGGAATCCGCTTTGGATAAGTTTCTCTAATTCTGGGCACGCGATGAAAGTTTTTTTAGCGGTAAGTTTTTCATGAAACTTTTTTAGTTTTTGAACATTTCATAAATTTTCATATTTATTTTTTCATATTTTTTTTTTAATATGGATTAGTCTACTTCCAGCCCACTCAAATTTTTAATATTCCATTCCAACTATAATATTTGGATCCGCCCTTGTGATGCTGGCCACCAAATTTTACGGCATAGGCCTCTTCTGCATAACTACTCTTCAAAGTTGACTTTTGCTTGCTCCGGCGACACTATACTTTTTGAGTCACGTGGCCACACATTTAGCGCTTCACGCAGAAGCATCAGCCGCGCATTGAGCATGGTTACTGCCATTAATTTTAGTCTCGCTAAACCAATGAACATTTCTGTAACCGAACTCATTGTTGGAGTGGGTGGGGTTCCCAACCTATGTGGAGAAGACCCCGGAGTGCGACGAGCGCCGTCCGATATCGGAGAAGCTCGGGAAGTAGGCGACGGAGTTGCTGCTGTTGCTGCTGGAGCTGCTGGAAGCAGGGGATCCGAGTTCGGGCCGAACTCGGTCCCATGGCAAGTTCGGGCCGAACTCGGTCTGGCCGTTCCAGGGTTTGGCCAGTAGGTGCTGGTTGCCCCACACAGAGTTCTGGCCGAACTCTGTGTCGTCGGGGGCTGAAGCAATTTTTTGGATGAGTTTTCATCATTGGATCTAATCCAACGGTCCAGGTTGGTTGCGGGATTAGGGAGATATATTGAGTTTTCTCAACCCTAATTCATTATCGTATTATCGCATTGGACAACACAAGTTTGAGAGAGAAGGAGGCAAGAGTGCCATTGCAACTTCGGAGAAGAAGACGGAGGATCGAAGGTCGTTTTCGAAGGCGATCGTGTTTCGGGTAATCTCTACTCGTCGTTCTCGTTCTTCGTAGCCTTGTGATCATTGTTCTTGTCTCTGAGTGTTGTGGGGATCCGATTTGGATCGGAAGGAGTTTGTAGAGGGTGTAATTCTTCTATTCCATTAGTGGAGGCTTCTCAGGGTTGGACTCCGATCGTCCCGTGGTTTTTCCCGCAAGGGTTTTCACGTCAAAAATTCTCTGTGTCTGCGTGGTTGTTTTTGTGTGCTTGTTTTTGGGTTCGTACGTTGTTTGCTCGGTCCTCTCGCAGGTACTCTCCGGTTTGGGGAAATGTTTCCGCGCTTCTTTCCCAACAGAGTGGTATCAGAGCTTTGGGTTCAAAGGGTGTCAGGAGTTGACAGAGGAACCAGAGAGGAGAGATGGACGCGAAGTCGGTGCGCATGGTGAACCTTAATGGCACAAACTATCATTATTGGCGGAGCAAGATGAAAGATTTGCTATTTGTCAAGAAGCTGCATCTACCTGTGTTTGCATCCGAGAGGCCCAGTGATAAATCCGAGGAGGACTGGAAGTTCGAGCACATACAGGTGTGTGGGTACATACGGCAGTTTGTTGATGAGAACGTGTACAACCACGTTGCCAATATTGAGCACGCGAAGACGTTGTGGGATAAGCTGGAATCCTTGTATGCGAAGAAGACCGGGGTAAACAAGTTGTTCCTGATCCGAACGATGATGGGTCTGCGGTACAAGGATGGGGCGTCTATTACGGATCACTTGAGTGATTTTCAGGGCGTGGTTGACCAGCTATCTTCTATGGGAGTCAAGTTCGACGACGAAGTTCAGGGACTGTGGCTGCTGTGTACCTTGCCAGACTCGTGGGAGACCGTACGAGTATCTATGATCGCTTCTGCTCCAGAGGGCGTGGTCAGTCTGGAGTTTGCCAAGAGCGGGGTGTTGAATGAAGAGATGCGGAGACGTTCTCAGGGCACTTCATCCACATCCCACCACTCAGAGGCACTTGTTTCAGAGAGCCGCGGAAGGGGCAAAAGCAGGGGTCCAGGTGGTGGCAGAGACAAGAGCAGGGGGAAGTCCAAGGGTCGGTACGAGGACTCAGAGTGTTATCATTACGGTAAGAAGGGCCATATCAAGCGGAATTGTTTCGCTTGGAAGAAGGAGAAGAAGGGCGACAAGGGGAAGCAAGAAGAGAACACTACAGCGGCGGCCTCGGTACATGGAGGCGATGTGATCGTCGTAGGTGATGAGGTCATTACTAACCTCGCCTGCGATGACAATTCTTGGCTGGTGGACTCAGGGGCTTCAGCACATGTATCTCACAATAGGGCACTGTTTGCCACTTACACGACAGGCGACTGTGGCGTGTTGAAGATGGGCAACGGAGATGTGTCGAAGGCGGTTGCCATTGGAGATGTGCATTTGAGAACGAAGACGGGTGCGGTTCTTGTTCTCAAGGATGTTCGTCATGTCCCTGATATCCGTTTCAACCTGGTGTCGGTTGGAAGGTTGGATGACGAGGGATTCTTCAGTCTCTTCGGGAACAGTCAGTGGAAGCTTTCCAGAGGTTCGATGGTGATTGCCAGAGGAAGCAAGAAGTCCGGTCTCTACTATATGGAGGGGAGCGCAGAGGGGGCACAGGAGATGAACGCAGTCAGTGACGCGTCTACCGAGTTGTGGCACAGGCGGCTCGGCCATATCAGCGAGAAGGGGATGAGCTACTTGGTGAACAGGAAAGTGATTCCGGGGCTCAAGTCTACAAAGTTGGAGAAATGCACGCACTGTTTGGCTGGGAAGCAAAATAGGGTGTCTTTCCAAAGTCACCCAAGTTCGAGGAAGCCGGCGTTGCTCGAGTTGATTCACTCGGATGTCTGCGGTCCTATGAAGGTAAAATCTCTTGGTGGTGCTTCTTACTTTGTGACTTTTATTGATGACTGTTCCAGGAAGGTTTGGGTCTATGCCTTAAAGACCAAGGATCAGGTGCTGCCTACTTTCAAGGAGTTTCAGGCCTCCGTTGAAAGGGAGACGGGCAAGAAGTTGTTGTGTGTTCGGTCCGACAATGGCGGCGAATACATCGGTCCCTTTGATGCGTATTGCAGAGAGCAAGGGATACGACACCAGAAGACTCCGCCAAAGACACCTCAGCTCAATGGTGTAGCGGAGCGCATGAACATGACACTGATGGAGAGGGTGCGGTGTTTGCTGTCAGAAGCAAATTTGCCGGGCAGTTATTGGGGTGAGGCTCTTCTCACAGTTGCTTATATTATTAATTTGTCTCCTAGTGCTCCTTTGCAGGGTGATGTGCCTGACAAAGTATGGTACGGCAAAGAGCCGTCATACAATCACCTGCGGGCGTTTGGTTGTAAAGCCTTCGTGCATATACCGAAGGACGAGAGGACCAAACTTGAGCCGAAGACGAGGCGATGCGTCTTTGTCGGCTATGGTCGGGATGAGTTTGGCTATAGACTCTACGACCCAGTGGAAGGAAAGCTCTACAGAAGCAGGGACGTGGTGTTCGTCGAGGATCAGACCATGACCAACACTCAGGATTCCGAGACGCCTTCTGAGGCTGAGGAATTGCCTGAGTTAGAGTCATTTCGCTTCGAGCAGTTTCCAGAGGACATCGCAGAGGATCCAGTTATGGGGGAGCCGGTACATGGAGTTGCTCCCAACCTTGATCATCAGCCTGCTGATGGTGGTCAGGGTGTCCCTCAGGAGGATGAGCATGCCGGAGAGGTAGTTCCTGAAGGGGAGGAGGCTGTCGGTATACAGCCAGCACCAGTGGCTCCACTGAGAAGGAGCAACAGGGATCGTCGACCATCTACGAGATACTCGCCGGATGAGTATGTGCTACTGACTGACGGGGGAGAGCCCGAAAGTTTCGCAGAGGCTATGGAAGACGAACACAGGCAGGAGTGGATGGTGGCTATGCAGGAGGAGATGAGTTCCTTGCACACCAATTCTACTTATGATCTGGTGCGGTTGCCAAATGGCAAGAAGGCTTTGAAGAATCGATGGGTGTTCAGAGTGAAGCAGACGGATGATGCTACTCGCCCTCGATACAAAGCGAGGCTGGTAGTCAAGGGCTACGGTCAGCGGAAAGGCGTGGATTATGATGAAATCTTTTCGCCTGTCGTCAAGCATTCGTCTATTCGGGTGGTGCTAGCATTAGCAGCCAGTTTCGACTTGGAGGTCGAGCAGATGGACGTGAAGACGGCATTCCTCCACGGTGATCTTGAGGAGGAGTTGTACATGGAGCAGCCGGAGGGATTCTGTGAGAAGGGCAAGTCACATTTGGTCTGCCCGTTGAAGAAGAGCTTGTATGGTCTGAAGCAGGCTCCGAGGCAGTGGTACAGAAAGTTCGAGTCGTTTATGGGGGAGCATGGTTATGCACGGACGACGTCGGACCATTGTGCATTTGTGAGGTATTTTGCCGATGATGATTTTATCATCTTATTGCTCTATGTTGATGATATGCTATTAGTGGGTCGGAATGCCACTAGGATAGCGGAGTTGAAGCGCCAGCTGGGCGCGGCCTTCTCTATGAAGGATTTGGGCGCAGCGAAGACTATTCTTGGGATGGAGATCAGCCGAGAGAGAGAGTCCAAGCTGCTACACTTGTCCCAAAAGAAGTACATTCACCGGGTACTTCAGCGTTTCGGGATGGACGGGTCGAAGAAAGTGCCTCGCGGCTCACTTTAAGTTCACTGAGGAGCAGTGTCCATCTACCGAGGACGAAAAGGAAGATATGGAGCGGGTTCCATATGCTTCAGCTGTGGGAAGCCTTATGTATGCCATGGTGTGTACGAGGCCAGATATTGCTCATGCAGTTGGTACGGTTAGCAGGTATCTTTCGAATCCTGGAAGGGTACACTGGAGTGCGGTCAAGTGGATTCTACGATATCTTCAGGGCACTGCTGGTTGGAGACTTTCCTTTGGTGGTGACGAGCCGAAGCTGGTTGGGTATACCGACGCTGATATGGCTGGAGATGTAGACACGAGACGATCGACTTAGGGCTACGTGATGATGTTTGCGGGAGGAGCAGTATCGTGGCAGTCGCGGTTGCAGAAGTGTGTTGCCTTGTCGACGACAGAGGCAGAGTACATTGCGGCGACGGAGGCTTGCAAGGAGCTGTTGTGGATGAAGAAGCTGTTGCAGAAAATGGGACTGAAGCAAGAGCAGTATACTTTGCTTTGCGACAGTCAGAGTGCTATCCATCTTGTGAAGAATCAGACGTTTCATAGCCGGTCCAAGCACATCGAGTCCCGGTATCATTGGATACGGGATGTGGTTGAGAAGAAGGACGCGGAGCTTGAGAAGGTGCATACAGATGACAACGGAGCTGATATGTTCACGAAGATTCTACCAAGAGGGAAGTTTGAGTACTGCAGGCAGGTCGTCGGGATGACGACGTCCTCCCCATAGTTGTGAAGGGGGAGATTTGTTGGAGTGGGTGGGGTTCCCAACCTATGTGGAGAAGACCCCGGAGTGCGACGAGCGCCGTCCGATATCGGAGAAGCTCGGGAAGTAGGCGACGGAGTTGCTGCTGTTGCTGCTGGAGCTGCTGGAAGCAGGGGATCCGAGTTCGGGCCGAACTCGGTCCCATGGCGAGTTCGGGCCGAACTCGGTCTGGCCGTTCCAGGGTTTGGCCAGTAGGTGCTGGTTGCCCCACACAGAGTTCTGGCCGAACTCTGTGTCGTCGGGGGCTGAAGCGATTTTTTGGATGAGTTTTCATCATTGGATCTAATCCAACGGTCCAGGTTGGTTGCGGGATTAGGGAGATATATTGAGTTTTCTCAACCCTAATTCATTATCGTATTATCGCATTGGACAACACAAGTTTGAGAGAGAAGGAGGCAAGAGTGCCATTGCAACTTCGGAGAAGAAGACGGAGGATCGAAGGTCGTTTTCGAAGGAGATCGTGTTTCGGGTAATCTCTACTCGTCGTTCTCGTTCTTCGTAGCCTTGTGATCATTGTTCTTGTCTCTGAGTGTTGTGGGGATCCGATTTGGATCGGGAGGAGTTTGTAGAGGGTGTAATTCTTCTATTCCATTAGTGGAGGCTTCTCAGGATTGGACTCCGATCGTCCCGTGGTTTTTTCCGCAAGGGTTTCCACGTCAAAAATTCTCTGTGTCTGCGTGGTTGTTTTTGTGTGCTTGTTTTTGGGTTCGTGCGTTGTTTGCTCGGTCCTCTCGCAGGTACTCTCCGGTTTGGGGAAATGTTTCCGCGCTTCTTTCCCAACACTCATTTCGTTTTTTTAGACCGAGGTATAGTGATGAGAGGTATAATCTTCTTGGTTAGACGAACGGTATCAAAATCGAATTACAGGAAAGACATAGACAGTTGGTCCAACTAGCATGTACACGTAGCGTGCACAAAATCTCTACGTTACGTCGGACATCTTAAAAAAAAAAAAACATTTCTGTAGGTTGACTAAAAATCGTTAGTGTCAGCTACAGCTATGAAAATTATAAATAGCCCGTCTAAGGGCACATCGACCCTACAAAAAGAGAACAATAATGAATTAAATTTCTACCATCTTTGCAGTGAGTAGGAATATATGCAGACAGAGCTCATTAGAGTTCATGAAAGCAGAGAAAAACATACACCATTGTAATCAGAAAGCTATTTTTTCGTTGCTACACAACCAATTGGTTCGGATCATCAACAGAGCAAAGTGAATTCGTGCCTATCAATGACTCCATCGAGCGAAACTCTCTACTTGATGTAGACGGTCAATTCTCACTGAAGGGACTTGTAATCCAATTTGTCTACCTTGCAATAATTTTTTTTTTTTTGTTTTGTAACCCTTGCCGAATTTAATATCAAATAAATAATTGGAGTCCAATATGGAGCATACGTAACCTCTACAGAAGAGCTGACAAACCTTTTTTATGACCGATTGTATACATCACAAGATGTATACTAACATAACATAACGGAGTTAGTACAAATTTGCCGAACACGAGTGACTCTTGTGATTATCGAGAAGAGGGTACCTATAAGATCCTGACTGGAAGACAGACAGTGTATAGAGCCAGAAAATATAAAGTCTCCTGTGGAACGTCGGACATTTCAAAAAAAACTTCTATAATTTATGAAATACTCAGTGTATCGGAACTTCAGACTTTTGCAAAACTAACACCGCACATTAAAAAAAAAAAAAACTTCTACACGTTCTGAAATACTCAGTGTATCGGAACTTTGCGAAACTAACACTGGACATTAAGAAAAAAAAAAGCTTCTACAAATCCGGAAATACTCAGTGTATCGGAACTTTGCGAAACTAACACTGGACATTAAAAAAAAAAAAAGCTTCTACAAATCCGGAAATACTCAGTGTATCGGAACTTTGCGAAACTAACACTGGACATTAAAAAAAAAAAAGCTTCTACAAATCCGGAAATACTCAGTGTATCGGAACTTCAAACTTTTGCTGAAACTAACATGCGTTCAACTTGTTGCAATCGCACTTCCTAACACTCACTTCCACGACTTCCCGTCGGCGAGGAAACTCGGTAGGGGGCTCCACATAGGGGACTTAGAGGCCGGCACCTCCGCCAGCTGTCGTCCGTCGCAATCATAATATATCGCTCCCGGAAAATCCAACGGCTCGCACTTCTCCCCCATGATGATCCCCCTCCTCCAAACCTCCTCCTTCTCCTCGTCAAATTCTTCGCTACTCGTGTCGACGTCCTCCTCGCCCTTCCTCAGCTTCCTCCTCCTCCCGCCGCCGAAGAATGGGATTGTTGCCGCGCGCGCCCCGCCGCAGCGATAACGTCAGCAGCCTCTTGCAGTTGGGACGACGGAGCTTGTGCTTGGCACGTGAGAGGAGTGACGTCACCGCCCGGAGAACGTCGACGGCCATGGGGAGTGAAGCTGTGGTGGAAATCTTTTTTTGAGAGGGAACGTTTGGTTTTTTCCCCCTCCTTTTGGAGGGAGTATATATAGAGGTTTAGAAGGGGCTATCGACCGTACACTTGTATGTACGATTGAGATGTGGACGACCGAGATTCGGCGATGACCACAGGTTTATTATTATTATTATTATTTTTTAGAAGACCGGTTTATTATTATTGTATTTTAAAGATGGATTTGAGGCCGTTCGCCCAACCGTTGGACTTTCTGGAAGTTGTGACCTTGTGTTATTGTAATAATTTTTGTTGTTGTTTTAATGTTATCTTGTGTTATTTAATGATAAAATCATGCTTTAGTTAATAAAAATGTAAAGGTACAAAATGGATACATATGAGTATGCGTGATCAAAAATGATATTTTGTAATTTTTTTTAAAAAAATTACAATTGCCACTAAGGTTTGCCATTGAATTTTTAAGATGAATTATCTAAACTGTCCTCAATTTATTATATTTTTTTAATAAAATTTATAGTTTCTTTTATAAATTAAGAAAAAAAATTTTGATAACATATTTTAAAAATTCATAGACATTATAATTTTTTTTTTTGACAATTACAGTTTCCATTTTAAAAACATAATGTTATTATTTAGAATAATAATTTTAACAAAATAAACTTATATATTAGTATTTCTAAACAAGTCTCATAAGTTTGTACCAACAAACCCTAAACAACAATTTGGATGACCATCAACTACAAATCGAGTTATTAAAGCCTATGGTTTTGTCTCACAATATAAATTTGTGACAACTCTAGAGGGCTTATGACGGGTAGCGTCCAACTTAATTTCCATTGTGCACATAATATGAACTATTATTGAAGATAATTTTGGTGGAAATCCACCTTATAGATGTAACTCATAATAAAACTATTCTATTTAGTGGAGGATGACACTTTTTTTTTTTCCTTAATCCTCATCCTTGCCAGTAATTAATACACAAACTTAGGTGAACTCCTCCCACTTAGAAGAGAGTTTGGGTTCTACATGTAACTAGTAGCCACTAGTTAGCTGGCACTTAAGGTGGAGGCAGACCACACCACTAACAACATATAGTTGTGTTTAGTTGACATGTGGCTAAGGAAAAGTTGATTAGTATACTTAACTCTACCTAGCTAGCTAAGACTTCATCCACTTTGGTTGCTCACTTTCTTCGAAAGTCAACTTGGTTGATGGAGGTGGTGCTTTGCCACCACTACAAGTGGTTGATCGTAGGTTTTGGCATCTTGTCAACTCATCAAAACATGAAGACATTTATAGCTATAGGAAGATTTTCACTTTCAGGGCATGTGTGGATCGCGGAAGCTCTTCGACAGTTTGAAAGTGATATTTTCTACATAATATAATATAATATATGCTATTTGTAATGTATAATATTTTTTAAAATGTGTTTGGATATGCATAATTTTGTCCTTCGAGTTTCAATGTTGTATTTGGATACTACTTGTGGGAACTAAAATTGTTAAAATTCAATGTTTGGATTATCATCAGTGTTTTACTCACCAAATCAAGAATTGCATAAAACTGTTCAGATTGCAGTGCTCATAACAGTGGTCATAGACAAAAAAATTAAACAAAATTGAACATGAGCTTAAAAATTAAACAAAAAACAAACAAGCAAATTCAACGGAATAATTAAACAAAGATGGTCTTCTTGAAGTTAAATGTGGTCTTCTAATCAGCTTTTCCCCAAGCCATCGTTCTTCTCCACTAGTAAACTAGAAGTAGAGAGAATGGAGGAAGAAGCAGCGCACCACACCTCCTCCACACCCCCACTGATTTCCAAGAGCTCGCCTCCGCCACGTCCTCAACCTCTCCAGTCTGCCGCGAGGGCACGGAGCTGGTGGAGGTGATCTTCAGCACGACCACAGTCGAGACCACCGTCGTAAGGGTCCGGAGCTAGTCCGTCGTGAGGGCCCGGAGTCGTCCTCGATGGCCTTCACCGCGAGGGCCCAGCCAGTGGCGGTAATCTTCGCCATCATTGTCCGCCTCGAAGCCGAGGTCGCCGTCGATGGCATCCACTTCCACCATTGCTGCAAGTGAGCATAATAGGGGAGTTTCAATGGAGTTACTCCCATTTTTCTTTGCCGGTGGAGAATGGAGGAAATGAGGGGACAACGTCTGAATTATGTTTGTGATTAGACACTTGCAGCACAATAGCAAAGTGTTTCCAAACACTGAAAGTCTCAATTTTTTTGTCCACTTGCAGCAAAAGTGACAAAATTGGTACACTTGCAGTTATGTACGTGCTCAAAAGAGTTTTTTTTTATGTAAGGTATGAACCAATTCCAATTACACCATTGTCGCCCCCATTTGAGGGCTCAACCTAAAACGAGATACAATCACCACCTTGCTAACTCCACCTTTGTTGGAAAGATGGTGTGCGGTGTGACCCGAACCGGAGCTGGCCTATGTGGTGCGATTTGAGTTGTATCCATATGTCATAAAAAGAATTTTTATGTAAGACCTGAACCAATTCCAATTATGTATAACTCATGATCATATCTCCTATCCGATGTGAGACTAAATTATCAACACTATTGTCACTCCATTTTGAGCGCTCAACCGAAGACGAAATACAATCCAACAGAACCGGCGTCATGTTTTGACTCTTCATTAGTTGGCCTATTTATTTGTGTTAGCAGAAAATTAGTTTATATGGATCCCGTGGCCCAACTAATGAAATAGCGACACGTGTGTTGTGTCGGTTCGTTTAGAATTTTGCTTTCACTTTTCATTGAGACGAGAGAGCTAAGAAAAATAGCGAAATTATAAATTTGTAACTCCTCTTCTCTCCTCTACAATCAATTTCTTACATACAGTCACGACAAATAAATATAAAATTTTATAAAGTTTGACAAATATTTGAAGAAATAAATCATTCGACGAATAAAAAGGAAATCCAAATACCAAGAAGCTAGCTTCAGAAACCAATTTTTTTTCTCCTTATTTGTTTGTTCGTTGTTGGTTAAAGATTTTAGTTCGAATGCTACAAAGTTGGGAAAATGATTCGTGCGAAGTTTCGTTTGATTAGAATTTCAGTGGATTTAGCACTAATAAGTAAGACAAGTTTGGGGAGATGTTAGCTAATTACATTAATGTAGTATTTTTCTGTCTTATACTCAGTTGAGTCAAGTGACAGATACAAATGTCAGGTCCACTCCTAAAAGACAATTTTAAGTGGACTTGGCAATATGAACGCAGGAGGGCTTCCTTCTCCTTTTGTGGGCTAAGAGAAATTAATATGCACTCAACTTGCATTCGGCAACTTGTCATGGTGTAAGTTGGACCGGACTGGGCCAACCCGGGCCCCATTTTGACCGGATTTGACCAGCCGGCCTGGTTTAGCTTCAGAAAACCAATTTTTTTTATATACCAACTTGTCAAGTTCTTATTTGTCTCTTTACATTACTCAGGAGTCAGGATCTGGTTTTGTTACTCCCTGATCATCATTTTTTTTTTTAAATTTTATATGTATTTCAATTGAAGACATTCCGGAGTTTCCGAACCTCCGACTCTTTTCGAATGCTGACCACTTGGCTCGGTGATTATATATACATTAGTAACGTGCATGTGTATTGTCAGTACTTAAAAAAATATTAAAAAATTAAATTAGAATTTGTTATAAATATTAATATCCCATCGATTCAAATCCATCCAACCAAGAAAAATGTCTCGCATCTTAACCATATGAGTTGAACGTATTTGACTCTATATCAATGTTGTAAAAAGCGCTAGGCGGAATCGGTGCGCCGGAGGGCCGACTAGCGCCTAGGGCGCCCAGACGGCGCCTAGGCGCCGATTTTTTATTATTATAATATATATGTATATATGTGTGTGTGTGTGGGGGAGGGGGGAGAGACAGCAGAAGCAGCAGCAGATGCAGCACTGAGCACTCCCCTCTCCCTCCGCTCCTCCTCCTCCCCGATCCCCTCCCCTCCCCTCTCCTCCTCCCCTCCCACCACCTCTCCTCCTCCGCTCCCCTCTCCTCCTCCTCCTCTCCTCCTCCGCTCCCCTCTCCTCCTCCCCTCCCACCACCACCACCACCACCACCACCGCCACCACCAACAGAAGCAGCAGCCGCCGCCACCACCACCACCACCACCAGCAGCTGCCGCCACCACCGGCGACTACGACGACGACGACAGGTAAGTATGTATTTTTTTTTTTGAATCTTTAAAAAAAATTGGCGTCTAAGGGCCGCCTGGGGACCGCCTAGACCCGATTTTGACCGTCTAGCGCCGAGTTTGACCGCCACCGATTTTTCTGGCCGATTTTAGCATAATCGGTTCGTTGGGGCTCCGCCTAACGCCTAGGCGTCCGAGTTGGACGATTTTTAGAACACTGCTCAATATTAGATAATATTTAGTAGTTAAACAATTAGTTAGAAATATATTTTATTTTTATTTACGTGAGAATATATATACATCTAAGATAGCTAGCAGTTTTCAAGCTTTTTTTTTTTTTATATAAAGGATATAAATGTATTTGTGCCCGAGCTCATTTGAATCCCCAAGCTACAATAATGATAAGGGACATGTATCATGGTGTTATTCGGTCTGGTCCGGGCCGGCCCGCGGCCCAGAAAATTCGGGCTCGCAGGGCTTTGGCCGGGCCCAGTCCAGACCGGGCGTGAAGACGTGCCGGGCCTGGCCCGGCCCGGTTGGAATTTTGCAAACCCAGCCTGGCCCAGTAGTCCGGACGCTGGACGGGTCGGGCCTGAGCGGGCCGAATTTTGGCTGTTTTTTTATTTTATTTTTTCCATTTTTATCATCTTAACCTATTATATAAGCTAATGTAGTTTTTGAACACCCAACTAATAAGAGAAATTGGTTATAGAAGTGGGTTTAAAGTTCCAGTTGGGCAGGTCTTGGGTTCAAATCCTGCAACATACAAATTTTTTTTCTAAAAAAAAAAAAAATCTTTACGGGTCGGGCCGGGCCGGGCTCGGGCTGGGGGGGAGGTCCGACCCGACCCGTTGGGGGGTGGGAGGCCGGGCCGGTTCGGACCTCGGACGGACCGGGCCGGGCTGATTTGACCGCGGGCTGGTCCGGACCTGGACCGGGTACCGGACTAACCGGCCCACCCTACACCATGAGACATGTAACAAAACTTACTCATAATACACAAATCTACTCTGTCAACGTAGCACTGCCCCAGGGGGAGCATAGTATGCATCAGACTTGGGGGAGTGGGTGGTTTCGAGTCCCGAAACCGTTTATGGGCTGTTTGGTAAACCGTAAGTGTTGGAAAATATGGATTTGGACTTTGAAAGAGAAAAGTTGGATAGGAATCCATGTATGATTTAGACTTTCAAAGGGAAGAAATGTGTTTGGTTGAGATAGGAAGTGAGAAGTGAAAAGTGAAAAATCAGAGGAATGTGTTTGGTTGAGATAGGAAAGTGGAAAGTGAAATAATTAGCTTTAATAAATAAAATAATTACTTTAGTAAATTAACAGAGTGAAATAATTAGCTTTAAATTAATAAAAATTAAATAATTAGTTTTTGCTAGATTACAAAATTAAATCATTTAGCAATATTAAGCTCATCCGGCTAATTAAAAAAATCACATTCGGCTGCAAAAAAAATTCCACAAAAAAAACCAAAGCAAATGAACCCAACAATTTGATTTTTTTTTTTTAGGAAAAGCAAAAAAAAAAAAGCGAAATAATTTTTTTATTATTTTTATTATTATTATTATTATTTTCATTAAATAATTTATTATTATAATAATTCGATATTATATAAAGAGAAATCGGTATATAATAATAATAATTATTATTATAATTATAATTATAATTATTTAATTATTTAATTAGTTAGTAAATATTTGTGATTAACTAAGTAATATATATATTAATTAATTACTTACTTCTACCTTTTTTCACTTTCCAACCCACATCCTCAACAAAAAAGAGGAAGTTGTTTTCCGGATTTGGAGGTGGGTCCCATGGATTTCAGGAACTGCACTTACCAAATTCCACTCCCACATTCCCGCGAACCAAACACCCGAACTTAATTTCCATTCTTCACTTCACCCGGTTTTAGGAATCCAGGCCCACTTCATGTTTACCAAACAGGACCTAGAGTAAAAATGGGTACGTGAGTAATTAAAAAAATACAAATATATTCCCATCATCCCATGTGTTTATACTTCCAATTTCAGTTATCAATTAAAAAATAAATTGTCCGAGCTCTCTAGCCTAGTGGTATTAGAGCGGACACCCGGAGGAGCCGGCAAGGTTCGAGCCCCCCAATTGTGTGTGTGAGTGTGATTTCAAAAAAAAATTAAAAAAAAAATTAGTAGAGGACGTTCTTTGCATTTACACGAGGACAAACATCTTTTCTTAACAAACCCCAACAATGACAACCAACAAAGGTTCACAGCCAGAACCCAGAAATCTTTCAAAAACTTAAAGCAAATGAAGTATATTTGGAAGACTTAATTGTAACTTGAAATCCTCAACTATTTCAATTTTTTAATTTAATATTCTAAACTTTATTTTTTAACAAGTTGACACCCTAAATTTTTTTGAACAAAAATGTTCCTAATCTAAACTTAAAATTATACTTCCCCCACCTCCACACCCGCCGTCGCCCCCTCCGGCCACCCGTCCGCCCCCTCCTGACCCTCCCCCCCTCCAGCCAGCGTCCCACCCCACCCCTCCCCCCGCCCCCCTCCGGCCACCCGTCCCCCCCCTCCCCCCCCCCTCTCCCCCTCCAGCCACTGCGTGCGTCCGGAGTGAGGGGGGTGGTGGTGCAGCCGGGAGGGGGGGGGGGGGACGACGGAGGCAGCGGAAGGGGGTGGTTGAGGGTGGCTGGAGGGGGAGGGGGTAGGGGCGAGGGGGGAGGGAGTGGTGAGCCGGTAGGAGGGAGGGGGAGAGGGGTTGAAAAGTGAAGGGGAGAGATAATTTTGTCATTTTTGAATTTTTGTATATCAAATTGAAAATATTAAATAGTTGATGGTATCAAGTTGTCGAGTAAAAAAATTTAGGGTATCAAATTGAAAAATAGCAATAGTTGAGGGTTTCAAGTTGCAATTAACCTATTTAGAAAATCTTTCCAAGAATGCAATTTGATCTGAAAGATAAAATCCAAGTACGTGAAAGCAAAGTGAGCGAAATAGAACAAGAACCTTACTATTTAGCAAATTATAATCCGCCTTTCAATTCTCCAATTATAAACCACTATTCAAACATGAAGCAATAACTAAGAGCATCCATAGTGGAGACACTCTAAACACATACTCCAAATTATTAGAAATTGTGTAAATTATTACTTTTGGAGTGTCTTCTTAATATTGGCATACAATGGTACACTCCAAACAAATACTTCAAAATAACCTCCTCATTCTTTTCTCTTTATTTTTCTTCCATGTTTGGTAAGATGTTTCATTCCTCTTTTTTCTCTTTATTTTTTTTCCATGTTTGGTAAAAATGTTTAATATTTGTGGGCCCAGAAATTAATGTAGATGAGTTAGGGCACGCTCCAAATCTGGAGTGTCTTTTACCTTTCTAACAATTTTAAAGTATAGACAAGTGCCCACTGCAGTCTTCAAATGCTATAAAATTTGACTAAAGTCAAAATATAGCACTTAAAATCTTTCCCACCGTGGATGCTCTAATCTTGACCTATATTGGCAAATAAATTTATTTATTCTTAAAAAAAAAAGGTTATTAGAGTCGATTTAAGTATCCTATAGCAAAAATAGAGCATTTACGAACTATTTGCCGAAAAGCAAGTCATGGACTCTGATAAGCATGACAAGTGACAATTAAAATACTAATAAATTTATGTGCGTTGTATGTAATTTTTTTTTGTTGATATTGTTAAAAAATAATTTAAATAATTTAAATAATTAAATTTAAATTTATTATATATATGTTTATATTTTGATTAAAATTTGTTATGAAATTATTTATACTTTAATTATAATTTGTTATGGATATATGTGAATAAAAAAGAACGTTTTCGGTTATGTGGAAGAAAGAACATAGTTACTTTCAAAGTCATAATTTTTGTTATTTTTTTAGTTAAATAGTGGAGGATTTACAAACGGCTTGGACGTATTTGAATTAAAATTTGTTATATATATGTTTATATTTTAATTATAATTTGTTATGAAATTATTTATATTTTAATTATAATTTGTTATGGATATATGTGAATAAAAGATAGCGTTTTCGTAGAAGAAGGAACATAGTTAGTTTCAGAGTTATAATTTTCGTAATTTTTTAGTTAAATAGTTGCTTCTTAAAGCTCTCTATATCTCCGACCTTCATGTAATAATATGCCTCTAATCAAAAGAATGGCCTTAATGACATATAACCTAACTCCTGAATCATGCTTACCTTGGCAGGTCGTGGCTCCAATGAAGTTGTTGCTCCTCTCTCGAGGGCAGCCATTGCCACGTTGTGGGCATTCTCCATGCCTTCTCTCATGATCGCGGTCTGCTCGCGATGGGCTGCAGTCTGTTCTCGATGAGCTTCTGCTTGGGCTCTCTGTGCTTCAAGCACTCCTCGTAGCATGCCCACTAGATCAGTGGGAAGCACTGGTGGGACAGCTGGTGCGGACACTACCGCAGGGATCTGCAGCTCAGTCCGAGGAAGTGTAGGGTTCGCCGCTTGAGATGTAGTGGCGTAAGCGTCACGGAGTGCTGGAGATTGATGGGGACGGTCGGTCAGCTGCAACGGTGAAGGGTCTGGACGTGCTGGGGGAGATGGGGTGTGTTCGGATGATGACACCTCATCTCCAGCAGGGGTGGTCTTTTCCTTGATCATATTCTGGAAGATTTAGGATGAAAACATAAGTAAGGTATCCTACCAGTCTATAATCAAACAAAAATATTTATGTATATAATTCGGACCTATGTTGTGACAAATCAATGTTCTAGTGTTCTAATTGTTTCTAGGTATATTTTTCTAAGGTGTTGTTTGAACCTGCATGGGCCACCACTAAAAATATGTCACGACCCGATCCCAAATAATTGGGTAGAACCGGATCATGTCCAGCTTGCACCGTTGTTGAGACGGCGGCAATAAGCTGTTCCATTAGCAGGTAACCACAACAACATCTATATTTGTCACAACTCAATATTCGGGAATTAAAAACTTTATTAAACATTTGAAATAAATACAACTGAAATTTAAAAGTACTAAAATAAATATTGAATTCAAATAAATAGAATTTTCAAATGAAACAACAAAACTGAAAAGAAAATCTATCTAAGCATTCGGCTCATCGGCCTCAGTCCCTGCGTCCTCCAAAGAGGACTCTGGCAGCACCACTGGGTACAGAACCGGATTGTAATAACTGCTGATTAACAGCTTAGCACCCTCAATATCCCCTAAAAATGTATCTCCAGTCAGGAGGGAGCAAAGTACAATTTATGCTAATTTGACAGTTAAAATAATAATAGAATCATGCACTTTTAAATAATTTAGAAATGTACGATTTTCTAACAGTAAAACAGTGTGATTTTGAATAGGCAATGAATATGACCGGCTTGGGTTGTACAGTAGTATCCTATTGATACGATATGACCTATCCCCGTGTGAGAGAGGGGTAAGCTAATACAGTTCTAAGTTATCAGTTGGATGTGGTCATAAACATTACACTATTCCCCCAGTACCCAACAGTCAATCAGTCAGTGCTCTCAGAGAGAGTTTCGTATTGCATCGTGGTTTAAACTTGCAGTAAAGCGATTATTAAAATAACCGTAAACTAACACAAAATATACTTGCCTCAAAATGGACTGGACTGGAAAGGTTGAAGACTTCGAGATGGGATTTAGACTCGTCCTCGAAATTCTACATTTCGAGAAGTTGATTCAGAATCCAGGGTTACCAAGCTAACTATGCTAGTTGAAATCTCTAATTGTGTCCTAATCAATTTTTAATCTTTATTAATTAAACACGAACAAGAACGCGATTATCGGTGCGTTGTAATTAATAACGAGGGAAAGATCATTTAAACTTGTATTTTGGGAAAACTTGTCGTTACCAAATTAATTTGATTAAAACTTTGTATTTTCGTAATTATACATATAAAACTAAATTTCTTATTTTAATGAGAAAATCATGATCGTTGTTAAATATTAAAACTTGTAAATTTTAACGTGAGAAAACATTATTAATTTTCTATAACAAAATAATTATCTATTTGATTTACGCGTACGCTAAAATAACTCGCAAAACCAGAAAAACAACAGAAAACCTACGCTACCAAATTACAGGTCACAGAGCCAAAAGACCAGCTGGGCTTATGCCCATTACAATTATTTACATAAATTGAAATAAGAGAAACAGTTGTTAGTTCTAAAATCTTCCTAGAATTTAGTTATGAATAAAATAAAAAATAAATTAAATATTAATGAGTCTCAGATATTGGTCCAATCATCATATAGGCTAATGCCTCAACGTCTGGGCGAAGCCGGTTTCGTTTGCACTTAGCCAGGGCCCATTGACCAATATGGTCGTCGCCCAAAATCCAAAATATTAATACTTTCCGAAAAACCATTTTAAAATCATTTTAAAAATATAATTAAATTTTATGAAAAATCTAGCAGCATTTCCTCTATTTTTGGTCAACCCAAAAACTAGAAAATATGCCATAACACCATTTATACAAAGTCCCAAACCAGGGATCACCCAGAATTAAATACCAAACCATTTTACACCACAGTTAAAATTCATAGAATAAATCCCGTATTTAAATCGGAACCCGCAATATAATTTCGGGAATTTACAACGCCTAAAATCCCGAAAGTATATTTCGGAAAAGTCCGAAATAAACGCCGAATATCACATAATATTTCCGAAAATCTGAAGCTACGATGTTGCTAAAAACCGAATCCCCGGGAGGGAATCGGGGACCAATCTCATCACAGACAAATGAAAATGGGACGGGACAGAGGGGTTATACCTTGGGTTGCTCGGCTAGAGCTCTCATATGCAAATTTATAGAAATAAATAGGGATCCGAACAACAACGGAAACCCGAGACAGCATCCGAAGTCGGAACCAGCTCCTGGCCAAGAATGGGAAGCCGTGGAAAATTGCAGGGCCTCCAAAGAAAATAGCCAGGAGATACGAGATGCTGGAATAGGGCGCTGAAATAGCACGGGATCGCCAAGGGCACGGCGCGGGCCAGCAACGTATGCTGGTGGCGGCCGAAAGCTAGGACAGAGGCACGGGCGGCCGGGAAAACGTGCGCGGGGAGCGGGGCCACGATGGGAAACGCACGCGGGGAGGCGTGAAGCTTGGGGTGGCCGGGGAAGCCGGGGCCGGAGCGCTGGGGCGCGGGGCCGCACGCTGGCGGTCGGCCGGCGAACGGGGCCGGGCTCGGGTGATGTCGCCGGGGCGGGCGCCGGTGAAGGGGTGGGCGGGGGGTCGGCGCCGCTGGGAGACGTGGAGCTTGGGGGTAGCCGGGGAAGCCGGGGCCGGAGCTCGCGCTGGGAGGGGGTCTCGGGGAGTTGAGGAGAAGAGAAAAAGGAAAAGGTTTTGCTTTAAGAGAGAGAGTGTTGAGTAGGGATTGAAGGAGAGTCGGAGTTGGAGAAGTTTTAAGGAAAGGGGTGGAGTGTGCTGGAGAGAACGTGTGATAGGGAGGGTGATTAGGAGAGAAAAGTGAGGAAGGGGAGGAGTAGAACGTGGGGTTGTTGGTCCAACTTGGACCAGCTCTTGGAAAATATATCATTTTTTTTAAAATAAGTAAAAAAAAAATCTGAATTCAAAGAATGGATTTGGACCGGGTCTAGGTCTCGGAAGGCTGGTCCAGGCTTGGGTCTCGCCAGAAATCAAAAAACCAATATTTAATTTTGAATTTTTTTAAAACCACAAATAATAATAATAATATTAGTAATAATATTTATAATACTAATAATAAATCACACTATAAAACTGGGTTTCACAGAGGAGCTAGCAGTAAGACCACTAACACCTACATTTCAGAAACTTATTTTGAATATCTACCACTGAGAACCACTCATAAACAACAATGCATAGAATTAAAAATTAAAAACTATATTGAACAGATTTCAGAAAACACCCACAAGATTTTAGGGGCAAAAGGTGACTTTTGCAAAAGTAAAGAAACATGAAACATAAAATATGGGTTTATTGCATACATGTGATGCTTGCACTACGGTCAATACTGCTACTATAAAAAAGAAACAAGTCCATTATCAAAAATGATGTCTCTTGGATGATAAGTAACAGAATAATTGATCCATGAACCCAAAGAACCCTGAATAGTTGGATATGTTGCGAGTCCTACAACAATTTATTTCTCTTTCTGTGTATGCAAGACAAATATTTATACATATACATGGAAAAAGATTTAAAAATGACAGGTTCGGGAAGGCACATACTTGTAATGGTCACGGCACCGGTTATTACCATTGCAGACACCTCTAGAATTAGGAACAAATAGAAATCTCATTTATTTTGCTAAAGTTTCATGTGTTAGTAAAGAGACTCCAAAAACAGAAAGAAATTGAAAGAAAACTGCAGATGTAACTCAATGAAAACAAAATTTTGATTAGTTTCCATTGTTGATAAAATAAGAAAGATGAATTGGTTCTACACGAGTCCAATGACAGCTGAAAGTTCAAATTTTTAATCTAGAAACTCTTCTATAATTGATCTTGCTCCAATATAATTACTGCAAACAACATGATGGAGGTGGAGCCGCACAAAGAAAACCCTTCTTGTAAATTACATGTTGGAGTGTGTGTCTGTGAACAAAGAAAACCCTTCTTGCTCTGTCACTCCCCGATCCCGATATACGTATTATTTTATGAATTCTGTACATGGTATCCCGTATTTAACATGTGCATAATTCTATTTATTATTATTTAGTGGTTGCATGTAGATTTTAAACATGTCATTAGTAGAATGGTTAGAGCATGTTTAGAGATTAGGGTTTTCATAAGCCAACCCAACCCCTATTTATATTCTCTTTCTCACTCTCTCCTCCATTTATTTTCCTCAACCACCATCCTTAGGCAAGTACAACTTGCTCAAAAGTGGAGATTTGTGTGTTTTTCATTCTTGATTTTTCTTTGATATTATTTGTCTATAATGTTCTTCTCTTCATTCTCTACAAGTTTAGTTCTTGGAGTTTTTGATTTTAATGGCTACTTTTGTGTAGATCTAAGTTTCTAAAACTAGGATTTTATGTATTTACATGGTTTTGATCTATCAAACTTGGTTATTTTCGAAAACTAATGGTCCTAGGTTGTAGGAAATTCGATTCTACCCAATTTTGACCTTTGAAAAGTTAGATTTCGACTTGTTTTGAAGAAGTTATGGCAAAAATAATATTTGGACATTTTATATGTCATCTGCCCTGATTTTGGCAGGGACGATGAATAGTGCCGCATGAATAGTGCCGCAGCCACATGGATGCATAGTGCCGCAGCCGCAGGAATGAATAGTTTCGCATGACTAGTACCGCAGCCGCATGGATGCATAGTGCCGCAGTCGCAGGAATGAATAGTGCCGCATGAATAGTACCGAAGCCGCATGGATGCATAGTGCCGCAGCCGCAGGAATGAATAGTGCCGTATGAATAGTACCGCAGCCGCACGGATGCATAGTGCCGCATGCATAGTGCCGCAGCCGCATGGATGCATAGTATCGCATGAATAGTGCCGCAGTGGGCCGCATAGTGCCACAGAAGGCTGCATAGTACCGCAGAAGGCCGCATAGTACCGCAGAAGACTAAATAGTGCCGCAGAATGCTGCATAGAGCCTATTTTGGCTGTTTTTGGCTGTTTTATGTCCTATTTGGCTGAATTGTGGCCAGAATTTCCCCCAACTCCCAACATGAAAGTTGTAGATCTTTGTCTTGGCTTCAAGAATCTTCATGACTTGCTAGCACATCACACCCTAAGTGTATAGTACCTTCTTGTTCTATTTCCTCTTATGTCTTGGTCCTCATTCCTGATCTGACTCCTATGCGTATGCTGGATAACCCTATGTGTGTACTAAGGTACAATCTATGTGAGCATCGATGTGCCATCCTATGTGCTAAGTGTTCCTATATGATACCTATCAGTACCTCCAAGAGTCCAGCATTTACATAACGATTGGTCAGTAGCAATGACGTGGTATGTATTGTGTGTCGCATTACACCAAGAAGGGGGTACCTACGTATGACTCTATAAGCCAGTACGGATCACTTCTTGGGGTACTCGTACAATGTACGACATCTAGGGGAGTGAGCATGTGACCACGACATGTGAACTTCGAGGATAACCTAGGGATTAACTAGGCAACTAACTTGGTAGATGCATTGGGTGGAAAGAATCCCGAGATCGTGCCATACTAGCCACCCCAGGCCCAGTCCTGACGTGTCGGGTTGGCCGCCACGGATATGGTTCCACTCGTCTATAGCGGATGGCTATATCCGACTCCTATGAGCTATGTGTTATATATTTTAGCGCGGTAGCCCTCCGGGGGACCGGTACATAATCTATGTGCTATATGTCTTATGGTTTGGCTAGCCCTGCTGGGTTGACACGATCTGAGGATTCTTTTTAATCAATAACGCGGAGATAACTCTGCCAAATATAGAAAGCCGCATGAATGAATGGTCGCTTAAAAAATGACATGATTGTGCCTTGTAACTTCCCTTAGTAGCCGAGGAACATGGACTGTCATAGTACGTAGTCCAACCCATGTCCTTGTTTGGTTGTTGGATTGGGCTATCGTGCTAGGACAGGCTGTGGACCGAGGTTACGACCGGAAGCTTTTATTATTACTAGTATTATTATTTTATCATGGGTTTTATCTCACTCTTTTGTGCTCCCTTGTGGTACTTGCTATTCGGGGCTGACCCCGCTAGTTTTGTTTGGCCAGATCTCGTAGCATCGCCTGAGGATCCAAACTTCCTTTCCGACGTCAATGGTGCATACTAGGAGCATGGCTGGCGGGGGACTCGAGTGGGTTTCTTCTCCACCACTCTAGTATCTTTACTTATGTTCTGGCGTTTAGCCACCGGCACCTGTTAGCCGGCTAATCTGGATATTTTGTCTTGCATAATTTGTAATTAAATCAGACTGCAGCTGAATACAATTATGTACCTATGACTCTCTGGGCTAGCTAACTTATAAAGCTAGATCCCCATGATCATTTTGATGATGCGTCGGGGATGCCTTACTGTTTTATCTTATATGGTCATTATTTACTGCTTCTTATTTGATTGATTGAGACCTAGATGCTCTGTGAGACCATAGGAGACTTGATTGTAGCATGCACCCCCTTATCTCTTGACAGCCACGATTGTCGTATGACGTTTATATACCTCATACGGAGTAGCTGGCCTAGTTCGTCTCCGTATTTCGGTACTGGGGCATGACAAGGTTTTATTGGTGGTCCATGCAGGTCTGATTTTCAGACTTGTGGGGTGTTACTATTATAGGAGTCTCAATCAAAACTTGTTCCATTTGAATCTCTTGCCTCAATTTCTATTTCCTTGCCTTGATTGATAACTTGAATTGCATCCTCGAATCTTCCTCATCTTGTCATTTGATATCAAGTATCTTACTCTATAGGGGTGCTTCGTTCTCAGTAGCTGGTGAGGCCAACATGGAGGAACGTCCAGTAGAGCATGGCTCGACGGAGCAGCAGCCGGAAGGAATACCTTCTCCTGACCAGATCCGAGTGGAAGTGATATCAGAGCCAGTGGAGCCGCAGGTTCTAGAAAATCCTGCATCCCCAGCGGTGCCGGCAGCGACGATAGTGCCTGATGCTGCAGCACTCCTGGAGGTCATCCGGGGATTTCTGGCCACTCAGCAGCGTCAGGTGGCAGCTCATCAGCAACAACAGACCCAGCAGCAGGAACAGAATGTGCTACTGAATCAGGGGTTACAATTAGCCCTTGAGAGAAGTGTCAGGAATGATTCGGGAGCATCGGGGAGGTTTTGTCGACTTAACCCGAGATATTTTGACGGCACAGAGGATGCCATCACGGCGGATGCATGGCTTCAGGATACTGAGGCCATATTGACTGCAGCTAAGGTACCAGCAGAAGAGAAGGTTGACCAGGTCAGACTATTACTTCAGGATCTCGCCCGCGACTGGTGGGCATCGGAAGAGGTTAGAATGAGGCGCCCTGTTCCTTGGGATAGCTTCAGTACCAGATTCAAGGCCAAGTACTTTGGTGTGGTAGCGCGGTATGAGCTACAACAGAGGTTTATCAGTCTCAAGCAGGCTGGTAAGACGGTGGATGGATATGCAGCGGAGTTCTGCAGACTTAGTCGGTTTGCACCGACGATGGTAGCTACAGAGCCAGAGAAGGCGATGAGATTCCAGCAAGGACTTCATTTGGAGATTCTACAGCTAGTAGAAGGGCACGACTACCAGACTTTTGACGCTATTTTAACGGCTGCTCGGAGGCATGAACTCACCCAACAAAGATTGGTGACAAGACATGGGGGCCAGAAGAGGTCCCATCCCCAGAGTAGGGTCGGAGGAGCAGTGCAGCGAACATCGGCACCAGCACCCGGTATCCGTATTCATGAGTCAGGAGCGCCGCGGAGGACGGCGGTATCAGAAATAACAGCACCAGCTCGACATCAGCAGCAGAGGAACCAGCAGCAGCGCAGGGGGCGCCCATTGGATGTACTTACTGCGGTAAGGGAGGGCACACTAGGGATGTGTGTCGTTCAGCTAACGGATTGTGCATGAGGTATGGCAGTCCAGACCACATGATTGCCAATTGTCCTATGATGCAGAGGTCAGGAGGGCCAGTTCAGCAGTTTCCGGCGTTGCCAGCTCTGGGGGCAGCACCGAACAGAGGACCAGCATTGGCTGTAAGGCCGCTAGCCCAGCGTCTACCGATGCAGGCTCAGATGTTTCGCCAGGCGCAGAACCAGGAAGGCCCGCAAAGGCCGCAGCAACAGCATGGTCGAGGAAGGCAGCAACAGGGAGCTCAACAAGGCCAGGGCCAGGCCTTCACCTTATCACTGGAGGATGCACTAGCTTCAGGCGACGTGGTTGCAGGTAATATTTATGTTACCTCTTTTCCTGCAGTAGCATTGTTTGATTCGGGGGCTACCCACTCTTTTATATCTGCACGATTTGCGACACGTATTGGATTGGAGTTCGAGGCATTGCCAGAGAGGATGAATATACTCACTGGTAATGGGCTCGTAGGAGTTAGCAGAGTGTGCTTAGCGTGTCCGGTCGTAGTGAGTGGGCGATTATTGCCCGCATCTTTGATTGAGTTCCCTATGGGCAACTTTGACGTTGTCCTAGGCATGGACTGGCTGAGAGACAGTCATGCGACTATAGATTGTCGGGGATGTAGGGTAGTATTTAATATACCTGGCGTTGAGGAGTTCGTCTTTGTTCGATCATTGGAGGATCGACCCAAGGGCATCGTTGTAGAAGCATTGGCAGAGCAGGAGCAGATTCCAAGAGTGGTCAGAGAGTTTCTTGATGTATTTCCAGATGAGCTTCCAGGTTTACCACCGGTGAGGGATGTGGAGTTTTGCATTAAGTTGAATCCTGGGACGGAGCCTAAAGTCGGCAGAGTTTACAGGATGTCGCAGTCAGAGTTGGACAAGTTGTACCAGCATGAAGAAGAACTGAAGGCGAAGCAGTTTATCCGAGACAGTGAATCACCCTGGGCAGCACCGGTGATTTTAGTACCCAAGAAGGATGGATCGACGCGAATGTGCATTGACTACCGGCAGTTGAATGCTGTAACAGTGAAGAACAAGTATCCGTTACCTAGGATTGATGACTTGTTTGATCAATTGAGTAAGGCCTGCGTCTTCTTTAAGATTGATCTTCGATCTGGATATTATCAAGTGAGGGTCCGGGAGCAGGACATACCTAAGACAACATTTAGATCGCGGTATGGGCATTAAGAGTTTCTAGTGATGCCATTTGGATTGACTAATGCCCCAGCCGTGTTCATGGACTTGATGAACCGCATCTTTCTACCCTATTTGGATAAGTTTGTAGTAGTGTTTATAGATGACATCCTCTTTATTCCAGTAGTGAAGAAGAACATGAGAAACATCTTTGGACAGTTTTGCAGACCTTGAGGGAGCATCAACTTTATGCGAAGCTTAGTAAATGTGAGTTTTGGTTGGATCACATTTCGTTTCTGGGACACATTATTTCTGGAGCAGGAGTGTCAGTAGATCCGAAGAAGGTTGAGGCAGTAGAGAATTGGCCAGTTCCGAAGACGGTAGCAGAAGTACGTAGTTTATTGGGATTGGCAGGTTATTATCGGAGGTTCGTGGCAGATTTTGCCAGGATTTCGACACCCTTAACGCGTTTGACGCATAAGGATGTAGAGTTTGTTTGGTCAGCAGAATGTCAGACATCATTTGAAGAGTTGAAGAAGAGATTAATCTCAGCCCCGATCTTGACACTTCCAGTAGGATCGAGAGGGTTTACAATGTATTGTGACGCATCAGGGAAGGGACTTGGGTGTGTATTGATTCAGCATGGTAAGGTGATAACATATGTATCTCGACAGCTTCAGGACCATGAGAAGAACTATCCGACCCACGACCTGGAATTAGCAGCAGTAGTGTTTTCGCTTAAGTTATGGAGGCACTATTTATATGGGGATCGAGTAGAGATTTACACTGACCATAAGAGCTTAAAGTATGTATTTACCCAGAGGGACCTGAACATGAGACAGAGAAGATGGTTGGAATTACTGAAGGAATTTGATGTAAATCTTCAGTATCATCCTGGCAAGGCAAATGTGGTAGCAGATGCCTTGAGCAGGAGAGGTGGTGCATTCATCTTAACCTCGCAGAGGCATATTTTGGAAGATCTTCAGGAGATAGGAATTGAAGTGATCTTGCCACAAGATACAGGAATTCTGGCCAGTTTGTAGATTCAGTCTACTCTAGTAGAGAGGATCAGAACAGCTCAGGCAGAGGATCCGCGGATCCAGAAGCTTCGATCAGAGTATGAGTCAGGTCTCAGGAAGGAGTTAGTAATCCATGAGGATGGTACGCTTAGGTTCGAAAACCATCTTTGTGTACCAGGTGGAGACCTTCGACAAGAAGTTATGTCAGAGGCTCATAGTTCTCCTTATTCCATTCATCCCGGAGGCACAAAGATGTACCAGGATATGAAGCAGCACTTTTGGTGGAATGGCATGAAGAGGAAGATAGCGAGGTTCGTATCCAGATGTTTGGTATGCCAGCAAGTGAAGGCAGAGCAGCAGAGACCAGCAAGATTGTTACAGCCGCTTCCTATTCCGGAGTGGAAGTGGGAGCACATCACGATGGACTTTATGACCGGTTTACCTAGATCTCCGACCGGTAGAAACGCAATTTGGGTAATCGTAGATCGGCTCACGAAGGTTGCACATTTTATTCCTTTCAGAGTAGGGCAGTCTACTGAGCAGCTGTCAGAAATGTATATGAAGCACATTGTGAGGCATCATGGTGTTCCAGTCAGCATAGTATCAGATCGGGACACACGATTCACCTCTCACTTTTGGCGGAGCTTGCATCAAAGTTTGGGTACCAAGTTGAGGTTCAGCACAGCCTATCATCCGCAGACGGATGGACAATCAGAGAGAACCATTCAGACTTTAGAAGATATGTTACGGGCTTGTACTTTAGACTTCGGTGGAACTTAGGAAGATCATCTTCATCTAGTAGAATTCTCTTACAATAATAGTTATCAGGCAAGTATATAGATGGCGCCGTTTGAAGCATTATATGGAAGAAAGTGCAGGTCCCCTCTAGCATGGGACGATGTGGGAGAACGAAAATTGTTGGGACCAGAGATGATCACGCAGACCGTGGAGACAGTCAAGTTGATCAGAGAGCGGCTTCGAGTCGCGCAGGACAGACACCGACACTGGACGGATCAACATCGTAGGCCTCTAGAGTTTGGTGTTGGTGACCAAGTTTTTCTGCGGATTTTGCCTACTCGGGGTGTCATTAGATTTGGAACCCGAGGAAAGCTTAGTCCAAGATTCGTTGGTCCTTTTGAGATTCTCGCTCGGGTAGGTGATGTTGCTTATCGGCTTGCCCTTCCTCCCTCGCTATCTGGCGTACATGATATGTTTCATGTATCTCAGCTGCGTGGGTATGTCCCGGATCCGAGTCATGTCCTCGACCATTCAGAGTTAGTCGTTGGTACCGACCTAACTTACGAGGAACAACCCGTGTCTATTTTGGACCGGCGAGAGAAGGTGCTCAAGAACCGGACTATTAGCCTTGTCCGTGTCGCTTGGGGCTGTCACTCTCCGGGAGAATAAACCTGGGAGTGTAAGGACGAGATTAGATCTCGGTATCCACACTTGTTCGACTCAGAAGGTATGTTTCTCCTCATGCCTTGGTAATCTGTTTACATGCTTGTTTTGTACCATTTTAAAATATACGATCAATGACTGCTAATGATAGGTTGATTGCATAGATTGTAATTGCACCTTGCTTGCCCGGATTTCTCTATCATTGTCTTGGCAGAAATTCCGAGGACGGAATTTTTCTGAGGATAGAGATGTCACTCCCCGATCCCGATATACATATTCTTTTATGAATTCTGTACATGGTATCCCGTATTTAACATGTGCATAATTCTATTTATTATTATTTAGTGGTTGTATGTAGATTTTAAACATATCATTAGTAGAATGGTTAGAGCATATTTAGAGATTAGGGTTTTCATAAGCCAACCCAACCCCTATTTATATTTTCTTTCTCACTCTCTCTCCTCATTCACTCCTCCATTTATTTTCCTCAACCACCATCCTTAGGCAAGTACAACTTGTTCAAAAGTGGAAATTTGTGTGTTTTTCATTCTTGATTTTTTTTGATATTATTTGTCTATAATGTTCTTCTCTTTATTCTCTACAAGTTTAGTTCTTGGAGTTTTTGATTTTAATGGCTACTTTTGTGTAGATCTAAGTTTCTAAAACTAGGGTTTTATGTATTTACATGGTTTTGATCTATCAAACTTGGTTATTTTCGAAAACTAATGGTCCTAAGTTGTAGGAAATTCGATTCTACCCAATTTTGACCTTTAAAAAGTTAGATTTTAACTTGTTTTGAGAAAGTTATGACAAAAACAATATTTGGACATTTTTTATGTCATCTGCCCTGGTTTTGGTAGGGACGATGAATAGTGCCGCATGAATAGTGCCGCATGAATAGTGCCGCAGCCGCATGGATGCGTAGTGCCGCATGCATAGTGCCGCAGCCGCAGGAATGAATAGTGCCGCATGAATAGTACCGCAGCCGCATGGATGCATAGTGCCGCAGCCGTAGGAATGAATACTGCCGCATGAATAGTACCACAGCCGTATGGATGCATAGTGCCGCAGCCGCAGGAATGAATAGTGCCGCATGAATAGTACCGCAGCCGCATGGATGCATAGTGCCGCATGCATAGTGCCACAGCCGCATGGATGAATAGTGCCGCATGCATAGTGCCGCAGCCGCATGGATGCATAGTACCGCATGAATAGTGCCGCAGTGGGCCGCATAGTGCTACAAAAGGCTGCATAGTGCCGCAGAAGGCCGCATAGTACCGCAGAAGACTGAATAGTGCCGCAGAATGCCGCATAGAGCCTATTTTGGCTGTTTTTGGCTGTTTTATATCCTATTTGGCTGAATTATGGCCAGAATTTCCCCCAACTCCCAATATGAAAGTTGTAGATCTTTGTCTTGGCTTCAAAAATCTTCATGACTTGCTAGCACATCATACCCTAAGTGTATAGTACCTTCTTGTTCTATTTCCTCTTATGTCTTGGTCCTCATTCCTGATCTGAATCCTATGCGTATGCTGGATAACCCTATGTGTGTACTAAGGTACAATCTATGTGAGCATCGATGTGCCATCCTATGTGCTAAGTGTTCCTATGTGATACCTATCAGTACCTCCAAGAGTCCAGCATTTATATAGCGATTGGTCAGTAGCAATGACGTGGTATGTATTGTGTGTCGCATTACACCAAGAAGGGGGTACCTACGTATGACTCTATGAGCCAGTACGGATCACTTCTTGGGGTACTCGTACAATGTACGACATCTAAGGGAGTGAGGATGTGACCACGACATGTGAACTTCGAGGATAACCTAGGGATTAACTAGGCAACTAACTTGGTAGATGCATTGGGTGGGAAGAATCCCGAGATCGTGCCATACTAGCCACCCCAGGCCCAGTCCTGACGTGTCGGGTTGGCCGCCACGGATATGGTTCCACTCGTCTATAGCGGATGGCTATATCCAACTCCTACGAGCTATGTGTTATATGTTTTAGCGCGGTAGCCCTCCGGGGAACCGGTGCATAATCTATGTGCTATATGTCTTATGGTTTGGCTAGCCCTGCTGGGTTGACACGATCTGAGGATTCCTTTTAATCAATAACGCGGGGATAACTCCGCCAAATATAGAAAGTCGCATGAATGAATGGCCGCTTAAAAAATGACATGATTGTGCCTTGTAACTTCCCTTAGTAGCCGAGGGACATGGACTGTCATAGTGCGTAGTCCAACCCATGTCCTTGTTTGGTTGTTGGATTGGGCTATCGTGCTAAGACAGGCTGTGGACCGAGGTTACGACCGGAAGCTTTTATTATTACTAGTATTATTATTTTATCATGGGTTTTTTCTCACTCTTTTGTGCTCCCTTGTGGTACTTGCTATTCGGGGCTGACCCCGCTGGTTTTGTTTGGCCAGATCTCGTAGCAGCGCTTGAGGATCCAAACTTCCTTCCCGACGTCAATGGTGCATACTAGGAGCATGGCTGGCTGGGGACTCGAGTGGGTTTCTTCTCCACCACTCTAGTATCTTTACTTATGTTCTGGCGTTTAGCCACCGGCACCTGTTAGCCGGCTAATCTGGATATTTTGTCTTGCATAATTTGTAATTAAATCAGACTGCAGCTGAATACAATTATGTACCTATGACTCTCTGGGCTAGCTAATTTATAAAGCTAGATCCCCATGATCATTTTGATGATGCGTCGGGGACGCCTTACTGCTTTATTTTATATGGTCATTATTTACTGCTTCTTGTTTGATTGATTGAGACCTAGATGCTCTGTAAGACCATAGGAGACTTGATTGTAGCATGCACCTCCTTGTCTCTTGACAGCCACGATCGCCGTATGACGTTTATATACCTCATACGGAGTAGCTGGCCTAGTCCGTCTCCGTATTTCGGTACTGGGGCGTGACATGCTCCAATATAATTAAATATAGGAGTGTCTGTGTCTTGCAAATTACAAAAAACCTTAAAACCTTTTTGGAGTGTCTGTGTCCAATTAACATGACAATCACCAAAGTGGATCAAAAGGACACAACACCAGAAAAGATTTTTACAACTCATTTCAACAAACACCTAATAAGCATTGCTAAAACTGCCAATTGAATGTATCAATTTAAAGAGTAGACAATCAAATTTTTTTACCTTTCTCCTTGTCTTCCCTCTTCAAGTGGCCGAAAATTTCTCTTCCTGAGGTATGCAATAAGCTATGTGATGGCCCTTTTTGGATGAAGATACAAGATTAAAACAAAAGAATAATGTAAATCATAACATTGCTATTACCACAAAACTATAACAATATAAACATAACATCCATGGAATTTAAATAAAGCAGAGGGAGAGAAATTATAGGGGCCAGGCTTGTGAAGACCATGGGTTATCTATGGAGTCAAGGTGCTAGCGAAGCTACTTTCGCAGGCTTCGGTGGTCCTCAGGCAGAGGACCACGAGACCTTAGAACGACACACGAGGGGAGGAAGTCGAGTGGGGTGATGGAGGCAACTGGTGCAAGAATAAAGAAGAGACAGAGAGGGGTGGAAACGGAGATGGAGATCGGGATCTGGTAACAGGAGAGGGAGATGAAGAGATTTTTGTGTCAAATATAAGAGGTGTAGAGTCCAATCCCCCTATCGATCCAATGGGAATGAAAAATGAAAGGAGTTAGGGTTAAGAGAGAAAGAGGGGAGTGTGTCAAAATTTTATGCTAATTTTCCAGAAGCAGCAAAATAAAAAAAAAGTTGGGGAAAAATAATTTGGAACAACACTTTAAAAGTGTTGTGCTTATTATAAATTATTGTACAACATTTTAAACTATTTTTTAAAAGTGTCATTTAATTTATGTTTATGGCATTTTTAAAAAAGTGTCATAGATGATGATAAATATCCCGTATCGAACCAAACCGAACGGAATAAATCTGTTCGATTTTAAGTTTATTTGGTTTAACCAATATTTTAGTTTATTTATAATATTTTTTGCCAATATATAGTTACTAAATATACAAAGATATATTTTGTATATATATTACTAAATTTTCTTATTCGGTTTACCAGGGGAGAGAGAGGAATTTTATATAAAATTTCTGAAAGGTTAGTTTGATTTAAAGAGTATTCTGCAGACTCCTTGGCATGAATTTTTTTTACGGTAATGATTTAATCCCATTACGACGTTGTAACTTATATAGCATCCAAAATGTGCTATAGACTTTTTTTTAATCATGTAAAATATATAGAATACGATGCTGCTCCTAATCGAACTGGATACCTTACTTTGACATACGAACATAGCAACAAAAGCAGCATCCAGAAAAAAACTATACCTTTAATGCGTTCATAACACGCTATATAAAGTTCTGTTAACAGCAAAATAGCAGGGAGGCATAAACGCTATAGATAAACTGCTATTGTATGAACTTTTAATAGCACTTCATAATGAACGCTATGGATGATGATATTATAATACCAGGGAGGCTCGAATGCTATAGATAAACTGCTATTGTACGCTCTTTTAATAGCACAGCGGAATGAACGCTATTGATGATGACATTCTATAGCAGGGAGGCTGGAACGCTATAGATAAACTGCTATTGTATGCCCTATTTGTTGTAGTGACGTAATCTTAGACTTGGCCTTGCATCAGATGGATTTAATCCGTTTGATGATCGTAGTACTCAATATAGTTGTTGGCCTATTATTTTGGTTGCTTATAATCTGCCCCCTTCCTTATGCATGTCAAAGGAAAACTTGATGTTGACGTTATTGATCCCTGGGCCTAAGCAACAAAGAAATGACATAGATGTATACTTGGAGCCACTGATAGAAGATTTGAAAGAGTTATGGACCCAATGGTGTGAGCGTTTTTGATTCATTTAGAAAATCTATATTTAATTTGAAGGCTATTCTAATGTGGACAATAAATGACTTTCTGGCTTATGAAAATTATCCGAATATTCCACAAAGGGCAGAGCAGCATGTCCATTATATGGAATTGAGACATCTTCAAGATGATTGAATCATTGTCAGAAGCATGTATACATGGATCATAGACGGTTTCTTGCGCACAATCATCCGTTTCGATTAAAAAAGTCTTGGTTTGATGGAAAAGAAGAGCACAGAGGTAAGCCTAGAGCATTAACAAGTTCAGAAGTTTTTGATGTAGTAAAGAACCATGTCAATAATTGGGGAAAACCAAAAAAAGAAAAGAAGAAAATGAAGAAGCGACAAGAACCAAACATTGATTCAATATGGCCTTGGAAGAAGAAATTAATTTTCTTTGAGTTACCTTATTGGAAGGTATTATCATTACCCCCTTTCTCTCTCTCACTATATATATATATATATATATATATATATATATATATATATATATATATATATATATATATATATTCCTTTTGAATTATGAATTTAATATATTTTTTATATGATGTTTCAGGGTTTGCTATTGCGACACAATTTGGATGTGATGCACATTGAAAAGAACATTTGTGAGAGCATTATTGGCACACTCTTGAGTATAAAGGGGAAAACAAAAGACGGACTAAATTCTCGTAGAGATATGGCAGAAATGGGTATAAGGAAAGAACTACATGCTGAAAAAAATAGGGGATAAGTTTCGATGGGCAGCGGGCTCTTTTAATTTATCAAAGTCGGAGAAGCAATTATTTTGTTCAAGGCTTGCAAATTTATGATTGCCTAATGGTTATGGCTCCAATATTTCAAATCGTGTGTCATTGCAAGATTCTAAGATTTTAAACCTCAAATATCATGATTGTCACATCCTACTCCAACAAGTCTTGTCAGTAGCATTAAGAGGACTTCTACCAAAGGGTGCAAGAAATGCAATATTTCGACTTTGTTCATTTTTTAATGAATTATGTCAAAGAGTGATCGATAAAAACATATTGGAACAACTTGAAACTGAAATTGCAGAAACTCTGTGCTGTTAGAAAGATTTTTTCTACCATCATTTTTTGATGTTATGGTGCATCTCACAATTCATCTTGCACGAGAAGCTCGAATTGGTTGGGGGGGTACAATTTCGTTGGATGTACCCCTTTGAGAAGTAATAATCTATATTTTAAATTAATAATCAACTTCTAAATTATTTTATATTGTTCTAATATTAGATTTTAATTAGATCTATGAAGGTTCTAAAAGGATATGTTAGAAATCGTTCACGACCTGAAGGATGTATAGCAGAAAGGTATCTTGCTGAAGAGGGTGCTCAAGTTTTTGTAGTGGGTACATAAAGCAAGCTGCTAAAATTGGAGCTCAAAGTAGACGCAATGATGATTTTGAGAATGAAACTATCGGAGAAGGGAGGCCAATTTCTAAGGGAAAAACAAGGAGTATGTCTTCTGACATGTTAGAGATAGCTCATCGCACTGTTTTATTTAACAGTTCTGAAGTCAAACCGTACATTAAGTAAGTACAATACCAAACTATAACTTATTTTCACTTAATGTTTTCACTTACTAAGATCTCATGTACATATGTTTTAATATCAGAATGCATTTAGAGGAACTTAAGCATTTGGATATGCGTCTTTTAAAGAATGAAAGTCTGCTGCAAAAGAGACATACAGAGACTTTCATAGGATGGCTATCAAATAAAGTCAAAACCAGTCAAGTTGGCACTATGTCGAGCACATTAAGGTGGCTAGCATGTGGACCTAAAAAGGATGTAATGTCATTCTCAGGTTATGTCATCAATGGTCACATATTTCATACAAAAGATGCCGAAAAAAGCACACAAAATAGTGGTGTTTCTATTGAAGCAGAAACAATTTGTCGATCTAGTGCCAGAGACACATCTCACATCATTGGAAGAGTATCTTATTATGGGGTTATTAGAGACAAAATTTTGCTTGACTACTACAATATTCAGGTTCCTTTATTTCAATGTGATTGGGCAAACATAGAGAATGGTGTCAAAGTTGAAGAAGGATTTACCTTGGTTAACCTTCACCAAGGGCAAAGTCAATTTGAAAAAGATCTGTTTATTTTAGCATCACAAGCAAGGCAAGTTTTTTTATTCAAGAGATAGTGATGCATCACATTGGTATGTTGTACTAAGAGCACCACCACGAGGTTTTTATGAGCTAGAAAGCTTTAAAGAGAGTGCGTACATGCCATGTGCACCATTAGATGTACTACAACTTGATCCGAATCTTGATGGTGAAGGTTTTGTAAGACACGATTGTGAGAAGATGACTTAGGATGAGGTAAATAATTACTATTTTGATATACATACATCCCATTATCTCGTATTAATTAATCTAAATGTTTTACTAAACAGATCGGAGATTAATCTCAACAACAAAGACTTTTCCAAACAGATTGAAGATTACTAAACAAATTGAAGAGTCTTAAGAGTTAGCTGAAAGAAAACATATATGTTATTTTAGAAGTATCACATGTGAACTTGCTGACACTTTATTATATGTAATTTGTTTCGGTTGTTTTTGAAACTATCATACTTTATGATTTTAGGTGAGTTTTGTTTCACTGATTTCAATGAACAATGCTATACTTGTTGTGGACACTAAAGTATTACTTTGTACTACAACAGTACAATAGAATACTGAACTGCAATGCAGAAAGGAATCATATATATATATCTCAATGTTGCATGATATGCATGACTTATAGTGGTCATAAATGAATCCTCATGCTTTCTCACTGTTCTTCAGGTGTTATATTTGTGCTCTGTCATATTTGTGCTCTGGATTCTTTACCAGAGTCTCTCTAGTAGGTAACATCTAATCTCTTGATTTCTTGAATGTATGAGTATCATATTTGGGTTAGCCTTGCTCATCAAAGCTGTATTGGCTTTCTATTTGTGTGAAATCAATTAGCTTCGTTGGCCATGCTTTGGGTCATAAATTATGAAGGATACATGGTGACTAATAAGAATTATGTGCATATGAGTATCAGACTTGGGTTAGCCTTGCTCATCAAAGCTGCATTGGCTTTCTATTTGTGTGAAATCAATTAGCTGCGTTGGCCAAGCTTTCAAAAGCTACACAAGAAATCAATTAACTTATCTTAAAGGAAAAAAAATGAAAACACCAAACAACTCATGTTCCTTTCAGATAGAAGTACAAGCAAGTTGTAGTGTAGTGGTGCATTTTGAGAGCTGTTGTAGTGTAGTGGGGCATTTTGAGATAAAATTTTGGATGGGACAGAAGTATAGGCAAATTTTTCAGAATATTGCAGGTGTGTTCCAGTCCTTGTGCACTACAAGAGAGAAAGCAAGCATGTGTAGCAGCCGTTACAGTCTGGCTTGCGTAATGTGCAATAGTTATGCTAATACGAATTTGATGTCAAATGTGTACAGGTAATATGCCAAATAGTAGAACTTTACTTAATTCAACTTTCAACATGCGTTACTAGTATATAATGGGAAAGCTTATTTGCTCATGAACTGATCTAGAACTGGTTAAGTATTTCTCATCTTTAGGTTATCTCTGAAAGTGCAAGTTTTTTCAGAGGACTCAATATTTGGTCCTTTCCACCAAGTTACAAATAATGCTACCTCCCTCTCATCTTTAAGGTTATCTATTATTGATCAAACTGTTGCCTTGATCTTCTCTTGTTCTCTCAGCAAATTATTCTAGATCAGTATCCGTGAACCATTGCATATATGTGTGTATCAGAACAGTGCATGTGTGTTCTAGTCCCTGTGCACTACAAGAGACAAAGCAACCATGATACCTCTTTCTAATTGGAAAGTTGTACATTGGGTATAGTTGGCCCAACCACGTATTTGATACTAATGTGTGCATTTACTAGCTTTCTACTTGGAAAGTTGTACATAATTGGGTATAGTTGGTCCAGCATGAATAGTGGATCTAGCAGATACCTCTTTCTAGCCTGATACTACAAATGTGGGCAGTTACAATCTTTCTACTTTGAAAGTTGTATATATTTGGGTATTGTTGGTCCAACATAATTTTGATACTACAAATGTGTGCACTTACAATCTTTTTGATATTACAAATGTGTACAAAGAGAGACTGGTGACAGTAAACATGTCAGGGTACTACAAATGTCTACAAATGTTAAGATACAATTTTTTCTGTACTAAAAATGTGCTAACATGTACATGCATTATGCTAACATGAATTTGATATTACAAATGTGTACAGGTAATATGCTAAATTAGTATAGGTAATATGCTCACATGTACAAATGTGATAACATGAATTTAGCACTGCAGATCTATTCAGAAAGTCATGAACATGTCAGGATCTGGTGAAGTAAGCTCCATTTTTTACAATATTTTTTTGATATTATCATGGTTTAAAACTTTTTAGTTTTTATTATGTGCTTATTTTATGCAGCCTTCCAAAAAAGGTGCTAAAAGAGGAAAGAAACAATGTTTAGCTGCTTTAGCGGAAACCATTCAAAGAGGAAGTGAAGGTGTAAGAATATCAAACGAAGACTCTAACTCTCCGTCTAACATGTCACCTAATATACCAAGTGATCAAAATCAGTCAAGTTCTAATGTGCTTGAAAAAAAGAGGACTAGGGGTAAATCAAGAATGGATCAAATTCGCATGAGAAAAAATCATGTTCCGGTCGATTTCAATGAGAGGGGACAACCAATTGAAGATATATGGCACCTGAATTTGCGAGTTTTCTAGGTTCGACATCAAGGGACTTAGTGCCGGTGACAATGGAGAATTGGGCAGATCTTTTTGATGATTTTAGACATCAAATTTGGGGGCACATCACGGTACTATTTATATATCATACTTACATATTAGACTCTTATGTTTTCATTGACGGATATGCTTTTTCTTATAGCAAAAATACATTCTTGATGACTACCATAAGACGTATGCATTCCAAAAGTTGGGAAAGTATTGGCGAGATCGTAAATCTAATTTGATGAAAAACGTGATGGATCAAGCAAAAATAGTAGGTCTACTACGAGCACTAGCTCTTTTGAAACCTGACAATATACCATATTTTAAAGATTGGAAGGCTTTTGTAATCAAGAGAAGTACTCCAGAATTTAAGGCAAGTGTTGTTGGTTTTATAATATTTTTTTATAAATATTTTCTACTGTTTGTAATATATATATTTCATATGTAATTAAGGAAAGAAGTGAAAGATTCAAGAGGATGAGGAATAGTCAAACTTTGTTGCACACAACGAGTCGTAAGGGATATGCTCGCCTAGAGGAGGAAATGGTAACTAAGTGATAATTTGCTTGTTACTTAAAATTTTGTGTTGTTACCTATAAGTCATTTCATTAGTCCTTTTGATTCTTACTCTACCTTTTCTATTTCAAAAAATCTATCTTATAGCGTCAACAAAGTGATAATCCTAATTCTATATGATGTTTGGATCAAGGGGCATGAGAGGAAGACAGGTTCATTGAGTGAAGAGGCTAAGAAAATTTTGGTATGTTTCTGTTGTTTATTTTATCATTTGGTTTTATACTTATATCGTTCTAAAATGACCTATTGTACGATTTATTGTTAGGATAACGTTGAAGAAGATCACAAGTCAGCCACACCATCAGAAAAAATTCTTTTCATGATGATGCAGTTTCAAAGGTATTCGGCCCTAAACGACGAGGAAGAGTAAGAGGTCTTGGCTTTGGGGCAACTCCTTCAAAAGTGGAAGGCCAAAAATATCATCGTGACAAAGTCAATAGATTGGAAAATGAGTTGATTGATTTGAGAAATTATGTAAAAAGTATTGCTGAAAAAATCACGGGAGTGAATAATATTGTAAGTTTTTCATTTCGAAAAACTATTTGTTTTTCTCTTTATCATTTGCTGATATGTTCAAATACTAATGTATTTCTTATTTTTGTAGCAATCTGAAAACTTAGGCATGACAGAAAATTCTCGCTCAAAATTTGGTGTTCAAAGTTCTACCAATCGGGAGATAGAACAAACAAGACAGGGAAAGAAAAGTATGGAAATTCCAAGTTCCCCTAACATTGGAGCAAAATGCAAAATGTTGAATTGGCTAACAGGAAAGGAAGTTGTTGCTATTGGTGAGATTGCATCTACAAATCCTCAAGATTTGGTCCACCATGTGCCTCTTCGAAATGAGTGTTATAAACTTTGGGTACATGAAGTAACTGATTATGAGGTGACTTTATATCGGCCAACTCGTGAGTTATTTCTTCTACACGAGGCAATATCAAGTACAATCGCGTGGCCTATCAAGTATATTATATTTGACTAATGGTCAATCTTTTGAGTTAAGGTAATATTACTTTCTTTCTAGTTAAGGTAATATTTTACTTTCTTTCTTTCTATATATTGCCACAAGTCTACATGTTCTGAACACTGGCTATATTCTCAAATACAATCGCATGTTCTGAATACTGCCAATAAGTTCTGAACAATGCCAATAAGTTCACATGCCCATTTGTTTTGCCATTTTTTGGCTCAAAATTTGCAATTTGAATTTGTCGCATTTGTTTTGCACATATTTCCACGACTCTTCATGTTCTGAAGACTGGCTATTCATTACTTCATGTTCTGAAGACTGGCTATTTATTACTTCTCATTTTGATAATAAAAAGTATGCTAGCCTTCCCTTCTCCATTCATGGCGTGTATGCTAGCCTGGAGTGCAGCAGAACCGGCTCTAGTTTGTTTACCTTTTTCTTCCAGCAGAGGGATTTGGAGTTAAGGGAAGAGGTTTGCAGTGAAGAAAAGGATGTTTTGGGCCTCTGTCTATAGAGTGGTCTGATCTGGTGAGTATCAGACCTTAACTCATATAAGTTATTGAACATTTGAGGGGGGGGGAATGTTAACATTTCACAGTGCGATCGAGGTACGGACTGCTATGTATTAGTCCATGAGATCTGATGCAGGGAGTTTCTCCCCTAGGTCGGGCAGCATAAAGGTTCAGTCATTTGGACTGAACCAAGCTTGGACAGTTAAAGCAATAAAGTTACCAGTTTGTTACCAATTCAGTCATTATCATTGCTAACATGTATTATTTCAGTTAGAAATACATGCAATGATATGAATTAAACTTTTTAATGGATAAATTTGATTTATGTTCAAGTAGCTGGTTTCAAGAACTGGGATGTAATCTTTGTTCAAGTAACATGTTAGTGCCCCTTAGTTGTCTATGTAGTGCCGATTATACACAAATTTCGATGAAAATCAGTTTTGTTATATACATGCTACTTTGGGACCTCACAAATTGCTCATCTTGATAGACTATTCATGTGCATAAGGTTTATCTTAGAAAAAGTGGAAATGCCTTCCAATTTATGGCATATGCAATTTTATATTGCATTTTCTCTGTATGTTGTATGGAAATGCCTTTCCTTTTTTTTTCTTTCTTTGCCTTGTTGCAACATGGAGAGGAATGTTATAACCTCTTGCAAATTGTTTTCTTCTTACGTCTTGCAAATTGTTTTCAATCGAACTTGGACAGAACCTTGTTCAACTTTGAAGAGTGAACTGGAGAGTTTACACTAGTGGTATCAATGAAGTAATGTGATGCTAACTATTGTAACTGATATTCATATCCATTCACCATCAACTGTGGTACCAGTTATTCAACTGTATGGAGTATCAGTTGGGAGAGTTTTGGTTTTTCATATGGAGTTTGCAGTATGAAATCATTATGCATTTATTTGTTTGGCTTCTTTTGACAAATTAGCATATCTACTTTTGTTATGTTCAGATTGATAGCGGAATGTTAGTTCGGATATTGAGAGAAAATGATGTTCAGTTTTGAACAATAGGAAATAATGAGTATTTGTTTTTTTATATGAATTTAGCAACCACTGCATAATTCACATGTTTATTATTGCAATGAGGCATTGCCATTTCGCTTCTAACAAATTATAATCTCTGACTTGATTTGTTATATGAAGTTAGCATATCTATTTTATTTTTGTTAGTACTTTGTTATTCCATTCATTTTAACTTTGTATTGACTTGATTTGTTATTGTATATAATAGGTTATATAAGAGGCTACTTTTTGCTCCATACATGTGGACTTGGGCATTTTTGAGGCTATGGCGAATGAAAGATGACTCTAATTATGCTGGTGCTTAATCGTGAATGGAATGAAGAAATCAATATATTTTGTATAGACTTTGGTCAAGTATATGGCCTCATTTTTGTGGCATTTTAGTTAGTGATTTGGATTAACATGAGTTGACATTATTATGGTTTCAACGAAAGTTAGTTATTAAACAATTATTGTGTATTTTGGATTGGATCATTAGATATTATTGTTTCAATGAAAGTTATTATTTTTCATAATTGTTGTGCATATTGTAAGTTTTGTGATTCATTGTCCAAGGTAAATTTGATTGCACAAACAGCAGAATTTTTTTTAAAAAAATACAGAGAATTTAAGGCATGCATAATATGTCCTAATTGACTATTATTTATGGCGTATTGGAGCATATCGTGCTTTTGTGCATTAAAGACGTTCAATAGAATGCCACAAAATATTATTAACGGTGTATAGTGGCATGTCGTGTTTTTGGTATTAAAGACGTGCACAAGAATGCCATAAAATAGTATTAACGGCGTGTAATCGCATGTCGTAATATATTACTAGTCGGCGTGCATAAATACACTGTAATAGCCTTTTAACGACATACAATGAATGTCGTAAATGCTTATCAATGGCGCACAATTTGACTTTAGACGACACGAACTTTATGTCGTCTGAACTACCGATTTTTTACGACATGGGCTAATACGGCATGCGTATGTGCGCCGTTGAAAGTGATTTACGGCACGCATCGTACGTCGTAAAATCGTGTTTTTCCTGTAGTGGAGAGAGAGTGACCCTTGATTTAGCTCTGTCCAGAGCAAAAGATGAAGAACAACCACGTTTCAGAAGGACAAAAATTCGAGAGAGTTTACAGTAGAATTTTCAGTGTGTTCTGAAAAGAGAAAACCTCAACGCATATATAGGCTATGCTTAGTCCTTCCAACGGACAAAAGAATTAAAAACCAATTTAATCAGCCAATAAAGCACCATTAACAGAACGAGCGTTACAAAATAAAAAAATAATATGATACATTGAATTTGGACAGACATAAATGTGCCAGACATTATAAAATTAATGGATTACAAACGGTCAATCCTTAAGGGTTGGTGATAGGAGTCATATAGGTAATTCCTCAAGGGTTGGTGATAGGAGTCAATCTTGCATATCATAATTGGACTTATTAAGAGTTAAAAACTCACCCTACCCTATCACTCCGGAACACTGTCACCATAGGGATCCATATACACATGTACAACCTCTTGGAAATTTATTTTAAGAGAATTTAATCTCAGGATCAGTGTCCCATAATAATCACCTAGTCTAGCTTGTTCCTACACATTGAACCGGTTTCTTGGGATCTCCAGTCAAACTCGGTTGGATTTCCACTGTTGGTGACTAACTTATGGGCTTAACCCCATCCCTTCGATAATTCTAGGATTAATGTCCTAAGCAGACCCTTCATCAAGTGGTCTGCAAGGTTCTTTTCTGACTATATATAGTCAAGAACCACATATTTGCCTAATAGGCTCTTTATCGATTTGAAGCACAGCTGCAAGTACATGTTGTAAAACCCCTTAATTTTCAAAATTTTATTTATTAAATAATATTGCATGATTTAATTGTTTTTCTATAATTATATATAGGAATTATTTATATGTGTGACTATATATTGGGTTGTGTGTTTGCCCCTGGTTTTTCTTAGACCATAATCCTTAAACCAAACCCTAATCTATTTTTAGTCTCTATTTAATTAAGAATAATTTTACATGTTTATACATATAGAATGCTAATTAATTTCTTAACCAACCTTAACCCATTCTCTACCACATGAATTTTGGTTTCCACAAAGTATGGATCTCTTGTAACCAAATGATAACCACTCCTCCCTTTCATTTTTTCGGCCACACAACCCCACTTTCCCCCTCCACATTTCGGCCACACCACCACTTCTCCCCCCTCCATTTTTCGGCTACCCGAGAACTCCCCTTCCCTCCTATCTCGGCCGGCGTGCGTTCAGCGAAGAGATCATCTCGTCCTCGACGTTCCGGCCATCTCCGGTGGCGCCATCACCATCGTAGCATAGCCCCGACTCCCTGCAGTCGGCAGGTACGATCTCGAGCCTCTACGTGGCTTTGCCACGTGGATATCCCCCTTGCAACTTAGAACCCTAATTTCTATATAATCTCCTGTTTTATTCATTGATTAATGATTTGATTAAGGAGGAATTAATGATTATTAAGTAGTATTATTAATGTTAAATGATTGTTAACAAGTGTAGATTCTGTAATAAATTGTAGAGAATTTATTGTGAATTATTATGATTTTATCCGTATTGATTCGTGAATGTAAATTAATTATTTTGTGGGATTATGGCTGTGTGATTAATTAATTAAGGATAAATTGATAGTAATTTGTACCTAAATTATTAGTCCATTGATTAGAGACATTAGTATAGATTCTATATTAATTGTATCAGATTTTTATACAAATTATTCGTATTTATTAAGTATTTTAACTGATGTCAATGAAGCAGTTTTTGTGTAAATTTCCACAGAATTATATATTCAGTTTTGATTTTTTTGAATTTAATCCATTAGGAATCACTCGATATGATCTATACATAAATTGTAGGTAATTATGTAAACTAATTACTTTTAAATTTTCAAGATTTAATAAATAGTTTAGATATTTTATTTATATTTTAAACTGTGAATTACTGATTCTAAATGACTGTTTATTTACACTGTTTTGGATTTTTATTAATTAATTCATTAAGAATTAATTAATGAGTGTTATACAAAACTTGTAGATAATAATTATACCTATTTACTGTAAAATTTTCAAAAGAGAATAATTATGTTTAGTATTTATTTGGCATTAAACCAGAGTTAAATATATTTGATTATGTAATTAGTTCAATACTAGTTCTAATTTATAATAATTATAAATTATTATTGGTAATGCTCATAAATGTATAGTCACTGTTAGAAATGTTATTTTCTGTGATTTATGATTTTTTCCAATTTATTAGTGAATTTTTAACATTTAATTCTATTTATGATAGTTAAATTGGTAATTTCTATATATTAGTAGTTAAATGTTTTTAATTACTTATAAATTAGGTAAATAATATAAAAAAATATTATTTCCAGTGGGATTTCATGGAAAAGTGTTTTCTAACCAAATTTAGACTTGCCATTATTTATTAATTAGTATTTATAATTAATGGAAATTTGTGAATGCATTTGTCTCTTAATTGTTTAACTAATTAGTTGTAAGTAATTTATCAATTATTAAATTATTAATTGTATTAATAATTTCAGAAAATAAAAGTATAATAATAAGTGCTTCATACTTATTATTGTATGATATTATTCATATTTATTAGTAATGATTAGCTAGTAGTAATGGTTTGAATAATAATTATCGAATAATTATCAATTAAATGTATAGTTTAATTTGGTTAATTAGTATTGAATTAGGGTTAATGTTATTGTAGGATTATTCGTTTCTCGGAACTTGGACTCGATACCAGACTCGGACTTTCAGCTATTGGACACAGGCAAGTACACCTTGCTTGACTTTACTATGCAGTATTACATTTGACCAGTTATTACAGTTGTGTGCACTCGTCACCATTTATGACTACCCTGTCAATAGTTAGTATAACTTGACACGACTCAGACACGCATCACCTATGAGTGAGATGAGTGCAGAGATTTTGTGTTGATTGGCCATTAACATGTGATCTTGAGTTGTAGCAGTGGTTAGTTACATTATATGTATATTGCCGTCTTGCATATTATTTGTACCGTGTATACGGTCCAGGTATTCATTGGGTGGGGAGAGTCTACTAGTGGTGTATGAGAATTCTGTTTCCAATGTACGCTGGATGCTCGTAGCCCCTCGTTCTCAAACCGTAGAACGCTTGGTGGACGTTTCTTCTTCTTCTCCCCCTCTCATGTGCCACTAGAGATGTCTCAAAATGCATTTACACTTAGATGGTTAGAACACCTTTAATTGTGTACTACGTATTTCCTGTCCTTGTTTGGTTAAGGAATTACTTAGTAACATATTTATTTAGTTACTTTTTCTTTACTGCTCAGTATTATCTTGCATGTCATTTTTCCTGTGTATTTGTTATGTCCCTCTGAGGACCTGGTATCTTTTCCAGAGCTTGACGAGGATTCCTACCCGACTGATTACGGAGTAGCTGGATTAGACGACGACCTTGAGGTGGAGCCACAGCCTTGATCCTTTGGAGGCTAGCTTTATCTTCTGATGTGGGTTCATTTCCTGTATTCAGTTATTTCCTACTTTCCATTTCATTTCATTCCAGATGTACTATGCAGTGTTTGGTCTTTCTTTTGACATTTACTGTGACTCTGGGAACTCTCTTTACAGTTATCTATTATTTGTTTCATGGATGAGACTAGATTTTACCTGCCTGTGTTGTTAATATTATTAGTCTTACTTCAGCGTACTACGACTAGTCATAGTCCATTAAATTGGGTTAACTATGTCTGATCGTACAGCTGGCATGCCACGTGTTCCCGATCCGATTATTTGGAACTGGGGCATGACATGTTCTAGTGGTGGCCCATGCAGGTCATGTAAAATTTGTTTGGTTACGTTACTGTACCAGACAAGCCTACAAATTAGGTTTAGAATATAGGGTCTCATCCATACTTGATTATATCATTCTTGAATATCCTTGAACAAAATCTTTTGCATCTCGTTTGTTTCCGTCCTATTCTTAATTCCTTCTATCATATCTCTGCAGAATCATGAATTTGAGGAGTGGACGTACCGCTGCCGGTGGAGACAACCAGTCATCTGGTACGGATGAACAGTCCGCAGGGGTAGTTCCAACTCACCCTTTGCTTCCAGGGCAGACGTCTCAGCCAGTTGGTGCACAACCGACTGGGGTACCACCTCCTCCCCCGCAGAACCCTCAGATACCATTTGGAGTGCCCCCGACTGTGCCACCAGACAGTCAGGCGCAGATGTTTCAGTTCATGCACATGATGATGCAAGAACAGAGGCAAGAAGTAGCTGAGCAGAGGCGGGAAGCTGCTGAGATGAGGCAGGGATTCCTGGCAGCTATGGAGAGGATGACAGCACCTGCACCAGCTCCGACACAAGCTCCCGCGAGACCAGCGCGGGTAGGTTCAGTGAAGGACTACGTGCAGATGGACCCCAAACCTTACAAAGGGAATGAGACTCCGGAGGAGACCACTAATTGGATCGCCAGCACCAAGAAGAAATTACAGGCATCTCAGTTGTCAGAAGATTTATGGATGACTGGCGTAAGAACTCAGCTGGAGGGGAATGCCCATCACTGGTGGGATTCTATGGAGCGTCAGTTGGGTACCCGTCAGTCGTGGGAACAGTTTCTGGAGTTCTTTGATAAGAAGTACTTTCCTGCTACTGTGAAGAATGCTTTATACAACCAGTTCCTGCACCTGGAGCAGGGAAACAAGACAGTGGATGAGTACGACTCGGAGTTTAGTCGTCTCAGCAAATATGGGGAGGTGCTGATCCCCACCGATCTGGAGAAAGCTAAGAGGTTCCACAACGGACTGAGACAGGAGTTACAACAATTTACCAGCACTCAGTCCCGAGTCTCTTATTCTGAGGTGCTGACGGAGGCCAGAATCCAAGAGTCAATTATCAAGGGGAGGCAACACCAGCAGAGGAGCCAGCAAGTACAGCAGAAGACGCAGCAAGGAGGTCCTATTCGGCGACCTATGGGACATCAGCAGCATCAGAGGACTGGACCCTATCAGTCGAAGGAGCTCCCAACTTGTCATTACTGTGGCAAGAAGGGTCACTTGGAGAGAGAGTGCAGAAGGAGACTGGGTACTTGCTTAGCCTGTGGTTCGGGTCAGCATCAGGCTCGAGATTGCCCGGTTCGGGGAGCTATTGTGCCAGCAGGAGGACAGAAGCCACCAGCATCAGGAGGTCAGCAGAGAGGACCTATACTCCCTTCCCAGTCAGCACAGTTTGAGAAGGCCAAGCAGCAGGCAGGAAACAAGAAGCAGGGTCAGATCTTTGCTCTCACTCAGGGAGAGGAAGAAGCAGTAGGAGAGGCTATCACATATACTATCTTAGTAGGTTCATTGCCTGCTACAGTATTATTTGATTCTGGTGCTACCCTGTCTTTCATATCATCTAGATTTGTAGCTGTGCATAGGATAGCTACTTCTACTATGCCTAAGAGTTGGAATATTATTACTGGTGGGGGTTTAGTACATGTAAATAGTTCATGTAGAGCCTGTTCGGTAGTTATTTGTGGCAGGGAGATGAGAGCTCGACTTTTGGTATTTCCTATGCCAACTTATGATGTAGTGCTGGGTATGGATTGGCTTAGTCAATATCATGCGATATTGGACTGCCACAAGGGTTGTGCTATATTTAGACCGCCAGGCCAGCCGGAGTTTGAATTTCAGAGAGGAAGCATTGAGAAGGGAGTCTCTCAGTATCATGGAGCTTGCATGGCGATGGAGGTAGCCCCGCCACCGATCATTGATGAGTTTTCTGATGTCTTTCCTGATGATCTGCCGGGACTACCACCCGACAGAGAGGTTGAGTTCACCATTGAGCTCATACCAGGAGCGGCACCAATCTCTTCAAATGTCTATCGATTGGCGAAGAAGGAACTAGATGAAATGAAGGTACAGTTGCAGGAGTTGCAAGACAAGGGATTTATCAGACCAAGTGCGTCACCATGGGGAGCCCCGGTCTTGTTTGTGCCAAAGAAAGATGGAACAGTTCGCATGTGCATTGATTATAGGGCTCTTAATGCTGTGACAATCAAGAACAAGTATCCCCTGCCCAGAATTGATGATCTATTTGACCAGCTGACAGGAGCCCAGGTATTCTCGAAGATTGATCTGAGATCGGGATACCATCAAGTGAAGGTTCGAAGAGAAGACATTCAGAAGACGGCATTTAGGACTCGGTATGGTCATTATGAGTTCTTAGTAATGCCCTTTGGTTTGACTAATGCACCTGCTGTGTTCATGAATTTAATGAACAGAGTATTCCATGAATATCTTGACAAATTTGTCGTAGTATTTATCGACGACATTTTGGTGTATTCAAAGAACCATGAAGAGCATGAGGATCACTTGAGGAAGGTGCTGGAGGTCTTGAGGCATCAGAAGTTATATGCGAAGCTGAGTAAGTGTGAATTTTTGCTAGATCATGTTTCATTTCTTGGACATGTTATCTCAGGGAAAGGCATAGAAGTGGATCCGACGAAGATATCAGCAGTGGAGTCGTGGCCAACTCCAACTGATGTTTCAGAGATACGAAGTTTTCTAGGGCTTGCCGGATATTACCGGAGGTTCGTAGAGAATTTTGCAAGGATTGCGGAGCCCATGACCAAGTTGACCCGCAAGGATCAGAAGTTCGAATGGACAGAAGAATGCCAAGCTGCCTTTGATGAGTTGAAGAGGCGCCTTACTACTGCACCAGTTTTGACCATTCTATCAGGACCAGGAGGTTTTGTCATCTATAGCGATGCATCCGGGAAGGGATTAGGATGCGTCTTGATGCAACATGGGAAGGTAGTGGCATATGGTTCTCGGCAGTTGAGGACCCATGAGAAGAATTATCCCACGCACGACTTAGAGCTTGCGGCGGTGATATTTGCCCTGAAGCTTTGGAGACATTATCTGTATGGAGAAACGGTGGAGGTATATACAGATCATAAGAGCCTCAAGTATGTCTTTACTCAGAAAGATTTAAATTTGAGGCAGAGGCGTTGGCTTGAGTTGATGGCAGATTTTGATATAGAGTTACAGTACCATCCAGGGAAGGCTAATTCAGTAGCAGATGCATTGAGCCGGAAACCTATGGCGCACTTCTTGACATCACAAAAGGAGTTGCTATACGATTTGGAGAAGATGGGCATTGAAGTTGTTAGGCCTGGAGGAGTTGCGCAGATGATGAATATTCAGGTTCAGTCTTCATTAGTAGAGAGGATCAAGGCGACTTTACCCACAGATGCCAGATATCAGAGGCTTCGACAGAGGACAGAGCAGGGACTGCAGACTGGATTGAGGATTCACGAAGACGGGACCTTGAGGTGTGGTGATCGCCTCTATGTTCCTAATGGGGAGATCAGGCAGGAGCTGATGGCAGAGGATCATAGCTCGATTTATTCTATTCATCCAGGAGGTACGAAGATGTACAGGGACCTGAGATAGCACTACTGGTGGCATGGAATGAAACGTGAGATAGCACGTTTCGTGGCGAAGTGTTTGGTGTGTCAGAAAGTCAAAGCTGAACATCAGAGCTCCGCAGGATTGTTGCAACCGCTTCCGATACCTGAGTGGAAGTGGGAGCACATCACTATGGATTTCGTTACGGGATTTCCGAGGAGCCCAGCTGGACGAGATGCAGTTTGGGTGATTGTGGACAGATTATCGAAGTCTGCTCATTTCATACCATTTCGAGTGGGGCAATCTACAGAGGTATTGGCAGACTTATATATGAAGGAGATAGTGCGATTACATGGAGTACCAGTCAGTATAGTCTCTGATCGAGATACAAGATTCACATCGCACTTCTGGAAGAGCATGCAGGAAAGTCTGGGCACAAGATTGAAGTTCAGCACAGCTTATCACCCTCAGACGGACGGGCAGTCAGAGCGTACCATTCAGACGTTGGAGGACATGTTGAGAGCTTGCATGTTGGATTTTGGTGGATCCTGGGAGGATCACTTGCACTTGGTAGAATTCTCTTACAACAATAGCTACCAGGCAAGTATCCAGATGGCCCCTTTTGAAGCATTGTACGGAAGGAAGTGTCGATCGCCAGCATGTTGGGGTGATGTAGGCGAGAGACAGATATTGGGACCAGAGTTGGTGACTCGTACAGTAGATACAGTCAAGAAGATTCAGGGACATCTACGAGCAGCACAGGACCGACAGAAACAGTGGGCAGACACTCATAGGCGACCTCTTGAGTTCAAGGAAGGAGATCATGTGTTCTTGAGAATCTCCCCGACTAGAGGTACGATCAGATTTGGAGTCAGAGGAAAGCTCAGCCCAAGGTACATCGGACCATTCGATGTGTTGGAGAAAGTTGGCGAGGTTGCATACAGATTGGCACTTCCGCAGTCATTGGAAGGCGTCCATAATGTGTTTCATGTCTCCCAGTTGAGGAAGTATGTGGCAGACCCTAACCACATACTTGATCATTCAGAGATCACCGTGGGACCGACCTTGTCCTACGAGGAGCAGCCTGTGGAGATCCTAGACCGCAGAGAGAAAGTGTTGAAGGGGAAGACCATTCGACTAGTCCGAGTTGCGTGGAAACACCATTCTCCGGGCGAATCGACTTGGGAGCGGGAAGATTCTATTCTGGAGCATTTTCCATACCTTCGTGAGGCGTCTGGTATGACTAAATTCTGTTAATAATTGCTCTCTAGATTCTGCTTAATTTAGTTTGTAAATTGCCTAGAATTAGAATTGTGATTGTGTGATTCTTTTACCCTAGCTTGTTTCAATTTCGAGGACGAAATTTTAATAAGTTGGGGAGAATGTAAAACCCCTTAATTTTCAAAATTTTATTTATTAAATAATATTGCATGATTTAATTGTTTTTCTATAATTATATATAGGAATTATTTATATGTGTGACTATATATTGGGTTGTGTGTTTGCCCCTGGTTTTTCTTAGACCATAATCCTTAAACCAAACCCTAATCTATTTTTAGTCTCTATTTAATTAAGAATAATTTTACATGTTTATACATATAGAATGCTAATTAATTTCTTAACCAACCTTAACCCATTCTCTACCACATGAATTTTGGTTTCCACAAAGTATGGATCTCTTGTAACCAAATGATAACCACTCCTCCCTTTCATTTTTTCGGCCACACAACCCCACTTTCCCCCTCCACATTTCGGCCACACCACCACTTCTCCCCCCTCCATTTTTCGGCTACCCGAGAACTCCCCTTCCCTCCTATCTCGGCCGGCGTGCGTTCAGTGAAGAGATCATCTCGTCCTCGACGTTCCGGCCATCTCCGGCGGCGCCATCACCATCGTAGCGTAGCCCCGACTCCCTGCAGTCGGCAGGTACGATCTCGAGCCTCTACGTGGCTTTGCCACGTGGATATCCCCCTTGCAACTTAGAACCCTAATTTCTATATAATCTCCTGTTTTATTCATTGATTAATGATTTGATTAAGGAGGAATTAATGATTATTAAGTAGTATTATTAATGTTAAATGATTGTTAACAAGTGTAGATTCTGTAATAAATTGTAGAGAATTTATTGTGAATTATTATGATTTTATCCGTATTGATTCGTGAATGTAAATTAATTATTTTGTGGGATTATGGCTGTGTGATTAATTAATTAAGGATAAATTGATAGTAATTTGTACCTAAATTATTAGTCCATTGATTAGAGACATTAGTATAAATTCTATATTAATTGTATCAGATTTTTATACAAATTATTCGTATTTATTAAGTATTTTAACTGATGTCAATGAAGCAGTTTTTGTGTAAATTTCCACAGAATTATATATTCAGTTTTGATTTTTTTGAATTTAATCCATTAGGAATAACTCGATATGATCTATACATAAATTGTAGGTAATTATTTAAACTAATTACTGTTAAATTTTCAAGATTTAATAAATAGTTTAGATATTTTATTTATATTTTAAACTGTGAATTACTGATTCTAAATGACTGTTTATTTACACTGTTTTGGATTTTTATTAATTAATTCATTAAGAATTAATTAATGAGTGTTATACAAAACTTGTAGATAATAATTATACCTATTTACTGTAAAATTTTCAAAAGAGAATAATTATGTTTAGTATTTATTTGGCATTAAACCAGAGTTAAATATATTTGATTATGTAATTAGTTCAATACTAGTTCTAATTTATAATAATTATAAATTATTATTGGTAATGCTCATAAATGTATAGTCACTGTTAGAAATGTTATTTTCTGTGATTTATGATTTTTCCCAATTTATTAGTGAATTTTTAACATTTAATTCTATTTATGATAGTTAAATTGGTAATTTCTATATATTAGTAGTTAAATGTTTTTAATTACTTATAAATTAGGTAAATAATATAAAAAAATATTATTTCCAGTGGGATTTCATGGAAAAGTGTTTTCTAACCAAATTTAGACTTGCCATTATTTATTAATTAGTATTTATAATTAATGGAAATTTGTGAATGCATTTGTCTCTTAATTGTTTAACTAATTAGTTGTAAGTAATTTATCAATTATTAAATTATTAATTGTATTAATAATTTCAGAAAATAAAAGTATAATAATAAGTGCTTCATACTTATTATTGTATGATATTATTCATATTTATTAGTAATGATTAGCTAGTAGTAATGGTTTGAATAATAATTATCGAATAATTATCAATTAAATGTATAGTTTAATTTGGTTAATTAGTATTGAATTAGGGTTAATGTTATTGTAGGATTATTCGTTTCTCGGAACTTGGACTCGATACCAGACTCGGACTTTCAGCTATTGGACACAGGCAAGTACACCTTGCTTGACTTTACTATGCAGTATTACATTTGACCAGTTATTACAGTTGTGTGCACTCGTCACCATTTATGACTACCCTGTCAATAGTTAGTATAACTTGATACGACTCAGACACGCATCACCTATGAGTGAGATGAGTGCAGAGATTTTGTGTTGATTGGCCATTAACATGTGATCTTGAGTTGTAGCAGTGGTTAGTTACATTATATGTATATTGCCGTCTTGCATATTATTTGTACCGTGTATACGGTCCAGGTATTCATTGGGTGGGGAGAGTCTACTAGTGGTGTATGAGAATTCTGTTTCCAATGTACGCTGGATGCTCGTAGCCCCTCGTTCTCAAACCGTAGAACGCTTGGTGGACGTTTCTTCTTCTTCTCCCCCTCTCATGTGCCACTAGAGATGTCTCAAAATGCATTTACACTTAGATGGTTAGAACACCTTTAATTGTGTACTACGTATTTCCTGTCCTTGTTTGGTTAAGGAATTACTTAGTAACATATTTATTTAGTTACTTTTTCTTTACTGTTCAGTATTATCTTGCATGTCATTTTTCCTGTGTATTTGTTATGTCCCTCTGAGGACCTGGTATCTTTTCCAGAGCTTGACGAGGATTCCTACCCGACTGATTACGGAGTAGCTGGATTAGACGACGACCTTGAGGTGGAGCCACAGCCTTGATCCTTTGGAGGCTAGCTTTATCTTCTGATGTGGGTTCATTTCCTGTATTCAGTTATTTCCTACTTTCCATTTCATTTCATTCCAGATGTACTATGCAGTGTTTGGTCTTTCTTTTGACATTTACTGTGACTCTGGGAACTCTCTTTACAGTTATCTATTATTTGTTTCATGGATGAGACTAGATTTTACCTGCCTGTGTTTTTAATATTATTAGTCTTACTTCAGCGTACTACGACTAGTCATAGTCCATTAAATTGGGTTAACTATGTCTGATCGTACAGCTGGCATGCCACGTGTTCCCGATCCGATTATTTGGAACTGGGGCATGACACATGTTCATATTAGCATTCACAAAATCATGCTTTAGTAGTTCTATAACAGATTTATTATCACCGTTTATAGAAATTGCAGGAACAAGACTAACACAAATAGGTATATGCATAATAAGATTTTTAAGCCATTCGGCTTCTGTACAAATAGTATTCAAAGCTATTATCTCAGAGTCCATTGTACTCCTGGCAATGATAGTTTGTTTACATGATTCCCAGGAGATTGAAGCTCCTCATAGGATAAAAACATATCTAGTAGTGGATTTCACATCATGTGAATCGGTTATCTAATTTGCGTCTGAGTAACCTTCTATGATATCAAGGTGTCTAGTATAATAAAGTTAATAATATAGACTACCCTTAAGATATCTAAATACTCTATCCAATGTAGTCTAATGCGACTGGTTTGGGTTACTAGTATATCTACTTAGTCTCCCAATAGCAAATGCAATATCGGATCTGGTCCTATTTGTTATGTACATAAGGGACCCTATCATTTGTGAATATCTATGTTGTTCTGTAGGTGAACCTTAATTCTTATTTAGAACAACATTACTGTCATAAGGAGTAAGGAAAGATTTTTTTTTGTAAAAATACTCAAACTTTCTTAGCATTTTCTTAATTGAATGTGCTAAGGATAGAGTATAGCTCTCTTTGTATTTGGATACTTGCATTCCTAGGATCATGTTTGCTTCATGTAGGACTTTTATATCAATCTGGTTAGATAAATAATTCTTAGTATTATTTATCAATTATAGTGAAGATCCTAGAACAAAGATATCATCAATATACAAGCATAAGATGGTACAACTTTTATTTGTATTTTTAGAATACAAACATTTACCATATTCCTTTGGCACAAAACCAAATTCTAGAATGACTTTGTCAAATTTATTGTGTTATTGCTTTGGAACTTACTTTAGGCCATAAAGTGATTTTACTAATCTATAAACCTTCGTTTCTTGATCTTTAGCAATGAAACCTTCAGCTTGCTCCATATATATTTTTCTCTAAATCTCCATTTAGAAATGTTGCCTTTACATCCATTTGATAGATTAGTATATATCATGAATAGAAGATAAGGCTAGAAGAGTTCTAATAGAAGTCATCCTTGTAATGCCCCGCTCCGCATGAGGCATTTGGTTGGCTTGTTGGATAGGATCAGAATGTTGGACCGTGACTTATGTTGGAGATCAGGAGAATTGAGACTGATGCAGTCTTTCTTAGCTGGCTAGACTGAATGGGTATTGGAACGTGGCTCGCTGGTGGAGCTACGCTTAGTGGGATTGGAACAGGAAGACCATTATATAAGGCAAGTGGAACTGTCCTCCTTCCTCCTTATTCCTGCATGCTTAATAAATAGAATAATATGATACTATGAATTGTCCCTAAATGTCCCTTGTTTTGGTTGCCGAATAATAGAGATGCTTATGTTAAGAATTATTGAACTGCTGAATGAATCACACTCGAACTGCTAATATGAGTTGATGCTCGAAATGAATTGATAACGTCCCTTCGGTTAATACTGTATAAGCAATGAATACTTGAGTAATGATATGCTATAAGAATGATACATGAGTAATGAACTGGCCATGCTATTAACACAAAGAATTGAAAGAAACACCTCAATCATGTATATTCTGCATAACTGTTGATGATGCCTGTTTCCTTATAAGCAATAAAAGAAAGAATATTGTTCCTATCATATGAATGAAATGTTGCAGGTCCTATTGATATGAATGAAATATTATTTGTTCCTCTTGGAAAGGAATGATATGAGAAATATTGCAATGATTGATGCAATAAGAAATGATGAGGCTTGGGATCATTGAGATCACCAAGTGAACAGGTGGAAATATTGGAAAGATGAGATGATGAACTGTTGCCTTCTCTTATCTTATTATTGTATCATGCGACTTCGAACACGATCGGGTCGGACACGCATTCGCATGACCATAGACGTACTTGTATACAAGGATTTTCTCGAACGGTACCCGCGGCGGTGGGATCGAATCGGCCTAGGAGGAATTGGTTGTAATGCCCCAGTCCCAAAATACGTAGGACTAGGAACGTAGACATGCCAGCTGTATTCACACGAAGTACACTCCAATATATGGAAACCTCGTATGAGTACATAAGCTGTAAAATGCAGTAGAACCATAACTAATCTCATCCACGCAAAATAAATGAATAAAAGACATCATATAAAGATAATGAATTGTCTTGATACAATATGTTGGGAGGAGACAAATCCACTACCAACAAAATAAAGAAATAAAATACATGGAAAATAAAATGAGTGGCGAGCAAAGTGAAGACGATCCAAATGCAATCATCCTCGAAGAAGTAGCGATGATCACGGCTAAAGCTAGAACACCTGCGAAACACAAGAGCATACACCTGACAAGACAACCAGGTCCTCAGAGGGACGTAACAAGACACATAATATCATGCCATATAACTGAATAAATATTGCTCAAATAATTAAGGGACACATACAATAGGGTACCTAGCCGTACTATAGTGAATATGCAATAAAGAACAAACCTTTGACACATGGGCCGGCTCAGTCAGGAATCAGGACCGTACCTCCCACTGGAGATAACCGGCTATCAGGACCGTACCTCCCACTGGAGATAACCGGCTATCAGGACCGTACCTCCCACTGGAGATAACCGGCAATCATGACAGTGTATATATGACCCATACGCTAAGGAGATGTTCTTCCCACCCAATGCCTACCATGTTGTATCCACAACAGTAACCTCTATAACCGCTAAGTCAAACTAGCATGCAACCTCTATTAGCAGTTATTCCTATCGCACGGCTTATACGCACCGGTGGCCAACCAGTCACGCATGTCCGTGTTCTATATGCGACACACAACTTCGTGATACCACGTGTCAAGGCCATGAATGCAACACACAAGGTGGTCCCTTAAATCTAGGTTTAATGTGAGAAAAATAATACATAGCAGGAAAAATAAATGAACAGTTAGTTCTAACAGTTATGCCATGTATCACAGTTTATTTTGCATAAAGAAAATAAATAATGCATAAAATATGAGCTAAAATAAGTAAACAGCAAATGGCAAGGTGTCTTGCCTGATGTCCAAGTGAGGTAAGATGATGTCCTGGCGATGAATCAACAACAACGCACAAAGAAGAAGGTGCAGGAACAACTTCAGATGCTGAAAATAGTTTATTATCTAATTATAATTAGTACTGCACCTATTACATTTATTTAATAAATTCTGAAGTTAGGATATGGTATAGGTTTTCGTATTAGCTTTCCGAAAAACTAAACGGATCGCATTTTCGTTTCCGAAATCTCCCGAAATCGCAAAAATATTGAAACACGTTTATTTTTGGGACACTAGATACTCAAACAGTTTTGTAGAAATCTACAGAACGAATTTTGTCTATTAAAATATGTTTTTGGAAACCTTACCTTGATACGCTTCTTTTAAAAAACACTGGAGGCGAAACGGAGTTCGGAGCTAGGAGATATCGTCGTTCCAAGTTGCTCTTGCTGCTAAAAAGCGGGGCTGAATTTATGACGAAAAAAGAGAGAAATTTTGACAAGGATGGTTTGAAAGATGATTTGTGGTGAAAATAATATGAAGGAGTACCTGCCTATTTATAGGATGTGGAAATTTCCAATTAGATAAGAATTAGGATTCCTTTAAACCCAATTTAGATATTTCCTAATTTAATTTAAAAGCAATCAAATCCAAATCCAAATCCAAATCTAATTTAAATCAAATCAAATTCTCTTAGTTTAAAATTAAATCAATTAAATCCAATTTAAATCTATTTAAATTTTTAGCTCAAAATCAAATAGGATAAATAAATTTCGAATATTTAACTATTTAAATAAATCCAAAAAATCAAATCAAGATTTAAATGGCCACCATAACTTCCAAATATATTTTTCAAAATACCAATAATAATAATTTTAAAAATAATAAATATTTTTAAATATCTTTTTGAATAATAAATCTCAAAAATTATATTTTTATTTAAATTAAACTAGCAAATATTTATGAAATATATGTATGCATGAATAATATTATTTATTCCAAATAAAAGGCCTTTCATAAATAAAATAATAAATTTAGTATATTTTGATAGCTAAATTAAATATTATATATATTATTTTGAAACTATAAAAATAAAAAATGTTTTTTCTCAAAATATGTACGCTCGCACATATTCGCACTCGTCGAGCAACTACGAAAAATAAAATTTCGTGCACGACGTACAATACGACTATGCGACATACAATACAAAAATTTTAAATCAGTACCAAATTTAATAAATATAAATAATATAGTAAAAATTTAGGGGTTTTACATTCTACCCAACTTAAAAGAATTTCGTCCTCGAAATTAAGAATTTGGAGGGGGTGAGAAGGCACAACGGTAGATAGAAGGGTTTAAGGAAGTTTATATGGTCGTAGTCTAGGTTGAGGGTATGATTAAGAGACGATTGTAATAACTCTTAAATTCAAGTGATTAGAAAGTCAATATTGTAAATTTAGTGTCGAGGAAAAGGTCGAGTAGTTCAAGACAAAGATATGGTTACATTGGGTGGTAATGGTCATGGTGATAGGACAGTTAGAGGAGTTTTAGTACGACGCTTTCGTCCTTCTAAAATAGGTGAAGGCGAACGCAATATAGAGTTCGAAGGAGGCGTTATCGAATACGAATACGTGGTTCAAAGGCGACCGAATAATTCAAAAGGAGTTGTCAAGGCAGTCGCGGATGAGACTCTAGAGGACAAGTTTAGCTATGTCCCCATCCACGTTGAACGATAGATAAAAGCGAACCAAAGTGCACTCGGTTGATCAGACCATTATGCACCGGTTCTGATTAGACAATATGTTAGTGGATGCACCCAATAAAATATGTCATGATCAAGCTTGATAACGAAATAAGCTTGCAAAACTGAAGCTACGTTAGCAGCGCGAGATAGTCAAAATATGAGCAAGGGAGGTACTGATGAAGGAAATTTTAAATAGTCCCAGATCTTTTAGGATCAAGGCTCGCCTGAAGTTCGGGCCTTTACAGTTGTCTTGGTTGACTAGCTAAGTTAGGGTCCTCTGAACTTATAAGCTAAGCAAATTTATCCACATGGGTCACAAGGACAAAGGCTTTGTTGGGCCGTGAGGTATTCTACCCAACTTACAAGAGTTAAACTAGTAATGGGATGAGACAATTGGTTAAGCAATCAAGATAAATCACAAATTTAAGCATTTAAGGAACTAAGTAGAACAAAATTCACCTATCGGGTTAAGGGATTGAGTCAAGATTGGATCTCTTAATTGAAGTCGAAAAGTATTTTGGTGTCATGGTAGAGGTTATAGTTTGGCCATTTTGACCAGAAGGTCCTATCATGAAAATAGTGTACAAGGAGACGTGTTTTAGTGGGACACGATACATCTACATGAAGGTGGACTTGTCTAGGTCTTACATATGAAATTTGTTGGAAGGAAAAGTGTAGTGTTGTACTCCAAATATACAAGTCACGGTAGGGGACGCTAGAAGATCAAAAATAGAAAGTGGGAGTTCACGAGGTGATAATTAATGCACAAAATAAAGAAGATCAAGTTAAGCGTGAAATAAAATTAATTAAAGAATCTATTAAAAATAATTTAGAAACACAATTTCGGAGAGAATATAGTCTTCTAGATGAATACAATTAAGGAACCATTAACTCATTATTCAAATTGCAAATGGGTTAGAAGGTCGCAATTAAAAGATCTAGAATTGAAGGAAGGTCGAGTAAGTCGAGTTGAAAATACAGTCACATAGCTGGATAGATGACTAACAACACTTGTGTATATACTACTATCATGGTCATGAGTGACATGGCAATTAGTGTGGAATACTTCTAACTCATTAGGGCTACCTTTGTGGTCTATCATTAATATTTTAACTCAAGTTTTCTCCAAAAGTTTTTAAAAAATAAACTTTCAAAAATATACCACCAAAATTTGTATTTACTCCAAGCCGTTCAAATTCATCAAAAAAATTTAAATCACCCTCATAAATCTCAAAGCAAAATTTTATCACGTTACTACTAACATTTTCCAAAATTAACGTTTAAATTCAACTATTTAACTCAAGAGTTCATAATTTACGAATCCACAAAAATTTCACAATCCATCAAAATTTAACACTCTCAAGTTTTCAATTAATTTATAATAAAACTCTTAGCATATTAAAAGCAATCTAAAAAAAAATCAAGCTCAATGCTCTAATCAATTTTAACTTCTATTCATGCTAAGTTATTACAACAAAATCACAACTTTTTAAATGGTAACTTCCTTTAATCAATCAGAATAACTATCCATCACATCCTTCAAAATTCTCCAAAAAATTTAATATTAGCAATCCCACATTGAACTAAATTTTCAAATAATCTTATCAGTCAAAATCTTTTTTTTTTTATACCAAAAATCTAAATAGATTTGTAATTCCTCAATCATAGGACACCATTTAAAACAAAAATTTCTCAAAAATTGTTTTCATTACTTTCAAATATTTTAAACCAAAATTTACCGTCATTACTTCTACTTAAAATTCAAAATTTACTAAACACGAAATCCGCAAGTTGCACAACTCAAATTTAAATAATTTCTATGGCCATTTTAAAAAGCTAAGATCATTTTCAAACCAAATTTATAACTGTTCAAAGGTGCATAACTATAATACAATAAATCATGAACATTAAAACTCGAAAATCAAATAAATTTTATATTTGTTCAAAGATGTATATCTATCACCCAAACTCATAAATATCACAACTCGAAAAGTAAATCAATTTTATACTTGTGCAAGGATGTATAACAATAATCCAATAAATCATAAATATCAAATCTTTGAAAATCAATCAATTTCTTAAACCAAGTATGAAATTCTATAAATCCTCTGGTGTTTACTATTTAGAAATCTCAAGGTTAAAACTTTCCGTGGTAATATCCTACTTTACAAATTACTAATCATTAAATCACACTAAAAAATCCATTTAACTCAATTAGAGTCTTAAATGTATTCCAATTGCCAATATAACTATTCTAGCCATGTGTTTGACCTATGAGCATAAACTAGTGTAGTCATCTTCCTAGTTGACCCTAAGCACGAAAATAAGAATCAACGGTAGAAAGAAATCAAGCAAGATGCAATTCAAGGAAGTCGAACAAGAGTTCGGAATTTGAAGCCAAGGAAAGAGGTCAAGCTGTATGGATGAGATTCCTATAATTCTAATCCTATGTTGCAGGTTCACATCGGTACAATAACGTAACCGAAGTGACAAACTCGACCTGCATGGGCCACCACAAAAACATATAATGCCCCAGTCCCAAAATACGTAGGACTAGGAACGTAAACATGCCAGCTGTATTCACACGAAGTACACTCCAATATATGGAAACCTCGTATGAGTACATAAGCTGTAAAATGCAGTAGAACCATAACTAATCTCATCCACGCAAAATAAATGAATAAAAGATATCATATAAAGATAATAAATTGTCTTGATACAATATGTTGGGAGGAGACAAATCCACTACCAACAAAATAAAGAAATAAAATACATGAAAAATAAAATGAGTGGCGAGCAAAGCGAAGACGATCCAAATGCAATCATCCTCGAAGAAGTAGCGATGATCACGGCTAAAGCTAGAACACCTGCGAAACACAAGAGCATACACCTGACAAGACAACCAGGTCCTCAGAGGGACGTAACAAGACACATAATATTATGCCATATAACTGAATAAATATTGCTCAAATAATTAAGGGACACATACAATAGGGTACCTAGCCGTACTATAGTGAATATGCAATAAAGAACAAACCTTTGACGCATGGGCCGGCTTAGTCAGAAATCAGGAATCAGGACCGTACCTCCCACTGGAGATAACCGGCTATCAGGACCGTACCTCCCACTGGAGATAACCGGCTATCAGGACCGTACCTCCCACTGGAGATAACCGGCAATCAGGACAGTGTATATATGACCCATACGCTAAGGAGATGTTCTTCCCACCCAATGCCTACCATGTTGTATCCACAACAGTAACCTCTATAACCGCTAAGTCAAACTAGCATGCAACCTCTATTAGCAGTTATTCCTATCGCACGGCTTATACGCACCGGTGGCCAGCCAGTCACGCATGTCCGTGTTCTATATGCGACACACAACTTCGTGATACCACGTGTCAAGGCCATGAATGCAACACACAAGGTGGTCCCTTAAATCTAGGTTTAATGTGAGAAAAATAATACATAGCAGGAAAAATAAATGAACAGTTAGTTCTAACAGTTATGCCATGTATCACAGTTTATTTTGCATAAAGAAAATAAATAATGCATGAAATATGAGCTAAAATAAGTAAACAACAAATGGCAAGGTGTCTTGCCTGATGTCCAAGTGAGGTAAGATGATGTCCTGGCGATGAATCAACAACAACGCACAAAGAAGAAGGTGCAGGAACAACTTCAGATGCTGAAAATAGTTTATTATCTAATTATAATTAGTACTGCACCTATTACATTTATTTAATAAATTTTGAAGTTAGGATATGGTATAGGTTTTCGTATTAGCTTTCCGAAAAACTAAACGGATCGCATTTTCGTTTCCGGAATCTCCCGAAATCGCAAAAATATTAAAACACGTTTATTTTTGGGACACTAGATACTCAAACAGTTTTGTAGAAATCTACAGAACGAATTTTGTCTATTAAAATATGTTTTTGGAAACCTTACCTTGATACGCTTCTTTTAAAAAAACTGGAAGCGAAACGGAGTTCGGAGCTAGGAGATATCGTCGTTCCAAGTTGCTCTTGCTGCTAAAAAGCGGGGCTGAATTTATGACGAAAAAAGAGAGAAATTTTGACAAGGATGGTTTGAAAGATGATTTGTGGTGAAAATAATATGGAAGAGTACCTGCCTATTTATAGGATGTGGAAATTCCCAATTAGATAAGAATTATGATTCCTTTAAACCCAATTTAGATATTTCCTAATTTAATTTAAAAGCAATCAAATCCAAATCCAAATCTAATTTAAATCAAATCAAATTCTCTTAGTTTAAAATCAAATCAATTAAATCCAATTTAAATCTATTTAAATTTTTAGCTCAAAATCAAATATGATAAATAAATTTTGAATATTTAACTATTTAAATAAATCCAAAAAATCAAATCAAGATTTAAATGGCCACCATAACTTCCAAATATATTTTTCAAAATACCAATAATAATAATTTTGAAAATAATAAATATTTTTAAATATCTTTTTGAATAATAAATCTCAAAAATTATATTTTTATTTAAATTAAACTAGCAAATATTTATGAAATATATGTATGCATGAATAATATTATTTATTCCAAATAAAAGGCCTTTCATAAATAAAATAATAAATTTAGTATATTTTGATAGCTAAATTAAATATTACATATATTATTTTGAAACTATAAAAATAAAAAATGTTTTTTCTCAAAATATGTACGCTCGCACATATTCGCACTCGTCGAGCAACTACGAAAAATAAAATTTCGTGCACGACGTACAATACGACTATGCGACATACAATACAAAAATTTTAAATCAGTACCAAATTTAATAAATATAAAAAATATAGTAAAAATTTAGGGGTTTTACATTGGTGCTTTGGTAGCACGGTATTGGAATCCTCATTCGGGCTCGCAACCTGGTGAAGGGCACATCCCATACCCTATGAAGTCCTATATGGCACGTCGACATGGTGCACAACCACCAGTGGTCATGTAGTCAGGATGCATGCTAATGAATGTTTTGTGCAGACAGAGTAAGAATATCATATTATTTTGTATTTTATGCAGGTAAGAGGGAGTCGGCTATCGGTAAGAAATCACTTAAATGTGATAATTCAATATATGTGTTGGTTTAACTTGCATGCTTACGTTCCAATAAGTAAATGATGCTGTATGTAGCCTTTCAGTATGAGATCATGCTTAACATGTTAAATTCACTATGCTAGAAAGATGCCATGCTACAATTATTGCTCAAACACAACATACATGCTAAGTGATGTTTGAAGTGAGAACTGTTATAACATGTTTAAGATGTTAATGTTAACGATGCCTCAATGATGCCTTTTCATGATAAAACTCAGTATGCCTCAATGATGCCTTTGCATGATAACACCAAGAATGCTAAAATGATATGTCCACATGAATACTACTAAGAATATGTTTACGTGCTTCACTATGATTATTGCCCATGAACTGTAAACTGATGCTAGGCCCCAAGTAGAAAGATCATTCTAATAAATGCTTGCTTAAATGATCACTTTAAATGTTGGTTTATGCGAGTGAGTTGGATTCTGCTTGCCAGTACATAGATGATGTGCTGACCCACGTTTTGTGGGCAGGTGCTCTTGCTTGGGATGTTCTACACACGAAGATTAGCTGGATTGGTCCCGCGGCATCGAAGATTTGTTGGGCATACAGAAGCTCTCATTGTACAAGATGATGTCTTATGTTTATAAAGGGCATAATGTATGGAACATTGTAATCAGTTGTACCAGTGAGATTGTGAGCCAAGTCAGTGTATCGAGTTGTAAATCCATTATATCCGAATATCAGATGTAAGCTGTATAGCATTGTTGAATTGGGTTCCATTGTAAAGTGAGATGTGCTATAATCATTGTACTTCAATACAAGTCTTGTACTTTCCTTCGATTATCAATAAAGAGAATAAAGTTCTATATATATCTCTGTGTGACTTCAAGTTATCCTTTTATCTCCGCTGCCATAAAGAAGTGATGTACTTCTATTCAATGAGAAAGATTGTGCTCATTAACTTCAATTTGTCTGCTTCTGCCACTGCGATGTGTTCCTATTTGAAGAATAATCGATTATGTACTATCCTTGCCTTGTACAAGTGTAATACCAGACTTGTACGGCATCACGCCCAAGCGAGGACGATCGATTCTAAGAGATAAAAAGGCCAATAAACGACTCTATGAATCGGGGCGTGACAATCCTAGCTGCAGGAGAGTAGGTATCAAAATAGTCTAATCCTTTTTTCTGGATAAAATCTTTGGCTACTAGTCTAGCCTTGTATTTTTTTCTTTTTTGAAGATCCACTTACAACCTATGGATTTGCTACCTAAATGTAGGTCTGCTAAAAACCATGTACTATTCTCCATAATGGAGTTGTACTCAATATTAATAGCTTCTTTCCAGAAAGGGGCATCAGGAGAGGATATGGCTTCTTCATAAGTTGAGGGATCACCCTCTATCAAAATGTGAAGAATTCTTCTTCTAAATTCTTTTCAATCATTTCTCTTACTCCTTCTAGGTTCTATATCTTGTTCTGTTTGAGAACTTGATATTTGAACATGAGAACTAGTCGCTAGAGTATAAGAAGGGTTGGAGGAAGATGAAGAAGTTCTATCCTTAAAGAAAAATATATTCCCAAAGTAAAATGCATCTCTAACTTCTATAATTGTGTTATTAGAGATTTCATTTACTTCAGAATGAGTTACAATAAATCTATTGGCATTACTATCTAGAGCATATCCTATAAGCACCACATCTACAGTCTCAGGTCCAATCTTCCTCTTTTTTGGTTCAGAAATCCCTACCTTAGCTACACATCCCCAAACTTTGAGGTAATTAATCCTAGGAGTTCAGCCTTTCCATAACTCATATGGTGTCTTATCATTAGACTTACTGGGTATCCTGTTAAGGATATAACAGGTTGACAATAAGGCTTCTTCCTACAGATTATCAGGGGCATCTGAACTGAGAAGCATTACATTTACCATGTCTAACAGAGTACGATTCTTTCTTTCAGCAACTCCGTTAGACTGTGGTGAATAAGGAGCAATTACCTCATGAATAATTCTAAGTTCTTCATAGAAGTTAGTCATTTCATTTGAGGTATACTCTCCACCATGATCTGATCTAAGAATCTTAATCTTTCTATTAAATGATTTTCAGCTTCAGACTTATAGACCTTAAATCTATCTAGAACTTCATCTTTGGTTTTAAGAAGGTATGTGTAACAATACTTTGAATGATCATCTATAAAAGTGACAAGGTATTTCATATCGCCTCGGGTCAAAATCCTATTGGAATCACAAATGTTACTATGGATAAGTTCTAGAAGATCGGATCCCTTTGGACAGATTTGAAATATAGTCTAGTGTGTTTGGCTTGAACACAAATCTCACATTTGTGTTTATCATCAATAAGAGTCTTAGGAATAAGACCTAAGTTCATCATCCTTTTGAGAGATCCTAAATTCATATAACCTAGTCTGCCATGCCAAACATTTGAGAATTCAACATTAGCAACAACCAAAGAAGGATTTGAAATTTTATTCATAGTACTCAAAATAAAGAGTCCGTCCTTTATAAATTCGTTTCCTACAAAAAATTCATTCTTAGAAAAAACTACTTTGTTAGCCTCCATTACAATTTTGTATCTTAAGGCTACAAGTAGAGACCAACTAACTAGATTTTTTCTAACCGATGGCACATGAAGCACATCATAGAGAGGTAGAATTTTTCTTGATATCATCTTCAGATCTATTCTTCTCTTCCTACAATCTGTGCCGTTGAGCCATCTCCTAGGTCACACCTCCTCCACCTAATTCCTAATAGTTTAAAAAATAGGAGCGATAAAATAAAACGTGAACATTAGCTCCGGAATCCAACCACCAATCATCAGAATGGTAAAAAAATATTTACTACAGGTTAATAGCTTACAGACCTGAAGGAGCAAAAAGACCCATTCAGAATCATGTTAGCCTCTGGCTTGCCTTTTTTTTGAAGGAGGTCTTGTTAGCTTCTTTTCCTATGGAAGCAGTTGATGGCCATGTGGTTTGTTTTGCCACATACAAAATAATTTTTTTCTGATCCTGAGTCCGACCAAAGTTTCTAGTTTTATGAGATTGCTGGTGATGAGGGTTTTGGTGATGTGGCTGAAAAGTCTGCTTCTTTTTAAAGGAGTTCTTCTTGAGTTTGAGATGGTGGTTAGACTTAGGTTTGCCATGGGCTTCTACAAGGTTTACTTTAGCTTTGAAATCAGACATAGCTTTGTACTTTATCCTAAACTCTTCTTCTATTCTAAGTCTCTTTAAAACTTGAGGATATGTAAGAGTTCCTTGTAAATGGGTAAGATCTTTGGCAGTATCAGACCAGGAAGGAGGGAGTTTGTCTATCAATCATCCTATTTAATGCTCAGTAGAAAAGAATGTACCTTTGGCTTGAACATGCCTAAGGTATTCCTGTAATTCATAAATTTGGTCATTGATAGGTTTATTATCTACCATGACATATCTGTTGGATGTGGAGAATTTGATTCTTTCAATTCCAGCATAATCACAACCATATTCGTCTTCCAAAGCATCCCAGAGTTCTTTAGTACTTTTGTATTCAAAAAATATGTCATAGAGAGACTCAAACAAAGCGCTTAAGATTATATAAAAATAATGATAGTCTATTTCCTTAGGGGTTTTAGGTTTGGAGGAAGAGGAGGACTTGGTTACCCCTATGTCAGACTCAGTATCGCCCGAATCATTTGTGATGGGCGTGGACTCATCAATAGCATAAATCAAACCTCAAGTGGTAAGCCAAACTTTATTTGGCTCTGTCATCTTTTGACATATGTGCCATTGAACTTTGAAGGTTTGGTAGTGAAGGTCTTTTTCTTGACAGTCATAATTTCTAAAAGTCTGCAGAAATTTATATTTACTCAATAAGATTACTTTAAGTTATAGAATAAAAGTTTAAATGATCTTAGTAATTCACCTTTAAAATTTTAGTTTTACAAGTTTTGATCAGGTTGGCTAGCTGTAGGGGCTGGATCCCAGCAAGTAGAGGTCCACTCGGGATGCTTAAGTACCGGTCGCTTAGACGATTTACGTCTTATTGACAGAAGGGCCATTTCGACTTGTACCCAAACAAATCTCTACTTTAGAACTTAAAATTAAAAGAATTTGCTAAGTCAATAAACTGTTTGCTTTAGCCTAAATTGAAATATTGAGTAAATGAAGCTAGTATTGACAAAAGGTACTAATACAATATTGTTTATGGAAAGTGTCAATTTATAAAAGCACAACTTGTTAACAATATTTTATAGCACTTAGAAAAAAGTTTTTATATCAATAAATATCAATGATTATAAATGGTAATTTTATCACTATGCAAATGATGAAATGTCACGACCCGCACCCGCTATTCGGGATACGAGTGCATGCGCAAGCCAGCCTACGCTGCGGTAGTGGCTGTAGAACGCTGTCTAGGCCAAATGCTGAAGTCACAGAAATCCAGAAGTAACATGGCAATCTATATCTCATCCACATAAGTAAAAAAGATACAACTAAGATCAATGAGTATCAATGAAACTGAATAATAAGAAAAAAATAATATAAAAACTGAAGTTTCAAGTATCAAGAAATCAAGTCTCGTCCGGTGGAGACAAATTCACTACTAGTAGACGAAAATAAAATAGAGACATGAAATAAAATATTTGAGTAACTACAAGAAAATCTATCATTTACGGCGTGCAGTTGCTGCGCGTTGTAAATGAGAGTCTTTTACAGCGTGCAAATATGTGCACCGTAAAAGAGTTATTTTTTGTCTATTTTACGGCGTGTTTGACATGCACGCCGTAATTGAAGACTCATTTACGGCATGCATTTCTGCGCGTTGTAAATGAAGACTCATTTACGGCATGCATTTTTGCGCGTTGTAATTGAAGACTCATTTACGGCATGTATTTTCGCGTGTTGTAATTGAAGGCACTTTTACAGCATGCATTTATGTGCGTTGTAAATGAAGTCTCATTAACGGCATACATGGCATGCATTTCTGCGCGTTGTAATTGAAGGCTCATTTACAGCATGCATTTATGTGCGTTGTAAATGAAGTCCCATTTACGGCATGCATATTTACGTGTTGTAATTGAATACTCATTTACGGTATGCATTTTTGCGCGTTGTAATTAAAAACTCAATTACGACGTATATTTTTATATGTTGTATTTGAAGACTCATTTACGGCATGCATTAAAGCATATTGTGGTTGAAAACTCATCTGTGGCATGCATTATTGCATATTGTGATTATTTATTAAACACTCTTCTCATCAAAGAGAACAAATTAGTTTCCCTCCAAATAAATTTTGCCCTAACAAACTTTCCCCCCTACAGTTTTTATTTCCCACCAAAATAAAAGAAAAGTTTCCCACATAACTTTTTCTTTCCCCCAAGTTTTGCTTTCCCCCTCATTTTATTTCCTAAGCAGATTTCGTTCAGATTTCCACCCTCAAATTGCTTTCGGCAGAAGGAGGAGAAGGAAGAAGGGGAGGAGTTTGGGGATCGACAAAATTTGTTCTTCTCTTCACCACTTCGAAGATTGTGGAGGAGATTAGGGTTCTCTCCATGTTCGATCTTTCGTTCTCATCATCGTCCACTACAAGAAAAAGTTTTACTTTCTCCAGGGTTCTTTCCAGGTACAAATTTATTTTCATTATAACACTCGATCTCATCTTCAAATCTTGACTTATTTGTTCTTCGATCGATTTTAGGGTTTCGGTGGTCAACAGGTTCGCATGTTACTTTTGCTATTTATAGGTTTGTGGTCGATGGCTCCGAAGCGGGAGCAGCTGCTATTCTCCATCCTAAGCCCTATTCACTAATTTTGTTCTGTTTGGTTCCTATCGCCAAGGTATCATACTCCTCCCTAATTTCTAGGGTTAGGGTTTCATTTGATTTTTTTGATTTGTGGTATAAAATCTAATATTTGGAATATTAATCCATATTCTCATGCTCTTGTAATCTTCAGTCAAAATTGATTTTGGCATCTATTGAAGTATTGATGCAACAAGTAATCAGGAGTAGTGATAGCTGCCACATAGTTAAGGAATTTGTTGATCAAGGAAAAAATTGACTTTTTTTTCTTTCTTTGTACAATGAAGTAGTAAGTGTCTCTGTAATTTAGAGGAAGACATGGTTTATTTTTCTAGGGTTTAGATATTTTTGTGAACAAAAATTACAACCTTTTGTTGGGAAATTCGATTCCTATCGAAGAACTAGAAAACTGATATTTTTTGGGTTGTTTATATATTCATGTTACTCCACTATTTTTATTTGGATGATTGATTCTTAGTGTTAAGGTCTTTGTTCATGAGCACGAAAAATGAGATTATATTTTGGCATCATAGTGTTTTGGAGTGTGTCAAGTTGGATTCGACTCAATACGAACACAGCGACACTTACCATGTCATTTATTGGTGTTTCCTAGGGTTTCTTCGTACGTATATTTTGTATACCTATGTGTATCTGGAACCAACTTTTGTGTGTCAGTGATCCAAACTCTATCTGTCTAGCATGAGCTGACGGAATTATTACCAATGTAGTTTGTGTTTGGGCTTACTAGACAGAGAACAAAGAAAAAGTGTAGCTATCAAATATAGTATACAGTATTTGAATGGTTTAAGTGGATTTTAGATGAATTAATTTAGAATTTTTTGATATTATAAGATAATTTCTATAAAAACAAGGATGACCGAGGGCTTATTGTGCCATGAATTATTATTACTCGAGGTCTAGTATTGGTATTCTTATAGAGGTCACATGGTTCAGTACCACTAGTTGCTGCATTTTGCAGCTGATACTTTTTATTTTGTTAGTTATTATCTAACTTTTTATTTTAGTACTTGGGAGAAAGGAAAAAGAAGAAAAGAGTAGTTATGTATGTATATATATCACTTTGGTTCACATGTGGAGGAGTGCAATGGTATGCTTGAGCCTTTGAAATATGCATCTTGATTTTTTTTTTTTCAACATAGTTTATTGAAGGTTAACGAAGTTCATTTATTTAAAGGTTTTTTCATTGATGGTTATGGAAGGAAACTTTTGGGTGGAATAGTGTTTTCTTACTTTAAATTGGATTCTATATTATTGAAAATATTTTTAGCAAAAAATGATGGAGAAAAAAGTGTTTTCAATGGTTGTTTATATGATGGGTTCATGTGGAAGAGTACAATGGTAACTTTGAGGTTTTGTAACAAAGAGGTTCCAAATGAGTCTCTTTATAACCTCATGATGAATCTGGATCTTGATTGGATTCTTTTATTTCAATTTAATTTCTGTTATTTATTTAAATTTGATGATCATTATATTTACTAATTGATAATCAATTTTCAAATAGACTAGAGATGGTGAAGATGGTGACTTTCGTCTCCTTTTCATATTATTAAATAATTTTATAAATTTTATTGTTATTTATAGTTTTTTGTCTGTCTCCTTTTGCCAAAATCAATATTGGGTTTAGCTTGACTGAATGGAAGATAGATATTAGAAATTACGATGTTGTCTACTTAGGTTTGTTTATGTTCCTCTTTTTTGCTTGGTGTAGTTTTTTGTTTGAGGATTTACATAAGTAAATACTTTGTGCTATTGTTAGAACTATGGACTTATTATTCTAGAAATTTGTTTTTTGTTCCTTGTAGTTATTTGATCATTTTTTCTTCCTTTTAGGAGGTGTGCAAATTTGTGAGTATGATGTAGATTGAAGGGAAAAAAAATACCATTATGCTATTCAGCACGTAGATAAAGAATAATGCAACTATGGATTGATTCTTGCATCAAATGGCTCTATGTTGTTATCATGTGATTATGTAAGTTAGATGACATACATGTTGATGTTAAATTGTGGACCAGGAAAGCAACAAACATAATTAGGGAATATTACTAAAGAATCTTGTGTTTACATTCTGGCTGTGTATGGTTATTGTTCTTATTTTCTTTTCTTCTCTTTTCATTTTTTAGCAACATATTCTTTTACTTTTTTTTTTTAGAAAGACGATCTTTGAATGGATACATTTACCTTGTCAGTTGCTAGTAGTTTCTAAATTTATGAGTCAAGTTTTGTAAACCCTTTTTCTTAATTCTGTTGTCTTTTTCTATGTTTCTGTTTTAGGATGATATAGCAGATATGTTTAGCTTCGGTGCACAATGTAGTTTGAAAATGAGTACAACATATTCTTTTCCTTTTTTTGAGAAAGACAATCTTTGAATGGATACACTTACCTTGTCAGTCGCTAGTAGTTTCTAAATTTATGAGTCAAGTTTTGTAAACCCTTTTTCTTAATTCCGTAGTCTTTTTCTATGTTTCAGTTTTAGGATGATATAGCAGATATGTTTAGCTTCGTTGCACAATGTAGTTTGAAAATCAGTACAAGTTAGTAGGTCAGACCTGGACATTTCTTTATTTTGGTATGCGGTGAATGTTATCACTTTGTAAAGTTTTATTTCCTTAGGAATTTTTTTATATAAAACCCAACATCTAAATAATACTAATACTAAACATCATGTAAATGGTATACATCTCTTCAGCATCTCTTTTCTTTATTAATAAATATGACGGTACTTTAGATCGCAAATTTGGCATTAGTTTGTAGTATCTACTGAAAGTTATTTCTTCGAACATTTCGAGGAGCACATCTTAATTGACATCCAAGAGAAAAGAGAGTGAGAAACAGTGAGTGCTTTGTAATATTCGTTAACTAATAGTAGGAAGCATCTGAAGACATCTACAATTGGCTCTCATATATGGGATTTCATCAGCATAAATAGGATTAGTTGAATATAATGAGAGAAATGATGTAAGCTTCAAATTTGATATAATTACCTGGAAATCCTAATTAATAAACCCTGCTACGACCTAAATAGCCGAAAAGATGTAGTCCAATGTAAAGTTTTCAGTGTTGGTTATCCAGTTGCAAAAGCGACTCCACGGGCTTTCGCTTTTGCATATTTTTCTTATCAAGCCTGAGTGAGTTCTGTATGAGTCATGGAATACTCTTTCTTCTTCTTTTTTCAGCCTGAATCTTGTTTTATTGTTTTATTGCAGTATCTGTGGATTTGCTATTCTTCTATCTGTAACATTTTACTCAGAGTTTAAGCTTTTATTTCAATACCACTAGTTGCTACATTCTTAAAACTAACAATTAAGGTAGCAATACATAACAATTAGTCAATTGCACACAGTGGCATAGCAATTAAAAATTACAATGAAGTATTAGCCCCAAAAAAAAATCCTTTTCTTTTCTTCCCTTCTCTCACCAGCATTTTTTTTATGATCTTTGTGGTTAGGAACATCGGACAATGAAGCCTGCTTTGATGACGTTGGAGCTCTGGTGAACTTCGCTGCTAGTGGCATAGTGTGGGACAAGGGAGCCAAGCCTTGTATTGTGTTCCCAAGCATTTGAAGTTAGATCTTTTTCTTGATTTTTTTCCACCCAAAAATGCTTTGTTGTTGTAGATGTGAAAAGCAAAAATTAGGAACAATTTGTAGAATAAACATCAACTATATTCATGTAAATTGACTTTGTTTTTATTGATAGTGATTATACTGAGAGTTGAATGATTCATATTTGAAAGTGGAACATAATGAAGTCTGATCATTTCAATTTTGCAACTCCGATATTTAACCAAAGGTTACCGTTGATATGGTTTAGTGTTTCACATTTTGCGTGAATGATAACTAGATATGTTAGTATTGTACACGAATATATAGCTAGCCTGTTTTTGGAAATTTTGAGGGCTAATGCTCGACATATCATTAATGTCTAAGAAAATAAATTTGATTTTTAGACTCAATATGGCCACAAATTTTTTTAATTTTTTTTTCCATTTCTAACGTTCATTTACAGCGTTTGAATGCATGTTGTAAAAAGTTGGAGTCATTTACAGTGTTCGAATGTGCTTTGTAAAAACAATGGAGAAGGTCATTTACAACGTTCTAATGCGTGTTGTAAAAAGATGAAGATGGTCATTTACAGCATTCGAAAGCGCGTTGTAAAAAGATGGAGAACATCATTTACAGCGTTCGAAAGCACATTGTAAAAAGATTAGAGTATCATTTACAGCGTTCGAATGTGCGTTGTAAAAATGATGGAGATGATCATTTACAGCATACGAATGCATGTTGTAAAAAAGAGGGTCATTTACGGCATGGCCTTTTACGGCACCAAAATGTACGCCGTAAAAGATCTTTTATGGCGTGTTTCGCGTGCCGTAAATGATCATTTTTCTTGTAGTGATATATCCAAACTATGCTAAATATCAAATGACATCATCAGCTACAATGGTATCGTGATGCGGCTCATACAACTGCTCGTTTGTACCTGGATTAACCTCAACTAAACCTGAAGAGATTACCAGGTTCTCAGGGGACTAGCAAGATACATAAAATATGCCTATCTAACAGTTTATCATACATAAGAAAATAAGCAGGAAAAAAACAAAAAAATGACAAGTAACAAAGAAACATGCAAATAAGAACAACTATGCATAAATGAACTGTTGGAAAGAATGAACACATGGCAAGAAGTCAACGAATAACCAAACTCTCGCCCCTAGTGTAGACTCGCAGGTTTGAACAAATATCTAAGTCTCACCCCTAGTGTGGACTCCCATGTTAGCTTCAAGCAATCAACCCTAGTCCCTAGTATGGACTCGCAGGTTGAGAATAACGAAAATAGGAATAGCAGTTCAGTCATGACACACTCGTCCTACGATACGACTCAATCAAGGTACATGTGAGAACATATCCAATAAGAACTATAATGCCAACCGTGAACCAAGACGATATATAAACTGGACAACTAAACTAGTATGCATAATATGAAAGAAACTTATATCAACAATCAACCAAAGAGACTAGATAATGACATGTATCAAAGGGAAAGAAACATAAGCATGTAAATAAACTGTAAAGAAACGCAATGTATATTTGCCTGTGGTCCTGAGCTGCAGGCACGGTTCAGAGTCCGAATTGAGGTCCAAGTAACCTAGTTTATACATTTACAATATTAATAAGTGAATTTTAAAGATAAAAGTAATCTATCCACTTGGTTATTAGATTTCTAGTTAAAACCCTAAACCAACTAGGTTTATACTAAGTGGTTGGATCAACAACCCTACTTGTCTATTTTCTACCGATTACCATTTCATATAGGTATCCCACATTACTTAGCTTATACCCATGTAGCTAAGTATATTTATATCTATGTATAGGTATCTAGACATACAATTAATATACACTGAAATTCTAGGTTACCCAAAATTGGGATACCTGCTACTTGAGGGCATTATACCTATATATATGCATTTAGACTGATCTCCTTACATGGTACTCTGTGTATATGTATTTCTTACTCCATTGCCATTATTACTTAATGGTGTCAACTGATACTTCATGTGTAAACTGACACAAGCATATCAATGTATCAACTGCTACATTCCACCCAAACATCCCTTTATCCCTGTTCACTCAGGTATACTATTTTTCCTTACTCGACTAATCCATTCCTTTGCACCCCTGATATATTGCTTTACATTCCCCTCTTTATATAGCCTACATTGCTCATATATATATATATATATATATATATATATATATATATATATATATATATATATATCCCTGTTCAGAGCTGATACCAAGGGTATCCTTCATGTTGATTGTTCTCCCTGCAGTAGGATACTCCCTACATATCCTTCCTATTTAACATATGCTACCTAGTCTTGGCCCCTGCAATTTGTTGCTAGCACTGTAGTACCTTGGAACCTGCATCAAGGTCCTGTCCTTATTTATTCACCTACCTATAGGTTTCCTGCACACGGATGTCATCCACACACACCTACCACACGTTCTGATACCATGACTTTGTGCCCTACTGCACATTACCAGGACTGATACCAACTGGTATCATTTACCCTGCTGGTTCTTACCTACTCGTTTTATCTGTAGGCATTAGGTTCATGTATGTCAATATGGACACCCAGGTTCTCCTATCCACTGTAGGTTCACACCTTAGTAGCTCCCAAATAGAAATTGGCCTTAAGTATGCACTCTTTCTCTATATGACCTATATGTTGTATCCCCTCTTTACCTATCGACTGATAGGATGTGGGTTGTACTATTTCTTATAGCTATCCTCTAATTTCCCACATCTCCATGACCCATGATCCTTACTCATGAACCATCAGATATTATATGGTGCCATGCTACTGTATAGAGAACAATCCCTATGTAATCTGTACACACACATGGTACTCTACCGTTGCCCCAATTACCAGTTTGATGCACACGTCTCACACCTATCTACCTTTCCCCGTTAAAGCTACACCTGCTCTTAGTCCTCATTTGAAATCAGTACATCAATGTATAAGCTGATCTGCCATGTGCAATTTAACATATAGGCGTAACCGGTCAGTCTTCCTAGAGTCTTCCTATCCTGTTTTACACATAACCCCAAACTGGAATACTCCCTAACTTACATTTGCTGTTACCTAACCTCTGTTACCCATACCTGAACATGTATCAGGGGTCGACTGTCATGAGTGAATTTTCTAATTTCACGCGAGGATACAATGGTCACCTAACATATAATATGCAATTGAGGTGTCAATGAGTAATCTGATATTTCATGGCAACCTAATATATATAATATGAACTGATGAATCATTAAGTAGACTAACCAGTTCTATACTACCCAATGGTTTGTTTCTTGGTTAGGCCCATCTCTGTACTGAACATGGTCTAACCCCACAACTGTCTTCCAGTTTATGAGTGCATCCTAGTTTCCGATACTAGGATACTTCATTACCCAGGTCAATGGTACACAATATGTTGCCACCTATAGTTTCGAGTCTTTGACTACTAGGAACACAAGGTTGGCCATGCCTACCTCTAAGTCATACTCGGCATATGGCCCTGTGCACGAACACATGACTCCCTCTTAGGATTTACATCATACACTTATCAATCCTATTTCTTGTTCGTGGTAATGACATAATTAATAATTTTAGAAAGTAGGAAGATTACATATCGGATTGGTGTTTCAACTGCTCCCCTGGCTCCTGACTCGACTGCTCTTGCGGTGGAAAAGGAGAGAAAATTTTTAGGGTTCGCAGAGGGGTTGGTCACTTGCTATATATATATATATATATATATATATATATATATATATATATAAAATATATATATATATATATATATATATATATGTGGCCGATCAAAGATGAAGGAGATGAGAGAAATCTGATTAAATTTCAGATTAGCTTTTTCTAGAGTCTTGCCGACTTAAGGATTTGAAGCCCCTAATTTGAATTTGTTTTGAATTCATACCATAGAGTTAAAACCCACTGCTAGGAAGGAGGGATTTCAAATATGCCTATTGCACTTAAGTCCTTAGACAATTGGATTTTTGCAAAACCCACCTATATACATTACCAACTAAAGTTTAGTAATGAATATCCATATAGGTATTTAAAATTATACAAAAAAAAAGAAAAAAAAAATGGGACTAAGGGTTTACATGATATAAATATCAAGGAATATTTGTATGCTACAATAGATTATGTTAACAAATGTTCAGTAGAACAAATTTTATAACAGAGGCAATCAATTAAATAAAAGTTTTTAAATTTTATAACAGAGGCAATCAATTAAATAAAAGTTTTTAAACAACAACTTTATTACCAATATTAAATAGCAGCTTTATTTGTATATTATGTTAACATTAAAAATAGTTATATATATATATATATATATATATATATATATATATATATATATATATATATTATAGCAGAATAGTTAATGAGAACAGTATGCACTGGCTAGCATGTTTTATATATTATAACATAATAGTTAATGATAACAGTAGTAAATTGTTTACGAAAAGTTTTTAACAAATTTAAAAGGCAATTGGTAAGAAAATTTTTTGTAACAAAATTTTGTTAGAGACAATGAAATTAACTCTTAGATTGTTGGAAATTATTCTCTTTTCTTTCTTTAAAAATCTGCAAACAAAAATAAAATAATATAAATGTTACCGGCCTCGGGGGAAGTCGTGCACGTAGCACTGCCCTAAAAGTTAATCCGGATCTATGTGCAGATTTTGTCCGAATGCTCCTAGTGGTAAAATCCCTGCTCCACCAGTATCTCCTTGTCGCACATAACGTAGAGAGAATGACCCTTGACTTAGCTCTGCCCAGAACAAAAGATGAAGAACAACAGCGTTTCGTAAGGACAAAAATTCGAAAGAGTTTACGGTAGAATTTTTCAGTGTGTTCTGAGAAGAGAAAACCCCAGTACATATATAGGCTATGCTTAGTCCTCCCAACGGACAGGAGAATTAAAAACCAATTTAATCGGCCAATAAAGCACTATTAACAGAACGGACGTTACAAAATAAAAAACAATGTGATACATTGAACCTGGACAGACATAAATGTGCCAGACGTTATAAAATTAATGGATTACAAACGGTCATAAAATTGATGAGGAGCAAAAAAAATTTAGGACCTCAGCCCGAACCCGAAGAGGAAATCGAATTAGCATTCGGCCCACAGATATGGACACGTACCCACACCGTTACGGACACCGAACCGAGTCGAGCCAAGCCGGCCTGGACGGCGACGGCGACGCATGCGTATGGCCCATAGGACTCCCACACAATACTTTAATAAAACAACAAGAAGCAAAGTAAAATATGCTCAAAACATTCCCCCACTCTAGCCGATGTGGGACTATACAGTAGGAGAGAGGAAATTGGTTTTTGAGAATAACAACAGCAGCAACACCAATTTGAGCTTAGTTGTTATAGTGTTTGGATCATTTTTTGTGTCAACATGCTCTCGTCCAACACGTTGACTTCACCTATTCATCGGGCAAGTACAATACACTTAATATATTTATATAACAAAGACACGTAGCAAACGGTTTTTGATGAAGATATTTATATTAATAGATAGGAATGAATCTTCGATATAGGGGATATGGTCGATCTGCTCATTTTTTTGGGGTATATGTTCAATACCCAAATCGATTATTGTGGACAACTGTTATACATTTCACATTTTGACGTGTCGTATCCTTATTGTGGATAGACACGATGAGCGATATTATCCTAGTCGACCATTATCGAAAATAAAATTCCAATCACACTAGTCATAGGTTGATAGTGTTATTGCTATTTTCTTCACATGTTAGCATTGTTTATTGCTGTTCATATCATTTTTCTTGTAGTTCTCTTATCTATTATTATTCACTACCATATCTTCCAAACAACTTTATTGTGTATTTGAATAAATTTATGTGTAATTGTACTTTGCTCCAATCATGATTTATAATATTGACAGTTTAGACGACTCTTCGAGGTTCGTTGTTTTACTTTCACACTGGTAGCCTGAAATGTACCTTTCATTAGTATGCTTTCAGTCTATTTATTTATAGATTTTTATATTTTTTTAGTTGGTTAGATATGTGGATGCATATAGTTGATGGTATTATGACCAATATGATATGTATGGATAGACAACATACTACAGTCGATGTCGTGGTGTAGGCTAGAAGTACTCGTATCCGATTATTTGGAAGTGGGATGTGACTTCCTGCATGTAGAAAATCGAGATGCAATATTTAGATATAATAATAATTGAGCAAAGACTAAGTAAGAAAGACAAAATTAGATGTACTAATATTCAATTATAGTAACCAAAGGAGCAGAGACTAAGAAAAGAAAGAATAGTTTCTAAAAATAAGCTTGGTTTCATGCAAGAGAGTAACACGGAGTTGTTTACCTATATATATATATAAACGGATTTTTTTTATAGAGAAGAATATGTCCTATTTATGGTTTTAACTGGCTTAGGGATGGGATAGAGTCCCTAAAAGGATTATGTTGCAAATTTTAGAGAAGAACGACCTTAGAAAGATTATGTGATATTTTGGAGAAGAACGACATAGATGTCATTGTTGTTGCCATTGTCTACCATATTATTACTATTAATACTACTATATTTCATTTATGCACTATCGTTACTTTCATGATCGATAGTCCGTAAGGACTCTTAATTGTGATATATTATTGCAGTAATTATTTTCTAATCAGTTTTGGTTATTAATTTGTAGTGGCATAACACAATTATTTTCTCACCCTTGTATCATTAGTAATTAGGGTTGTGACAAACCTAGTTTGTTAATAGTAGTAAATCGTAGGATATGGTTAGTCATCAATGAATGATTGCTTATTTATTTCAGTTATTGCTAGATCTTTTTATATCCTAATAATTCATGTTATCAAGAAGTTCATTGGTACTACATTCCCTCGACTAGTTACTTTACTGTTATTGCTTAAAGTCGGACTTGGGGATGTAGACATTCGAGGGATAGTTTCTAACCTCTTGCTCTTGTTTGATGTAGGAATTGGTTAGTGCTCCATCGATAGGATGCGTATCTTTGTCCACTCCTTGGTTTATCTTCTAGTGTTTAATTTATTGTTGGTTCTCATGTCTACCTTATAGCTTCCCTTATGGTTTATGTTATTGGGGATTGACCTCTCTGGTTTTGCTTGGTCAGATCTCATAGCTGAAGTTGAAGATCTTTCGGACCTTCTACTCGATGGTGCATGCTCGGAGGACCATGACCCTAGAGCATGAATGGGTTTCTCGTTTCCATCAATTTCATATATGTATATTATTTTGGACATTTAGCCAATGACACATGTTAGCCCTAGTTCTGGAAGTTTATTTCCATATTTGGGCTTATGATTGTATACAATAGACTGCGACTAGTTTTGGTATTATATATGTTTGTATACTCTAGTAGATGTATATTTTGTATCTCTAGATTCTATTGCCACTGAAGAGGAATTCATGATTTCGATCTTCGCACTGGGTTGGATCGCTCTTTAGACAGAACTGGTAACTAATAGTTTCAATCTCTCCTCAGGATGAAGAATGGTCTTGTACCTGGCAACCAGTAAGTAAGACAAAAATGAATAACATGAGATATGATATGAAGGTAGACTAGGAGGAGGCAATGCATGTTCTTGACCCTACCCGTCACTCCGCTACTGAATTTCATAATGTTCATTTAACAAGTCTATATATGATTATTCATATCAACTGAGGAGAAATTTTTGAGCAAACTAATCCCATGTGAACATGATAATTTTAATACATAAAACTTTCTGTAGGAAACTGAATTTTAATAAAATTGTATAGAATGGCACAACTCTAAGACAATTTCATATCCAGATCTTTTCTGCCAGACGGTCTAGCGAAAATCGGACATGTCTATGGGCTATATGTCTAAAAATCGAATCCCAAACCCAGCCTAAGGGCTATATGTCTAAAAATTGTTACCGAACAATTTTTTGAGATAGTTTTTCAAAAAAGAAAAAAAAGAAAAAGAAAACAAAAACAATCGAATCCCAAACCCAGCATAAGGGCTATATGTCTAAAAATCTTTGACATGTCCTACTTAGGCCTCGTTTGGTTTCCGGAAAGGAAAAGAAAGGAAATCAATTCTTTGGTATTTTCTTTCCTTTGAAAATTTACATTTTTTTTTTATCGATTTTACTTTTTGGTGTTTGGAAATGCTAAAGAAATTGGAAGAAAAAGTGAATACTTAAGGGTGTGTTTGGTAGGAGGAAAAAGTGGGAGGAAGAAAAATGGATGAGGGAAAAGTGGGAGGAAGAAAATATTTTCTCTTGTTTGGTATGAAAAGAAAAGTGGATGGAAGGAAAAGTAGAGGAATTGATTTTCCCTCATAGTCTAAGAAAATCAATCACCCCAAACGTGAGAGAAAAAATGCATACTTATCTTAATTTACAATTATACCCTATAGAAATTATATTATTTTAAAGTAGTTCAAAAAATTCAAATGGTAAATAAATATTGTTAGTTGAGAATATAAATTGTAAGCTCTATATTTTTATTTTCCTTCCATCCACTTTTATTTCCATACCAAACAAAGAAAAATGTATCACTTCCATTTTTCTTCCATCCTACCAAACACAAATGAAGGAAATAGTCTTTATTTTCCATATGGATAGAAAATAAATCTATTTGGTTTTCCTTGCTTCCACTTTCCATCCTTCTTACCAAACAAAGCCTAAAAGGTGGAAAAGTGAATCATTGCTTGGATGGATAGACTTTCCATTGAAAATCACTTTCTTTTTTTCTTAATTTCTTTGGCGCCTAAATATAGGAAAATAATGATTTTCCTTTCTCAATTCCATGAATCCGCGAAACAAGTACACATCTCTCTCAGCAAAAAAATAAATAGAAAAAAGAGAAGAGGAAGAAGAAAGTGTCATAATACTTTGGAGGGTAAAGTGCATTTAAACCCTCCTTAGATGTCACGAAAATGCAAATAAAGACTCGCTGATCCGAAAAATCCAAAAGGTTACGAAAATGCTCAAATCACCCCCTCCGCTAACTTTTCTGTTAATGGGTGTTAAATTGGGGCTGTTTTGACCATTTTACCCCTGTGCTATCTAATATTAACTTGTTAAAAACGGTTAGTTCTAAAATTATTTTGTTAAAAACGGTTACGCAAAAATACTTGTTAAAAAGTGGATAAATATTAACAAATGGAAAATGGTCTTTGCTAGTAAAATTATTTATTAAAATTATTTTAATTAATATTAACTTGTTAAAAACGGTTAGTTCCGTCAAAAAAGTGGATAAATATTATTTAAAATTATTTTTTCATAAATTATTTTTTATTTAACAAATATATAAATATTTTTGGGAAAAACAAAACTGATAAATACAAAAAAAATCAATTCTTAAAAAATAGAAATGATGAAAAACTGGAAAAAAAATACCAAATAAAAAAAATACTATTAAAATATGGAAAAAAATAGACAAAATATTCCAAAAAACCAAAAAATGAGGATAAATCTTAAACAATAAAAAAAGACAAACAAAAACTATACAAATTTGAAAATAAAAGTCACTCTTAAAAAACTAGAAAAGATTATTAAAAAGATGAAAAAAAATATGAAATAAGAACTAAAAAATGGAAACAAAAAACAAAGTATTAAAAAGATTATTAAAAATAACCTCCCGTTCTTAAAAAGATAGAATTCTCATGCTTGACGTCATTTTCGAAAATAAATGTTCATAATCTACATAGTAGGTTTTCATCTTAAATTTTTCTGGAAAAAAAATCTTTTAACAAATGTCCGGTTAGTCCTGAACTATCCAGCCATTTAACTTAGGGCATGTTTGGTAAACCGTATTTGGAGCTAGATAACTGTAACTAATATTATATTATTTAATATTTTATAATAATTATAATCTTAATTAATAATTAAAATCTTAGTTAATAATTTATTAATTACAATTTTATTATAATATTAATTAATAATAATTTAATCATAATTATAATTATAGTTAATATTTTATATATTATAATAATTTTAATTAATAATTTAGTAATCATCATTATAATCATCATTATAGTCTTACTTAATAATTTATTAGTCATGACTATTATCGTAATTATTTATTTATTAATTTTAACTAAAATTGTAAATCTTGGTACAAATTTATTTTCATCACATGTATTACTTAAACAAATAACTTAAATATTACTAAACGTGTCGAAAATCCAAAAATAAATTGCAAAACATGTATGTCGAAGCATGCACTACTACAAAAATGGTTACCAATGACGGCCAAAAAAGCTAATTGATGACATTTGTATGGCCGTCATCTACGTTACCGTCATCTTTATCATGAGAAAACAAAGACAGCTCGACACACGTCATCTTTATCTACGAAAGATGACTTGTATGCGTCATCTTTATTTATAAAAGATGACTTTTGTATGTCATCTTTATTTATAAAAGATGACTTCTAACGTGAGACAACAATGACAGCTCAACATACGTCATCTTTGTTTATAAAAGATGACTTTTATGCATCATCTTCATTTACTTACGATGACTTACATGCGTCATCGTTATTTATAAATGAAGACTTTTATCATGGAAAAACAATGACAGCTCAACACACGTCATTATTAGTTACAAATGATGACTTATATACATCATTGTTATTTACAAAAGATGACTTATATGCGTCATCTATATTTACAAAAGATGACTTTTATCGAGAGTACAACAATGACAACTCAAAACACGTTATATTTTTTTTATATAAAATATGACTTTTATGTGTCACCATTTATTTACAAACGATGACTTACATCTGTCATCGTTATTTATAAATGATAACATTTAACATTATAAAACAATGACAACTCAACACACATCATTATAATAAAAAGATGACGTTTATCGAGGGTACAACAATGACGGCTCACAACAATGAAATAAATATACAATATCCCATTGAAGAAACAAAGAAGAAGAAAACTAATATGTAACACCAACAAAAATTATTTTATTTCATAAATATTCAAAGTCATTACATTGAACTAAACAATATTCCTTAATTTTCACATACTTCAAAACATAAATTAATAAAACTTCCAAAATTTCTTAATGCATATCGTCTTCATTAACAATATCCATGATAAATTTGGCCAGCTCTCCTCTTATTTCATCAACTTCTTTGATGGAGTAATCATTTCTCCCAGCAAACTACAAAAAATAAACACGAAATCAACTTTTACGTTAATGACGTCATGTTATACCAATACAACCAATATTACATTAATAGAAAGGAAACATATATATCACAAAATGACCGAAACCCTAGTACTCCTGGAAAGGAAACATATATATCACAAAATCAACAAACCATTAATAAAGATGGATTTTCTTTAGAAAGAAACAAACTGAAACAGTAAAAAAAATTATCGTGTCAAGATGATAATACACTGCACGTACTACAGGTTTATAGAAGCAAACCAAGGATGATGAATACATTGCAGATGATAAATACACTTAATTTGTATACAACTTTTAGAATGAAACAAGAATTCTGCTTCCAAAGATATGGTTCAAGGGTCATATGATCCTGTAAGCTAATGAGAGTGAATCATAGATACACTTAATCAGGTATTTTGGAATATCATCATAACCCTGTTATCACAAGCAACAAGATGAATAATTTCCTTCACTTTGTTAAAAGTGAATCATAGATCAATTTTAATAAAGTAGGGTTTACTCTGGTAACCATGTAAGCTAATGAGAGTGAAGAAAATATTGCCATATCTATTTTAAAAACTGCAATATTGTATGACACTTGAGCATTTGAAATTTTTGTTAGGGAATAACCTAAAGAGAGATCAAACATATATTCTTCTAAACAGTTATAAATATGAAGAATACATGGTATGCTACACATGACTATCCATAACTACTAACTAGATCGGTTAACCCCAAGCGTCTCTTGACGATAGCAGATATCTCGCTATAAATTATTTGATAAAATTAAGGTCAGTATCAACTCCTCAATCAGCAAAGTAGCATCATCACAATATAGTTAAGAAAATTAATGTCATATTTTATGGAGATCAGGAACACAAATAATGAATATTAATAAATATATTATATCTAATTAGAATGTAATCAGGATTTGCTTCAAGTAGAAAAGAAAAAAATGGTAATAACAAATTACAAAATGCAGCTACAGTTTAATAACAATCCTTGCTTAGACTTCTCACCTTAAACAGTACACTTCTCATAGATTTAATTGGAGGAAATTTTGACTGACTTTTGAATTATGAAGCTAATACCCATCATCATGCTTATTATCCAAGAATTTCCCATCAAAATGGGGCATGTTATGGAGCGTAAATTAATATGAAAAAAGAATCCCCAAAGAAGTACTGACCAACTTTTATTGTTAGCTGTCAACTGAGGCTTCTCATAAAAATTCAAAGGCCAGTCGACAAATAGATCATCATCCTCTTCACGACAAAGCCATATCCCATCAGATTGAACACAATAAAAAGAACAAAAGGAATTGAAGTTTTTATGACATAAATCCCAGTTGATGTTGGTCAACCTCTACATTGGTGCCAAATTTCCAGTACTATGAGCAAGACAGTTCTTGCAATAAATCCTAGGAAACCCTCCAAGTTGTCCTGAAAAGTGATAACAATATATTATCTTCTCCTTTTGAAAAAGTGACGGCAAGGAAACCTGTGCGACTTCAAAAAGAATAAGACATAAGCCATATCCCTAACATACATAAGAGGTCTCGACGTTAAAAGATATGGAGCTCAAGTACACACAAAACAAGTTCATAAAGGGAGCTAAAGAAGCAAACAATTGAAACTTCCTCAATAGGGTGGGTGCAATCACTCTGATGAAAAAAGCTACAAGGTTATTAGGAATGCTGAAACATAGTTCTAGTGCCATCGGTAGCATCCAAGAACAATTTTGCACGTAAACGCACATGCATAAGATGAACTTATGGCAAACACATGGAACTTGATTCCTAGTATGCACGTTAACCACCATCGTCCCTGCCTTCAACAGAATAAGGCATGTGAAGAACTCTCAAGTGAGGAATACTTGCTTCCTAGTAAGCATGCCAACAGACAGAATCCAAACATAGTAAATGCAGCCTAGGCCCACACTGGAGCTCCATCTAGGCACCTCCTCCCCTCCCCCAACCCCCCCCACCCCACCTACCACAACATTTGACCCAATATTAATGATATTAACACTTGAAATAACTAGGCACCAACATATCCCCATTTGACCTATCTTACTACTACTAAATCTTTCCATTGTTAATCCAGTTACAACCGGAAACAATCAACACTTGGGAAGGTACCATTCAATTTTTCTTAATTTAAAAAAAATAAAACTAAAAGTATCAAAATGATGACCAAGTCAAGACGGTTACAAAAAAAAAAATGGTGAAGAGCATTAGTAAAGACCTGCAATAGCCTCTGTGGAACCAAAGCTCAAAGCAAATGTGGCTAGACGTTTTATGAACGCAGCTGCCCTCTGCATATCATGTTGTTTTCCTTCCCACAGCACTGTCTTTAAAGCCTCAGCTAGTACGTCTCCGTGGTCTCTGCTAGTCAAAGTAAGCATAAGACTGACTCAGTAAGCATGCCTAGTTCAACCACATTACAGAAGACCAAAAGCAAGGAAAAAAAATAAGATTGCTTAAATCACATTATAAAGAAAAACAGTAGAATAAAGCAATTTGCAGATCATAATAGTTATTCAGCAGTTAACGAGTTTCAGCTCTAAGTAACGAATTATAAAGTATTTGTTCAATTTAATATGGCACATAAACAGTTGAAACAAATATATTTACAGAAATAGAGAAATGAAAACACAAGAAAATTCTAATGTATTTATTACAGAATAGCTACTACATTCGAGGCTTGAATACGCACCTGCCAGGTCGTTACTCGAGCATTAGGTTATAAAGCTGAACAAAAAACTCCTGCAGATCTACATTCAATGCGTCCAGATTATTCCTCACCACTCTAAATGCCACTATACAGCATTGGAAACGTTTTGATACAGACAAGCAATTTTGAAGAGGACCACATCATTCTCACTGTATCCTGTAAGCCTCTTGAGACACATCATTAGGTCACCCATAAAGTCCAAATCAATCAGATGCAAGAATTTTCCCAATGCATTCAAACATGGGGCAAGTAAAGGATGTGTTCCGAAGATAAAACAGTAAACATATAGGTATTTCATTTACTACAAGAAAATCTTTTTTCAGAAGATAAAACATCAAGTATATATAAAAAATCATAACTACTGTCTAGGAAGTACCAACTCCAAAAACTGATATCGTGTTTGTATGGCAACCCATTCGGAGTTTTCGGACATATACAAGACACAACACAGATACTACTCTATGATGCACCTGAACACACCATGTACGTATCATATATGTGACACTATGTACGTATCATATATGTGACACCATGTACGTAATATTCATGTCTGTGCAACATAATCTACCGTAGTTGCATTAAAAAATAAAATTCATTATTTCTAGCTGTTTTCTTTGTTTTAAGTTCAGCTCTAACAAAATTGTAGATAGAACATTACGACAGGCCACTAAGTGCTTACGACATGATTATTTTTCAGTTTTATCCGACTCTTTTTAGCGATTGTATTATCCTACTATATCATACATGATCGTTAGCAACATATGCTAAAATACTGAATTTAACAAATCACATGATAAAAAATAAATAAATATCTGATCAAGTAGTTAGTATTTAATAGCTTTTCACATCGGAATGGCTCAATCAAGTGGCATTTCCAATGGAACGTCCTAATGATCATGACTAAATCAATCAATTGACACAAAATACTCTTATAAATCATATTTAATTCAGTTACCTATCCCCCATCCCATTTAAAATACGAATCTGTCTTCAAATATAACTTTTCATTTAAAGCTGAAAAAAGAAATTCACTACCAGGTAAAATTATTACATAGTAAAAATGAGTTTGAAGAAAAGCCAAGAAATTAAATGGCAAATAAAAATAAATGATAACACCATATACTAACCAACCTCTGTTGTAGCATTCAGATCAAACTCGATAATGTTTTTTCCCTTTGCAGTGTTGCCAAGTATAACATCATATACACACAGTTTTTTCCTGCATTCTCTAAGGCGATAAATTACAAAGGGTGTATATATGGCAGCAGAAGATGCATCAAACACAAAAATAAATCAATACAAATATAGAATCTCTGTACATAATATAAAAGGACAGTGATATACACAAGATGCTTTACACTTCGGTTCAAGTTAAGAGTAATACTTTTCAATTCTTTTTTTCTCGAGTATTTCCATTTTGCATAAAATATACCAAACCACATCCAAACATGATGCAAATAAATGAACCGGTGATAACTTAAAATGCTCACTAATCAGACTAATGAATTTGTGTTTATGTGCAGAAGCATCTGTGTTTACACGTATTTATCTTGGCGTACTTTGGAGTATCTATGTCACTTCATGTCTATGGAACTGGCTATTGGAAAATCTGTGCTTCATAGAATGGAGCCATATCTAACTGGTCAAAACGAGAGTAGAAGTTGAGCAAAATTGTCACGCCCCAGAACCAGAATACTGGAGAGCGGGGGCAGACATAGCCAGCTACGTATATGAAATGGAATCCATCTCGCTATACGGTCACGGCTGTCTAGATATATGAGGGTTTATCTACAAGCCAGCAGTCTCTTAAGGTCATGAACAAGCCTATTGTCTCAATCACAAGCAAGTAAGTAAAAGTTACAAGATGTATGATCATTAAATATACAATAATAAGGCGTCCCAAATATTACATATTCAGCTGATCATGAAGCTAGTCGTTACAAAATGTCAGGACTAGCAAGAGTTTAGTCATACATGATCAACCCTAGGATCTGTTAATCATGTTACAGCCCGTAGGCAGACAGTAAGTAAAGTGCAATCGAGCTAAACAGGTGCTCGTCGACTAAACGCCTCAAAAGAATTATGTTTACAATAGAGTGGGAGAGCCAAAATAACCCACTCGTTGCCAGGGTTCCGTCTAGTGGCCACCATCTGGCTGGAAAGTCGGTAGATCCTCTGGAGCTGCTCCAAAATCTGGCCACACAAAACCAGCTGGGTCAGACCCCAGAAAGAGCAAGTGCCACAAAGGAGCTTCACTTAAGAACTAAAACCAGCAATCAGCACAGGAATATAAATAATAATAATGAAAGACAGGAAATATAAATAACTGGTAAAAACTGGAAATAAGGAAAATATGCCAGGATGATATACGACGAGATAACCATGGAACTATTCAGATAGCCAGGTTACAACCCGTAAACCAAACAAGGACTGGGGTTGTAACCCTTCGTCTGAACGGAGCTTGGTTTCTCACCATTTATCGAGAAAATAAATACAAGCATGCTGGTCATGTAACAGTCTGGAACAAGATCAGGGCAAGACTAGACTGGTTAGACTCCATCCAATCATTTCACGGCCAAGCAAGACCTACGGCTTGATACTTTAACTAACTAGGGTTATCACGGTCCTAGTTACTAACAAGATGCAGCGAGATTATTCCACAGCCACAAGCCCTGCAGACCATCCAGGTTACCCAGGTCGAAAGATTAGGGTTGAATTCAGGTGGGTACATCGTCCAGGAAACGCATGTACCCTTAAGTAGCTTGAAGGGGTGCAACACATGACAGTGTGCTGGAAATGTGCCCTACTCGACGGCAGGCTACAGATCCCAAGCGCGCCCAGGTAACGGGATTGCCTGTAGCTGGAAAATCTCTTCATGACTAATGTATTAATCTAGTTATTAACCTTAGTCCATTTTAGTAGGTACCCCTGACCGTGGTACTCAGGAGACCCATCCTAGACATGATGCAGGACAAGACTGGTTTATTTGTACAAGCACAATCACCCACGGTGTCCAGGAATGTATTCTTGTCAGGTCATGTCATGTCAAGTAGCCGTCGCAACAGCTTATCGAGATATAACATGTCAGGTTATCAGGTCAAGTGTACTAATCAGGAGTGCGCCACGACGGGCCACTATCAGGTCATGTCAGGTTACTCATGTTAGGAGTGCACCACTACGGGTCACAATCGTGTCAGGCTTAGTTATCAATTCCAAACATGTTACATCAATTCAGGATTATCAAGTTCAGGACAAAAGGCGTAAGGATATAAAATGGGCATAAAATATCTAAATATATATCAATAAACAAGGCTATAAAAGAGCCACGCTGACATAAGACCAAGTCAGCCAAGGTCATACGCTCAGGTCGAGCTACCAAAGGAGTCCATACACTTCCAATAGGAAGCGTACGCAAGGGTCAGCGTACACAAGGGCACGCTCAAGCTACAGGCCAGCGTACGCTCAAGCTAGCGTACGCTCAAGCTAGCGTACGAGAAGGTCTAGGGCACGCTCGAGCGTGCAAGTCACGCACGCTCAAGCTAGCGCACCAAAAGTATGCGTACGCTCAAAAGTCACGCTGGCAACAGTCAGCGTAACCAAGCTAGCGTACCAGAGACACGCTAGGCTAGCGTACGCTCAAAAGTCACGCTAGCAACAGTCAGCGTAACCAAGCTAGCGTACCAGAGACACGCTAGACTAGCGTACGCTCAAAAGTCACGCTAGCAACAGTCAGCGTAACCAAGCTAGCCTACCAGAGACACGCTAGGCTAGCGTACCCTCACTAAAGAGCAGCGTACCAAGGCTAGCGTACGCTCGCTAAAGAGCAGCGTACCAAGGCTAGCGTACGCTCGCTAAAGAGCAGCGTACCAAGGCTAGCGTACGCTCACTAAAGAGCAGCGTACCTCAGCGGCTTAAGCTAAAAAGCTAGCACACTGCTCACTGTCTTCTCCAAAATGGCAAGAACAGCAAGAACTCCAAGGGTTAAATCCAGGACTCCAAATGCTCATAACTTGGTCAAAACAAGTCCGAATCCAAGTTTCCAAAGGTCGAAATTGGGTAGAAGAAAATTTCCAACCTCATGGAACCATCAGAACTCGAAAACCAAGAAGTTAATTAGATCAAAACTCCAAAAATTCGAAGAAGACAATTTTTCCTAGATCTACAAAACCATGCATCAAAATGAAAATCTTCAAGTTCTAAAGTGGGTTAGATCCATGCTAGGAAGCCATCAGAACCATCAAAAGAGGTTCTTAAGTGAGAGCAAGGTGCACTTGCCTATGGGTGTTCTTGGTTGGTGGAGAAGAGTAATGGTGGGAGAAGGAGAAGTAAATGAGAATTATGGAGGGGAGAGAAGGTTGGTGGGGATAATAAAGAGGGAGGTTGTGGTGGAAATGAAGGAGAAGCATAGGCTAAGGTGCTCCACCCTTGGCCCATGATGAACCAAGCATTGGGCCGGCCGAACCAAGCCAACCCAAACCGAGAGCAACCCAAGCCAAGAAATAAACAAGGAAAAATACAAGAAAATACGTACACGTATTTCCAAAAATACGTAATACGAACACAGGCATTACAAAAATGATACTCATTCAATTTTCATCAATAACCCAATCAAAATTTTATAAGAAATCATCTCTTGGCCATCCCAGATTCTAAGTTGATTATTAATGAGCGAGATCATAAATCAGTTTGAGGACTAACAAACAAGCGAGATCATTTACCCACTATTCAACAAATTTATACCAGATCCCACGGGAAGCCAAATTCTGCCGCCTTCCTCGAGATCCCACGAAGAGCTCGGCCCGGACGATCCCCTCCCGCTCCAGTCGTCCTCTACCCCCCTCCGTCGCCTCTGGTACTCGACGTAGACACAAACCATGTGGGCCTCGCACTAGACCGCGTACCCCACAATCTAGAGCCTCAACAGCATCACCGACCGATCCTCCTCCTCTGCACAGTCGCTCCTTTCCTCCTTCTTACGGCTGCTCCTCGACCGCGGTATCATCCCCGTTGACGGCAGAGGAGGAGCTCTGACGGCTAGTTAATTCCTAAAAACAGGAAAAAAAATCAATAGAGAAGGATTTCAAACCTAAATTTAGAGTCAAAAACATTAAAAAAATCAAAGAAATAAAGAGAAGGATTACTTACAACATAGGCTAACCTGGAGAGAACGAACCCGGAGGGAACCTCCCTGAGAAGAACGAACCTTCCGGAGCGGTGAGGGTGGGAGTGAGATTAGGGGAAATGAAAATCTGAAGATATCAGATCCCCAATCGGAGGGATGGAGAAATGTGGGAAATGAAAACCTAAGGGGGAGGAAACGAAACTTATATGGGAATTTTTTTTATTATGTGGAAAACTTAAAAGGGGGAAGTCTATGGGAAAATTTTTAGAAGGAAAACAATTTGTTTTATTTTATGATGAATATAAAAAATAAAATTTGTTATATTTTTAGAAAATCAAAAAGAATTATTAAAAAAATAAAAAATACTAGAAAGACTGGAAAAAATATCAAAATTAAATTTTAAAAAATCTTAAAAAGTGAAAAATATCAAAAAAATAAAAAGAATAAAATTAAAAAATAACAAAAAAATAAAAAAAATCAAAAAGTGGGAAAACAAAATAAAGAAAAAAAAAATCCTAAAAAAATCGATCTTAACATTAGATCTACTTCTCGTTGATAATGGACATGCAGTGCCTCTGCATATACTTCCTTAGTATAATCATCACTGGAATCAATCCAATAGTATGTTAATTTTTTAATCAATATTTTATGATAAACAATATGTTTTCGTCATTGTTTAAATTAAATATGACTCTTAATATCATTGTGTCATTGTTAGTCCCACATATATTTTTTTCACACATAAAAGATGACATCCATAATTCTTTTTATGACCCTTATCTTTTTAGTCGTCATCTTATAGTACTTATCATGACATTACTTTTTTTAACGTCATTGATAAAGTTATTAATGACGATCATCTAATGAGCCGACATTAAATATATCATTAATGACATTTTGAAATGAGTGTCATCTATAAAGTGTCATTGTTAACAATTTTTGTAGTAGTGATGGTCCGGTTTCTCATCCTCCCATAGTAAAAAATCACAAGAATTTGTTGGAAAATTTGCACTCCCGTAGAATCATCTTCCATGATTTGTTGGTGTCAATAAAGTTTTCAATGGGCTAATTAATCCACAATAGCAATAAATTGTTCTTCCATAATTTCTATTTGGACGTCTTGAGAGCAAATAAGTAAAAAAAAATGGAATATAAAAAAATTTGCAGTTGGATTTGAGATCTGTTGGTAAAAAAAAGCTTCAATACATTAAATGAGAGAAAATAAGCAAAAAAAAAAGGAATATAAAAAAATTAAATATTATTTTTCCTTCCAACCAACCGGTCAAAAAATAGAAAACATAAAGCTTAGGTTTTATGTTTCAAACAAACATTCTTATATATTGAGAATGAAAGAGAGCCAGTAGTAGCCACAATATAAGCATTAGGGGTATTTTGGGTAGTGCACATTTTTTTTCTTCCAAAATATGGGCTCTAACGGCAACTTCTAACGTCATTTTGACGGAAAGGGGCTTTCCGAGCAAAAACAGTTTTGCGGGAAGTGCAAAGTGCTTAAGTTTTCTAAAAGGTCTTATTTTGCGAATGATCCAACTCTAAGGAGGGTTTAAATGCACTTTACCCTACTTTGGAATTGATATTCCACAACTTGTAGGAAATAATGTTAGGAAGACCCAGAGTTATCACAAGACTTTGGAATTTCATATTCCACAACTTGTAGGAAATTAGGAATACCAGAGCCAAAGATTTCAGGAAGCCGTGTCTCATTCGTATGGGATATTAATTCTAGTGGTGGTTCGATCGGCTAGGGGCCAAAATCAGTTGGAAGTCTCTATGTTCATTTATGAGGAGACTAGACACTACCACAAAAAAAGAGAGCAAGCTTATCAACAACTTCAAGAATTATTAACCCTTCAAGAGGTCACCTGGCTGATTTTAAATTCAAACCACATCTCTGTTCATATCTATCTATCCTCAAATTCAGAATTCCACAACTTGTAGGAAATATTGTTACGAAGACCAGAGCTAAAGACCAACTATCCAAGTCCTACAAATAAATAAGAATCCCTTTTGAGAGTACAAAACTCTTCCTCTTAGTAATTGGTATATTTGGTCCAAGTCTCCCCACACTGGACTGGACGTGTGCTTCCCTTCGCCAACCAATGTCTGGTGCAGAACTTCTATTTCCTTGAGAGATTGATTAACCGGAATTGACCACCATCGACTCACTTTCAGGAAACCGTGTCTCATTTGTATGGATACTAATTCTTGTGGTTGTTCGATCGACAAGGGGTCAGAGTCAGTTGGGATAAATTATACAGAGGTCTTCGCTTACCATGTGGCCGACTCCCCACCAATAGTATCATACACATCACTGTCCTTTACTCTTTCATTATCACTATTTTCTGGTGTGTCATCGCGTTATTGATGGAGAACCAAAACTTATTGCTGCCACGCGGTGAGTCTGGACTACTGAATAATTTTTCATCAGTTGGAAGTCTTGTGTTCAAGTGTGAAGAGACTCGACACTACCAAGAGCCCTAATGGTGCTGTATTATATAAGAATGCATTCCATGAAAATTTTGCAACAAGGAAATGAATAATATTGTACTTACAGTTTAGTTGGAGAACACAAATTGCTGGACACATCTATTTATTTATTTGCCGGATACAATTATACTTCACTTGTAGTAGTTGAAGATGAGTCATTATCCTGCTGATTTGGAGGTATAAAAGGCTTGGGAGGAATCTGCAAGGCTTTCCAAGTCCTCAATAAGCAGTCATGATCAATGCGGAAAAGTCTACATTAATACCGTGCGTATGATTGGAAGATGGAAAATATATGGAAAAGAAATTAATTCCATGGAATTATTTTCCTAGGGAAAAACTTCCTAGAATTATTTTTTTTTATTTTATGGAAAACTTAATTTGGGTGTTTGATTGTCATTATTTTCTACGAAAAATAGTTATTTTTCCATGGAAAATGATATTTTCCTATGGGTTGGACAAGTTTCATTTCCACATTTCCATGGAAAATATAAACTATCAAACACTACAATTTGGTGGAAAATTTGTGATGGAAATATTTTCCATGAAAAAAAAGCCCAATCAAACACAGCCTACATTGAAGACATCTTCCACAATATAGATCACTCTTTCCAAATCGGACTGCTGAAAAGTCTTGATTAGTAACGTGTTCCATGTTAAAGATCAGCTAACACAAAATTTGTCATATATTTGAGGAAAAATTGTTAATTTAGTGCACCTCAGCTAAAAATATACGTGCGTATAAGTATGTCTGTTAATTAATCGATGCATTCCAGTTCAATGCAAGGAAAATAAGCTTTGCCTACAGATGTTCCTATACACATTGCAAAGATGGTAGAAATCTTAATTCATTATCAAACTTGTAAGAAGAGCAAATCTTACTGAGATACACACAACATTATTGCTACAACAAACATATATATAGTTTCCAGTGCTGAATGAATTAAGCAAGGAAAGATCACTGATCAATCCTCTGATATGATTGATAGTTCTGTAAAAGAAGAGCCGGTGGCGCCGGAATATTGTTGAATAGAGATGGGAAGAGAGTTTGATAGGAAAGGCTTTGGTGGCATCGGCAACGCATCTACATCATCTTCTTCTAGCATCTCTATAACTCTGCTCATCGACGGACGATCCGACGGTCTCATCTGAATGCACCACAACCCCACCTTACACAGCTTCCTTTCCATGCCGTCGATCTCGACGTGACATATCTTGAGTCCCAATTCCATTTTCTCCAGCCGGTCATAGATCCATGAAGGGTAGTAAACCTGGCTGGAATTGTCTGCTCTCCGGTTCACATTCCTCCTCCCCCCTGCCATCTCCATAAGTAGCATCCCGAAGCTGTAGACGTCGGACTTGTAAGATATCACTCCGAAGCTCCTTGAAACCTGTTCTGGAGCTATGTATCCTATCGTCCCTCTCGCAGCACTCATGGACACCAGGCTACAGTCCTTTGGATACAGCTTCGCTAGACCGAAATCCGAAAGCTTCGGGACGAAGCCGTGGTCTAGTAGGATGTTTTGGGGCTTGATATCGAAATGTAGGATTCTCATATCGCACCCTCGATGTAAGTAGTCGATTCCCTTGGCCACCGCCAGAGCTATCTGGTTGAGCTTCTCCATGGTGAAATACCTACCATTCGAGGAGGAGAATATGTACTTGTCCAGCGATCCGTTAGGCATGTATTCGTAGACGAGAGCCCTCTTTGTCCCCTCCGAGCAGAAGCCGACGAGGCGGACGATGTTCAGGTGGTGTATCCTACCGACGGTAGAGACTTCGTTGATGAAATCCTCCCCGTTGCAGCTGCCGGAGTTGTCTAACAACATCTTCACCGCAACCAGGTGGTCTCCTGCAGGGAGTCTCCCTTTGAAGACCGAACCGAACCCTCCCTGTCCTAGTTTGTCTCTGAAGTTGTCGGTCATCCTGACGAGTTGCAGGTAGGAATATCTCGCAGGTGAGAGCTTCCCTTGGTTTTGTAGGAACTTCTCGACCAGGTCGATGGGCACGTACGACCTCCAAGACTTGTAGGCGAGGAACACGAGAACGGTCACCGGTGCAACTATAAACCTTATAATACACTGCGAGCGAGATGACATAAATCAGTCCTGAAACTAGGACTTAATTTGGTAATTAATGAAAGGGTTCTACTGATCTAGTGAGCTGAGTGGTTATATATAGGCACTTACGTGAATCAGCACTATGTGTAATAGAACTACCAAGATTACTGCAACAGAAATGGCGAGGTAGAAATTATGAGAGCCAATTAAACCGTCTTGTATAATTAGACAACCGAAGATGTTAACCTCAACGAAGAAGAGAAATAGCACCCTTTCTAACATCGATCTGCGGGAATAATAAAAGAAGAGAAGAAAAATAAAATAAAAACAATATATAGCTGGATATATATATTTGATTGAAACCAATGCGTATATATGATGCACGTGTTTAAACTTGCTCACTCTCTTAAGGCTGAATAAAGCTTTGAATAAAGCTCTCTACTGTTCGGGCACCACCAGTAATATCCCGGGCGCCATGAGAGGAGAAAACCCTTCTGCAGGAGCTGGAAAAAATCTGACTGTTCGACGGGATTAGTATTACGGCCGTTTAAGTAAGGAGTATATTCCGCGATAGTAAAGGCTGTGGAGTGGCAGGACGGTTCAAGATCGCCTAAGCTGTATGCATCAAATATAGCGTATACAATATTCGTGTCGTTCGTGCTCAGGCAAGGAACAGGGATGTATGGTGCAAGCCGTGTTCCATTGCTCTCTCTTGAGCAGCTCACGAACGTAACCCATTCTGTGTATTGCGGTGAAAATCTGATGCCGTTGTCCGTTGAAAATCTGATGCCGTTGTACGGTGATAATCTGATGCCGTTGAACAGCGTATACATATCGACTGAGGAATTTCTACGGGGAAGGCGGCAGTCGCCACTTGCTAAGTCTGCATCGACCAGACGCACCATCATGTTATCGTATGAGATTTCCTTGACATAGTACTTGTTCTCGTGGAGATCATATATCACTGCCTTGTTAACTTCGCAGACCAACTCGAATAGGGGAAGGGGATCAGTGCAAGCAGATGACTCTCCTCCTCTCAGACGGAAAGGGTAGCTTATGGAAATGTTTCCGCAGGAAGTAGATGGACAACCATCTTGATCTTCATGTTGGCGCCCTTGGCTGCGCCTGTGGAAGAAGAGCAGCAGTAGGAGAAGACACCATAGGAAGCGGCAGCTATACAACATGAGCTTCATCATCATGTTAGAAAGAAAGGCCATATATAGAAATATTGCCATAGCAACAAATAGACTACGGAATTTTTTGGGCAGATGGTCTTATCTCATCATTGGGCATTCAAATTCCATATATATAAGTTTGTCTCGCTGGATAAATTATTACCTCCTCTTAGAATGCGAGTATTCAACTCAATTGCAATATGAGAAAATTGTCGACTTTGACTTTCTTTTTTCGAATTAGCAAAATAATGTAATTGATTTTATTTTATTTTATGTTAAGCCATGTGTTATCAAGTGGCTGTCTGGCTGACATCTGGAACAACAATTGTGATGGAAAGGGACAGTACTCAAAAGAGGAGGATTGGAAGTGGTGGAGGAAAAATAAAGACTAATTCTAAAGGCCTCTACATTTTATTTTAGGACAACTCATTAGAATCTTAACATTAAGGAGGACTGCCAACATCGTTGACAGTCTATCTTATTATTTAAATTTTTTAGGATTGTCAACTTTGTTGGCAATCCTACTTTATGTTGGCAATCCTAGGACTGGACTGTCCTTGAGTAAAATGTGGAGTGCTTTTAGAATTAGTCCAAAATAAGGTTGGAAAAGAACCCAGGCAGAAGCCGGAAGAGGTTAAGGTCTTGTTAGGATGACTAGTCTTTGAAAAAGCGAATAGGCTAGATTTGTTTGATCAATTTCGATTGTCAAGATCAGCACAGACTTGAAAAAAATCGGTAGATGCTTATATTTGGTCTTCCCAATCCAATTAGAGGAAAGAGACTATTACAATATAGTGCAACTTTCAAGAGAACGAGAAAAGTGATTCGGGAGTGTTCTTATAAGTTAATTCGTTGAAGATTCTTCCAAGAGATCCATATCATCTACGTTGATAAAGCATCTGTCTTCGTGCTCTTGTACTCCAGTAATTTTGTATCTTCTTCTAATTCGTTCTCATATTTGAATAGTTTTTGATGTGAAGAGTTTGATAAGGGAATGATGTAATTTTTTATATTTTTAGTGGAGGTCTTTTATATTTGGATCCAGCTTCCGATTTAGATTTTTACCTAAAAATGTGTTATAATTTGGGGTTGTATAATCGTGCACTTGTAGATTTGTCCATTCACCACTCCTAATGGAATTCTTTCAGTAGACAATGATTTTTCACACATCATTCTAAAAAAAGTCCAAGTTAAATGTAGTGTCCCGTCCCGCTCAGTCAATCGGAGGAATCGAAACGCCGACGACGTTCAGACTTAGCCTTGCAACGGCTGCTCGAAGGCTCGCTCGGTCGAGACGACTTGTCACTCCCCGTTCCCTGAATGCGTATTTTTATACATGTGCAACTCATGTATATTTATTTAGTATTTATCATGTATTATCCTGTATTTAAGTTCCTATAAGTTCATGTTAATTAATTATCTGCATTTTATTTCTGCATTTTCTTCCTGCTTTTTTCTTATTGGGTTCGGCCATGGAGGGTTTTTTCGGGTTCATGGTGGACAAACCCGGCCCACAACTCCCACCTACCACCACCCTTCCTATTTAAAGCTTCCTTCTCCTTCTCTCTCCTCATTACTTCTCTTCACCATTACTTCTTCTTCCTCCTCTCATCACTCTCTCCACCAACCACAGCAGGCAAGTGCAAATCTTGCTTCTTGCTTGGAGAACCATTTTTATGGTTCATTTCTCTTCCTCTAATGATCCTGAGAGAGTTTAGTACTTAGCATTTTTGATTTCTGTGGCTTGTTTCTCCTAGATCTAAGTTGTTGTATTCTCGATTTTCATGGGTTTGATCTCCCAACTTAGCGTGTATTCTCGGTTGTCCATGGGTTCTGAACCATGGGAACTTCAGTTATGGCTTGGGACGAAAGCCCTTTAGTCACGCACACGTTCTTACGTGTCTGCGTGTATTTTTAGTCACGCTCACGTCTCTACGTGTCAGCATGTATTTTTAGTCATGCTCACGTCTCTACGTGTCAGCGTGTATTTTTAGTCACGCTCACGTCTCTACGTGTCAGCGTGTATTTTTAGTCACGCACACATCCATGAGTGCGTAGATTTTTAGTCATGCACACATCCATGAGTGCGTGGATTTTTAGTCACGCACACATCCATGAGTGCGTGGATTTTTAGTCACGCACACATCCATGAGTGCGTGGATTTTTAGTCACGCACACATCCATGAGTGCTTGCGTGAATTTCTTATCACTTTTCACGCTCACGCTGTTTACACGCTCACTCCAGCTAGACTTGTTGGCGTGACTTCCTGACCTGGGTGTTTTTATTTTGCTCTATAATTTATTCCTTTAATGGTGGACATGATAGTTCTTCTATTATATCCCTATGCTTTTGCATGAACTCGATAATCTTGGCATGTTAATAATTTTAATACATATGGTTATGTAGAACGTACTTGTGTCTTGATTTGGTTTATGGATACCCAGTAAGACTGGAACTTAACCCTGAGAGTTATAGACTCGACCCCATGTAATACTGATTGACTTTCATGCCTTGTCACCATTGATAATGATTATGACATTGACTAATAATTGATCATGCGTTCCTAGTTGGAACTAAGAGACTGGCTAGTCGTCTTATTGAATTGAATGAATGAGACACGTTCATGTTATGAACTATTGTAATCGACTAGTCGATCCCGAATATTGGCATACAGGCACATGTAGGTTTCAAATTATTTATTTATTTATTTATTTATTTATCTTACCAAAAAAAAGCATGTGTACTTTATGGTCAAGGCATGATTATTCTGTGGTCAGATTTGATTGTTGCATTACGCTATGTAAGACCTACAACCTAGCCGCACGGGTATCGTTGTAGAGTTGCGCATATCGTACCCCGTACGAAAGTACTCATTTGAATGACCATGATCCACGGCATAGGATTTCACTCAACATAGAGACTATTAAGTTAAATAAAATAATGATGACATGGAGAGAATGGATTCCCGAGTTCTTACATGGCAGCCCTCTTGGGACTAGTAGTGCCCGACAGGCCGGCTGGTTCCCACAGATACTGTAAATCTGTCACACGGGCAGGAAACGGTATCTACTTATATTATTATTGTACATGATATATTAACGGCGGGCGTCCCTTTGGGACTCATCTAATTACATGATTGGCGCAATTGATTGACTGGATAGACTAGCCTTGCTCGCACATAGTAAGAACTGAGGAATCTCTAATTGCATAAATCCAGGATAACTGGGACTCACAATAGTAAGCCGTAGGAATTGATTGGCCGTTCAAGATGATTTATTTGTGTACTGTACCTACTCTGTTGCCTAACTAAGATGATCAGAATGTCAGGACATGACGGGCCAACTTCTGTCCTTGTTTGGTTGGTTCGAAGTGTCGTGATGTTATGTGAATCATAGTAGATAGCAGAAATCTATTATTATATTCTCTTACTTACTGGTTTAATCCTTCATATCGTCCTTCCTTGTGGTACTTGCTATTAGAGGTCTAACCTCTCTGGTTTTGCATGGCCAGATTTAGAGCCGGTTTCCGAGGACTCAGCATACTTCTACCTCCACGATGGTCAACACTAGAGGGATGATCGCAGGAGGACTCGAGTGGGTTCATTATTTCACCGCTCCTTTTGTTATTTACTTTATACTTAGCCGTTTGGCACCGACATGTTAGTCGGATTATCTTGTACTTACTTTTGCATAATTGTAATTAAGTCAGACTGCAGCTGATACCAATTGTGTATACCTTGCTTCGTCATCTGGCTATGTTTTGTAAAGCCAGATATCAAGAACATTTTGACTGAGCGTTTGGGACGCCTTACTGCTTTATCTTACATGTTCTCTATTTCTGTTTCTTATTTGAATGATTGAGACAATAGATATGAAATGCCCATAGTGAGACTTTCATGTAGTATGCACCCCCTCATCTGGTTAAACAACATTGATCGTATTATACGGTATTTATCTACCCGTAATACGTAGCTGGCTGAGTCATCCCCCGCTCTCCAGTATTCTGGTTCTGGGGTGTGACAAGATTTCAGTGGTGGCCCATGCAGGTCTGATTTCAGACTTGTAGGGTGTTTTGATTTATAGGATGTCTCAATCACACGTGTTCCCCCTTGATCTCATGATTCATTATTCTCAACCCTTGCTTGACATTCCGGTATCCTTTGACTTTATTGATCCTTCATGTCCGGTTGTTTGATTGTTCTCTTGTCCCTTTTCTTAGGGGCACTTCGTTCGCATCGGTCAGAGCTGGACAACAGCAGGAGCAACATGGGCAACCTGACCAGGTTGGTCAGCAACAAGGGCCGGTACTAACTCAGGAGACTATCCAAGAAGAAGTGATAGTAGAACCAGCAGCTAGATCGCAGTATCCGGATGTTCCACCACCACCAACAGTTCTACCTACCCAAGTAGACACACCAGCCCTTCTGGAGATCATGAGAGGAATGATGGCTACTCAACAACATCAAATGTTGGCCCAACATCGCATGCACACTCAGCTACAAGAGCAGAATGTGTTGCTCAACCAAGGATTGCAGATGGCTTTGGAAAGAGGAGTGAGGACTGATTCAGGAGCATCAGCCAGGTTTTGCAAGGACAACCCCTGCCATTTCGAGGGCACGGAGGATGCCATCTCAGTAGATGCATGGCTTAAGGATATTGAGGCTATTCTGACAGCAGCTAAGGTACCGGCAGAAGAACGTGTGGATCTAGTGAAGTTGTTACTTCAGGATCTCTCACGTGATTGGTGGGAATCAGAGGAAGTGGGCATCAGACGTCCTGTGGCTTGGGACGATTTCACTGCAAGATTCATGACCAAGTACTATGGAGTTGTGGCACGGTTTGAGCTACAACAGAAGTTTATCAGCCTCAGGCAGGCCGGCAAGACTGTAGATGCTTATGCAGCGGAGTTCTACAGATTGAGTAGATTCATCCCAGAGATGGTAGCAACAGAGAGCCAGAGGGCCATGAGGTTTCAGCATGGGTTTCATCTTGAACTCTTGCAATTGATAGAGGGGCACAATTACCAGACTTTTGATTAAGTATTGACGGCAACTCGAAGGCATGAGATCACCATTCAGAGGCTTGCGACAAGGACTGGGGGTCAGAAGAGGTCCCACAGTCAGATTGAAGGAGGAGGGGGAGCAGCGTCCCGAACAACAGCACCATGCACTGGCATTTGTATCCACGATGTGGCGATACGAGGGCCAGCACCACCCAGGCAGCAACAACAACAACAGAGGAAGAACCAGCAACCCCCGATGGGCTGCACTTATTGTGGGAAGATAGGACACACTAGGGATGTGTGTCGGACATTGAATGGACTGTGTCTGATATGTGAAAATCCAGACCATCGGGTTACCACATGTCCTATGAATTCGAGGGCAGGAGGACCAGGGCAGTAGTTTCCTGCTCTGCCAGCACCAGGGGCAGGCTAGTATCAAGGACCAGCAGTGGCAGTAAGGCCGTTGGCACAGCGCCTGTTAGTACAACAGGCTCAGATATTTCGGCAGCAAGGGCCGCCGATGCAGCAACACCAGCATAGACCACCCCGGCATCATCAAGGCAGGGGCCAGCAATAACATCAGGTTAGGCCGCAGCATGGAAACCAGTAAGGAGGTCGAGGGCAAGCATTCACTCTGTCCTTGGAGGAGACATTGGCATCGGGAGATGTTATGGCAGGTAACATTCTCGTCGTCTTATATCCCGCAGTAGCATTGTTTGATTCGGGAGCATCCATTCTTTTATATCTGTACAATTTGTGACACGCTAGGAATGGAGTTCGAGGCATTGCCAGGGAGGTTGAATATACTCACTGGTAATGGGCTCGTAGGAGTTAGTAGAGTTATTTTAGCATGTAGCGTTGTAGTTTGCGGGCATTCTTTACCTGCCCGGTTGATAGAATTTTCTGTTGGAAATTTCGATGTTATCTTAGGCATGGACTGGCTGAAAGACAGTCATGCGAAAATAGATTGTCGTAGAGGGAGTGTATCTTTTGATATTCCAGGCATGAAGAGATTCACCTTAGTCAGATCAGAGGCAACTCAACAAGTGCAGGGAATAGTAGCGGCAATGGAAGAAGTTCAGATTCCGAAGGTAGTTGAAGAATTTCTAGACGTATTTCCCGAAGAACTCCCAGGTCTACCACCGGTTAGAGATATTGAGTTCAGCATAGAATTGGCACCAGGAACTAAACCGATATCAGATCGAGCTTACAGAATGGCGGATTCAGAGCAGGCCAAGGTATACCAGCATATAGAGGAACTGAAGGAGAAGAAGTTCATCCAAGATAGCGTGTCACCGTGGACAGCACCAGTGGTACTTGTGGGGAAGAAGGATGGGTCATCCAGATTGTGCATTGACTACAGGAAGCTTAATGCGGCAACAGTGAAGAACAAGTACCCACTACCCAGGATGGACGACTTATTTGATCAGTTGAGCAAAGCTAGAGTTTTCTCCAAGATAGATCTTCGTTCAGGGTACCATCAGGTGAGGGTTCGGAAGGAAGATATTTCCAAGATATCATTCAGGTCGAAGTATGGGCATTATGAATTCTTAGTAATGCCGTTTGGTTTGACCAATGCTCCAGCAATATTCATGGATTTGATGAATCGCATCTTTATGCCATATTTAGACCAGTTTGTCGTTGTGTTTCTTGACGACATACTCGTATACTCTGCTAGTGAAGAGGAGCATGAATACCACCTCAGAAAAGTGTTACAGGTTCTGAGAGAGAACCAGTTGTATGCCAAGCTCAGCAAGTGTGAGTTTTGGTCGGATCACATTTCATTTTTGGGTCACATCATATCAGGAGCTGGAGTAGCAGTAGATCCCAAGAAGGTAGAAGCAGTAGAAAGTTGGCCAGTACCCAAGACCGTAGCAGATGTACGGAGTTTCTTGGGATTGGCAGGATATTACAGAAGGTTTGTGTCAGACTTTGCAAGGCTTTCAGCACCCATGACCCGCTTGACCCGGAAGGATGTGCCATTCGTTTAGTCGGCAGAATGTCAGGCATCATTTGAGACTTTGAAGCAGAAGTTGATATCAGCACCTATTCTTACATTGCCAGTTGGACCCGGAGGTTTTACAGTATATTGTGATGCATCAGGTAAGGGACTTGGACGTGTCCTTATGCAACATGGGAAGGTGATAGCGTATGCATCTAGGCAGCTTCGGGACCACGAGAAGAATTATCCAACTCATGATTTGGAGTTAGCGGCAGTAGTATTTGCTCTAAAGCTATAGAGGCATTACTTATATGGTGACCGAGTGCAAATGTACACAGACCATATGTCACGACCCGCACCCACTGTCAGGGTACGAGAACGTAACAATGCCCAGCCTACGCCGCAGTATCGGCGGTAGAACGCTGTCCTAGGTCAATCATCTAACAATATAAAAGTACCTGTATAGTTTATACTCTCCGAATGGAGGTGATATAACAATATGCTGTCTCAATCACATCTAAGGTAGAAGAATTAAGAACAGATAGATAGATAGTAACTCAAAGAGAACCATAGCATAGATGAAAAGGTCTAAGTGTCTAGTACAACATAATATCCAGAACTGTCAACTCATAATACAAAAGTCTAAGAGTCTATACATCTTCACATCTCAAAATACAACACAGAATGTGAGACAAAAAGATATAGAAAAGACTGCCTAGACTAAACTGGTCTAGACTACTGGAACATCCTCCTCAGCTGTAGGTGGAACCTGCTGAGGGTCCACAACGTAAGTATCATCTAGTCCTGCTCCATAATAGGTAGACACCAGGGCCTCATCCTCATCCTCTGTAATATTTTCAACAGGTCCAGTCAGGACAGGAACGAGCACAATACATCTCACACAGTGCATATCATGTTAGGAAATACGATACAGGCAATAGAGTAAGATACATGAACTGCTGAAAGGAAATATATGCTGTAAAAGAGATAGCTGTAATGAAATATCTACTGTATATAGAGAACTGTAAGTGACTAGTGATGTAGAGCATAAGATAGGCATGTGAATGGCTGGACTTATACATGATTACACTACGGAGTTGTACATGATTACACTACTTTGGAATTATTCACATGACCACTTCTACTCCCCCGTTTCCCCAATCAATACACAAGGATCTATACAAGTTACGTTATTGTACATGATATCACATGGGGCCCATGAAAGGGTGCACATGATAGTATACATGAGAGCTCAGTAAACATGAGAGTACATGATCACATGAGTGTACATGAATAATGGAAGCACATGAGTACATGATGATAGTGAAACACACATAACATGAAGTACCCGATGCTCCCGAGGGGGATAACATCTCATGTAAAGATCTATATAGTACCAATCCGTGTTACCAACGTGACAACAACAAGTAAAGTAATCTAGAGCGAGAAGTAAAGCCTGAACAAGTATGAAACGGTCAGAGAATATACTCGCCTGATAACTGAATGTCTGAAGAGGATATACTGTCTGAGGAGAGGTGTCTGGCTCCTAGTCAGAGCAAAACAAGTCACAAAGTATCCACAATGATAAAAATAAAGTATACAATGCATACTACATGATTCTAGGTCAACTGGTCAAAAGTCAACTCTTGGTCAACTCTAATAGTCAACTAGGTCACAGGAAGTCATACTAGGTTACAGGAAATCAAACTAAGTCAATTAAAGTCAAACAAGGTCAAATAGGGTCAAACTAGTTAAACTATCTAGGGTTTAGTCAATCAATGGTCAGACTAGTCAAATACTAGTCAATATGGTCAAGCTAGGTCAATCTAGACTATCTAAGGTACTACACCACAAGGTTAGGGTATAACCAATACCTATACAAGTATACCACATATAAATACATATATATATAATACCAACCTTAATCCTATATTCAAGCTAATCCCATATTCCAATCTCAAGTCATGACTCAACTATAAGTATCTAACTTAACCCCATACATATCTTATCTACATAGGTCTTCCACAAAACCCAAGTCACAATGATATGCTTATATATAGGTCAAACCTAAACCAACTAGTTAATAGCCTAGGATTTAGTCAAATCTTAGTCAATAAGTCCTTCTATGTTCATCCAAGCCATTTCTAGGTTAATTTGGTCATGGTTGACCCATAGTTGACTTTGGTCAACAATGGTCAATTATCTAGTCAAAGCTAGGTCAACACTAGTCAACTAGTTAGGGTTTTAGTCAAACTAGTCAAACTAGTTATTTTAGGTCATTCCTAGTCATTTCTAGGTTAACTAGGTCAACTTTGACCTAAGGTTGACTTTGGTCAACCTTTAGTCAACAAGGGTTTCTAGTAGGGTTTTGGCCTTTAGGGTTTACCCCAACCATAGGCCAATAACCTTGGCCATAGGCCATAGCCTAGGTTTCCACATAAACCTATAACTAAAAGTCTCATATATATATATATATATATATATCTATACATATAGTCATACACTATTTAACCTACTACCCACATGCCCATATATGAATATCATATATAATACAACCATATGTATATAATACACTACATATACATATAGAGACCTAATACAATATACATATATATATATATATATATATATATATATATATATATATATATATATATATATATATATATATATATATATATATACAATACATATATATATCTATATATATATATAACTATACATATATTACATATATATATATAGAGGGAAGGGAAGAGAGAGAGAGAGAGAGGCTGTGAGATAGTGAGAGAGAGAGGGACAGAATAGAACACAGGACAGGGGGGGTGTGTGTCTCAGGTTTCCTGAGACAGGAAACCTCACAGAATACACACACACACACCACACATATACATACATATGTACATACATATGTATATACACACACATACTACCAAAACTCCCCAAATTTCACCCACACTCACACATACATATATACTACACATATACATACTAAAATACACTAATACAATGTATAATTTATATCAAAATTAAGTTTGAAATTCATCTTTACAAAACTGGAAAATAATACAAAACTGGAAAAATGGACTGTTTAGGTAAATATAGGTAAACTTGATTTCTCATACAAAACCGAGCTAAGGCTCGATTCGAAGGGTTGGTAACTGAGCCCCTAGGTGTCCTCTAGTGTCTAGGGGGCCTGACACGACACCACGACACATTTCGACGTGTCCACGACTCACAAAACCCAATCGGGTAAAACTGATACACACGCACACACACAGTATCGTGCACGCGTGCAACTCACCCTAGGACACGACACAGACACTCTCGTGTCTAGTGCACGTGCACGAATGTTCACCTAGGGGTAGGGTACGTGTCCAACACCGTGCACTGTGTCCACGTGTCGTGTAGAGGGGACACGACACGCGTATCAGAGTGGGAAATACGTGGTTTCAGACCGCGTCGTGCAGTGATGCACGCGTCTCGTGTACGTAACACAGGACACGACACATCTCGTGCTCGTGTCCTGGGGTTCGCCCTATGTTCCTCTACACATGTGTCACCCTGACACGTGTACACGACTCGTGTACATGGGACACGAGACCCGTGTCAGAGCCGTTTTCACGGCTGTACAGTGCAGTGCACGTCCCTTGCGGGGACGATTCCGTGTCTGACACGACACGAGGTCATCCCAAACTTTGGGGATGACCTGTCAGTCAGTGCCCCATGCTCTATGCCAATTTTGGCGTGTCCACGTGGCGTGTAGAGTGAGAACTGACACAGTGATAACATGACACATTTTCAGTGTACTGTGCACTGTGTCCAGTGTGTGAAACTGAGAGCTTCGTGTCCAGATTTTGGACACGACACAACCCAATTTGTGCTCAGTGTTTTAGGGTTACGTTTAGGGTTAGCTAGGCTAGGTTTTGGTTCAAAAAGTTTTGGAAAACAGTGTGTATATATACTATGACAGTGATCAAAACAGTGAGCAAAAATTAGAGTTTTACAAGTAGGATACGTGTCTGATACGACACCAAACAATCCTAAAATTGTACCAAACCCTACCCACAACTATATTATAACTATATGCATGCAATAATGAAGAAAAACCAGTATAATAACTAGGTTTAGATATATTTACCTCAATGTGGTTTTCTTGAAAAAAATACCAAAATGAGGAGTGTGTGTCCCTTAGCTTGATGAGTCCTTGCTTGATGAAACTTGGATAGCTATTCTCCCTAGGCTTCCTCAGAATACTAGTGTCCTAATGCAAGAAACTAGAGGTCCAAAGCTTGAGAAATGACAAGGTTATGGCTATGTGAAGTGGAAGGGTTTTTCTTGGTTTTTCAAGAGTTCTTTTCTCATGAAACTTGAACTCTTGAACTAAGTGTTAACTATATAGGAGAGGGGGTAGCAAGGGGTGGTTTCTTGGCTGCCATGGGGTAGGGGGTGTTGTCCTTGGGTTGCTTCCAAGCTAAGGGAAGGACTTTAGGTAAAGGTTTAAGATATTTTGCATGGTTTAAGCAAAATATCAAATAAAGGTAACTAGATATTTATTTCACTTTATCCCATGACAAATATCATTCCTCTTAGTCATTCTAGTTTAGTGGCTAACCTCTAGATTAGGGCTAAACTAGGTTAGGGGCTCTCATGACACTTAACAATAATTAAATAATATTAAAATCACATAATTACAAATAATTCCAAATAAATCCTAGAAAATTACCAAAATACCCTTTGGGCTAAAAATCACTAATTTGAGGTTCTAAGCCTATGGCTAAGCTCACATGGTCATAGCAACTTCTAGGTTAAGGAAAACTAGGGTTTACACTAAGTTATACAAATCAAATCACAAAGTCATAAGTCATGACTTAGCATGACTTAGAAAATGATTTTAATTAACTAAAAATCACCAAAAATCATATCATGCCTAAAATACCAGTAATAAATAATAAAAATAATAAATTTTCAAAAATATCCTAATTTCAGAAAACAGGGTGTTACAAGTCTACCCACCTTAAAATAATTTCGTCCTCGAAATTTAGATGGTCGTACTCCTTATAGGTCAAACCTCCAACAATCAAGGACGAAGCCACTACCTAGGCAACATACAATGTCAACAAGCAAAATATGGGTAGTAAACCTATACTGGGTCATGTCCAAAAATTGGCTGGCAGTTTCAGGTCATAAGGTGTCCTTAATTCAAATCGAAATCAAGTAACTCCATGGGGTAAATCAGGATGGAGCCTTGGGTCAAGAAGATCGTACTAAGCAAATGAAGCACACAATGGTATGCCTGAGTGGGACACTAAGGTCATGGGTGTAGTATGTCATGTCTAGGTCATGTATGTGAAGTTAGTTTTGAGAAAACAACTAGTCTTGTGCTCCAAATTTAAAAGTCACGGTAATGTACCTACGATGATCATAAGTTAGAGTGGGAAAGGTCTATGGCCTAAATTGAACCAAAAATCGTGATAAAATAGTGGTACCAGGGGAACAGGTTAAATGGAACAGTCTGTGGTCTCATCTAGGTGCACTAGTCATTCTAGATCAAAACTGTCCTATGGTATCAAAACGTACAAGCAATCTAAGGTGTCCAAATTTGGGAAGGTAAGGAAACAACAACTATCAAGGCTGTTGCGGATAAGATTCTAGGGTAAGTTTAATTGTGTCTCTATCCACATAGATTAATATATGAAAAAGCGAACCAAAACGCAATAGGTTGATCAGACCATCATGCGCCGGTTCTGATTAGATAATATGTTAGTGGGTGCGCACCCAATAAAATATATCATGATCAAGCTCAAAAAGGATAAGCTTGTAAAACTAAGGATAAATTTGTAGCATAAGATATAAGTAAGGATGGAATGATGAAAGAAGATACATAGTCCTGGTCATGGGCATAGACTAGGAAGATAAGGAAACAATAGATCACAGGGCTAAAAGGGTCACCATTCTATGGTCAGAGCTACTCTATCAACTCTAAGTCAAAAGGCATAACACATAAATTAATTTATTTAAGAGGAAAATTCTTGACAAAAGAGTTAGTCAAGAATTATATTAATAGCTAAAGCTACTCCTACTCCTACTCCTACTCCTAAGTAAGAGATAAAGAAACAACAAACAATCGACAAAACCAAATGAACTACCAGGTCAAAACTGATCACTAATAAGGAATAGGTAGGAGCAGATGGAATTGGATTTTAAGATAGATATAATGAAGCAAGGTAGGAATAGAATTTAGAAAAACAGAACCTGCAAGCACATCGCCAACTGCCTGAGCATCCTCAACTGTCATGGCGTAAGCACGCCCCTGCTGACCTCTTCCAGCCTGCTGCTGGAACTGCAAAAATCTCTGCTGCTGTGGCTGTAACGGTCCTCTCTGCTGCTGTCCTACCGGAGCCTTGGCTCCTGCTCCTGGTGCTGCTCCCTGTGCTACTCTGCCTGTGTACTGGGAACACTCCCTCAGATGGTGGTCCACTGCCCTACATATTAGGCACCGGCCCAACCTCTTCCTGTACTCACCCCATCCATGTCCCGACTTCTTGCAATAGGGACAACTGATTATCTTCGGGTCCTGACCCCGATACTGATGCTGTACTTGCTGAACTCCCACTGGGGTCTGTGTCTGCTGAAACTGTACATGGGGCCTCTTGGCCTGGCCTCTACTGCTGCTGGTACCACGAGCGTCCCGTCCCCTCTTGAACAACTGTTGCCGCTGAGTTTCCACTATCTGCTGGAAGAAGGAGAACAATCGTGCCACGTCCTCTGATCCTGATGACGACTGCTGCTGAAGAACGTTCGGGACGACAGAAGAAAGTCTCGGAGTAGGGAGAGGTGCACTCCCATAGGCTGCAGATATCCTAGCCTGAGCTGGCACAACAGGAACTGCAGTCTCGGGGCCCTGCTGATCAGGACGAGGAGTGGTAGACCCCTCAGTGGTATCTCCCTGATCGAGACGATGAGATCGTGTCTCCATACCCATCCTGAAGACAGATCAAACAAGGAATCAGTACTGAGATATAAAATGATAATTCAAGGGAGGACAGTTATTCAAGGAAGCAAACCTTCAACAGGAATTTAGATGGCAGGAATCCAGTTAAGAGTTTTTCTAATGCGATTGAGTACCCTAAAATAAGGATATTAATCTAACAAAAGAAATTTAAAATCAATAACTACAAAAATTTCAAAATCATCAACTAATCTCCAGGATTCAAAGTTCTACAGTGAATCCTCCAAATCAAATTCAATCAAGGGAAAAGAAGTTTAAATCGTAATTTCAAATGAGATTCTCAAGGGTCATCCCAGGAATCTCTCAAAGTATCCTAGCAGTGATTGAGTATCCATTCTCTCTAAGCCTATTCCTCCAATCCTATCACAGGCTGTAGTGATACTCTAGTTCGAATACCACTACATAAACTCGACCTGCATGGGCCACCACTAAAAACGTGTCACGACCCGCACCCACTGTCAGGGTACGAGAACGTAACAACGCCCAGCCTACGCCGCAGTATCGGCGGTAGAACGCTGTCCTAGGTCAATCATCTAACAATATAAAAGTACCTGTACAGTTTATACTCTCCGAATGGAGGTGATATAACAATATGCTGTCTCAATCACATCTAAGGTAGAAGAATGAAGAACAGATAGATAGATAGTAACTCAAAGAGAACCATAGCATAGATGAAAAGGTCTAAGTGTCTAGTACAACATAATATCCAGAACTGTCAACTCATAATACAAAAGTCTAAGAGTCTATACATCTCCACATCTCAAAATACAACACAGAATGTGAGACAAAAAGATATAGAAAAGACTGCCTAGACTAAACTGGTCTAGACTACTGGAACATCCTCCTCAGCTGTAGGTGGAACCTGCTGAGGGTCCACAACGTAAGTATCATCTAGTCCTGCTCCATAATAGGTAGACACCAGGGCCTCATCCTCATCCTCTGTAATATTTTCAACAGGTCCAGTCAGGACAGGAACGAGCAAAATACATCTCACACAGTGCATATCATGTTAGGAAATACGATACAGGCAATAGAGTAAGATACATGAACTGCTGAAAGGAAATATACGCTGTAAAAGAGATAGCTGTAATGAAATATCTACTGTATATAGAGAACTGTAAGTGACTAGTAATGTAGAGCATAAGATAGGCATGTGAATGGCTGGACTTATACATGATTACACTACGGAGTTGTACATGATTACACTACTTTGGAATTATTCACATGACCACTTCTACTCCCCCGTTTCCCCAATCAATACACAAGGATCTATACAAGTTACGTTATTGTACATGATATCACATGGGGCCCATGAAAGGGTGCACATAATAGTATACATGAGAGCTCAGTAAACATGAGAGTACATGATCACATGAGTGTACATGAATAATGGAAGCACATGAGTACATGATGATAGTGAAACACACATAACATGAAGTACCCGATGCTCCCGAGGGGGATAACATCTCATGTAAAGATCCATATAGTACCAATCCGTGTTACCAACGTGACAGCAATAAGTAAAGTAATCTAGAGCGAGAAGTAAAGCCTGAACAAGTATGAAACGGTCAGAGAATGTACTCGCCTGATAACTGAATGTCTGAAGAGGATATACTGTCTGAGGAGAGGTGTCTGGCTCCTAGTCAGAGCAATACAAGTCACAAAGTATCCACAATGATAAAAATAAAGTATACAATGCATACTACATAATTCTAGGTCAACTGGTCAAAAGTCAACTCTTGGTCAACTCTAATAGTCAACTAGGTCACAAGAAGTCATACTAGGTTACAGGAAATCAAACTAAGTCAATTAAAGTCAAACAAGGTCAAATAGGGTCAAACTAGTTAAACTATCTAGGGTTTAGTCAATCAATGGTCAGACTAGTCAAATACTAGTCAATATGGTCAAGCTAGGTCAATCTAGACTATCTAAGGTACTACACCACAAGGTTAGGGTATAACCAATACCTATACAAGTATACCACATATAAATACATATATATATAATACCAACCTTAATCCTATATTCAAGCTAATCCCATATTCCAATCTCAAGTCATGACTCAACTCTAAGTATCTAACTTAACCCCATACATATCTTATCTACATAGGTCTTCCACAAAACCCAAGTCACAATGATATGCTTATATATAGGTCAAACCTAAACCAACTAGTTAATAGCCTAGGGTTTAGTCAAATCTTAGTCAATAAGTCCTTCTATGTTCATCCAAGCCATTTCTAGGTTAATTTGGTCATGGTTGACCCATAGTTGACTTTGGTCAACAATGGTCAATTATCTAGTCAAAGCTAGGTCAACACTAGTCAACTAGTTAGGGTTTTAGTCAAACTAGTCAAACTAGTTATTTTAGGCCATTCCTAGTCATTTCTAGGTTAACTAGGTCAACTTTGACCTAAGGTTGACTTTGGTCAACCTTTAGTCAACAAGGGTTTCTAGTAGGGTTTTGGCCTTTAGGGTTTACCCCAACCATAGGCCAATAACCTTGGCCATAGGCCATAGCCTAGGTTTCCACATAAACCTATAACTAAAAGTCTCATATATATATATATATCTATACATATAGTCATACACTATTTAACCTACTACCCACATGCCCATATATGAATATCATATATAATACAACCATATGTATATAATACACTACATATACATATAGAGACCTAATACAATATACATATATATCATGTATATATATATATATATATATATATATATATATATATATATACAATACATATATATATATATATATATATATATATATATATATATATATATATATATATATATATATATATATATATATAACTATACATATATTACATATATATATATATAGAGGGATGGGAAGAGAGAGAGAGAGGATGTGAGACAGTGAGAGAGAGAGGGACAGAATAGAACACAGGACAGGGGGGGTGTGTCTCAGGTTTCCTGAGACAGGAAACCTCACAGAATACACACACACACCACACATATACATACATATGTACATACATATGTATATACACACACACACTACCAAAACTCCCCAAATTTCACCCACACTCACACATACATATATACTACACATATACATACTAAAATACACTAATACAATGTATAATTTATATCAAAATTAAGTTTGAAATTCATCTTTACAAAACTGGAAAATAATACAAAACTGGAAAAATGGACTGTTTAGGTAAATATAGGTAAACTTGATTTCTCATACAAAACCGAGCTAAGGCTCGATTCGAAGGGTTGGTAACTGAGCCCCTAGGTGTCCTCTAGTGTCTAGGGGGCCTGACACGACACCACGACACATTTCGACGTGTCCACGACTCACAAAACCTAATCGGGTAAAACTGATACACACGCACACACACAGTATCGTGCACGCGTGCAACTCACCCTAGGACACGACACAGACACTCTCGTGTCTTGTGCACGTGCACGAATGTTCACCTAGGGGTAGGGTACGTGTCCAACACCCTGCACTGTGTCCACGTGTCGTGTAGAGGGGACACGATACGCGTATCAGAGAGGGAAATACGTGGTTTCAGACCGCGTCGTGCAGTGATGCACGCGTCTCGTGTACGCAACACAGGACACGACACATCTCGTGCTCGTGTCCTGGGGTTCGCCCTAGGTTCCTCTACACATGTGTCACCCTGACACGTGTACACGACTCGTGTACATGGGACACGAGACCCGTGTCAGAGCCGTTTTCACGGCTGTACAGTGCAGTGCACGTCCCTTGCGGGGACGATTCCGTGTCTGACACGACACGAGGTCATCCCAAACTTTGGGGATGACCTGTCAGTCAGTGCCCCGTGCTCTATGCCAATTTTGGCGTGTCCACGTGGCGTGTAGAGTGAGAACTGACACAGTGGTAGCAGGACACATTTTCAGTGTACTGTGCACTGTGTCCAGTGTGTGAAACTGAGAGCTTCGTGTCCAGATTTTGGACACGACACAACCCAATTTGTGCTCAGTGTTTTAGGGTTAGGTTTAGGGTTAGCTAGGCTAGGTTTTGGTTTAAAAAGTTTTGGAAAACAGTGTGTATATATACTATGACAGTGATCAAAACAGTGAGCAAAAATTAGAGTTTTACAAGTAGGATACGTGTCCGATACGACACCAAACAATCCTAAAATTGTACCAAACCCTACCCACAACTATATTATAACTATATGCATGCAATAATGAAGAAAAACCAGTATAATAACTAGGTTTATATATATTTACCTCAATGTGGTTTTCTTGAAAAAAACACCAAAATGAGGAGTGTGTGTCCCCTAGCTTGATGAGTCCTTGCTTGATGAAACTTGGATAGCTATTCTCCCTAGGCTTCCTCAGAATACTAGTGTCCTAATGCAAGAAACTAGAGGTCCAAAGCTTGAGAAATGACAAGGTTATGGCTATGTGAAGTGGAAGGGTTTTTCTTGGTTTTTCAAGAGTTCTTTTCTCATGAAACTTGAACTCTTGAACCAAGTGTTAACTATATAGGAGAGGGGGTAGCAAGGGGTGGTTTCTTGGCTGCCATGGGGTAGGGGGGGGGGGGTTGTCCTTGGGTTGCTTCCAAGCTAAGAGAAGGACTTTAGGTAAAGGTTTAAGATATTTTGCATGGTTTAAGCAAAATATCAAATAAAGGTAACTAGATATTTATTTCACTTTATCCCATGACAAATATCATTCCTCTTAGTCATTCTAGTTTAGTGGCTAACCTCTAGATTAGGGCTAAACTAGGTTAGGGGCTCTCATGACACTTAACAATAATTAAATAATATTAAAATCACATAATTACAAATAATTCCAAATAAATCCTAGAAAATTACCAAAATACCCTTTAGGCTAAAAATCACTAATTTGAGGTTCTAAGCCTATGGCTAAGCTCACATGGTCATAGCAACTTCTAGGTTAAGGAAAACTAGGGTTTACACTAAGTTATACAAATCAAATCACAAAGTCATAAGTCATGACTTAGCATGACTTAGAAAATGATTTTAATTAACTAAAAATCACCAAAAATCATATCATGCCTAAAATACCAGTAATAAATAATAAAAATAATAAATTTTCAAAAATATCCTAATTTCAGAAAACAGGGTGTTACACCATAAAAGTCTGAAGTATATCTTTACTCAGAAGTAGCTGAACATGAGGCAGAGAAGATGGTTGGAGTTGATTAAGGATTATGACGTGGAGCTTCAGTATCACCCAGGCAAGGCTAATGTAGTAGCAGACGCTCTCAGCAGGAGAGGTGGCGCATTTATGTTGACAACATAGAAGCATATTTTAGAAGACCTTCAGGAGATGGGCATCGAAGTTATACTTCCTAGTGATGTAGGAGTTCTAACAAGTCTGCAAGTTCAATCCGACTTGGTAGGCAGGATCAAGGCAGCTCAGGCACAAGACCCAAGGATTTAGAAGCTTAGGGAAGAATGTGAGTCAGGACTCAGGAAGGAGATGAGAATTCATGAAGATGGTACACTTAGGTTTGGATCACGTCTATGTGTGCCTAGTGGAGATATCAGACAGGAGGTTATGGCAGAAGCTCACAGTTCTCAGTATTCTATTCACCCAGGAGGGACCAAGATGTACCGAGATATCAAGTAGCATTTCTGGTGGAACGGGATGAAGAGGGAGATAGCTAGATTTGTTTCCCGTTGCTTGGTATGTCAGCAAGTGAAGTCAGAACAGCAGAGGCTAGCTGGGTTGTTGTAACCGCTTCCTATCCCGGAATGGAAATGAGAGCATATTACAATGGACTTTGTGACCGGTTTACCGAGATCACCAAGTGGTAAAGACGCTATTTGGATGATAGTGGACCGACTTACGAAGGTAGCACACTTTCTTCCTTTCAGAGTAGGGCAATCTACAAAAAAATTGGCAGAATTGTATATGCAACAGATAGTCAGACAGCATTGAGTCCCTGTCAGTATTGTGTCGGATCGAGATACCTATTTTACATCGCATTTCTGGAAGAGCTTACATCATAGTCTGGGTACCAAGTTAAGTTTTAGCACGGCTTACCATCCACAGACGGATGGGAAATCAGAAAGAACGATTCAGACTTTAGAAGACATGGTACGAGCTTGCACTCTAGATTTTGGAGGGTCTTGGGAGGGTCACCTGCACTTAGTCGAGTTCTCATACAACAATAGTTATCAAGCCAGTATCCAGATGGCACCATTCGAAGCACTATATGGTAAGAAGTGCAAGTCACCGCTTGCATGGGATGATATCGACAAGAGGAAGATGTTAGGCCCGGAAATGATTGTCCAGACGGTTGAAGTGGTTAAGGGAATTAGAGAGCGACTTCGAGTTGCACAGGATCGGCATCGTCATTGGGCGGACCAGCATCGTAGGCCGTTAGAGTTCTCTGTTGGGGACCACGTATTCTTGCGGATCTCACCTACTCGTGGGGTCATTAGATTTGGCGTTCGCGGGAAATTGAGTCCGCGGTACGTGGGCCCATTTGTTATCCTTGATCGGATAGGCGATGTTGCTTATCGTTTATCCCTTCCACCTTCGTTATGAGAGGTGCATGACGTATTTCATGTATCTCAATTACGTAAGTATGTATCGGACCCAAGCCATATTCTCGATCATTCTGAGCTGGTTATTGGTACCAACCTGTCTTACGAGGAACAGCCTGTGTCCATTTTGGACCGAAGAGAGAAGATACTCAAGAACCGAACAATTAGTATTGTCCGTGTTGCTTGGGGCCATCACTCCTTGGGAGAGTCAACGTGGGAACGTGAGGATGATATCCGATCACGGTATCCACACCTGTTTGACTCACAAGGTATATCTCTTTCCGTATACCTTGATTGTCTTGATTCTTCATGCTTATCGCCTTATGGGTAGAGCTACTTGATATCGTAGATTGATGAATTTACATATATAGTACTTGCTTTTGATGTAGTAAAATGATTGCTTGCTCACTAGAATTGCTTGTATTAGTTTAGCTCTGGTATTTCTACCTGCTTGGATTTGAAATTCCGAGGATGGAATTTTTCTAAGGTGGGTAGAGATGTCACTCGTCGTTCCCAGAATGCGTATTTTTATACATGTGCAACTCATGTATATTTATTTAGTATTTATCATGTATTATCCTGTATTTAAGTTCCTATAAGTTCATGTTAATTAATTATCTGTATTTTATTTCTGCATTTTCTTCCTGCTTTTTTCTTATTGGGTTCGGCCATGGAGGGTTTTTCGGGTTCATGGTGGACAAACCCGGCCCACAACTCCCACCTACCACCACCCTTCCTATTTAAAGCTTCCTTCTCCTTCTCTCCTCATTACTTCTCTTCACCATTACTTCTTCTTCTTCCTCTCATCACTCTCTCCACCAACCACAGCAGAAAAGTACAAATCTTGCTTCTTGCTTGGAGAACCATTTTTATGGTTCATTTCTCTTCCTTTCATGATCCTGAGAGAGTTTAGTACTTAGCATTTTTGATTTCTGTGGCTTGTTTCTCCTAGATCTAAGTTGTTGTATTCTCGGTTTTCATGGGTTTGATCTCCCAACTTAGCGTGTATTCTCGGTTGTCCATGGGTTCTGAACCATAGGAACTTCAGTTCTGGCTTGGGACGAAGGCTCTTTAGTCACGCACACGTTCTTACGTGTCTGCGTGTATTTTTAGTCACGCTCACGTCTCTACGTGTCAGCGTGTATTTTTAGTCACGCTCACGTCTCTACGTGTCAGCGTGTATTTTTAGTCACGCTCACGTCTCACGTGTCAGCGTGTATTCTTAGTCATGCACACATCCATGAGTGCATAGATTTTTAGTCACACACACATCCATGAGTGTGTAGATTTTTAGTTACGCACACATCCATGAGTGCGTGGATTTTTAGTCACGCACACATCCATGAGTGCGTACGTGAATTTCTTATCACTTTTCACGCTCACGCTGTTTACACGCTCACTCCAGCTAGACTTGTTGGCGTGACTTCCTGACCTGGGTGTTTTTATTTTGCTCTATAATTTATTCCTTTAATGGTGGGCATGATAGTTCTTCTATTATATCCCTATGCTTTTGCATGAACTCGATAATCTTGACATGTTAATAATTTTAATACATATTGTTGTGTAGAACGTATCTTGTGTCTTGATTTGCTTTATGGATACCCAGTAAGACTGGAACTTAACCATGAGAGTTATAGACTCGACCCTATGTAATACTGATTGACTTTTATGCCTTGTCACCATTGATAATGATTGTGACATTGACTAATAATTAATCATGCGTTCCTAGTTGGAACTAAGAGACTGGCTAGTCGTCTTATTGAATTGAATGAATGAGACACGTTCATGTTATGAACTATTGTAATCGACTAGGCGATCCCGAATATTGGCATACAGGCACATGCAGGTTTCAAATTATTTATTTATTTATTTATTTATCTTACAAAAAATAGCATGTATACTTTATGGTCAAGGCATGATTATTTCGTGGTCAGATTTGATTGTTGCATTACGCTATGTAAGACCTACAACCTAGCCGTACGGGTATCGTTGTAGAGTTGCGCATATCGTACCCCGTACGAAAGTACTCATTTGAATGACCATGATCCACGGCATGGGATTTCACTCAACATAGAGACTATTAAGTTAAATAAAATAATGATGGCATGGAGAGAATGGATTCCCGAGTTCTTACATGGCAGCCCTCTTGGGACTAGTAGTGCCCGACAGGCCGGCTGGTTCCTACAGATACTGTAAATCTGTCACACGGGCAGGAAACGGTATCTGCTTATATTATTATTGTACATGATATATTAACGGCGGGCGTCCCGCTGGGACTCATCTAATTACATGATTGGCGCAATTGATTGACTGGATAGACTAGCCTTGCTCGCACATAGTAAGAACTGAGGAATCTCTAATTGCATAAATCCAGGATAACTTGGTGTAGAAGCATGGAAAATATTAGAAATAAAGGCATAAATGGCCCATGCGGCTCTGGACAGCAAGCCTATGCGGTTCATACTGGAGTTGCTTTATGCGGCCCAAAAGGAGACCCCCAGACTCATGCGGCTCGGGGACATGCGGCTCAAATCGATGCCACGTGTGACCCCCCCTACAGTTGGCCATTGGAGTAATGGCCTCATTTAATGCTCTGACACGACTCGACGGCTGCGACGTCTCTGACATAAAGTGTCATAATGGCTCTGCCATAATGACAGATTCTTCGAGAAAAGAAGAAGATCTCTGACCCGATCTGTCAGAAATCCTATGTTGCCACGTGGCAAAAGTCTCATGCGGCTCGGTTAAAGAACAGCTTCATGCAGCTCTGTGAGGCGTCACTCTAATATAATTAACAGAAATCCGCCATATGCGGTCCACTCATAGCCCGGTCTATGCGGCTCAATACCACATGCGGCCCACAGAAACTATACGGCTCATGGAGAGGTCGTTTCCTGCGGTTCACAAAGACCACGCATATGCGGCTCACGAAAAGTTCGTCCCCTGCGGCTCGACAAGATATTGACTCATGCGGCTCATGAAGGGTATCTCCCTGCGGTTCAAGTATTGACCACTCTATGCGGCCCTGGCAGGATCTTCAATTAAAAGACGTGGATTTGAAGATTCGACCGAATCCCAACGAGAATATTTGACATCATCAGTAAGACACGTGGCGAGCAATCAAATATTAGCATAATCAATCACGAAGATTTAAAGCAATCAGCATTAACTGCTCATAAGATTTGGTGCTATCCGCATTAGTGGCCGAGATTCATTATGATCAAGATCAAGGGTCCAGATAGAATGAAGGAGCGCCGACATTCCAAACAGATAGCAAACCCTAATGATCACATCCCACCCTTATAAATAGGCAGCATCATTCCATACAAGAGGGCGGCAATAATAATAATAAAAAAAATAAGAAGAGAGAGATACACACAGAGAGGGAGTTCCTTTTTTTTTTTTCGTGATAATCACAGAGAGAGAGAAGCCCAGAGAGTAACCAGAGAGGAGCAAGAAGAGCCTTTCTTCGTCAACGCCGAGCAGATCTTCCCCGAGTCAAGACTGCATACTGATCGTCCAAGGAGTAAGGCAGAGCGGCCGTCGCTTTCCCGAGCCTCTATCGTCACCCCCCAGAATCAAAAATAAACAATCGCACTTAGTCTGCTGTACCTAGGTTTTCGTTCCTAGGCTTTCTTTGTGCGAGCGAGTTTGTATTGTGAGTCTAAGTTCAGTCCTCCGATAATTGTTCTGTTCTTTTACAATCAATGGCAAACACGATGGCGACTCTGCTGGGGACTAACTTCTCCACGGCTGAGGAGTTGGTGACGCAATCAGATGCAACCAAACTTGGCTCCACACAAAAGAAGATGGTCGTCCGCTTCGACCAACAGGCGTTCGAAGAGATGCTCTCTGAAGGCAGTGCTGGCCCGGCCCAGAAGCGCACCCGCACCACGAAGGCTCGCAAAGAATAGAGACCGAAGTCATTTGCTCCTCCTCAAGCCCTCGATGGGATGTCCTCTGTTGCTCAAGACGGCGAGAAGGATTCTCCTGCGGTCCCACTTCAGATCGTAGACAACTCTGCTGCCCCCAAGTCCGACAGAAGAAAACATTATGATGCTGGACTTACAGGGACAAAGAGGGACTCTACGCGGTCCGAACCGCAGAAGAGTATTAGCCGCAGGGAGAAAGCCCATGCGGCTACATCCGCCAACTGCATGAAGAAAACTCATGCGGCTACTTCTGTCAGCCGCATAACTTATGCGACTACAGTTCCCGACCGCATGGATGAAACTCATGCGGCTAGAAAAGTCAATCGTTTGCAGAAAACCCATGCGGCCACAGATGCCAACCGCATACGGCCAGCCTGTACGGTCATGGCTCCTAGCCGCATAAGAACTCGTCCGACGACAGGAGACAACCGCGTACAGACAGCCTGCACGGTTTCCGCTCCCAGCCGCATAGCATCCGCTCCATGCTCCTCTCGATCAGTTTTCGACCGTCTCTCGTACGGCCCGAACCCTGATGACTCTCTGGATGATAAGCCAGACTCTGTGATGTTCAACTTGGACTCTTCTTATTATGCACCCACAAGTGCTAAAAAGAAGAAGTCTAGGGCAGCACGGGCTCATCAAGCCCAGATAGCTGCCCCAACCTCTGACTATCAGGGCATCCCGCTGATTATCACACGGGCCCCTGATGGGAAGTTATACAGAACCGCTCAAGTCCAAACCCCGACGGCGAACGGACAGAGTGGTCCCTCTGACCTGCGTGAGGCGATCCTCCACATGCGCAAGGAAAGAGAAGGGGCTTCGGCGTGCAGAGAGTCCTCGCAGGGACATCACTGCGCCCAGATTATCGTCAACTGCTGTTGCAGCAACACGGCAGACCGGCCATCCGTCTTCCAAAGATTACGACATCCGAGCTCGGAAGACGAGGCACCCCCTGTGGCCTCCTGTAATTCCGCGCGGAAAGCCCCTGTCGAGGGGAGAGGAAAGAAGACCGGCATCTCCAGTCCAAAGGTGTCAACTATTGCAGCTAAGAAGCCGTCGTCTAAAGGATCATCCTCTGCTGGAGTATTCCAACACACCCGCTCAAAGACAAAAACGGCTGCAGTAGGAAGTTCACCGCCCATGTCACTGGGGGTTGTTGGAACTGGGGGTAGCTCTCCTCCGAACATCCACGACAACCCGACATTCCAAGAAGACGGACTGGAGGAAGCAAATCCTCAAACGGATACAACAGATACCGACGTCCCCGAGGACATCCTAAACGAAGCAAGCTCAGAAGCTGGGGGTACTGCCCCTTCCGAATCCGAACCTGAAGAAAACATACCCACATATCCTGATGATTTCTCGATGCATGAGTATGACTCGGAGAGCACGTCCGCCACCACTCCTTCTGCCACTCCTCACGTGAGGACGGTATTCATGACGGACAACAGCCAAGGCGGTTCCGGCGATCGCCAACGCATCGACACTTTGGAGGCCATACTGCACGCCTTGGTCAAGTCTGTGGACGAGATCAAAGCAGCGCTTTCTACTCTGCAGGGAGTGATACCTGGTCAGACAAGCATGGGTCCCGCGAACAGCATAGATTCAAATTCGGCGACACCAAACCCGGGCAATAATGCTCCCGAGATAACGACTCCTACCGCGACAGATGAGGCTCGAAAAGTAAGAAGAGAGGTTCAGGAACTCTGAGCAATGTTCCAAGCCCGAGAAAACTCTCAAAGATCTCAGAATACGGCAACCATATCCTGCTGAATGGAGGGATGTTCCCTTTCCCCCAAGATATAAACCGTTCAATATCAACCCATATGACGGCAAAACTTCAGCAAGCCGGTACGTCACTTATTTTGAGGTCACTACCGACCATCTGCCCCATGATGACGCCATCCTCACACGGTTATTCATTGGGGCACTGGAAGGAGTCGCCTTCGATTGGTACCGCAACCTGCCAGACAATTGCATTCACTTCTTCGCTGGCTTCAAGCGCTTGTTCTTGGAGAGGTTCTACGAGGTAGGGCAGGACGTCACGATGTCTACCCTCATGGACGTCGTTCAAGGAGAGAAAGAGCTGACGAGGAATTACATTGAGCGGTTTCGTCAAACCGCAATGAAGTTGCCATCTGGCAACCCGGACTCTTCCTTGATTAAAATTTGCCAAAAGAGATTACTCCCAACAATTAGTCTCTGGATGGGCGAAAGCCAATTCAAGGACTGGAAGGCTTTTATCATCAGCGCTACAAGTGCCGAAGAACGATTGAAGAAAGCTCGCCAGCTGGGGTTGCATATCTCAGAGGGAGAGAACAAGGGGAAGCGTCCCAATGCCAGCAGCGACAATGGGGGTAGCCCCTCCAACAACCGGGACAACAGAGGCAAGCAGGCTATGGTGACCGATACAGCCCAGAAACCCGAGCCACAGCCAGCAGACAAACAATGGCCTCAAATCACTTATTCTTTCGAAGACGGCCACGTCAAGCCTATCTTGGACATGCTTATACAAGGGGATAGAATTCAGCTTCCTCCACCAAGGCGGGAACCTCGGCCGGCTGATTTGGAAAATCTGAAATTCTGCCATTACCACCGCTATGTCCACCATGCTACACACGACTGCTACCAACTGAAACGGTATATCCAGAACCTCATCGATTCGAACGCTCTGGCTATCGACTTCGAGGAGGTAACCGTAGCAGCCAACATGGTGTCCGTATAATTCGACAATTTCCCTCCAACAGAGACTCAAGACGGTGTCATACCCATCCCTCTGGCAACGATGGAAATCGCTAATCTTCCGCCCACCCGTGATCAAACTCTCGATTTAGTACCTCTCACCACATCACGAGGGGAAATCATGTGGGTTCATCCGGACCTAATCCACGAGGTGACTTAGCCCACTTTACCTTCTAAAAAGAAAAGTGGAAAGGTCAGATCATGCCGCACCACCTCGACAGAGAAGGAGGAAGTCTCAGCTGTCACTACTCGATCTGGAGCACAAGCCCAACCAGTGGCCGAGAATCCGACTAATGATTAGCAACCCACAAACGCTGATACTCCGGGACCGGCTCAGCCTTCGACGACCGACAAGCCTAGGCCAAAGGAGACTCGCTTCGACAAATCCCTCCGAAAGGAGATACCTCAGGGGCTAGAAAGACCCTACAACTTCGACATCTTGGCTCAATTGGCCAATACACCGGCCAAATTGTCTTTATACGAATTTCTGAGGCTCTCGAAGGATGTCCGCACAGCTTTAAGCGAGGCGCTCCAAAATGCCGACGCATATTTGGCTCAGGTCAACCTTACAGGAGATAACCAACCTGCAGAGCTCCAAGATAGTGCGTGTACAGGGGCAATGCCCAATATCGTCTCCTCTCCGTAGGATATGCTCATCAAAACTAACCTGCACGATCGCCCATTGTACTACACTGGATACATCGGCGACGTGAAGGTGGACCGAATGCACATTGATCCTGGATCCTCCATAAGCATCATTCCGAAGGGTCTGCTACATCATCTTCGCATTCCGATGCACCGCCTAACACCTACAAGCACCGCCATTAGCGGTTTCAATTCGGGCAGGAGCTACCCAATAGGGAAGATACGCTTGAAATGTCAGATCGGCGATCTCCAATCAGAAGTCACCTGCTACGTCATAGATGCCGACACATCTTACAATATCCTTCTGGGGCGGCCTTGGATACACGATTACATGATCGTGCCTTCCACGCTACACCAGTGCTTCAAATATGTCGATAAGCACGGCTTCGTGAGGACAGAGTTTGCTGATATCGATCCCTTCAAAGGAGTCAAATCTTATTACTCAGATTCATGTCTGTACGAAAAATCAAAGAAGCACCTGGTCGAAGAGGAGGTGCAAGCTCACACCAAGACAACCACAGGATCAGAAGAACCTCTGACGATCCACCTCCAGGCTCGCAAACCGGGCAGTTCTGCACCCCTTACGGCTACTCTGCGTAAGGACGCAATCAGTCTGTCGGCACAAGAAGAACAAATGAGAATCCGGCTGCCAAGGTTCGGCCAAGCGCCGAAACCCACACCAGGGCCACTTACCATCAGACTACCGAGAGTCGGTCAGCTCCAAACGAAGAAGCTCAAACCCTCCGATAGACCGCTTACGATACGTCTTCCTAGAAAGGGACATCACCCCGATGCGAAGTCAGACGCTTCTAGCGAACCATCCACTTCTCGTCCTGCATTAGATGCCAAACTGGGGGTTGCCAGTCTGCCAACAACTCCACGACCTGCTCCGCCAGTCGAGCCTCTGAAGATCAAGCTGACTAGGTCGATCTCTCAGTCTTCACTTATACAAGGGGGTGGCCGAAGAAGAACCATAATTAGCCAAGTATGTGGCTGCCCACTCCGATACCCCTTCCGCGGATGATGTAATCCCTCTCGAGAAGATACCTTATTTTGTCAATAAAGGGCTATCTTTGAACTACACCGAGCTCAATAAGCTATGTGCAATGTATGCTATGGACCACGGTATAGGCACTCACCTACACACAAAAGTGGCAAATGTATATACCACAATCCAGCTTACTCCAGCAGAAGACGCTTACCAAATAATCGAGGGAGGGGACCACCCGATTATCTTCGGCCGAAAAGACGATCCGTACCCCTTCACCGTAAAAGAAGTCGATCTTGAGTCAGATGCCGGGAGATTGCCTCTATAACTTTATAGTCCCCAGTCCAAATACCTCATGCAGAAGCAAGGATATGATCTAGAAACTACACCAGGTCTGAATTATGGTACCAGACGGCGACTACCTTTAAAGCCCCCAGTACCGTCTGGTAAGCCACGGGACTACTATAGCAAAACTCGATGCGGACTAGGGTATGTAACTCCCACGACGACCCCGGAGAATTCAGATGAAGAATGCGACTGCAAGTCACATTCAACCGGGTCACCAACTTCCGACTCGGATACCAGCATCGGAGACATATTCAGACAGGTCCTGTCAGCCAACATGGCATTCGCCGACGCTTACGAAGAAAACAAGGACATTCCTGAAATCCTCGAGTTTGAGCCATGGGCCCAACAGCTAGACGCACAATGGGAAAAGCGGTTCGAGCTGAGAGAACCTCCTACAGAGGATGAAGTTATGCAGGTCGACCTCGGCACCGAATCCTCTCCAAAGCCAATCTTCGTCAGTAAAAGCCTAACAGACGAGGAATGAGAATCACTGCTGAAACTCATCAGAGAATATATTGACGTATTTGCCTGGAGTTACGAAGATATACCGGGATTAGATCCCGATATCGCTCTTCATAAACTCAACATACGGTCGGATGCAAAGCCAGTCAAGCAAAAGCAACGACGTTTCCGCCCAGGAGTCATGGACGCAATCGAAGCCGAAGTCAACAAGCTGATAGCCAGCGGCTTCATCCGAGAGGAGCAACACCCTGATTGGGTCGCCAATATAGTCCCGGTCCTTAAGAAGAACAGAAAAATCTGAATCTGTATCGACTTCCGTAATCTGAATGAGGCATGTCCGAAAGACGAATTTCCCCTCCCAATCACGGACATCATGATTGACCACACATGCGGCTTCGAACGTATGTCATTCGTGGATGGATTCTCGGGATATAATCAAATTAAGATGTCCCCCGACGACGAGAAGCACACATCATTTAGAACACCGATCGGCACGTACTGCTACACAGTCATGCCATTCGGTCTAAAGAACGCTGGTGCCACATATCAGCGGGCAATGAGTATCATCTTCAGAGAACATTTGCGCAAGACAGTGGAATGCTACGTCGACGACATCGCTGTCAAGAGTCGCCGTAAGGAAGATCATCTACAAGATCTGAGAACGGTATTCGACCTAATGCGAGCCCACAATCTGAAGATGAACCCTACAAAGTCATTCTTGGGCGTATCCAGCGGGAAGTTCTTAGGTTTCATCATCACTGCACAGGGTATCCATGTAGACCCTGAGAAAACCAAGGCAATAATGGAGATGGGTCCCCCGAAAAATCTCCGCGAACTTAGAGGCCTCCAAGGGAGATTAGCTTATATCAGAAGGTTCATTTCCAATCTCTCCGGGCGATGCCGACCCTTCACACACCTCATGAAGAAGGGAGTCTCATTCGTATAGGACGAGGAATGCCAGCGTGCTTTCGACGACATCAAAGAATATTTGTCAAATCCCCCAGTCCTGGTGGCCTCGGTCCCTGGAAAACCATTCCTACTCTATGTACGAGCAATAGAACACTCCCTCGGTGCCCTGCTGGCACAAAACAACGATGCAGGCCACGAGCAAGCTATATACTATCTCAGCCGAATGATGGTCGGGCCCAAACATCGATACACTGCCGTGGAGAAAGAATGCCTCGCCTTGGTATTCGCCATTCAAAAGATGCGACATTATGTTACAGGACAAACCATACATGTGATCTCACGGGTAAATCCCCTCAGGGTCCTCATGACTAAACCAGGGGCGCTTAGCTCTCGCCTCGCTACATGGGCGATACTGCTATCCCCATATCATATGATCTTCGTCCCACAGAAGGCTGTCAAAGGCCAAGCCCTGGCAGACTTTTTGGCAGCCCATCCAGGATCGGGGTTATCCAAAATATACGAGGAAATCCCAGATGAGGTCGCCGATTCGAATACAACCACCCACGATAACATATGGAGGATGTTCTTCGACGGCGCTTCAAGAACTGGACCCAAGGGAAATATCGTCGTCGGGGTCGGAGTGGTATTGATCTCTCCTACCGGGCTAGTGATCAATCGCGCCTACTCTCTCACGGAGCCCTGTTCCAACAATGTGGCCGAGTACAACGCTTTGGTCATTGGCCTCCAACTCGCAAAGGAGCTGGGGGTAGAATATCTTGAAGCATACGACGATTCACAATTAATCGTCAACCAGATTCGGGGGTCGTACGAAGTCCGCCATGAAGACATGATCCCCTACCACCAAATAGCAATCAACATCATCTCCTCATTCGAGGGATTCTTCATCGAACACGTCCCCAGACTTCAAAATATCGAAGCCGATGCCCTAGCAGGCCTTGCCGCTTCCTTAGCAGTGCCGAACCAAGCTCATCACTCGGTTGACGTGATAGGCCACGAACTGGTCTGTCCCAAGAACAATATCCAATTCATGGCAAGCTATTCCGCCCAGTCAATCGACGAAACACCAGACTGGAGGTAGCCGTTCATTGACTTCGTCGTATACGACATCCTCCCCGAGAATCCAAGGGAAGCCACCTCCATCAGACGACGTTCTTTCAGATTCTTCTACGACACAGAGACAAAGATGCTATATCGACGATCCTACGACGGGTTATTGCTCCGGTGCTTATCAAACGCAGAAGCCAAAGAAGCTGTACGAGAAGCTCACGACGGTGTCTGTGGGGCCCATCAGCCTGGCCCTAAGCTGCAAGACCGCCTTCGCCGGATGGTCTACTACTGGCCCACGATGGTGGCAGACGCAATGGGCTATGCCAGAAAATGCAAGGCCTGCCAAGTCCACGCGGACTTCATTCACCAACCATCCGAGTTTCTACATCCAACGGTGGCGTCTTGGCCATTTGAAGCATGGGGAATGGATATCATTGGTCCAATCACCCCACCTTCCTCTCGAGGACATCGTTTCATACTTGCGATCACTGATTATTTCTCCAAATGGGCGGAAGCTATCCCACTCGCAGAGGCCAAAACTTCAAACGTGATTAGCTTTCTCAAGCATCACGTCATATATCGCTTTGGATTGCCACGAAGGATCATCCATGACAATGGTCCGCAGTTTATAAGCCACGCATTCTACCGATTCTGCGATAAGCACCGCATTTAGAATGTTGCTTCAATACCATACAACCCGGCAGCGAATGCGTTAGCAGAAGCATTCAACAAAACAATCATCAAACTCCTCAAGAAGTTCGTATCTTCCAACAAATGCGACTGGAACGAGAAGCTCGGCGAATGTTTATGGGCCTATCGCACCACGATTCGAACAGCTACTGGGAATACACCATTCTCTCTAGTATATGGGAGCGAGGCAGTCCTCCCACTGGAAATTCAGATTCCCTCACTCCGCGTCGCCCTCACTTATCAATTGACAACAGACGATAACTACCGACGCCGACTACAAGAGTTGGAGGCCTTAGATAAAAAACGCCTCTTAGCTCAGCAAAGGATCGAGCTATACCAAGCACGTGTCTCAGGGGCCTTCAACAAGAAGGTCAAAATCAGAACATTCCAAGTGGGCGATCTCGTTCTGGCAGTCCGGAGGCCAATGGTCATGACTCACAAGACCGCAGGCAAATTCCAGCCAAAATGGGAAGGCCCATTTATCATCGAGGCCGTGTTTTCCAACGGCGCCTACCGTCTCGCCAAACAGAATGGGGACTTGCTTATGTTGCCCGTCAACGGCAAGTTTCTGAAGAAATACTATGTTTAGACAATATTTTACAAATTATCGAGTCATGTATCCATTGATACCACTGAACCCATATCCACAACATTTCAGATTACCGAGCCATACACCCGCTGGCGTCGCTAAACCCTCACTTCCTCAATATTCTAAATCACCAAGTTACGTACCTGCTGGTGCCTCTGAACTTACATCCCGGTCACTCTATCATATAGTAAGTCACGTGTAATTACACCTCTGAACTTTCTTCCTGAAAGAGATCCTCCCTCATGATCCACTACCCGCACTCCCAGTGCACAAAAAGGGTAATCGATCCGCCAATTTTCGAAACGACCATGTCCTCATTACCTCTGAGTCATTTTCACTTCCACCAAAAAAACAAACCGCCCCTTCGCATAGAACTTCCATGTCCTCCTACCTCTGAGTAGTTCTATGCACCCCTTCTTCATTGAGCCCACTCCTGCCATGTCCTCATTGCCTCTGAGTGGGAAGGCTCCGTCGAAGAAATCACCATATTTGCCATGTCCACATTACCTCTGAGCAAGTATGTTGGCTCCCTCTCAATCTATTATCTGTACTCACAACCAGAGTACGACAAGGATAATAGGTCCACAAATGTCCTCTGTTGACCATAAATGTCCTCTGTTGACCACAAATGTCCTCTGTTGACCACAAACGTCCTCTGTTGACCACAAATAGCTTCCGAAAAATCTCTCCTGCCATGTTCTCATTACCGCTGAGCAGGAAGGTTTCAGGATAAAACCTTCATGTTTGCCATGTCATCATAACCTCTGAGCAAATGTGTTCGGTTCCCTTTCACCCTATTATCCGCATCCTGAACTAGGATACGCCAAGGGTAATAGGTCCACAAATATTCATTCGCTAAGCTTTTTAGCATAAATCTACCATTTTACCGTGCCCCGGGAGCCCAGCTGCTCTACGGCATTCCTTCCCCCAGTACCGAGAACATCCATGACCACTTTGTTGTGACTGTCCCGGACATCCTATCTAAATTGTTATCCGTACCTAAAACCAAGGTACGCCTAGGATAACAGGTCCACAAATAAATCCCCTAGCAAGCCCAAATTCCATGAACACCACAAGTGCAAGAAAGAGAAGATGAGTTGCAACGTGCTCATTTATTTCAAATTTTCAAAGGAGCTACATCGGTGGGGATCACGCCCCTTGCAAAAAAAAAAGGAGAAGCAAAGGAAGTTGGAAGACGGATCACTGCTCTGGGGCACATAACACCGTGAGACGGTCCTTTATCAAGGCTACCGACCGCTCAAACTTCTGTTTGGCTCGACGCTCAGCCTCCTGGTTCAACACCGTCGGGTCCTCCAGATGAACGTGGGCCTGCCAGTTGTCCTCGAACTTCTTGAAAGATCGTTCCAGGTTGGCAGAAGTTCGGGAAATCCGCTCGACCTCCCGAGCGATCGACTCCTGTTCTACACGAGCAGCCTCCCGCTCTAACTCTAGGGAGGCCAACTCCTGTTGGAGTGCAAGAATCCGCTCCCGTGTGGCTGCTACCCCACGAGAAGCAGACTCTTCACGAGCCCTACAAGCCTGGCTTCGACGACCCAGTTTGGCATATGAAGCAGAGAGCTTGTCAAGGTCTTCCCGCACAGCTGGCCCGGCAGTATCCCGAGTGAGCCTGATCTTGTCCCGAGCAGCAACGAGGAGACCCCGCTCCCGTTCAATCGCAGCAGACAAGCTAGCCTGCCGTATTGCCAGTAACTGGGTTACAAGTCGATCAGCCTCTGTCAACTTGGGCTCCAGGAGCACGGCTAACCCCATTCCGCCAGGAAGGTCCTTCAAAGTGTCAATCTGGCCCCGAGCACCCTTCAAAGACATAGTGAAAGGGATTCCCCGTTCTACAGCAGCGTCCACACCCCTCCCTAAGTGACGATAGAAGCTATCAACCACATCCTGCGTCACCTCGTTCAAAGCCTCCGAGGAGGCCGGTGTCAGTGGGAGTGTGGCCGACAGCACAGAAGAAGATGCAACGGAATCTGCCGCTTCGGCCATAAGAGAAACCAGCTCTGTACGGTAAGACGCTTGAACAGCGGCCAACCCCTCTTCAGCAGCCCGCAAGATTTGGATGCTCGACAAGGTCGAGAAGTCGACTTCCGGAGCCATATCAGCAGCGGAAGACGAACCGGAAACCATTGCCAACTCCCTCCCCATCTGCCCGAAGCCGGCAGGAGGTTCTTTAACAGGAGAGAGGGGAGAAGAAACATTCCTTTTATCCGAATAATGGTCGACCGAACTCTCCCATAGAACATCCACGGCGGGAGGTAAAGGGTCAGGACCTGCAGGGCCAAGGCAACCATGAATCGACTTGACCCGAAGGATATGTTGATAGAGCGAATAAGCCCCTTCGGTAGTCACTATATGGCCTATCTTACCAATGGAGGGGCAAGGAGGCTGAGGTTCGCTTACAGCCACCACAGCCTCTTCACCAATAGCCTCCGAGTCAGGAATCAGAGAGTCGTCCCCGGGAGAAGATGTACTGAGAACGGTATCACCTTGCTGAAGCTCAACGACCGCAGGGGCGGGCCCAGAGGAACCTTCGTTCTCCCGAGCTGATGCCTCAGCAACCCGGGAACTTCTAGCCGCCTCCGAGAGAGCTCCAGCAGAAAGGACCGCGGCGCACATATCGCCAATTAGGGCAGCAAGGGCGGGATCCACCTCGGAGGCAGTAGATGGTTCAGAAGATCCCGGTTCGTCGGACACCTACAAAGGAAAGTGATTAAGTCATATCTTCGAAAGGAAAGGAACTACAACAAAGAAATAAGTCTGATTTAACCTTACCTCCGAAACAGCATCGGTACCGTCGTCCCTTTGGGCAATAAGTGATCCACGAGACTTAACGGCGGCTCTTTTTATGGAAAAGGTCGCTCTACTGCCAGAAGATTCGTGCCTAACTCGCTTGCGTGAAGAACCAGACACAGCCGGAGGCTGTTCTTCCCTCACCCCTCCACCTTGTGTAGAAAGCAATGGCCCCCCCGCCGGTTCATCAGGGATTGGAAGCGACTGATCTGCTATTTCTTCACCTCCATCAAAAAGGGAATCTTCGCTATCATCTTCCTCCCCAGCCGACTCGGAAGGTTCTGATTCAGGGAGTGGAGTCTGAAGCGCTAGTTGCTTTCTGGCCTTAGCCCCCTTTGGCTTCTCCTCTAAACCTGTACCCACGATAAAAATGGTACTCGGATCGAAATTAATAGGAGGCTTGCTCGCCATGACATGGTACAAAGCCGCCACGTATAAAATTTCCCTTGGCGTCTGAGCATCAGGGACCGAGATGCTGGCTCGAGTATGATAAGCATCATAATAATTCCATGCCGGAACGCCATCAAGAACGCTACCTTCGAAGCCCAAACCAGGATTGGGATGATCAAGGAATAACTGGCTATAACCGAACTGCCGAGAAAACCTACTAGGTAGGTAAGGCTCCAGGTACACCCTATCGCGGTTGCAATAAACCAAATGAGCAGGACGGATGTTACGCAACCAAGTGAGCATATCCGGAGATAGAAAATGAGAAGGTCCAGTACCATCAAGGTGTACCTTCCTCACTTCCTTATCAGAAAAAGGAGGAACAGACACAAAGAGGTCACACCCATCCACTCTCGCCAATGCCCTTCGACAAGCCGGCATAGTATTGTATTCCCAAGACTGGCGATGGCATTTGAAGAGGAAAGCATCTTCGTCCGTAGCATCTTCCGCTATCCCGGGTCCCAGCAAAGACTTGTAGTGCATCGCCAACCACCCCATCAAATAATGGAATGGCAATTCTACGCACTCAAAGTCCAAGGTCTTCTTACGCGCAACGACCTTGGATGAGAAGGTTCGAAGGCCGTGGTGGATGCTGCACACCATGGCGGGAAGAAGGGCCAGCCTAACTCCGAACACCAGTTTAACGGCGGAAAGAATAAAATGACGACCGATCCTCTATATAGAACCCGCTCCTCCCGAGACGACACAATTCCGTAGCCATATCATCAAAAAGCCAGCCAGAAGCGCCTTCTCTGACATCTGCGTGGTCCCATAATAAAAGTAGCTGAGAGAGTCAGTTTGACTCCCAAAAATGTCGCTCCTGGACCGTGACTTCTTGACGCCTGACATCAAATCCGTCACCTCCTCGTGCGTTTTGGGGGTTCGAGGAGTAACTTCGCCAGAAGGGTCAACTCTGAAAAGGTAATTAATCCATGATGTGGTGTGGGGAGCGGTCCCTTCAGAGCTATCCGCTGTCTTTATGGCCATCTAGTGACAAGCACTATGGTGGCACAGCAACTCCCGGTATACTGCAACGAAACCTGGGAGTCGTCGGTTTAAATCCTCAAACTCCTCATTCGAAGGGGTATACACCTCGAAAGGCTCATTTCCCCAGGGAAGCTTAGAGACAGTATACATCTCATGAAGGGCAAGCCCCAACTCCCTTACTGGTGAGAAGAATGTCCCCGTTCGCTGGCTATACATCTCCAAGAGCGCCATGAACAACGGCTTATTAATAGGGAGCCCGTAACAAGTCCCTCGAACAGCATGATAAAGTCCCACCTCACGCAAGAATACTCCGTAGGTCTGCAGGACCCAGGTAGTCAACCAAACCCACGTAGAAGTAGGGTTTATCCAATTCGGCAACGCTATCCTACCAACAGGATAAGACTTCTTACGGACAAGCCGATTCAAGAAGGTGTCAGCCTGAGCAAAAGAAAAGTTGGGACCGTATACATTCATGAAGGAGCCCGGGGCCAGACCCATCATATACCGAAGGACGGGGTCCTTACCCGGGTACGCTGACCGCATATTCGGATTGTAATGGATGTTGCCCATCAACATCCCCGATTGAGTAGGGGTTAAATTACACACCATCTTCCTGTTCAACAGCACCATGTTGAACCACGATAAAGGATAATGGCGTTCCATGAGGGGAATATGGATTGACTCCCCGTCCAAAGAGAAATCCCAGTTCTCGGAAATCTCTAACAAGCGAGAATTCCCTATGATTAGAGCATCTCCAAAGAGGAATAGAGGCTTCAGGTATTTCCCATCCAGCCTCCCAGTGTTCATCATGGAATGAAGATAATGAAGGGTCTGATTCTCGATGGCGGTCAATCTCTTCGAAGGCTCATCAGCAGGGAACTGATCCAATACATGCTTGATTAGGTCGTCAAGACGCACACCCAAGGTGAATTGATTTGAACCAACCAAAAGTTCCCCCGCAGGATTCACGGGTAGATTTACTAGAAAAAGATAAAAGAAACAAGGTCAGAAGATAGACAAGAAACGGGAGCATTAGAAAAAGATTATGGGAGCCTATGCGGCTCGGGTCGCCACGGCCTAACGTGGCTCAGCAGCAGATAGGTCCATGCGGCTCTGCGCATCATAGCCCCATGCGGCCCTGAATGAACCAAGTCCGTATAACTTGGATCCAGAAAGGTTTATTGATTCAAGTGGCTAAACCCGGCTCATACAAACCGCTGCAGCTACAAACCAACAAGCCCATGCGGTTCAAAAGTGAGCAACGCTTATGCGGCCCAGATCGAAAAATGCATATGCGGCTCGGGTCGAATATGACAAGCTCATGCGGCCATAATGAGAGAAGTGCTTATGCGGTCACATCGATACGTGGCTTGTGCATAAAGTATGCAACAGAGCCATGGCAGCAGCTAGGGTTTTTTTCAGAGTGACCCCCTTACCAGCGATGGACGGGTGAACATCAGGATGGACAGCGCCTACACCAGCCGGCGGAGGAGCGACTACATTCGTCGCCGTAGTCGCCGTAGCGGCAACTGCCTTGCCCTTCGCGGCTTTCGATGCAGCAGATCTCTTGGGAGCCATGGTCGATGGATGAAGAGGGAAAACGAAAAGCAAAGTTGACAAACAGGGAATTCAAGACAAAGAAAGAAGGTAAGGAAATCCCCAAAAACTGATTCCTATTTATAGGCGGTCCATAAAGAAGAAGGGCGCCTCGGATTACGCGCCGTCTCCAAAAATAAAGGCGAGAACGCTTCGGTCAAAGCAAAACCGACCCTTGGGATCCTCCCCTAAAAGGCGGCGGCAAATCAAATCGAAGGCAATTAAATGAAGATTTGCTCACGTGGTCAGGGCACGTGGCAAAAAGCCTATGCGGCCAGAAGGATCTATGCGGCCGAGATGCTAATGCGGCTAGGAAGCTCAGGTAAACAAAATATCCTATGCGGCGTGAACGGGGCCATGCTTCTTATTCAAAGTGTTTCAATTTTACAAATTGAAAACTTTGAAGGGGGTCCTGTAGAAGCATGGAAAATATTAGAAATAAAGGCATAAATGGCCCATGCGGCTCTGGACAGCAAGCCTATGCGGTTCATACTGGAGTTGCTTTATGCGGCCCAAAAGGAGACCCCCAGACTCATACGGCTCGGGGACATGCGGCTCAAATCGATGCCACGTGTGACCCCCCCTACAGTTGGCCATTGGAGTAATGGCCTCATTTAATGCTCTGACACGACTCGACGGCTGCGACGTCTCTGACATAAAGTGTCATAATGGCTCTGCCATAATGACAGATTCTTCGGGAAAAGAAGAAGATCTCTGACCCGATCTGTCAGAAATCCTATGTTGTCACGTGGCAAAAGTCTCATGCGGCTCGGTTAAAGAACAGCTTCATGCGACTCCGTGAGGCGTCACTCTAATATGATTAACAGAAATCTGCCATATGCGGTCCACTCATAGCCCGGTCTATGCGGCTCAATACCACATGCGGCCCACAGAAACTATACGGCTCATGGAGAGGTCGTCTCCTGCGGTTCACAAAGACCACGCATATGCGGCTCACGGAAAGTTCGTCCCCTGCGGCTCGACAAGATATTGACTCATGCGGCTCATGAAGGGTATCTCCCTGCGGTTCAAGTATTGGCCACTCTATGCGGCCCTGGCAGGATCTTCAATTAAAAGACGTGGCATTGAAGATTCGACCGAATCCCAACGAGAATATTTGACATCATCAGTAAGACACGTGGTGAGCAATCAAATATTAGCATAATCAATCACGAAGATTTAAAGCAATCAGCATTAACTGCTCATAAGATTTGGTGCTATCCGTATTAGTGGCCGAGATTCGTTATGATCAAGATCAAGGGTCCAGATAGAATGAAGGAGCGCCGACATTCCAAACAGATAGCAAACCCTAATGATCACATCCCACCCTTATAAATAGCCAGCATCATTCCCATACAAGAGGGCGGCAATAATAATAATAAAAAAATAAGAAGAGAGAGATACACAGAGCGGGAGTTCCCTTTTTTTTTGTGATAATCACAGAGAGAGAGAAGCCCAGAGAGTAACCAGAGAGGAGCAAGAAGAGCCTTTCTTCGTCAACGTCGATCAGATCTTCCCCGAGTCAAGACTGCATACTGATCGTCCAAGGAGTAAGGCAGAGCGGCCGTCGCTTTCCCGAGCCTCTATCGTCACCCCCCAGAATCAAAAATAAACAATCGCACTTAGTCTGCTGTACCTAGGTTTTCGTCCCTAGGCTTTTTTTGTGCGAGCGAGTTTGTATTGTGAGTCTAAGTTCAGTCCTCCGATAATTGTTCTGTTCTTTTACAATCAATGGCAAACACTTGGGACTCACAATAGTAAGCCGTAGGAATTGATTGGCCGTTCAAGATGATTTGTTTGTGTACTGTACCTACTCTGTTGCCTAACTGAGATGATCAGAATGTCAGGACATGACGGGCCAACTTCTGTCCTTGTTTGGTTGGTTCGAAGTGTCGTAATGTTATGTGAATCCTAGTAGATAGCAGAGATCTATTATTATATTCTCTTACTTACTGGTTTAATCTTTCATATCGTCCTTCCTTGTGGTACTTGCTATTAGAGGTCTAACCTCTCTGGTTTTGCATGGCCAAATTTAGAGCCGGTTCCCGAGGACTCAACATACTTCTACCTCCACGATGATCAACACTAGAGGGATGATCGCAGGAGGACTCGAGTGGGTTCCTTACTTCACCGCTCCTTTTGTTATTTACTTTATACTTAGCCGTTTGGCACCGACATGTTAGTCGGATTGTCTTGTACTTACTTTTACATAATTGTAATTAAGTCAGACTGCATCTGATAACAATTGTGTATAACTTGCTTTGTCATCTGGCTATGTTTTGTAAAGCCAGATATCAAGAACATTTTGACTGAGCGTTTGGGACGCCTTACTGCTTTATCTTACATGTTCTCTATTTCTGTTTCTTGTTTGAATGATTGAGACAATAGATATGAAATGACCATAGTGAGACTTTCATGTAGTATGCACCCCCTCGTCTGGTTAGACAGCATTGATCGTATTATATGATATTCATCTATCCGTAATACGTAGCTGGCTGAGTCATCCCCGCTCTCCAGTATTCTGGTTCTGGGGCGTGACAAGGTTTCAGTGGTGGCCCATGCAGGTCTGATTTCAGACTTGTGGGGTGTTTTGATTTATAGGATGTCTCAATCACACGTTTTTCCCTTGATCTCATGATTCGTTATTCTCAACCCTTGCTTGACATTCTGGTATCCTTTGACTTCATTGATCCTTTATGTCCGGTTGTTTGATTGTTCTCTTGTCCCTTTTCTTAGGGGCACTTCGTCCGCATCGGTCAGAGCTGGACAACAGCAGGAGCAACATGGGCAACCTGACCAGGTTGGTCAGCAACAAGGGCCGGTACTAACTCAGGAGACTATCCAAGAAGAAGTGATAGTAGAACCAACAGCTGGATCGCAGTATCCGAATGTTCCACCACCACCAACAGTTCCACCTACCTAAGTAGACACACCAGCCCTTCTGGAGATCATGAGAGGAATGATGGCTACTCAGCAACATCAGATGTTGGCCCAACAACGCATGCACACTCAGCTACAAGAGCATAATGTGTTGCTCAACCAAGGATTGTAGACGGCTTTGGAAAGAGGAGTGAGGACTGATTCAGGAGCATCAGCCAGGTTTTGTAAGTACAACCCCCGCCGTTTCGAGGGCACGGAGGATGCCATCTCAGCAGATGCATGGCTTAAGGATATTGAGGCTATTCTGACAGCAGCTAAGGTACCGGCAGAAGAACGTGTGGATCTAGTGAAGTTGTTACTTCAGGATCTCTCACGTGATTGGTGGAAATCAGAGGAAGTGGGCATCAGATGTCCTGTGGCTTGGGATGATTCAACTGCAAGATTCAAGACCAAGTACTATGGAGTTGTGGCACGGTTTGAGCTACAACAGAAGTTTATCAGCCTCAGGCAGGCCGGCAAGACTGTAGATGCTTATGCAGCAGAGTTCTGCAGATTGAGTAGATTCGTCCCAGAGATGGTAGCAACAGAGAGCCAGAGGGCCATGAGGTTTCAGCAAGGGTTTCATCTTAAACTCTTGCAATTGATAGAGGGGCACAATTACCAGACTTTTGATGAAGTATTGACGGCAACTCGAAGGCATGAGATCACCATTCAGAGGCTTGCGACAAGGACTGGGGGTCAGAAGAGGTCCTACAGTCAGATTGAAGGAGGAGGGGGAGCAGCGCCCCGAACAACAGCACCATCCACTGGCATTCGTATCCACGATGTGGCGATACGAGGGCCAGCACCACCCTGGCAGTAGCAACAACAACAGAGGAAGAACCAGCAACCCTCGGTGGGCTGCACTTATTGTGGAAAGATGGGGCACACTAGGGATGTGTGTCGGACATTGAATGGACTGTGTCTGATATGTGGAAATCCAGACCATCGGGTTACCATATGTCCCATGAATTCGAGGGCATGAGGACCAGGGCTGCAGTTTCCTGCTCTGCCAGCACCAGGGGCAGGCCAGTATCGAGGACTAGTAGTGGCAGTAAGGCCGTTGGCACAGCGCCCGTTAGTACCACAGGCTCAGATGTTTCGGCAGCAAGGGCCACCGATGTGAGATAAAGCAGTAAGGCGTCCCAAACGCTTGGTCGAAATGTTCTTTGAGATCTGGCTTTACAAAACATAGCCAGAGGATTGTAGGAGCGTAAAAAGTGCTGCAATGAGAGAGTCATCTCAGTTATAAGTGACCTGCTTTACGCCTAATACAGCGGGTAATCTCTTTACGCTCAAGACAAGGCTAGACACTTTACGCCTAAGCAGACTGATTGCTTTACGCTGGGGTCTATATTGGTGATTTTACGCTAAGGTCAGAGCAGCCTCTTTTCACACTAGACAAAAGCTATCAAATCTTGCATTTAATGCAGATTTTTGACATGAAGATATCAATGATGGCACTTACCACAGAATTTAATAGAATTTGTCTTATATAAAGACCATTGTTGTCATTTATGGAGATCGAGCTACTTTACGCTCACTAAAGGGTTTCTTTTACGCACGGAGTTTTACATGAGTCCTTACGCTCATTAAAAAACAATGTGTACGTGAAGTCTATTTGATCCATTTTACGCTCAAGGTTATACAACCGCTTTACGCTGGAAACCTATGACAGAGCTAGTTTACGCTCATCTTTTTACGCCCTATTTTGTTCTGGCCAGTTCAGAACGTGGTGTGCCTACGTAGTTTTCATGCCACATATTTCGAAGAACATGTGTACGTGTATCCTATTCTTACAGAAATGATGGGACACGTGTCAGCACATACAGAGGATGATTCTGATCGTGGATGGCGGTTATTGAGCGTAAAGACATATCTTGATGCTCCTTTACGTACGGAAGCCCCAGCCTATAAAAAGACTCATTTTTCTTATACAACACAGACGGAAAGACAGGAGAGAATACAGAGATCAGAGCTTCGAGATTTTGATCCTCTAGAGCATTCTTCTTCAACTTTTCTTCCAGAACAGAGTGAAGCAAAGCAGGAAAGCATTCGGCCTCGCCATCAGTGCCCAAGTGCGTCGATACCTTTCTGTTGCATTAGTTTTTCCAAGTTGTTCTACTTCAAGCAGCGATCTTCATCATCATCATATGGTCCAAGGAACAAAGTGATCATTTACAGATCAGACTTCCATAGCAATACTTTTCCAGAATCAAAAAGTTGTACTTCTTGTACTCTTTTTCGTTTTATTTTCAAAAGCCAATTCCTCCAAGGCATTTTGTTAAGTGAAACAAAAATGGCGACTCTGCTGGGGACGACCTTCTCCTCTGACGAGGAGGTGATTGCTCAATATGATGATGTTTCGGTCGGTTCGACCAAGAAGACTCTGGTGGTACACTTCGACCAGACTGCCTATGAAGAGATGCTCCGAACTGGGGGTGGTTCTCGCCATTCCAATGTTAAAAAGTCTCGTAAAGCACGAAAAGTTTGGATTCCCAAATCCAAAATGATTTTTGATCTCTCTGCTGCTTCTGATGACAAGGGGGTTCTTCCCACTCCTGTCGTAGGGGCTCCCGTTCATAACGAGGCAGTCCCTACTTCAAAGTTGCACTCGAAGTGTGACGATTTGTCTCCCGTTTGTAACGGTGAAGATAACCAGGTTTCACACCCACCGCGTAAAAATCAAGTTTTACGCTCAGTGGGTAAGAACCAAATTTTATGCTCAGTTCATAAGAATGAGACTCCCATTCGTAATGGGGCAGACTCTAAAGCTTGTGCTTCTGGGTGTAAGAATCAGTCTCCCGTCGGTGACGTGGTAGGCCCAAATAAATTACGCTCCTCGCGTAAAACAAAATCTTCCATTGGTAACGTGGTAGATAACAAGATTTTACGTTCCATGCGTAAAGATAAATCTCCTGTCTATGACAGTGTAGATAGAATTCACAAAGATGCTCACATGATGAATGTGAATGTATCTAAACGTGTGCAGCGTAAAAATAAAGTTGGTACAACTTTTGTTCTACACCAACAACCTTCTCATACTGCTTTACGTAGAGTACCAAATTTATAAATCACACGCCAAGAAAATGGACTCCTGCGTGCTAAATCTCAAGATTTACGCACATAATTCCAAAAGCGCAGAAATGTACAATTTGGTTCTGCGAATGCAGCCAATAATCTTCTTTATATACAAGGAACTAAACGTTTTTCCACCCCCAATATAATAAAGAAGAATACTTCATCCACTCCTCCTGACTTACGCGAATTGCTAATGCAAAAGCGTAAGAATAGACAATCTCCGGTGACATTCCCCCAAGAAAAATATCTGTGTGAATACCACCGGGTTGTGATCAACTGTTGTTGTTCAGCTTCAAGACGATCAGTTTTTGATCGATTGAGTTTCAATGTACCTCCACATCAAGCTGAAGACCAAGAACATGAGTCGCCATATGTGTCAGTCAACATGGCATCTCATACTAACAGAGGACGACGTCCAAGACGGAACACGTCCCAAACTCCAAGTCAACAACAGTTCAACAGGCTTCTTAATTCCTTTGAAGGAGTATATCAGAATACTCGATCAAGAAGATGAAGACAATTGCAGACTTCTGATTCAGAGGCTGGGGGTACTCAATCTTTTGAGTCTGATACCGATAGCGGGGATTCGTACTTCTATACGAACCCTTCTGTATCTTCAAGAGAGGTTGAATCCTACGCTGTTGGAGATGAGCCAGAGACATCATCTGCTAATACAGAACAACGTCTCACTGCTGTTGAACAATCACAGAAGGATATGCTTAACATGGTGTAAAACATGCATCAAATAATTTTGAATCAGCAAACTGCTCAACCGACAGCAGTGACACTGGCACCAGTAGAAGCACAAACTCAAGATAGTCAAGGGGCTGAAATACCTTCGAATATTGAAGAGCCCGCTGCAAATCAAAATTTTGCATCTTCGGATCTCATTCCTCCAGAAGATGCACCACCTCCAGTGGGAGTCATAGTGCATCCAACCACTACTCAGTCAAATGTGCTTCCTCAAACTAGTGAAGCAATTCAAGCAGTGCGTGAACTTAAAGCACAGTTTGAAGTCTTGAGGCACAAGGATCAGCTCGAGAGGTTAGGGATTAAGCAACCTTATCCCCCTCATTGGAATGATGTACCCTTTCCACCGAAGTTTAAGCCACAATCCATGGTTTTGTTCGATGGAAAAGTATCTCCCAGTCAATATATCAATTATTTTGATATTATGACTGTACACTTGCAGAAAAATGATGCTCTTCTCACTCGAGTGTTCATCGGGTGCCTGACGGGTTCAGCTTATGACTGGTATCATAGCTTACCCGATAACTCTATTTCGTCTTTTGACGAATTCAAAGCAATGTTCCTCTCCCGTTTCTATGAAGGAGGTATGGACATGAACATGTCCTCCTTAATAGAAATCAAACAAAAGGAGAAAGAAGATACTCGGACGTTCATCGAACGTTTCCGACAGGCCACTCTAAAGATGCCTCCTGGTATGCCAGATTCAACATTGATTGACACATGCAAGATGAATCTACGACCATCCATCGCTGTCTTCACAGGTTCCCAATTCACAGATTGGGCTTCGTTCATCATAGCAGCAGTTTTTGCCGAGACCAATGGTAGGTTGGCTCGAGAACACGGGATGATTTTTGCTTCAGAAGACAAAGGAAAGAAAAATAGTCCTGACAATAATCCTGGCAATCGTAATGTGAAGGGAAAGGATACCCTTATGGTTAATCTTTCCAAAAACAAAACGACGCCGAGTAATCGGGAATCTTCCAGGCCAAAGGAAGAATACTCCTTCGACGAAAGTGATATCCTAGGAATATTTCAATGTCTGGTAAAAAGTGGTAAACTTCATATTCCGGAGCCAAAGAGGCCCAATGAGGTGAATCTGACTGACAATCCCAAGTATTGTATCTATCACAGATATATTAATCATCCTACCAGTGCTTGCTTTGTCTTGAAAAACAAGATCCAAGAGCTGATAAATGGTGGTGCCATCGCTTTAACCAATGATGACCATACGGTGACAACCAATATGGTTTCTCTTCAGTTTGGGAATTTTCCTCCACAGCAAATCCCAGATGGAATTATACCGATTCCGAAGGCGACGATGAAGATTGTGAATATCCCGCCTGCCAGAAAAGAAAATACAGGATTGCTGTCGCTCACATTGAATAGTGGTGAAATCATGTGGGTACATCCTGACTTAGTGCCTGAGTTGGAGAATGAAGGTAAAACTTCAAAGTCCAAGAAAGGCAAGAAAGTCAAAACCTGTAATATGGTACTTCCTTCTACTGAGTTTGAGGAAGAAACTTTTGCTGGTACAAGATCTGGAAAAGAATACCACAAAGACTATGAGGGATCCTCCAAAGAAACAGAAGATGTAGTGGAAACACTACCAGTTCAACCTTCTCCTGTTCCTGCTAAACCATCTGTGGTTGAGAAGGGAAAACAGAAGGCAGTACGCTTTGATATCCCATTGAAGTCTGCTTCCAGTCAGGGGGCGACAATGAAGCCTTACAAGTTCGATATTCTAGCTCAGTTAGCCAATACTCCGGCTAGATTGTCTATATTTGAACTGCTTCGCCTTTCCAGAGAAAGCAGGAAAACTTTGAGCGAAGCCTTACTTCAAGCAGATTCATGCTTGGCTCAACTCAAGACTCCCGATAATACACCAGTGTCATGTCCGTAATGTCATAGCGTGATGGAGGCAATTCCCAACATCACCTTTACACAAGAGGATATGCTATTGAAACACAACAAGCATGACAGGCCTCTGTGCTATACTGGATATATCAGATCCACAGAAATTGACAGGATCTACATTGATCCCGGGTCCTCAATCAGCATAATTTTTCAGATTATGCTAAGACCCCTGAGGATCCCCACTAGTGATCTGACTTATACTAGTACCACCATTGTTGGTTTTAACTCTGGCAAGAGTAAGCCACTGGGGAAGATTCGGTTGCAGATTCAGATTGGTGATCTTCGAACCATGGTAACTTTCTATGTTATCAACTCGGACGTATCCTACAATGTTCTTCTTGGAAGACCGTGGATTCATGAGCACAATATTGTGCCTTCAACTCTCCACCAATGCTTCAAGTATGTGGATTCCCAAGGAGCTGTGAAAACTAAATTTGCTGATATTAATCCTTTCAAGGGTGTCGAAGCCTACTTCTCTGATTCAAGGCTTTATAAACAAGAACATATGAAAGAGATATCAGACATAGCTGAAGAATTATCACATGAGGATCAGTCTATTAATGAAGATCCACCAGAGAAACAACCCTTGAAGATCATGGTCAAGGGACGAATCCAATCTCAACTTGTCAATGATCAACCTTTGATAATCAAGGTTAAAGGAAGAACTCAAACTTCATCGGAGGAATCAATAAGAATTCCTGCTAAGAGCCAAGTTCAACCTTTTATGATCAAAGTCAAAGGGCGTACTTCTGGTACGAATGATCTAGAATCACCATTGATCGTCAATATTGGCAATTCTACGCAGAAGATGGATAATGGTCAACCGTTGACTGATCCAAAGCGTAGCAATCAGACTGTAAATGATATAAATATTGCTCATCTCTTTGATATCAATGAAGATTTCCTTTTCGAGTATATGACTGTCAAGTTTATTGAAAGAATGACTTTATCTTCTGATAATCAAAGTCATCAATATAAAGACAACATAGAGCCGGAGGAAACCTTATACATTGATCATAAAGAGAATTCTTTCCCTCCTCATATTGATGTCGGACCTTATGCTCAAAAGTTCTTGACATCTTCTCCATATCTGCTTCCTGTGGCCGCTTCATCGCAAGCTTGCGTAACCTTCAGACGTCACGAAGAATCCTGTTTCGTGGTCCCATCTGATAAGAAAAACAAGCGCCAAATTATGTTTGGCCTGGCCAGAAATATCCCTGTTACTCAGACGGATGATCTTGAGGATAAAGATAAAGGAAGGATCCGAGTTGATAAATATAATCAACAATCTATCAAGATTATCCAGAATATGGGATATGATTTGAAGACTATGCAAGGTCTTAATCAAGGCAAGGGTAGACGACTACCATTGTGTGGTGATCCGTTTTACCAGAAAACTCGTCATGGATTGGGATATGATCCATCCCACGTGTTTAATGACAATATACAAGAAGAATTCTCTTCTAGTTCTTCACAATCATCAGATGCAGAATAAATTCTATTTATCAAATCCTATGTGTCCCATTATTACTCCCCAGCTACCAAAGTTTGGTTAAGCTGGTCACTCATTCTTTTTTTATCGCCATATATTTACCTATCATGTCTGTTTGACCTCTGCATAGATTTTTATCTACCTTTCGTGGAACTCTTACATACTGTCATGTTCATATTACCTCTGATAAGTATTTCATTTTTATCTATCATGTTCATTTGACCTCTGCATAGATATTAATCTACTCTTCTTTGAGTTCTTACATACTATCATGTCCATATCACCTCTGATGGTATTGTATGTTCTCAAAATAGAGATTAATCTTCTGTCTCACCAGATGATTTGGATTTATCATTTCATCATGTTCTCATAACCGCTGGATGAATAATTAACTCTACTTATCTATCATGTCCATATTACCTCTGGATAGATATAATGTATTGAGTCTTGTCATGTTCCCATAACCTCTGATAAGTGTCTCCTATCTCATACCTATTGTTTCAAATAAACGATAGGATCATAAAACATATATTTTATTCATCTTGGAAACATTGCAAAATGGATTACAAGAAAATCTTTCAAAGTGGAGTAGAAACATCTAGAAGTAACTGCCGTAGTTCTTCTAGCCGTCTACCAAGAGAATTCATAACTTTCTGCGTAGCCTCAGCACGTCTAGCCTCGGGGGTCCAAATACAAGAAAGTTTAGCAAAGGTAGTTACTAGACCCACTTTAGCTTCATCTAGGGTCCTGATAGTTGATTCAGCCCCAAAGGCTTTCTCTTCTAAAACCGAGCTTTGGGTGAGGTGTAGATTCCGAGCTTCGATCATCTGATCTCTTTCAGCCTTCAGGCGAGCTAAACCTGCTTCGAACTCGTGGATTTCATAATTTTTGTTCTGAATATCTATGTTCAGAGCATCATAAGCTACCCTATGACTATGAAGTGAGGGCTTTATCCCAGCCAAGAATGCTTTCTCTTTGGCAACCTTCATACTATGTTCGCAAAGAGATTCATTGTATGTAGCCTCCCGAGCAAGGTAATCGGCTGTTAAGGCTTCATATTCCTCCTCAACATGACTTTCTACAGTCTTACTTGATAGCCTGAGGTATTCTCGGATTGGTTGTTCAAGATCCTCCATAATTTTCTTCAGTTTGGCAGCCCTCTCCGCATCACTGAACAGAGCAACGTTATTTATGGTCGAAGCCATTGCCGTCTTTAAAGTCTCATAATTGAGACCCTCATTTAGGACCATTTTTATCAAGGTTGCCAAACTTTTGTAAAAGGTGTCGATATAAATCTCAACTAGGAGATTCGTTTCTGTGCTGGAACTAGGCTTGGCAACAGTATCCAACGGGTCTTTTTCTTGGAGATCAGAAACAGATATTGGTGGTTCAATAGTAGAGTGAGACGAAACTGTTGCTGCTGTAGCCAATTGATCCTCAGACGCTCTATGGATTGTATTTCCCATTGGTGTAACAACAGACAGGGATGAAGCTGGTGTCGTCACTGCTATTATTTGGTTCTCAGGAATCTCAGGAGCAGTCTCTTCAATATTTGTTACTCCAGCTATTTCTGGAGTGCTAGCAGCGGTAATGTTGGTGGATATGATGACAGCTACAGCAGCGAATTCAGACTCTGGCATTGGTTTGTCAGAAACCAGTACTGAATCAGTCATGACAGTAGAAGATGTTATTACTCCCCCAGTTTCTGTTATGTCCCCGGCACCTCCTTCAATTGGTCGCTCCACAGGATGCTCTACTGTTGCAGTTGTGGTGATATTTTCTACAATTGATTCTTTGGTGAAGCCTGGGTCTCCTCCACCAGCCCCATCATCACCTACGGTGGGGTCGACTATAGTCTTCTCTTTGTGCTGAGCCTCAGCAAGAGAAGATACTTCGGATTGTGCTTCAAATAATGGAGGATGCTCTTCTCGAGACCCCGCCTCAGGCTTTCGCACTCCCTCCTCCTCGACATCTGCACCTTCAGAAGAAGAAGATTCCTCGTCAGATTCCTCATTCTCTTCATAGATTTCTTCTTCTTGAAGAGGAGCCACAGGCTTTGGTGCAGTTATGGCATCTGCAAAACAAAAAAAAGTTAATATACAAAATCATGGTATATAACTCCATATAGGTTTTGTATAATACTTGGGATATGTGCGTTTTTCTCAAGATATGTGTCATAATCACTATCCCAGTCATTATCCTCAAAGTCAAGAGCCGACTCCTCTGATGGAATGCGATCTTGATCAGCAGCAGATACAGTAGCAGTACCTTCCGTAACTTGTGTCTTGGACGGCAAAGATAAATGAAGCGAGGTGCTGAGGCGTCCAGGAGTCAAAAGTATTACAGATCCGGATCCAACTGTCTGCGGAGGGCCTGAAGACCCCTCTCCAGGATGAGCTGACGAAGGACCGACGAGAAGATCTTCCTCAATATCCTCTTCTGCAGTATGAACATTTGTCTTAGAAGGCCCTTTTGTGGTAGACCTCTTCCTCTTTTCTGCAGTATTTTCTGGAGATGTGGCAGCTGCACCTTGTTTTCTTTTGCGGCCTTTAGCAATAATGATAGGTTCCGCTGCTGGTTCTCCAACTCCTGTCGGGATAACTACTAGAAACGGATCTGGGGTGACAGTGTCGTCAGGGATGTCTGCTGGTACCCTGACCTGCTCCTCAATATCTTCTTCTTTCAGCCACCTCAAACTACCCTTCATATTGTACCCATGGAAAAAGGAACGAATTGAAGCGTAGAAGTGGGCGTACGTATGGAGTATACGCAGTTCTGTAGTACTGGTGGCAGTCGAAATTCGAAATTTAGCACCATTCCGAGCACTACCAAAATACCTCCATCCTCTAGCTCCGTCAAGTAATTTCCCATAATAACGAAAATTAGTTAGAGGATTACCAACATGAAGTTGGTCGTATCCAAATTGGCGAGCAAACCTACTGGGTAAGTATGGTTCGAACGCACATTTGTCTTCGTTTCTGTACATTAGATGAGACGGTCAGATGCACTGAAGCCACCTAAAGACTAACTATGGCAATACAACTCTTCCGTCAATTTCATCTTCGAACTGGACACCAAAGCAGTCTGCCGAAGCAGGCGGCCGGGTACAAAAGAAGTTCCAACCGTATGAATAATTCAAAACCGCTCGGGTATCTGCTACAGTCGTAGCAATCCATGTTGCTTTGCTGAACTTTTGGAGAAAGACCTCCGTATCATCACCTGGGCCCGGCGGTAATAGTCTGCAGTTATGATGCAACAACCAGCCCATCAGATAAGTGTAGGGCATTTCTACCCTAGGGAAAACTTTCCGATGAGGAGCATTGTTAATTAACTCCTCACCGAAAGTTCTTAAACCTGCATTTATCCGACACACCATGGCCGACAGCAGGTTAATCCTGACTTTAAATACCAGGCGCACTGCTGGCCATAGCACACTGCGATGAATTCTGTCAACAGTACCAATACCTGGTACAACCCATCTTCTCAACCATAAAGACAGAAAGCCTGCCAACAAAGCTCTCCGAGAGATTCTCTGACTACCATATCTGAGGAAGCTCAAGGCTTCAGTTCCTGCAGGAAATTCCCCAGTCTTCGTCGACAGATATTTATTCGGGAATTTATAAGTAACCATCATATCCCGAACCTTGTTAGAAGGGATCGTCGAATCTATGTTGATTACTGGAGCCTTATTCTCCTGGAACCTTTCTTTATCTTCCTTGGAAATCTTATCCTTGTGGAAGAAAAGATAAGTCGTCCATTTGTTGATATACGCCAGATAGGACGTACTTTCGTGCATCGTGGTACAAGTCAGGTAGTGGCACATCAGTTTTTCGTATGTCTCGACTAACTGAGGGTTGACTTCTCGGATCTCGGCAAGCTTCCTGTTGGAGGGAACATATTCTTCATATGGGGCCTCCCCCATTGGCAGCTTCGAGATAAACTGCATCTCATGAAGGGCAAGACCCATTTCACCCTTCGGAGTAGCAAAAGTTCCAGTTGTACTCAAATATAGCTCCATCAAGGCCAGAAATAAGTTTCCATTCGCAGGAATACCATAGCTGGTGGAAGCTACTGCTTCGTATAAGCCAATATCTTTCAATTCTTCCTCAAAGTTCTTCATCATCCAAAGGCTTATCTGAATCCAGCTCTGGTTGAATGGAGTCAGCCATCCTAGCAGTCTGGGGTTGGTTTGAGGATACAATACAGCTTCCTTCATAAATTTATTGACAAACATCGGAGTTTGAACTGGCTGTATTAGGCCCGAATCTTCGCTTGGATTAGAGCCTGGCATAAGGCCTAAGATAGAAGTAACGCCTCCATTTGGAACACTAGCAAAGTATCCCATATCATTGGCACGCTCCCTCTTGAAGACAATTCTACCTGGGCGTCCATGACTGTTGGGAGTCAAATTCCACAACATTTGTCAAGGATGAGTGGCATGGACGAATGCCGATAAAGGATAATCTCTGTCCATATCTGGAAGATACATAGCTCTATTCCCAAATTTAAAAACCCAAGACTCTTTCTTGGGGTGCGTTTGGGATTTACAATCAATGGCATCTCCAAACAGAAAAGCTGGTTTTGCAAAGTGTTGTCCATCTAGTGAATTCAACAACTCTCCATTTAGCATGGATAGCAACAATCTATCCCCTTGAGCTGCTATCAGCTGTGCCCTCTCTGCCGGATACTCGGGGTTCGACTGGGGAAATTGGACATGAGATAAATCTTCCAAATAATTCGAACCTACCATACCAACTGATGATCCAAAAACTTCAGCAAGGGGGTGGACCTGCAGATCCACTGGTCAAAATAACAAAAGAAGATCAAGTTAGTTCGAAATATTTTCTTTAAAGAGTTGAGGAAAAACTCATGCAGTATTGGCTCGACAAAACCTCTCAGAAGAGATTGATTAACTTCACGTTACCATACAGTGGTATGAGCGTAATGTAACTTTTTACGCTGGCATGTACGAACATGAGCGTAGTTAAGTTTTACACTAGCATATTGGCTGTGAGCACAATAACAGATTTACGCAGACACGTGTAACGTGGGCGTATTTTTGCTAAAACTTTACGCTAATACGTACAATGTGGGCGTACAATGTTATTTTAACTTTACGCTAACACGTACAACGTGGGCGTACAATATTATTTCAACTTTACGCTAACACGTACAACGTGGGCGTAAAGAGCTGAAAAATTGGTTTATCTTCTTCTTCCCCCGATGGATTTATCTTCTGAAGATTCGGGTTTTTACCTATCATGGGTGGAGCCACGGCCGGGTTAGGGTTTCGTTGTGGCGATGACGACTGAACAGAAGTCCTCACATGGTCAGTCAACGAGGAATCAATGGCTGGTTTCTTTCCCTTGCTGCCGGCGGCGGATGATTTCTTAGGAACCATCAGATCAAAGTTTCGAAGAAAGAAAAGGCGAAGAGATTCGAGAGGATGAGTAAAAGTGTTTTCTCTCTCTAAAAAGGTCTATTTATAGAGAGATTCAAATCCGACTGTTGGCTATCCCTATGTTTACGCTGACTGTTGGATATCCTCGCTCTTACGCGGTCGACTGTTGCGTATCCCGAATTTTGCGCCCAGCAAATCTCAACTTTTACGCTTCTGTTCAAAGTGTTTCAAATTTTAGAGACATTTGAAAACTTTGAAGGGGGTCTTGTAGGAGCGTAAAAAGTGCTACAATGAGAGAGTCATCTCAGTCATAAGTGACCTGCTTTACACCTAATACAGCGGGTAATCTCTTTACGCTCAAGACAAGGCTAGACACTTTACGTCTAAGCAGACTGATTGCTTTACGCTGGGGTCTATATTGGTAATTTTACGCTAAGGTCAGAGCAGCCTCTTTTCACACAGGACAAAAGCTATCAAATCTTGCATTTAATGCAGATTTTTGACATGAAGATATCAATGATGGCATTTACCACAGAATTCAATAGAATTTGTCTTATACAAAGACCATTGTTGTCGTTTATGGAGATCGAGATACTTTACGCTCACTAAAGGGTTTCTTTTACGCACGGAGTTTTACATGAGTCCTTACGCTCATTAAAAAACAATGTGTGCGTGAAGTCTATTTGAGCCATTTTACGCTCAAGGTTATACAACCGCTTTACGCTGGAAACCTATGATAGAGCTAGTTTACGCTCATCTTTTTACGCCCTATTTTGTTCTGGCCAGTTCAGAACGTGGTGTGCCTACGTGGTTTTCATGCCACATATTTCGAAGAACATGTGTACGTGTATCCTATTCTTACTGAAATGATGGGACACGTGTCAGCACATACAGAGGATGATTCTGATCGTGGATGGCGGTTATTGAGCGTAACGACATATCTTGATGCTCCTTTACGCACGGAAGCCCCAGCCTATAAAAAGACTCAATTTTCTCATACAACACAGACAGAGAGACATGAGAGAATACAGAGATCAGAGCTTTGAGATTTTGATCCTCTAGAGCATTCTTCTTTAACTTTTCTTCCAGAACAGAGTGAAGCAAAGCAGGAAAGCATTCGGCCTCGCCATCAGTGCCCAAGTGCGTCGATACCATTTTGTTGCATTAGTTCTTCCAAGTTGTTCTACTTCAAGCAGCGATCTTCATCATCATCATATGGTCCAAGGAACAAAGTGATCATTTACAGATCAGACTTCCATAGCAATACTTTCCCAGAATAAAAAGGTTGTACTTCTTGTACTCTTTCTCGTTTTATTTTCAAAAGCCAATTCCTCCAAGGCATTTTGTTAAGTGAAACAAGGATATAACAAGGTATACACAATTATTATCAGCTGCAGTCTGACTTAGTTACAATTATGTAAAAGTAAGTACAAGACAATCCGACTAACATGTCGGTGCCAAACGGCCAAAAGTAAAGTAAATATTAAAATGAGCAGGGAAGCAAGGGACCCACTCGTGTCTTCCGGCGATCATTCCTCTAGTATTGAGAATCTTGGAGGTTGAAGTAAGCTGAGTCCTCGAAAACTGGCTCTAAATCTGGCCATGCAAAACCAAAGAGGTTAGACCTCTAATAGCAAGCACCACAAGGAAGCACGATATGAGAAATTGGAAACAGCCATAAGAGTAATAATATGATAAAAAGTCTCTGCTTTCTACTGGGGTTCGCACAATATCACAACACTTCAAGCCAACTTCCCAACCAAACGAGGACAGAAGTTGACCCGTCATGTCCTGACGTCCTGCTCTTCTCAGTAGTTAACAGAGTAGATACAGTACACAAACAAGTCAATTTAAGCGGCCATACAACTACTACGACTTGCTACTATGAGTTCCAAGTTACCCTGGAATTTATACAAATACGGGATTCCACAGTTCTTACTATGTGCAAGCAAGGCTAGTTTATCCAATAATCAATTGCACCAATCATGAATTAGACGAGTCCCAACGGGATGCCCGTCATCAATATATATATATATATATCAATATAGGCAGATACCACTCCCTGCCCGTGTGGCAGATTTGTGGTATCTGTGAAAACCAGCCGGCATGTCGGGGCGCTAATCGTCCCAAAGATGGCTGCCATGTAAGAACTCGAGAATCCATTCTCTCCATGTAATCGTTATTTTATTTAGCTTAATAGTCTCTATGTTGATTGAAATCCCATACCGTGGATCATGGTCATTCAGAATGAGTACTTCCGTACAGAATACGATATGCACAACTCTACAACGATGCCCATGCGGCTAGGTTGCAGGTCTAGCATAGCGTAATGCAACAATCAAACCTAGCCACGGAATAATCATGCCTTGACTGTAAGATGCACATACTGCTTTTGTAGAAAAATGGAAGTCAACATGTGTCCATTTGTCAATGTTCGGATCGGCTAGTCGATCATAATAGTTCATGGTTTATACATAAACGTGTCTCATTCAATTCAATAAGACGACTAGCCAGTCTCTTAGTTCCAATGAGGAACACATGATCAATCATTAGTCAAGGTAACAATCAATATCAATTTGGGACAAAAAACAGCCAAAGGGCAATATGGGCGGCAGCAGATGGATACCCATCTATGCGGTTGGGCAAGTCAGGCTCTATCTATGTAGCCCGAGAAATCGAGTCTTATGCGGCTCAGAAATCGGGTCTCATGCGGCCAGGAAATCGAGTCTCATGCGGCTCAGAAAATCAAGTCTCATGCGGCCAGGAAATCAAGTCTCATGCGGCTCAGGAAATCAAGTCTCATGCGGCTCAGAAATCGGATCTCATGCGGCCAAAAAATTGAGTCTCATGCGGCTCAGGAAATCAAGTCTCATACGGCCAGGAAATCAAGTCTCATGTGGCTCAGGAAATTAAGTCTCATGCATGTGGCTCATAAATCGGGTTTCATGCGGCCAGGAAATCGAGTCTCATGCGGCTCAGGAAATCAAGTCTCATGCGGCCAGGAAATCAAGTCTCATGCGGCTCAATGCCATACGGTCGGGGAATAACAAGCCTTATGCGGCTGAGAGGAGAGGAGTCTCATGCGACTGAGAAACACGAGCTTATGCGGCAGGGATGATCATGCGCTTATGCGGCCGAAGGAACTGATCCTTATGCGACTGAGGGAAGACAGCGCTCATGCGGTTCAAGAAACTTTGCCGCATGAAAGTCATGCAGCTAAAGTAACGTTCTTCTCTAATTTCTAAGAACAGGACCATGGAAGCCATTGCTTCCAAGCTCTCTAAATCCTTCATTACAAGTCCAAATCTGAACTTCCATAGGTCAAAATAGGGTAGAACGAAGTTCTCTATAACATGGAACCATCAAAACTTAAAAATAACAGGGTTAGCTAGATCAAAACCTAAAAAATCTAAAAATACAACAAACTTAGATCTACAAGTAATGAGCCATAGAAATTAAAAATGCTAAGTACTAGAGTGTCTAAGAATCTCGAGAAAAGACAATAGAACAACAAAATTGGAGATCCATCAAGAAGCAAGTGGCACTTGCCTAGCTCTCTAGGTTGGTGGAAGAGTAATGGAGGTTGAAGAAGAAGTAAATGAGAGTAATGAAGAGAAAGAAAAGTAAAGTCGTATTAATATCAAGCCCAAGTCAATCTCCACCACCCATTCCTTCCCACAAGATCTAGACCATCCATCCCTCTTATGATGAACCAAGCTAAACCAGATTGGTTTAATGAACAGACTAAACCAAGAGCTAAAGCAAAAGCAAAAAATAAAATACAGGAAAATTAATAAGTACGAAATTAGAGAATTTAAATACAGAACAAATGCATGATAAATATTAAATAAATACATTCAAGCAATACACGTATAAAAATACGTATTTCGGAAACGGGGAGTGACATCTCCACCCTCCTTACAAAAATTCCGTCCTCGGAATTTCAGATCAAAGCAGGACAGAAATATCATAGCTAGACTAATCTAAGTACAAGCAATTGAGCAAGCAGTTATTTTACAATGTCAAATAGCAAGTAAGATATCGATAATTATCAATCTACGACATCAAATAATTTCTACTCGTAGGGTGATAAGCATGAGGAGTCAAAGACAATCAAGGTACACGGAAAAAAATATACCTTGTGAGTCAAATAGGTGTGGGTACCGTGATCGGATAACATCCTCACGTTCCCACGTTGACTCTCCTAAGGAGTGATGATCCTAAGCCACACGGACAAGGCTAATTGTTTGGTTCTTGAGTATCTTTACTCTTCGGTCTAAAATAGACACAGGCTGTTCCTCGTAAGACAGGTTGGTACCAACAACCAGTTCAGAGTGATCGAGAATATGGCTTGGGTCCGATACATACCTTCGCAACTGAGATACATAAAACATATCGTGTACCTCGCATAACGAAGGTGGAAGGGATAAACGATAAGCAACATCACCTACCCTATCAAGGACAACAAATAGGCCCATGTATCGTGGACTCAAGTTCCCACGAACGCCAAATCTAATGACCCTTCGGGTAGGTGAGATCCGCAAGAATACGTGGTCCCCAACAGAAAATTCTAGCGACCTACGATGCTGGTCCGCCCAATGTCGATGCTGATCTTGCGTAACTCGAAGTCGCTCTCTAATTCCCTTAACCACTTCAACCATCTGAATAATTATTTCTGGGCCTAGCATCTTTCTCTTCCCGATATCATCCTATGCCAGTAGCGACCTATACTTCTTACCATATAGTGCTTCAAATGGTGCCATCTGGATACTGGCTTGATAACTGTTGTTGTACGAGAACTCAACTAAGTGTAGGTGGCTCTCCCAAGACCCTCCAAAATCTAGGATACAAGCTCACAACATATCTTCTAAGGTCTGAATTGTTCTTTCTGATTGTCCATCCGTCTGGGGATGGTAAGCCGTACTAAATCTCAACTTGGTACCCAGATTATGATGTAGACTCTTCCAGAAAAGTGATATAAAGCGGGTATCTCTGTCTGACACAATACTGACAGGGATTCCATGCTGTCTGACTATCTGTTGTATATACAACTCTGCCAATTTTTCTGTAGATTGCCCTACTCTGAAAGGAAGAAAATGTGCCACCTTGGTAAGCCGGTCCACTATCACCCAAATAGCATCTTTACCACTTGGTGATCTCGGTAAACCGGTCACAAAGTCTATGGTGATATGTTCCCTCTTCCACTCCGGGATAGGAAGCGGTTGCACTAATCCAGCTGGCCTCTGCTGTTCTTCCTTCACTTGCTGACATATTATAAAATCCCTAAATTTCTACTATATATTTATTTATTTTTTATTTTTTTGTACTATTTTAATTTTTGTATGCCGCGCAGTCGTATTGTACAGTGCGCGCAAATTACGTTTATTCGTGAATGCTCGACGAGTATGAATATGTGCAAGCGTACATATTTTTGAAAAAATATTTATTTTAATATTTATTTGTATTTATATATTTTTAAAATTGTGAAAAGTATCGTATTGGGATGGCCAAATCTTATTATTATTTTTATTTAATTATAAATGGCTAACATATTTAATAGTAGCAATTTAGAAAACTATTTTATGCAAATATTCTTAACGTGAGGTACATGAATTTTATTCCTATATATAATTTCATTTTCGAAATTACTATATTTATATTTTATTATTCAAAAAGTTATTTTAAAATATTATTATTTTTGAAATTATTATTATTGGTATTTTTGAAAATATATTTGAAATTATTGTGGCCATTTTAAATCTCGATTTAATTTCATGGATTTATTTTAAATAGTTAAAAGATAGAATTTATACTTAAATTGAGTTAGATTGTCTAGTTTTAAATTGGAATTTAATTTGAGTTTGGATTTGATTATTGTTTTAAATTGGGTTTTTTAATCCTAATGTTTATCTAACTGGGTATTCCCATCTCCTATAAAAGAAGAGGTACTCCTCCATCCACATCCAAGCCTTGTGCATCGTGTCTGTGCCTTGTCCCATCCACTATCACTTCTCCTTACAAATATATGTTTCTGTATCCGACAATCCCGGATACCCCGTCCGTGTCTCACAGGACACGACACCATCACTACAATACCCAACTACAACCAACCCAACCCAAAATTTCCTAGCTACCTCTGTCGACCACCACCCTCGTCCCGTCGCCATCGTCGCCAAAATGGTAATCTAATGAGAAAAATATTTTTTATTTTTATAGTTTCAAAATAATATATGTAATATTTAATTTAGCTACCAAAATTTCCTAAATTCATGATTTTATTTATGAAAGGCCTTTTATTTGGAATAAATAATATTATTCACGCATATATATATTTCATAAATATTTGCTAGTTTAATTTAAATAAAATTATAAATTTTTAGATTTATTATTCAAAAAGATATTTAAAAATATTTATTATTTTTGAAATAATTATTATTGGTATTTTAAAAAATATATTTGGAAGTTATGGTGGCCATTTAATTCTTGATTTGATTTTTGGATTTATTTAAATAGTTAAATATTCGAAATTTATTTATCCCATTTGATTTTGAGCTAAAAATTTAAATAGATTTAAATTGGATTTAATTGATTTGATTTTAAACTAAGAGAATTTGATTTGATTTAAATTAGATTTGGATTTGTATTTGGATTTGGATTTGATTGCTATTAAATTAAATTAGGAAATATCTAAATTGGGTTTAAAGGAATCCTAATTCTTATCTAATTGGGAATTCCCACATCCTATAAATAGGCAGGTACTCCTTCATATTATTTTCACCACAAATCATCTTTCAAACCATCCTTGTCAAAATTTCTCTATTTTTTCGTCATAAATTCAGCCTCAATTTTCAAAGGTTGTAGCAACTTCGAATGACCATAACTCCCAACTCCGGACTCCTTTTGACCTCCAGTTTTTTTTGTTGGAATCGTATTGAGGTATATTTCTGAATGTAAATTTTATTTTCATAAATTCGAAACTTAATTTTCTGAAAAATTTGTGGAGTGTCAGTGGTCCGAAATCTGACACGTTTTAGTATTTTTGAGATTCTGGGAGAACCAGAAATCAGAATCACGATCCGTTTGAAGTTTCAGAATACTGACAGAAAAATACATATCATATATTTTTCCCAAAAATTTTCCAGAATATTTTATTTTTGGTTTTTATTTTAGAAGTTTATCACATCGTCTGAGTTATCTTGTGTAGTCCTGTGACTATTCTGTACCCAACGGGATTGTAGGTTTCTCTAGCAAGGACCTCAGGCAAGATACTGTTTTCCATAAATAAATTGGCGACTCTGCTGGGGAAAGCTGTCTCCTCCAACGAGATAGCAACAACTCATTGCGATACTTCGTCGATCGGCTCGACGAAGAAGACGATGGTCGTACAATTCGACCAATCTGCTTACGAAGAAATGCTCAAGGTGAAAGAAGGCCGAACTGCTTCCTCCGCTCTTCCTGCTGCCAAGAAGAAAGGACATTCTGTCTATGTCCCTAAGTCTTCTTCGACAGCCCAAGACTCTTCTGTCACTCCTAATGCTGACAAGAACATGTCTTCAACTTCAACGAAGCACACTCCGGCTTCCCTGAACACGGCAATAGTGGCTTTTCCTAATCACGCTGACAAAATGGGTTCTTTAACCAAGTCAGCGTGTCTAAGGAAAACCATCTCTGGACAGGTCAAAGTTTCTCCTCCTTCTACTCTTACGACAACAGTCGGCTCTTTAGCCATTGATGACTCTACGCGTATGGCAATCAAAAGGCAGCGTACGGCAAAGGCAGCGTACAAAAGCCAACATCAGGCAGCGTATGCTAAGCCAAAGCCAGCGTATGCTAGTAAAAAGGCAGCGTATGACCAGAAGTCTAAACTGAAGTCAGCGTATACTAACAAATACAGTCCTTTGACTGTTTCTCAGAATCAGGCTGGGGGTTCTCTTCCACAGAACATACGAATGATTCCTCCACAACTTGCACATCATGTACTTACCAAGGAGAAAGACTCTTTAGTCAACTCCTCTACTCCTGAGGTCTTTACCTATGGAGTTAATTTGACTTGTACTTTTACTAGATCAAACAAAGGAAAACGCCTTTTGGCTACTTCCTCTAAAGATGGATTATTACCGACTCCCAGTCGAAATAATACTCATCTTCCTTCTCTCAAAATTTCTCGATCTGAGAAAGGCAAATTACAAGTATCCAAGACTGAGACTAAAGTCATATCTACAATGGATCTTCGTAATAAGCTTAATCAGAATCATCTCGATTCCATTAATACAAATATACCAGATCCTGATGCAGAATATGCTAAGAATTATGTGGCTCAAATTAATCGGTCATTATACACTCAAAAACCGAGAAGACGGAAGAATAAAAGACAAGTGTCTACACAGAAACTATCTTCAAGTACTTTCCAATCTGTTTCTACAGATCTTCGGGAGTATTTACAAAATAAACGGAGAATTGACACTCCATCTGGCCATGACATTGCTCATATTTGTCATGAAAAGCATGGTTGCAACTTCCAACCTCGGGTTGTGATTCAATGTTGTTGTTCACCAAAAAGACGATCTGTTTTCGAACGGATACAATATGAACCAATATTGGATGAAGATGAACCTCCTTATGCTTCTGTCAATATGACCTCCAGAAATATTGGGGGTAGCATACAATCTGATGCTATATCAGATTCTGAAGATGGTGTTTATCTCGGCACCCGATCCAGGACCAGAGCATTGGCCAGAGTCTCTTCTCATCCAAGTGGTAATCCGGAGATCACAGAAGACTTCCTTGGAGAATCCAATTTTCCAGTATTGACTCCTGTAAATAGTCCCGAGAAAGATACTGACTCTCATAGCGATGATTCGGAACAGACTGTTTCATCATCTATTCCTCGAATAATTACCACTTACATGGTAGACGGCAATCATGAACCTTCAACTAGCACTGAAGCTCATGAGCAGAGGATTTCTTCCTTAGAACAACAGTTGTGAGCTATGGTAGATACATTGAATGCTATGCACACTCTTATGCAAGCTCAGCATCAAACTCAGCAAGTTCAACAAACAGTACCACCAGTGGTATTAAATACTCCTGTTGCCTCAAATCCAGAACCCTCTAATATTTTGGGGGTACAGTCTAATGTTCTTGTACAAAACACTCCAAGCCAGTCTGGAGATGGGGGTGGTACATATGCTGCAGTTCCTCCTCCCAATTACACTCAACAAGTTACAACTCCACAATCATCCGGAATTGTTACTGAAGAGTTAACGAACCTCCGAACTTAGTTTGAGGCATTTAAACAAAAGGATGGTTTGCAAAGGTTAGGCATCAAGCAACCTTACCCGATAGAATGGAAGCAAGTATCATATCCTCCTAAATATAAGCCTCCAACTATCTCTTTCTTTGATGGAACTACCATCCCAAGTCAGTTCATTAATCATTTTGAAGTAATGACTGATCAGTTACAACCAAGCGATGCCCTCCTCGCTCGGGTGTTCATTGGATGTCTCAAAGGAACAGCTTATGAATGGTATAGAAGCCTCCCTGATGGGTGCATTACCTCATTCGCTGGTTTCAAGCAAATGTTTCTTGAACGGTTCTATGAGGGGCTTAATGACATGACTATGTCAGCCCTCATAAGAATTAAACAGAAAAATAATGAAACCACTGAGGACTTTATTGAAAGATTCAGAAGAGAAGCCCTCAAAATACCTCTCGGAACTCCCGATGCTGTTACCATCGATACTTGCAAGTCGAATCTCTTACCAATCATCAGTATGTGGACAGGGTCCACTCAATTTCAAGATTGGCCTTCTTTTATCGTCAGTGCCAAAGCTACTGAAGTCAGAGCTGAAACCTTTAAAGGTCTAGGGGTACAAATGGCTCCCAAGGAATCAAATCAAAGTGCTAGCAATAATACTCGACCCAATAATCGCAAAGGGAAAGAGGCTCTTGAAGTCAATCTCCAGAGCAGTAGTCAAGAGGTAAAAACTATCCAAGCTACTCCAGCTCCAACAAATCAACAACAGAGACCTCCTCGACCGAAAGAAGAATATTCTTTCGATGATGATGATGTTCAGGGTATCTTTGAATGTTTGCTCAAAGGTAACAAAAAACAATTGCCAGAAATAAAAAAGCCTGATGAAGCCAACAAGACAAATCATCCAAAATATTGTCCATATCATAGAATGCTGGGTCATACCATCCGGTCTTGCTATGTATTAAAAGGAAAAATCCAAGAAATGATCAAGTCAGGAGCTGTGACATTAACGTCCAAAGACAAGATAGTCACAGCAAATGTGATTTCAATGCAGTTCGGTAATTTCCCTCCCTTAATGGTAGAAAGTGGGATTGTTCCTATTCCCAAAGCAACTCTCGAAGTCGTAAACATCCCACCAGCACAGAACGAAGGACTTGTTCCTGTCACAACTAAGAAGTGAGAGATCATGTGGATTCACCCGGATTTAGTAACAGAGTTTGCAACATCTTCCTCTTCACCTCGGAAGATTCTTTTATCTAAAAAGAAACTCGGGAAGACTAAGTCATGCAATGTGACTTCTAGTTTCACACCTGATATTTATCTAACCTCTACTTTTATCTTGGCAGGAAATTCACTCCCTACTGAGATAAAATCTGTACCTCAATCTGAAGATAGGTACAAGCCTGCATTTCATCTATACAGTTCACAATCTCGTGAATTAATGGCGATGATGGGTTATGATCTAGCCACTGCTCCTGGTTTGAACTCGGACAAAGGACTCCGAGCACCTTTAGCCATCACTATGAGACATAATCAATCTCGTGTTGGTCTCAGTTTCTGGAATGAAGCTCTCATCAAACATAAAAGAACCAAGAGCAAGATGAAGAATTGCAATATGGTTTCGATAGAATCTGAACCTGAATTTGAAGTCGAAGTTCATGCTGGAACTCGGTCAGGAAAAGTATATCTGAAAGATTATGCTGACATTCCTGAAGAAACTCCTGATGTCCCTCCAGTTACAGCTCCAACACCAGTATCTATTGAAGAACCTACAAATGTTCCTGTTGAGACAGTTCCTTCTAAACCAACAGCAGCTGACAAAGGCAAACAACAAGTCCGCTTCGACAAACCATTGAAGAAGTCATCCCCTACAGGACTTGAAAAGCCTTATAATTTTGATATATTGGTTCAACTAGCCAATACACCAGCTAAATTATCAATCTTCGAGCTCTTACGCCTCTCTAAAGAGACTCGAGAAACTCTGAGTGAAGCACTGTTGCAAGCAAAAACCTGCCTAATTCTCCTCAAAAAGTTGGAAACAGAACATGTTTCTCACTGTCATAATGTATTGGAATTTATTCAAAACATTACTTTCACACAGGATGATATGCTGTTAGAGGATAATCGACATGACCATCCTTTGTATCATACATGATATATTGATTCTATGAAGGTTGATCGTCTATTGATTGATCCAGGATCCGCTCTCAGTATCATGCCAAAAGCTATGTTAGATGTATTGAATATACCTGTGCATAGTCTCTCCGACACTATCACTACCATCTTGGGCTTCAATCAAGGAAAAAGTGAGCCTCTGGGCAAGATTCGCCTCAAATTTCAAATAGGCGATCTTCGCACTAAGGTTACTTTTTACATCATCGACAATCATGGATGCTCATACAATGCTCTATTGGGGAGACCATTCTTGCATGAACATAATATTGTACCTTCGACTCTTCATCAATGCTTCAAATATGTTGATGATAATGGAGAAGTTCAGAAGGAGGTTGCAGATCTCTATCCATTTAAAGGAGTCGAAGCTTACTTCAACGACGCCCGCATGTATAAAGATGAATACTCAAAAGTCTTGCAAGCTATGGATGACGATGATGAGACGTCTAAAGTCGACACTTTTGTTATTCCTGTAAAAGGGCGTATTACTCCTCCGCAGTCAATTAAATCATCTGAAGAAGGTTCACTGATAATTCCAGTCAGTGGACGTACTACTTCATCGTCTGTCCGAGCCTCACAAGGTTCACTGATAATTCCAGTCAGTGGACGTACTACTGCATTGTCCTCTCAAGCTCCACAAGGTTCGCTGATAATTCCTGTCAGTGGACGCACCACTTCCCCTCCATCTTCTCAGGCTAGACCAGATACTCTGGTCATACCAGTCAGTGGACGTATTACTTATCCACGATCTTCTTCAAGGGAGCTCACCTCTTCTGAGCCTTTTGTTATTGATCTTAATCGAAACAAAACTACTGATCGCCCTTCCTCTCCCCCTTTTGTCATTAATTTGACTAAGTCTGATAAGGCTCAGCCTTCTGTTGTAAATACAGTATTTGATATTAATGAAGCATCTCCTTTGCAGTATATTGATGTTTGTAGTCATGTACAAAGTTATTTACAATTGTTAGATAGTTTAGAACCACTAACTATAGGAGTTGTTCAAACTCTTCATACAGACGTATCATTGGAGTCCATACAAAAATCATACTTTGTAGTTCCTACTCGAAAGAAAGGAGAAAATCCAATATTTTTCTATAAAGGACCCCAAAACCCTCCTGGTCTGGAAAAGGATGATATAAACGACGATACCGGAAGGTTACAACTGCGTCGCTACAGTCAACAATCCAAAAATATCATCAAAAATATAGGTTACGACTTTAGAACTAGTCTCAATAATGGAAAAAGAAGAAGAATGCCTGTTCGAATTCCTCCATTAAAATACGGAAGGACAAAGTGTGGTTTAGGTTACACTGCTCCTACCCCTTTTATCAACATAGTCCATGAAGATTTAAAATCCGATGAAGATGAACGATCTGAGTCTTCCGATTCCCTCTCATGGGATTCTGACACTAGTATTGGTGATCTCCATCGCTCTATTCTATCCATCAATATGGTCTCTGTTGATGGCCCGCAAGAGAATGATAAAGATGAGGATGATTTTGAAATATCACCCGAATCAGAACAATGGGCTCAAAGATTAGATAATCAATGGGAATTCAGGTTCGAGCAGAAGGAACCTCCTACTGAAGATAAATTGATCCAAATTGATGTTGGTGAAGAAGGGTCCCCTAAACCAATATTCATTAGTGAGAATCTTTCATAAACAGATAAACAAGACATGATCAAACTTATTCATGAATATATTGATGTCTTCGCTTGGAGTTATGAGGATATGCCGGGATTAGATCCAAAGATTGCAATGCACAAACTAAATATCATGTCAAATGCTAAACCAGTCAAACAACAACAGCGACGATTTCGTCCAGACATTATGGATGCAATTGAAGCTGAAGTCAACAAGCTTATGGCTTCTGGATTTATTCGAGAGGAACAACATCCTGAATGGGTGGCTAACATAGTTCCAGTCCTTAAGAAGACCGGCAAGATCCGAGTCTGTATAGACTTTCGTGATCTCAATGCTGCTTGTCCGAAAGACGAGTTTCCTCTACCAATTACAGATGTAATGATCGATAACACATACGGTTTCGAACGAATGTCATTCATGGATGGATATTCGGGGTACAATCAAATCAAAATATTTCTAGATGATGAAAAATACACTTCCTTCAGAATACCGATCTGTACATACTGTTATACAGTAATGCCGTTTGGTCTCAAGAATGCAGGAGCAACATATCAGCGAGCAATGAGCACTATATTTCGCGAACATCTCCGGAAAATTGTCGAATGCTATGTTGATGATATTGCCATTAAAAGTCGACGAAAGGAGGATCATATCCAAGATTTGAAGACTATCTTTGATTTAATGCGTCAGCATCAACTTAAGATGAACCCTACTAAGTCCTTCCTGGGCGTCTCTAGTGGCAAATTTCTCGGCTTCGTCATTACCGCTAAAGGTATACACGTGGATCCCGAGAAGATCAAAGCCATTCAAGAGATGCGTCCTCCACGCACCTTAAAAGAGCTAAGAGGATTTCAAGGAAGAATTGCTTATATCAGGAGATTTATTTCTAACTTATCAACAAACTTCTGAAGAAAGGTGTATCTTTTGTCTGGAATGAAGAATGTCAAAAAGCATTTGACGACATCAAACAGTATCTCATGAACCCTCCAGTTTTGGTACCTCCCGTCTCGGGAATACCATTCCTTTTATATGTTCGAGCCATGGATCATTCTCTTGGTGCATTACTTGCCCAGAAAAATAAAGATGGCCATGAACAGGCTATCTATTATCTCAGTCGCACAATGACAGGTGCTGAACCGCGTTATTCTCCAATCGAGAAAGAATGCCTAGCATTAATGTTTGCTGCTCAGAAAACACGTCATTATATTATCGGTCAAACGATTCACGTCATTTCTAGAGTGAATCCCATCAGGATTATGATGAAAAAGCTCGGTATTCTCAACTCCAGACTAGCTAATTGGGGAATTTTGTTAGCTCAATATGATATGCATTATATTCCTCAAAAGTCAGTTAAAGGACAAGCTCTTGCTGATTTTCTGGCAGCTCATGCAGTTCCAGAAGATTCTAAATTATATGATGAGATTCCAGATGAAGTTCTGGATTCAAATCTGGTTTCTGAAAAAATTCCTACCTGGCGTCTATTCTTTGATGGAGCATCTAGGATAGGTCCTAACGGTGATATTGTCGCCGGAGTTGGGATTGTTCTTGTATCCCCAGAAGGACTAACTATTCAGAGGGCTTATTCTTTGGATCAATCATGTTCAAATAATATAGCCGAATACAATATGTTGCTCATCGGTCTTCAACTGACTAAATATCTAGATATTTAATATTTAGAAGTTTATGGAGATTCCAAGCTTATCATCAATCAAATCAGAGGAATATATGAAGTCCGTCATCAAGATTTGATACCTTATCATCGAGCAGCACTCTCTATGGCTTCCTCCTTTGAAGGTTTCTTTATTGAACATGTTCGAAGAGCCTACAATGCAGAAGCTGATGCTTTGGCTAACCTTGCTGCTATATTAGCCATACCAATCAGACGTCAGCAAGTGATAGTAGTTTATAACCGAGAACTATTCTGTATTGAGAATAATCTGGCTTTGACTTCTCCCCATCATCCAGATACTGATTCTCTCAACTTTGATGCTGGGTTAAAAAAATATCGTCGTCTTCTTCCGATTCTACAATGGAATATGTCTTTTCTAACAAAACAGAAGCCATAACTGAAGACTGGAGGCGTCCATTTCTAGACTTTGTGTTATATGACATACTTCCTGATAATCCGAATGAAGCAGCGTCTATTCGGCGTCGATCTCTTAGATTCTATTATAATCATACAACGAAGACATTATATCGTCGGTCTTACGATGGTCTTCTCCTCCGATGCATTGCTGGTGAAGAAGCACAACAGATAATCCGTGAAGCACATGATGGTGTTTGTGGAGCTCACCAACCAGGTCCTAAACTTTAAGATCGTATTCGACGTATGGGTTATTATTGGCCCACGATGGTGGCTGACGCCATTCAATATGCTCAGAAATGTAAAGCCTGTCAAATTCATGCAGACTTTATCCATCAACCGTCAGAGTTCTTACACCCAACAGCGGCATCATGGCCCTTTGAGGCTTGGGGCATGGATGTCATTGGTCCTATCAATCCACCATCATCAAAAGGACATCGATTTATTCTAGCAATAACCGATTACTTTTCTAAATGGGCTGAAGCAATCCCGTTATCTGAAGTCAAAACTTCTATTGTCATCAATTTTGTCAAACATCATGTCATTTATCGATTTGGTGATCCTCGGCGTATTATCCATGATAATGGACCGCAGTTCGTCAGTCAGAAATTTACTCGATTCTGCGACGACCATCGGATTAATAATTTAGCTTCTACGACATATAATCCAGCAGCTAATGGATTGGCAGAAGCTTTTAATAAAACAATCATCAAACTCTTGAAAAATTTTGTTTCTTCTAACAAACACAACTGGAGTGAGAAGCTTGGTGAATGTTTATGGGCCTACCGCACCACAGTTCGCAATGCGACTGGATGTACGCCTTTCTCCTTGGTATATGGGTGTGAAGCTATTCTTCCCCTCGAGATCCAGATTCCATCTTTAAGAATTGTAATCTCCAATGAACTTACAATAGAAAATAACGATCGTCTTCGACTTCAAGAATTGGAAGCTCTAGATGAAAAGCGATTGTACGCTCAACAAAATATCGAGCTATATCAAGCCCGAATTTCAAAAGCTTTTAATCGTAAAGTCAAAGTCAGAGCATATCAGAAAGGAGAACTGGTTCTTACTGTCAGACGTCCTATGACTATGACGCATATAAGTAAGGGCAAATTTGATACGAAATGGGAAGGCCCATTCGTAATAAACAAAGTCTTTTCTAATGGAGCATATCAGCTTGCCTCTATGGATGGAAAAGTTACGATTATGCCTATTAATGGAAAATTCTTAAAGAAATATTATGTATAATATTTTCATCATTCCCCAGCAAATATATTTCTTTTCTTTATCTCGATATCGTTATCCCCAGAGGAAACTGATATTCCACCATGTATCATTTTCCCAGAGAACTTGATATTTCATTTTATTAGAGCCCTAGTGGATTTAATAAAGATCTTGTATAGAAAATTATGTCCATATTACCTCTGAATTTTCTATCTCAGTATGTATCATATTTTCTATTTTAGGAAAATGATATCTCGTCTTTTGATTTCCGAGTCCAAAGATCATGGAAAATAGAATTCAAAGATATCTTTATATCTGAATTCTGTTTTCTCTAATTAGTATTAAACTAAATTATCTTTGGTTTAATATCATGATAGAGTTGCAAAGTTTATTTGTATATTCTATTCTATTGAAATATGTCATGTATTATCTACCTCTGAACATATCTTCTACAAAAATACCATCTACAAAATTGAAATCAAGCCAAAATGTTCATTTCTGTAATCATAATCAAAATATTGATTACAATTGGATTTCAAAAAAATTTTAGTACATAAAAAATGTAAAAGAACTATTTAGGAGGAGTAATGATCTCCTGAATACGAACGATTACATTATTCATCTTCTCATCATGAGCTTTCTTGATTCGCTCTGCTATTTCCGCGCCAATCATCCGTTGGTCATATTCTACAATAATAGAGCTCCGGCGATTGGTTTCTTCAATCTGATTGGTTTGCATCAATTCTCGCTCTTGCTGTAAAACCTGACAGCGTTCAGCTGCAGATTTACGATCAATAGCAATCTTTGATTGTTCTTGTTCCACGGAAGCAATTTGCTCCTGAATACGAGCTAGCTCTTCCCTCAACTTTTTAAGCTCTTCATCTCTTAATTCTTCATCTTTCTCTAGACGCTCCATATCCTGACGAGTACTTATTATTTCCTCATCTTTCGCCATTAGCTCTTTAGAAGACTGAGCGAGGAATTCTGTTAGAGCAATCTGCTGAGCTTGAGCTTCATTCTCCAATTGAGCAATCTCAGCTGCAGTCATAGAATTAATATCTTCCTTTTTAATCTCCCAGTATTTTTGGATGTTGGCTTCTAAATCATTCAAGCGATGTTCAAAGAAGACACATTGAGCCTCATAACCAGATTGTCTCAAGGCTGAACGTGGGAAACTAGTCGCCTCTCGAAGACTCGAAAAGGGCATAGTCTCATCTTTCATGAGCCGCCTTGAGTATGTATCCAAATATGTATAAATAATATCTGAATACATCCCCATGACTTTTGCTATCCCTGTGTCAAAACTGGGAGTCGCTGCAATAGTAGGGGAAGGAGCAGGAGGAGCCTCTATTCTCGGAGCTGAAGTTAGTGCTTTTGGAGAACTCGGCAGATGTGAACTTCCCTCACCCACATCAGTTTGAATTAGTGGGGCTTGAGTAGAACTCATAGCCGGTGCAGTTCCTACAGCTGTTGGAATCAAAGAAGCATGATAAAAAATTCAAAGACAATAAAGCCAAGACAAGACAAAACTTTGATGAATAAAATATTACCTGGAGTTGGTTCATATTCAGTCTCCTTCGGATCATTCAGTCCGACTCTTAGTCTGTTCAGGGTACTTTCTGACACGGGATTTATTTCACTACTTCCCGCCCCAGAAGTACTCGGAACTTGAACTTCTATTTCCAGATGCCTCTCCGGTTCTGGTGTCAACCCCGAGTGCTGACCAATAGTTTTCAGTGCATCAATTGAAACCTTAGACGGTGATTCATCGTCTATCTCCATGTCTTCTTCTCCAGAAGAATGAGACGATGGTTCATAGTCAACTGGTTCGCTCTCTTAAGCTTCAGCAATTGGTTTGAGAGAAGTGGCTTCCTTCACTGATTCTCCCGAAATCAGTAAGTCATTAGCCGTTTCAGTCTGATGCTCGGCCTCTACCGCAGGTTGACTAATTTCCTGCGCATCATCGGCCATTGGTGGAACTGAGCCTATATGAGAAGGCCTAGAAGACCGAGCAGTTTCAGGAATCTCTTCTTCTTCTGTCTTCACAGAAAAATCAAAAGCAGCTTGCTTTTTTGCGGCCAATCGCATAGCACGATCGGTGGGACTCTCTACATCCAGACAAATTACGGATTTAGTCTTTGAAACTATTACTTTCCTTCCTATTCTTTTGGTTAAAGGAATAGTAGGATAATGGTCTATTGGATCACTACCTGCTTCACTAACATCTCTGACTCGTCCAGAAACAGGATAATTCCCAGGAATAGTAATTCCTCCGCGACTTCGAGTCTCTGCTCGAGTAGCTCTTTTTGCGGCAGGACCCGTAGCACCTTCACTCCTCTTCCTCTTTGGTGTATTATCAACAGATATACTCTCTTCATCACTCCCGATAGGCACATGTAGTGGTTGATGAAGGTCATCAGAGAAGAAAGTTTCCAAAACATCATCATCAATTTCATCGGTGGCCAGAGGATCTTCTTTGTCGTGACAATCCTTTGGCAGGGCTGATTTAGTTGATTTCTTTTCAACATGAATAAAGCTTTTACCTAAGATGCTAAATTTTTCATCAAAGGTATTGGCTGATACATAAAATCTGGCATAGGACGCCAATATCCTAGCTCCTCTCTGATAGGTGACCGGCTCTGGCATAAAGAAGGTAGCTCCTATACCTTTGGCAATATAATATAGCCATGCTCTGGCACCATCAACCAACCCGCCTTGATGAGCAAAACACGTCGTTGCATTGCCCACATGCAACTGATCGTAACCAAATTGACGAGCAAATCTGCTCGAAAGATATGGCTCTAAATATGTGATGTTGTCACGGCGGCAGATTAAATGCGATGGCCTGATTCTCTTTAGCCATTCATGTTGGACATCATCCAACTCATTAGCACCAACGCCGTCAATCAATCTCCCGGGCATGGTCTCATAACCAACAGGCGGAGGAACACAGGTGAAGCTCCATAGTTCTCCCTTGTTCAATATAGTTCTGCAATCGGTTAAAGTGTCATATCTCCATTTCGGTATGTGCTTGTACCTTTGAAGGAAAGTATCATCTGGCCTAGCCATCCCAGCACTCATGAGGGATTCAAAATGTAGAAGCAGCCATCCAAACAAGTATGTAAAGGACATTTCTACCCGAGGAAAGGACGTAAGGCTCTTCCGTGCCAATTTGAACATTCTATCTGTGTATGCCCTTAATCCGGCATTCAGACGACAGGTCATTGCCGTTAGTAAATCCATCTTATACCCAAAAACCAGACGGACTGCTGCGAAGACGACTCCTCTGTGCATCCTGTCTGTCGAACAGGTGCCAGGAACTACGAATTTCCTCAGCCAGAGAGACATGAATCCGGCCAGATGACCTTCAGCGGACAATTCTCGACCACCCTGCTTAATATAGGTTTCTAACCTATCACCGACCTTATAGCTATCAATGTCTTCTTCGACGACAATGTCGTCATGATTGGTCTCCCGGATTAATCTGTTAATATCGGCTTGACTCAAGGGTTTGAATTTACCGACATACTGATCGGTCTTTTTCTTCTTCTGAACTTCGTCAGTGCGGCCCTGAAACAAATAAGCCATCCACTTTGAAGAATAGCAATTGGAGTCCCCCTCTCCACCTTGTCCCTTATAAAAAACTTTACAGATGCTGTAATGACACATTAATTCTTCAAATACATAAAGAATTAGTGGGTTGGCTTCAGAGATCTTATTCATTTCATCAACAAAAGGGATATATTCTTCATATAGCAAATCTGCTGTTGGTAGCTGAGATATATATGCCATTTCATGAAGGACGAATCCCATCTCGCCCTTTGGGGTCATGAAGGTGCCGGTCCGATAAATATATCTCTCCGCTAATGCCAAGAACAGATACGGGTTTGGTTTGAAACCATAAGCAGTACACTTAATGGCATCATATAAACCTATCGCCTTCAACTGTGCACCGAAGTTCTGCAAAATCCATCTTACTAGAGCAGTCCATCTAGTATTCTTTGGATTTACCAGACCAGTCAGCCTCATAGACTGCTTTGGGTAGATGGCATTCTTCAGTTGAGCAAATTCGTTGGCAAAAATTGGAACTCTGACTGGCTTCAGCAGTGCCGAGTCCTCAGGAGGGATTGTGGCAGGTAACAGTCCTCGCAGAGATGTGACATGTGGTTCAGTACCACTGCAGAATCTTCCTTGATGATATCTAATCCACCCAGCCTTTGCTTGTCGGGATGGAGTAATATCCCACTTCATCTGTCTTTGCTGGCCCGAATGGAATAAACGGGCTATATTGATACTCTTTGTCAAACCAGTCAAATACATAGGCTGATTTGCATCACCATCCCTATGATAAGAGTAAGCTACTTTGTCAAGAACAGGTTGGGAATTCATGTCAATAGCATCTCCAAAAAGAAATGCTGGCTTCAAATGGGCAACACCATCCACACTCTGTAACGGCAGTCCACTCATCAGGTTCAGCAAAGTATCATCTTTCTGATTGGTCAACAGAGCTATTCTTGTGGAAGGTCTGTCAAATTAGGGAAAACGAACATGTGATAGATCACTTCTATAATTATTTCCCACATTTCCTTCAAATTCTGCTTCCTGAGCCAGAATATCCACTGCAATTGAAGAATAAAGTATTAGAAATCTTCAATATCGAGAGAGTATAAAGTTTAATATACGCTTAGTTTTACTAAGCGTACAGCTCAACTTATGCTCAATTCTTACTAAGCGTATGGCAGACTCAAGGTTCAGCATACGCTCAGTTTTACTAAGCGTATGGCAGACTCGAGGTTCAGCATACGCTCAGTTTTCCTTAAGCGTATGGCAGACTCAAGGTTCAGCATACGCTCAGTTTTACTAAGCGTATGGCAGACTCGAGGTTCAGCATACGCTCAGTTTTCCTTAAGCGTATGGCAGACTCAAGGTTCAGCATACGCTCAGTTTTCCTTAAGCGTATAGCAGACTCAAGGTTCAGCATACGCTCAGTTTTCCTTAAGCGTATGGCAGACTCAAGGTTCAGCATACACTCAGTTTTCCTTAAGCGTATAACAGATTTTCTCTTAAGTGAATGATTTTAAAAGTTCAGTTTATGATCAGTTTGAGCGTATCAGCGTATGGTTGACAAGATGATCATTAAAAATTACGTTAACACAGGAGTTAGCATATTTCAATGAGACAAGTCGCCATAGCATATTCTTTTAAGATAGCATATTTTGGTATCTCTAACAAAAATACGCGTATCTTACAGATATACGTTCCAAACATATTTTTCGTAAAAACGAAAAACATGGAATACGGCTAAACCCTAAAGTGGGAAGCGTATTTGCTGACGTATTGACCCTAAAGAGGGATACGCTCTCTGAGTTCTGTTCTAACCAGAGCCCTAAAAAGGGAATAGTTATTGTTCATCATCTTCGTCCTCACCATAGAGAGGTTTTAGTGGCCGTTCGCTGCGTGAAATACGCTGACTGGCCGTCTTCTTGGTGGTAGTATTGTCGACGGCGGGATGAGACGACTCTTCAGGGGCTTTCCTCTTTTCCTTTGCAACATCATCAGCCTTGGGCGCCATTAATGGAGATGGAGTTGAAGACGAAGAAGAAGAAGAAGGATCTTGAGTCTCTGAAAGCTCTTTTCTCTCTCGAAGGCAAAAGCTGTGGTAAAGAAATAAAATAGGTTTTGGAAGACCTATTTATAGAAGAAAAGAAGAAGTTCAAGCGGCAGATATTCTTTAAACAGAATCCCTAAAGATTTGCACTGATATTGAGGAAAATAACAAACTCATGCCAGCGTGTCAAGACTTATTCTCACTTTTAAATTCAAAGTAATTTCAAACTTTTGAAATTCATAAAGTTCAAAAACTTTGAAGGGGGTCTTGTAGAGTGTAAAAATTATGACACGCTGACATAAGACTCATTTAAAGCCATACGCTCAAGGCTATACGCTCAGCCATGGCCATACGCTCATCCAAAGGCTGTACGCTCAGGGAATATTTTATTATTTCTTGAGATGATAGCACAGCATGTAATTTAATAAAGGATGAATCTGACACTTCGTCTTTCGTACAAAGACAGCTGTCCAATGAAAACTAGCCGTCGTATTAGTTTTCGAAGAGTAGGTTTTGTCTTTTACGAGGACAGCTCAGCAGCCTTCATAAATGCAAAGGCCATCATTTCTGTCAGTTTTGACAGTCTGTCAGCCATCATATCCGCAGTCACGACGCTCGAGAAGATTTTGTCAGTTATTGGAAGATATGGTGTATCAAAGAAGATTGATGATGGCCACGTGTCTACTTACTCAAATATGCCATGTGTCTACTTATTCAAACATATGACTCAACCAAGTGAGCGTATGGACTTCATATGACTCCTTGCCAGCCAAGTGTCATACGACTCCTTGCCAGCCAAGTGAGCGTATAGACTTCATACGACTCCTTGCCAGCCAAGTGAGCGTATAGACTTCATACGACTTCTTGCCAGCCAAATGAGCGTATAGACTTCATACAACTCCTTGCCAGCCAAGTGAGCGTATGGACTTCATATGACTCCTTGCCAAACAAGTGAGCATATAGATTCCATATGACTCCTCATCAATACTGTGAGCGTATCAGCTTTATATGGCTCTACGCTGGCCAAGTTAGCGTATGTAAGACACGTGCCTTCAAAAGATAGCGTATGACTCTTCTCCAAAGGCAGCGTATCACAGCAGTTGTATTCAGAATGACTTTCAATGTGCAGTCAACACACGTTCTCACGTGTCCTGCACTCAGTTATCCACTTCTTCAGAAGTTATGCAACGTGGCAGTCATGCCATCAATCTCTCTTGAATATGCTCCACTATTTTCAACCGCACGCTAATGTGTCTCCATCAGAATTTGTCACGCGTCCCTGCAGTTATGCACACGTCCAGTAACTACCTGAGCGTATGCTTAAGGACAGTTATTCTGAACTCTATAAAAAAGAGTTTCTTCATCTTCATCAAGACACAATTATTTTGTCAGAGAGAACAGAGAGATTGCCCAGTTGCTGTCCAAGTTCTTCAAAGTTGGAGTGTTCTTCGTCGCATCGTCCAAGGGATAAAGTAATCGTCTTCTAGATTAGATTCCTATAGTTGTAATTTTCTCAGATACAAAATAAATAAAGTGAATTTATTTATGGAAAACAGATACCTTGCCACAATTTACTGTTTATAAATTAGTTGTATTTTATTTATTACATATCACTGTTCAATTATTTCTATTTCATGATTACTGCCTGCTCAGTGATATTAGTTGTACCTTGTTATTTACCCTTTGATTGTATATAGACTTAGAGTTAAGGGACTACTACTAGCTTAGTGTATTGCATAAACTTTGACACTGTTGTGCTACGAGATGTGTGAGTTATGAGTAGCATATAGTCTACGGACTTGCGTGTTGGCTGATCACTGATGCGTACAGGACGTGCGTTAGGTCTAACTGTCAATAGTTGTGTGTTAGAAGACTTGACGGTTAGTAGTGTTACATGGTCGTGGATGCGATATGATAGGTACATTGGGTGGGGAGAACATTTCCTTATCGTATGGGCTTTTATTGCACTTCCCTTGTAACCCGGAAGCTCCGCTAGAGATACGGGTATGAGCCTCTCAGGTTGGCCACTGTCGTTTTTGAACGTCATGCTCTCGGTCATTGGTGCCCAAGTGGGGACTATACCAGATCCCATTTACAGCCAGGGCTCATGCGACGAAAGTTTTGTTCTCACTGCATGTTCACTTTAGTTTGGTTAGGTTACCTTAATTGTGTCTTGTCACTTTTTCTGATTGTGGCATATTTTATATTCAGTATTTTATGGCATGTTGATGTATCTTGTTACGTCCCTCTGAGGACCTGGTTATCTCGTCAGGTGTGTGCTCTTATGATTTCTGCAGGTGCTCTAGCTAAGGCCATGACTTGCGCTCTGTTCATCGAGATGTTGCTCTTGGATCGTCATCTCCTTGCTCTACTAAATTTCTTTCCTTGTATATTTTGTTCTTATTAAAATTAGTTGGTAGTGGACTTTGTCTCCGCCCAACGATTGTATACATGACAAATTTAAAGTTGCTTTTATATTATTATTTATCTTTGTGGATGAGATTTAGTACCTTGGTTACTGTATTTTACAGCTTATGTATATATACGAGGGTCCATATACTTCGTATGTATAAAGCTGGCATGATTGCGTTCTAGTCCTACGTATTTTGGGACTGGGGCGTTACATGTTTTTGTAGTGGCCCATGCAGGTCTAGTTTGCCATATCGGTTACATGATTGAACCAAACAGACCTGCAGTATAGGATTAGAGTTTAAAATCTCATCCACCTACTTAACATCCTTCTTTGACTTCAAATTTCGAACTCTCGTTCGACCTCCTTGAATTACATCTTGCTCGACTCCTTCTACCGTAAATTCTTAGTTTCGTGTTTAGTAAGACGACTACACTAGTATATGCCCATAGGTTAAACACATGGCTAGATGGATTGCATTGACAATTAGTATGTATTAGGGTTTTATTTGAGTTATAAAGGCATTTATTTTTCTAGAAAGTATGATTTCAAGGATTAGTTAATTTCAAGTTGGGTAGTAGCATATTACCGCCCTCAATGGATAGTTGGAATTTTATTTTGCCATTACAAGGTGGTATACACAAGAGGATAGAAAACAATTTTATGAATTATGATTTTTGGAAATAGCGAAATAGTTTATGATTTATTTGGGATATGAAACCGAATTGAGTAACATCTTTAAATTGTGACCCATGATTACGATTTAGTTCAAGTTGTGATTGAATAAGTTAAAGTTTATCTCGAATTTATTAAAGTGTTTTAAAATTTTAAGTTATGATTTTGTAAAGAATATGAAGGGTTTATGATTTACGGTTTATTAGAGAGCTTGAGGTTTTAAATTGATTCTACGATGTACGAATTATAAGTATTTAATTTTGAGCTTGAAAAGATAATGGTAAAAGTTTTGTTTGAAATATTTTGGAAGATATGAAATAGACTTGAAGAAAAAATTTAAATATTTAAAATTTGCTCATATGATCTATGATATATAAAGTTATTTAGATTTCGAGTTTAAAGTCTTGATTATAGATATTTAAATTTTGGAAAAAAAGGGAGTAGTTGTGACTTATTGGAAGCTAGATATACACATTTGAAGGATATAGAATTAAATTCGGGAGTTATTTTAAATATTTTATTTTGTAGTATGAATTTCGACGGATAAACTTATTAAATATCGAGTTTAAGATTTGAAAAAGGGGGGGTTATTATTCAATTTGCAATACATAAGAGTTGTTTAGAGATTTAAATTGTGATTAAAGTTGACAGTCTAAGATAATTAAAATTTTGGCGAAGGATCTTGGAAATTTTATTGAGAAAATTTTGAGGAACTTGAAATCTTAGATTAAATCATATATTGGTGAAGGACCAAGAAATAAGTAAGGTCCCCTAGTAAGATAGAAGTATTCCACATTAGATTGCCATGCCACCTATGACTATAATATTGCATATACACAAGTATAGTTAGTCATCGACCAATCCGATGAACATATCTTTGACTTACTCGACTTTCCTCGAATCTAGATCATTATTTGTGACCATCTACTTGTTTGAAACTTAGAAATGATTAGAGTCGTTCTCTTGACCATACCCTTATCTATGAGACTATTTTCTCTCTAGAAATTGTGCCTCTAACTTACTTTACCTTGACCTACGAGATTCATAATTATCTTTATTTTGTGCCTTAAACCTTTTATTTTCGTGCATTAATTAGTACCTTATGAAAATCCACTTTCTATTTTTGATCATTTGGCGTCCCTATCGTGACTTTGATATTTGGAGCACAACACCAGACTTTTTCTTCCAACAAATTTCACATACAAGACCTAGACAAGCTCACCTTCATGTAGGTATATCATGTCCCACTAAAACACGTCCCCTTGTACTCTATTTTTATGGTACGACTTTCGGGTCATAAAGACTAACTATAACCTATACCATGGTGCCGATATACTTTTGACTATATATATGGACTCAACCTCGACTCGAATCTTCGGCCCAATTGCGATCTGCTAAATCCCTTAAATGCTTAACTTTACGTTTTATCTTGACTGCTTAACCCTTGTCGTTTATTTTCATGTTTCTCTCTATTCACTTAGACACATAACATTTTTTTTCTTTCGCTGGTTGCAACCCTTACCCTTCTTCTTTTCCAATTAAATTGCTTTCTCATACTTCACTATGATTTCTCCATTGTTTACGCCACCTTGTTCCTTGTATGATTCCCTTATGCGAAATAAAATTTGATCATGATAATCTTGGGTTAGTAGAGGTTAGATTGGAGAACCCCACAACATGGATGAATAATAAAGTGGTTAAGATAATTATGAGATTATGAGCTATAGGAGGGACATAAATGGAAATGTGCAATAAATCCGAATCAATGAAGTAAGGAAGGATATATTATGTTTTGCGAAACACTCAAGGATAAATAGACCTCTCGGATTTCAAATTTTGTTTTAAGGTAACTATATATCGAGTGCAAAATCTTCTAAAGTGTTGGTGGTTTAAGAACCAAATAAATATATAAAATTTAGGGATGCAAATTTTTGGATAAAGGCAATGTTGACGTTATGAGGATATTAGCTTTGAAGAATGACCAATTGTTGAAGAAAGAAACATTTACATTAAGTTCTAAGATGATCATGAATACGAATTTAAGATGAGTTTCAATTCTACCATCAAAGAGATGAGATTGTTGAATTCAAATTTTTGAGAGAGTGACTAATAAGTATTTTAGAAAATTTTGCAATTATGATAATAGAAGATTGAGTTAAGAAGATATACTGTTAGTTTTCGAGAATTATCATTGAAGACGGATTTTTGATACCTATAGATGCATCGTACATTGGCCAATAATACAAATTGTAGAAAGAAGATTTTAACTTTTAATTTGGCTAAATTGGTTGAAGGTTTAAAATTTTAGAGGAAATTATAACTTGGAGAGATATATAAGTGAGATAGTATAATGGAGATTATGGAATTCAAAATTTGAGACTATTCTATGACGAGAGAGGAAATTAGAGTACATTTAGAATCATATTGGTTTTGTTAAAGGGAACGTAGAACGGAATTTTTTTTGAAAGAACGATTTATGATAAGAGAGATTTCATGAATATTGACGATATCAAGGATTAAGGAGTTTATTACCTACTTATGAGGTTGCTTTTAGATTAATGTTAAGGTTGATCGAGCTTAGCTATTGATTGATTGTCATGATCAAATTCAAAAACCATCGAAATTTTTTACGATCAAATGACATACTGCCATTAAAATGTCGTTTCATTCTCGTCAAACAATTGATTGCCTTTTTGTTCAATATGAATCAAATTCTTATCGATTATACTGCTTCTATCACCTTCACCCTACCTACCCTAATTTTTTCTAAATTTCGAGGACGAAATTCTTTTAAGTTGGGTAGGATGTAAAACCCCTAAATTTCTACTATATATTTTTATTTTTATTTTTTTGTACTATTTTAATTTTTGTACGCCGCGTAGTCGTATTGTACAGTGCGCGCAAATTACGTTTATTCGTGAATGTTCGACGAGTATGAATATGTGCGAGCGTACATATTTTTTTAAAAATATTTATTTTAATATTTATTTGTATTTATATATTTTTAAAAATTGTGAAAAGTATCGTATTGGGATGGCCAAATCTTATTATTATTTTTATTTAATTATAAAAGGCTAACATATTTAATAGTAGCAATTTAGAAAACTATTTTATGCAAATATTCTTAACGTGAGGTACATGAATTTTATTCCTATATATAATTTCATTATCAAAATTATTATATTAATATTTTATTATTCAAAAAGTTATTTAAAAATATTATTATTTTCAAAATTATTATTATTGGTATTTTTGAAAATATATTTGAAATTATTGTGGCCATTTTAAATCTCGATTTAATTTCATGGATTTATTTTAAACAGTTAAAAGATAGAATTTATACTTAAATTGAGTTAGATTCTCTAGTTTTAAATTGGAATTTAATTTGAGTTTGCATTTCATTATTGTTTTAAATTGGGTTTTTTTTTAATCCTAATGTTTATCTAACTGGGTATTCCCACCTCCTATAAAAGGAGAGGTACTCCTCCATCCACAACCAAGCCTTGTGCATCGTGTCTGTGCCTTGTCCCATCCACTATCACTTCTCCTTACAAATACATGTTTTCGTATCCGACAATCCCGGATACCCCGTCCGTGTCTCACAGGACACGACACCACCAGTACAATACCCAACTAAAACCGACCCAACCCAAAATTTCCTAGCTACCTCTGTCGACCACCACCCTCGTCCCGTCGCCATCGTCGCCAAAATGGCAATCTAACGAAAAAAAGCATTATTTATTTTTATAGTTTCAAAATAATATATGTAATATTTAATTTAGCTATCAAAATTTCCTAAATTTATGATTTTATTTATTAAAGGCTTTTTATTTGGAATAAATAATATTATTCATGCATACATATATTTCATAAATATTTGCTAGTTTAATTTAAATAAAAATATAATTTTTGAGATTTATTATTCAAAAAGATATTTAAAAATATTTATTATTTTTGAAATTATTATTATTGGTATTTTGAAAAATATATTTGGAAGTTATGGTGGCCATTTAAATCTTGATTTAATTTTTGGATTTATTTAAATAGTTAAATATTCGAAATTTATTTATCCCATTTGATTTTGAGCTAAAAACTTAAATAGATTTAAATTGGATTTAATTGATTTGATTTTAAACTAAGAGAATTTGATTTGATTTGATTTAAATTAGATTTGGATTTGTATTTGGATTTGGATTTGATTGCTATTAAATTAAATTAGGAAATATCTAAATTGGGTTTAAAGGAATCCTAATTCTTATCTAATTGAGAATTTTCACATACTATAAATAGGCAGGTACTCCTCCATATTATTTTTACCACAAATCATCTTTCAAACCATCCTTGTCAAAATTTCTCTCTTTTTTCGTCATAAATTCAGCCTCAATTTTCAAAGGTTGTAGCAACTTCGAATGACCATAACTTCCAACTCCGGACTCCTTTTGACCTCCAGTTTTTTTTGTTAGAATCGTATTGAGGTATATTTTCTGAATGTAAATTTTATTTTCATAAATTCGAAACTTAATTTTCTGGAAAATTTTTGGAGTGTCAGTGGTCCGAAATCTAACACGTTTTAGTATTTTTGAGATTCTGGGAGAACCATGAATCAAAATCACGATCCGTTTGATGTTTCGGAATACTGACAGAAAAATACATATCATATATTTTTTTCCAAAAATTTTCCTGAATATTTTATTTTTGGTTTTTATTTTAGAAGTTTATCACATCGTCTGAGTTATCTTGTGTAGCCCTGTGACTATTCTGTACCCAACGGGATTGTCGGTTTCACCAGCAAGGACCTCAGGCAAGATACCTTGCCACAATTTACTGTTTATAAATTAGTTGTATTTTATTTATTACATATCACTGTTCAATTATTTTTATTTCATGATTACTGTCTGCTTAGTGATATTAGTTGTACCTTGTTATTTACCCTTTGATTGTATATAGACTTAGAGTTAAGGGACCACCACTAGCTTAGTGCATTGCATAAACTTTGACACTTTTGTGCTACGAGATGTGTGAGTTATGAGTAGCATATAGTCTACGGACTTGCGTGTCGGCTGATCACTGATGCGTGCAGGACGTGCGTTAGGTCTAACTGTCAATAGTTGTGTGTTAGAAGACTTGACGGTTAGTAGTGTTACATGGTCATAGATGCGACATGATAGGTAAATTGGGTGGAAAGAACATTTCCTTATCGTATGGGCTTCTATTGCACTTCCCTTGTAACCCGGAAGCTCCGCTGGAGATACGGGTATGAGCCTCTCAGGTTGGCCACTGTCGTTTTTGAACGTCATGCTCTCGGTCAGTGGTGCCCAAGTGGGGACTATACCAGATCCCATTTACAGCCAGGGCTCATGCGACGAAAGGTTTGTTCTCACTGCATGTTTACTTTAGTTTGGTTAGGTTACCTTAATTGTGTCTTGTCATTTTCTCTGATTGTGGCATATTTTATATTCAGTATTTTATGGCATGTTGATGTATCTTGTTACGTCCCTTTGAGGACCTGGTTATCTTGCCAGGTGTGTGCTCTTATGATTTCTGCAGGTGCTCTAGCTAAGGCCGTGACTTGCGCTCTGTTCATCAAGATGTTGCTCTTGGATCGTCATCTCCTTGCTCTACTAAATTCCTTTCCTTGTATATTTCATTCTTATTAAAATTAGTTGGTAGTGGACTTTGTCTCCGCCCAACGATTGTATACATGACAAATTCAAAGTTGCTTTTATATCATTATTTATCTTTGTGGATGAGATTTAGTACCTTGGTTACTGCATTTTACAGCTTATGTATATATACGAGGGTCCATATACTTTGTATTTATACAGCTGGCATGATTGCATTCTAGTCCTACGTATTTTGGGACTGGGGCGTTACACATATCAAGCAACGGAAAACAAATCTAGCTATCTTCCTCTTCATTCTGTTCTACCAGAAGTGCTGCTTGATATCCTTGTACATCTTGGTCCCTCCAGGGTGTATAGAATACTGAAAATTGTTGACTTCTGTTATAACCTCCTGTCTGATGTCTCCACTAGGTACACATAGGCGTGATCTAAATCTAAGTGTACCATCTTCATGAATTTTTATCTCCTTTCTGAGTCCTGATTCACATTCTGCCCTGAGCTTCTGAATCCTTGGGTCCTGTGCCTGAGCTGCTTTGATCCTGTCTACCAAGTCAGATTGAACTCGTAGACTCGCCAGAATTCCTATATCACTGGAAAGTATAACCTTGATGCCCATCTTCTGAAGGTCTTCTAAGATATGCTTTTGCGATGTCAACATAAATGTGTCGCCTCTCCTGCTGAGAGCATATGCTACCACGTTAGCCTTGCCTGGGTGATACTGAAGCTCCACATCGTAATCCTTGATAAACTCTAACCATCTTCTCTGCCTCATGTTCAGTTCCTTCTGAGTAAAGATGTACTTCAGACTTTTGTGGTCTGTGTACATGTCCACTCGATCACCGTACAAGTAATGTCTCCATAGCTTCAAAGCAAATACTACTGCCGCCAACTCCAAGTCATGAGTCGGATAATTATTTTCGTGGTCTCGAAGTTGCCTAGATGCATACTCTATCACCTTCCCATGTTGCATGAGGACGCACCCAAGTCCCTTTCCTGACGCGTCACAATAAACGGTAAAACCTTCGGGTCCAACTGGCAAATGTAAGAATGGGTGCCGATATTAATTTTTGCTTCAAATTCTCAAATGATGTCTGGCATTCTGTCGACCAGACGAATGGCACATCCTTCCATGTCATGCGAGTCATAGGTGCTGAAAGTCTTGCGAAGTCTGATATGAACCTTCTGTAATATCCTGCCAATCCCAAAAAATGTCGCACATTAGCTACGGTCTTGGGTATTGGCCAATTCTCTACTGCTTCTACCTTCTTGGGATCCACTGCTACTCCAGCTCCTGATATGATGTGCCCCAAGAATGAAATATGATCCATCCAAAACTTACACTTGCTGAGCTTGGCATACAACTGGTTCTCTCTCAGAACCTGTAACACTTTCCTGAGGTGATCTTCATGCTCTTCTTTACTAGCTGAGTATGCAAGAATGTTGTCGAGGAACACAACAACAAAATTATCTAAGTATGGCATAAAGATACGGTTCATCAAATCCATAAATATTGCTGGAGCATTGGTCAAACCGAACGGCATAACTAGGAAATCGTAATGCCCGTACTTCGACCTGAATGCTGTCTTGGAAATATCCTCTTCTCGAACTCTAACTTGATGATGCCCTGACCGAAGATCTATTTTTGAGAAAACTCTTGCTCTGCTTAACTGATCAAACAAATCATCGATTCTAGGTAATGGGTACTTGTTCTTCACTGTCACCACGTTGAGCTTTATGTAGTCAATGCACAATCTTGATGACCCATCCTTCTTTCCTACAAGTACCACTGGTGATGCCCATGGTGATTTGCTGTCTCGAATAAACTTTTTTGCCTTCAGTTCCTCTACGTGCTGATACACCTTGGCATGCTCGGAATCTGCCATCCTGTAAACTCGATCTGATATCGGTCGAGTTCCAGGTGCCAATTCTATACTGAACTCAATATCTCTAACCAGGGGTAAACCTGGAAGTTCTTCGGGAAATACATCAATGAACTCTTCAACTACCTTCGGAACTTAAACTTCTTCCATAGCCGCTGCTATTCCTTCTTCTTCTTGGGTTGCCACTGATCTGACTAGGGTAAATTGGTCCATGCCTGGAATATTAAAAAATACACTCCCTCTACGGTAATCTATTGTGGCACAACTGTCTTTCAGTCAGTCCATGCCTAAAATGACTCTAATAACTCCTACGAGCCCGCACACTACAACACTACACGCTAGAATAACTCTAATAACTCCTACGAGCCCATTACCAGTGAGTATATTCAACCTCCCTGGCAATGCCTTGAACTCCATTCCTAGTCGTGTCGTAAATTATACAGATAAAAATGAGTGTGATGCTCCTGAATCAAACAATGCTACTGCGGGATATGAGGCGACGAGAATGTTGCCTGCCACAACATCCTCTGATGCCAATGCCTCTTCCAAAGATAGATTGAATGCCTGTCCTCGGCCTCCTTGTTGGTTTCCATGCTGTGGCCTAGCCTGGTGCTGCTGCTGGCCCCTGCCTTGGTGATACTGGGGTGGTCTATGTTGTTGCGACTGCATTGGCGGTCCCTGCTGCCGAAATATCTGATATTACGACATCAACGGACGTTGTGCCAACGGTCTCACTGCCACCGCTGGTCCTTGGTACTGGCCTGCCCCTGGTACTGGCAGAGCATGAGATTGCTGTACTGGTCCTCCTGACCTTGAATTTATAGGACAGGTGAAAACCCGATGATCTGGACTTTCACATATCAAACACTGTCCGTTCAATGTCCGACACACATCTCTAGTGTGTCCGGCCTTCTCACAATAAGTACAGCCCGTTGGGGGTTGCTGTTTCTTCCTCTGTTGCTGTTGCTGCCTTGCCGGTGGTGCTGGCCCTCTCATCGTCACATCGTAGATACGAACGTCAGGAGCTGGTGTAACTCGGGGTGCTACTCCCCCTCTTCCTTCAATCTGATTGTGAGATCTCTTCTGACCTCCAGTCCTTGCTGTGATCCTCTGAATGGTGATCTCATACCTTCGGGTTGCCGTCAACACCTCATCAAAAGTCCGGTAATTGTGCCCCTCTATCAATTGTAAGATTTCAAGATGAAATCCTTGCTGAAACCTCATAGCCCTCTGGCTCTCCGTTGCTACCATCTCTGGGGCGAACCTACTCAGTCTGCAGAACTCTACTGCATATGCATCCACTATCTTGTCGACCTGCTTAAGGTTGATAAACTTCTGTTGTAGCTCAAACTGTGCCACAACTCCATAGTACTTCATCTTGAATCTTGCAGTAAAATCGTCCCAAGCAACAGGACGTCTGATGTCCACCTCTTCTAATTCCCACTAATCACGTGCGAGGTCCTGAAGTAACAACTTCACTAGATTCACATGTTCTTCTATTGGAACCTTAGCCGCTGTCAGAATAGCCTCAATATCCTTAAGCCATGCATCTGCTGAAATGGCATCTTACGTGCCCTCGAAACGATGGGGGTTGTACTTGCAAAATCTAGTTGATGCTCCTGAATTAGTCCTCGCCCCTCTTTCCAAAGCCGTCTACAATTCTTAGTTGAGCAACACATTCTGCTCTTGCAACTGAGCGTGCATGCATTGCTGGGCCAACATCTGATGCTGCTGAGTACCCATCATCCCTCTCATGATCTCTAGAAGGGCTGGTGTGTCCACTTCCACAGGGGTAGGTGGAACTATTGGTGGTGTTGGAACCTCCGGATACTGCGGTACAGCTACTGGTTCCACTATCACTTCTTCTTGGATAGTCTCTTGAGGTAGTACTGGCCCTTATTGCTGATCAACATGGTCAGGTTGTCTGTATTGCCCTTGTTGTTGTTGTCCAGTCCTGACTGATACGGACGAAGTGCCCCTAAGAAAAGGGACAAGAGAACAATCAAACGATCAGACAAAAAAGATCAATGAAGCCCAAGGATACTGGAAGGTCAAGATAGAATCGAGAGTAACGAATCAGGAGATCAAGAGGAAATATGTGTGATTGAGACCCCCTATAAATTGAAAACACCCCACAAGTCTGAAATCAGACCTGCATGGGCCACCACTAAAACCTTGTCACGCCCCAGAACCAGAATAGCGGAGAGCAGGGGAATGACTCAGCCCGCTACGTATTATGGGTAGATGAATACTGTATAATACGATCAATGCTGTCTAAAAGACGAGGGAGTGCATATTACATGAAAGTCTTACTAGGGCTACTCAACATCTATTGTCTCAATCATTCAAACAAGAAGCAATAAATAGAGAACATGTAAGACAAAGCAGTAAGGCGTCCCAAACGCTTGGTAGAATTGTTCTTTGAGATCTGGCTTTACAAAACATAGCCAGAGGATATAACAAGGTATACACAATTGTTATTAGCTACAGTCTGACTTAGTTATAATTATGTAAAAGTAAGTACAAGACAATCCGACTAACATATCGGTGCCAAACGGCCAAAAGTGAAGTAAATAGTAAAATAAGCAGGGAAGCAAGGGACCCACTCGTGTCCTCCGGCGATCATTCCTCTAGTATTGACCATCTTGGAGGTAAAAGTAAGCTGAGTCCTCGAAAACTGGCTCTAAATCTGGCCATGCAAAACCAGAGAGGTTAGACCTCTAATAGCAAGTATCGCAAGGAAACACGACATGAGAAATTGGAACCAGCCATAAGAGTAAGAATATGATAAAAAGTCTCTGCTTGCTACTGGGGTTCGCACAACATCACAACACTTCAAGCCAACTTCCCAACCAAACGAGGACAGAAGTTGACCCATCATGTCCTAACGTCCTACTCTCCTCAGTAGTTAACAGAGTAGATACAGTACACAGACAAGTCAATTTAAGCGGCCATGCAACTACTACGGCTTGCTACTATGAGTTCCAAGTTACCCTAGAATTTATGCAAATACGGAATTCCTCAGTTCTTACTATGTGCAAGCAAGGCTAGTTTATCCAATAATCAATTGTGCCAATCATGAATTAGACGAGACCCAATGGGACGCCCGTCATCAATATATATATATATATATATATATATATCAATATAGGCAGATACCATTCCCTGCCCGTGTAGCAGATTTGCGGTATATGTGGGAACCAGCCGGCATGTCGGGGCGCTAATCATCCCAAAGATGGTTGCCATGTAAGAACTCGGGAATCCATTCTCTCTATGCAATCGTTATTTTATTTAACTTAATAGTCTCTATGTTGATTGAAATCCCATGCCGTGGATCATGGTCATTTAGAATAAGTACTTTCGTACAGAATATGATATGCACAACTCTACAACGATGCCCGTACGGCTAGGTTGCAGGTCTTGCATTACGTAATGCAACAATCAAACCTACCCACGAAATAATCATGACTAGACTGTAAGATGCACATGCTGCTTTTGCAGAAAAATAGAAGTCAACATGTGTCCATATGCCAATGTCCGGATCGGCTAGTCGATCACAATGGTTCATGGTTTATATATACATAAACGTATCTCATTCAATTCAATAAGACGACTAGCCAGTCTCTTAGCTCCAGTGAGGAAGGCATGATCAATCATTAGTCAAGGTAACAATCAATATCAATTCGGGACAAGGAACAGCCAAAGGGCACTATGGGCGGCAGCAGATGGATACCCATCGATGCGACTGGGCATGTCAGGCTCCATCTATGCGGCTCGGGAAATCGAGTCTCATGCGGCTCAGAAATTGGGTCTCATGCGGCCAGGAAATCGAGTCTTATGCGGCTTAGAAAATCAAGTCTCATGCGGCTCAGGAAATTAAGTCTCATGCGGCTCAGAAATCGGGTCTCATGCGGCCAGAAAATCGAGTCTCATGCGGCTCAGGAAATCAAGTCACATGCGGCTCAGGAAATCAAGTCTCATGCGGCTCCAAAATCGGGGCTCATGCGGCCAGGAAATCGAGTCTCATGCGGCTCAGGAAATCAAGTCTCATGCGGCCAGGAAATCAAGTCTCATGCGGCTCAATGCCATGCCGCCAGGGAATAACAAGCCTTATGCGGCTGAGAAGAGAGGAGTCTCATGCGACTGAGAAACACGAGCTTATGCGGCAGGGATGATCATGCGCTTATGCGGTCGAAGGAACTGATCCTTATGCGGCTGAGGGAAGACAACGCTCATGCGGCTCAAGAAACTTTGTCACATGAAAGCCATACGGCTAAAGAAACGTTCTTCTCTAATTTTCGAGAACAGGACCGTGGAAGTCATTGCTTCCAAGCTCTCTAAAACCTTTATTCCAAGCCCAAATCTGAACTTCCATAGGTCAAAATAGGATAGAACGAAGTTCTCTACAACATGGAACCATCAAAACTTAAAAATAACAGGGTTAGCTAGATCAAAACCTAAAAATCCTAAAATACAATAAACTTAGATCTACAAGTAATGAGACATGGAAATTAAAAATGCTAAGTACTAGAGTGTCTAAGAATCTCGAGAGGAAGACAATGGAACAACAAAATTGGAGATCCATTAAGAAGCAAGTGGCGCTTACCTAGCTCTCTAGGTTGGTGGGAGAGTAATGGAGGTTGAAGAAGAAGTAAATGAGAGTAATAAAGAGAGAGAAAAGTAAAGTAGTATTAATATCAAGCCCAAGTCAATCTCCACCACCTATTTCTTCCTACAAGATCTAGACCATCCATCCCTCTTATGATGAACCAAGCTAAACCAGATTGGTTTAATGAACAGACTAAACCAAGAGCTAAAGCAAAAGTAGAAAATAAAATACAGGAAAATTAATAAGCATGAAATTAGAGAATTTAAATACAGAACAAATGCATGATAAATATTAAATAAATATATTCAAGCAATACACGTATAAAAATACGTATTTCGGGAACGGGGAGTGACATTGGCACGATACTTGGCGTCAAAATGTTCATAAAATCGATACTATGTTTCACAAGTCTTATCTAAGTTGGTTTATGAGTCGAATAGGAAGGCCGCAAGGCGGTAGCATGGATAAGTCTTGATAAGTTGCGAGACACGGCCTCAATCTTGATTCACGAACAAGTCTAAGCAAGGTCTAGAGGCACGACCTGCATAAGTTGTCTCCTTGACGTCATTGGAAACTAGAATAGACAAGTAGATGTCATGGCACGACCACGCCATTCCGAGTTGAAGTTCAATCAAGTATATAAGCGATGAAGTACTGCCTCGATCGAAATACACGTTAGCATTATAGCACGACCATGTCGTGGCACATCGGTTTGATCAGACGTCTACATCTTAAAACTGATCCTAAGACAAGACTAGAAAGACAATAGCAAAGGGACTTGTATTGCACAAAGTAAATAAACGTGTCAGTTTTGTATGGGTAGGCAAGGAGCTCACTCCAGAAGTACAGTTGAGTATTGACAACCACATAGTTTTCATATACAGGCACAAGTAGAAGTTCGTGGTGCGGAGCTCGCTTGGATGCGTCGAGGCACGGAGTTCCTTGACAATTCGAAGCGTACGACCACGTGAAGTCAAGACTTACGAGACATAATTTATGGACATCGCCATCCTCCAGAATCTGTACTCATAGCCTTGAAGCTTTGAATCGAGAGATGAGAGAGAGAGCAGAGTGACTTATAAAATAAGAGACAAGTGAGCATGAGAGACTTGTAATCAGGGCCTTGTGCCCCATTGTAATCGTATTGTTCAATATCAATAAAGAGTACTTTTGAATAACTTGTGTGTTGCTTCTAATTTTTTGCTGCACGTTTAATGTCTCTGCTAGGGACTTCTGTACGACGACCCCGTCGCAGCCGCTGTAATCGGCCGTTATAGAACCCGCTTTGCACGAGTGCAATCTAGGCTCGTGCGGCATCACGCCTTAGCGAGGACGATCGCTCCTACGGAAGCGGGGCGTGACATAATGGTATCAGATCATGGCTTTATGTCCTTGGATTCATGTCGATCTCTCAGTTTTGAAAGCTCGTTCATGGAAAAAGAAGTGTGCACTCTCTCTTAAATGTTCCACGGCATGTCCATACAACAGTACCAAAATAAGTCATATCAGCGACGAAATTAGCGACGCCGACTTAAAACGTCGGTAATTTTTTTGGATTTAGCGACTCCAAAAGTACGTGTCACAATACGTCACTGATAGCGACAAACAACGACATATTACGACTACCTTTAGTGTAATAAAAACCAACGTCATTGATTTGTCGGAAAATGTCGCCAGTTTTATTAGTTCAGCGATGTTTAGCGTCGCAATGATTAAGGCATCGCCGAATATTAAAGAAAAGTTGACGTTTTGCGACGTATTTACAGACGTTGCTGACTTCTGCTAAATAGGGTTTTCTCGGTTCGACTTTTCATTTCTCCCTCTCCTCAAATTTTTTGTTCCCGCCCCTCTTCCTCCGACCTCGACGACAGCCCGACCCCCTTCCCTCCGGCTCTGTTCATCCTCCTCCTCCACCGCGAGCCCCTTCTCCTCCCTCCGGCGAGCCCCTTCTCCTCCTCCTCCTCCACCGCGAGCCCCTTCTCCTCCTCCACCGCGAGATCCTCCTCCTCCACTACCGAACTTGTCCTCCTCCTCCTCCTCCACCACCGCAAGGAGACTGAAGGTAAACCCTAACCCTAATTGAGGTGTTTTTTGTGTCCAAAATGGACACGGAGACACATTACGACCATGTGTTCACTGATACAGTGTGTTCGTGAGGTTTTGGACACTTTGTGTCCATTTGTTGGACACGTGGACACCCAAGCATGCATATATATATGTATTTCACCTCTGTACACTTGATCCACTCCTCCTCTACCACCGAACTTGTCCTCCTCCTACTCCTCCACCACCGCGAGGAGACTGAAGGTAAACCCTAACCCTAATTGAGGTATTTTTCGTGTCCAAAATGGACACAAAGACACATTACGACCATGTGTTCACTGATACAGTATGTTCGTGAGGTTTTGGACACTTTGTGTCTATTTGTTGGACATGTGGATACCCCCAAGCATGCATATATATGTATTTCACCTCTGTACACTTAATCCCCTACTTACACTTGTGTATTTTCATATTAATTTGGATTTGCATATTGGGTTTGGGTTTCGATATAGTGTTTGATACATTGTTTCACCTTGCAACATTCCTACACTTAGAGACGTTTAGTACACAACTAATTGTTTTATCCTAATTCGCAAGTGTACTTTTGGGTAATCTAGGTATATTAGTTTACCAATATCCCCAATGGCCCGAGATTTTAAGTATATGAACCAATTAGTCAACATCTATTTGTTGAAGTATGGTACTCCATTCTTCGTAAGTTCTAGCTATATATGTCTCAAGATCCAATACTCAAAAATCCCAAGAAGAAGAAAAAGAAAAGAATAAAATGACATCGCTCAACACCCTATGACAACTCCATGAATAAAGTAGACGATCCTCTATACAAGTCTTCCTTCATCTATTGTCTTAAAGTATGAGTTCTACAGTATGGTTCTCTTTGTAGAATTGTGTCTTATTTTAGACAACAAGGGTTTCCTATTTTTATTAGTAACATGGCAACATGTGTAAGGGAACATATAGGTGTGTGTTTGTGTTTGAAAGGGAGTGTCACAAGAGTAAGGCGTGAGCATGTGTTAGTATTTTGAGCTGTGAGAGTGTTTGTTCTATTGAGGTTAGTACCAACTGGAAAGTTATGTTAAAAGAAGCAGGGAACTATGGTGTGGTTGTATACATCATGTATATGTATGTGTGTGTCTGGTGGGAGAAAGGGGAAGGGTTAACTAGTACCAAGTATTTGGAGAGGATGGAGAGTTTATACTAGTATATATGGACTAATATCCTAAAACTTGTCTTATACAACTTAGAAATGGCTAGTTTGACCAAGTTGGACTAGTTTAGCTTAGAGTTGACTCGGTTGGACTATACGTAATATATAGACTAATATCCTAAAACTTGACTTATACAACTCAGCCTATATGAAGTATTGTAGACACGGATGATATACCGCCGCGATAATCTCTGACCACCACACGCACAAACCCGTGAAACAAAAGTTAGCAATGTGAAAAGAAGATGACCGATAATCTCTGACCATTTAACGTAAAATGTCATGTGTACATACTGCAGAAAGTGTAGACCGCATGAACTGACAATTGCATATCATTCACTACCTTGATGTATCTATCTTACAGAATTATGGAGCTGAATTACTATCTGTGGAATCGTACTTGGATGTACAACCGTCATCCTGATGACATGTACGGTGTGTGGGATATCGCAACTTGAAATATCATCCAGAAGTGGATGTCACGTATCATTTATACTCGAAGGGTTTCACGCCAAATTACTATCAGTGGAGCGAGCACGGAGAACTTGTGTCTTTAGCATCGGAGTACGAGCCTTATGTGGATGTCCACAATAATGCTCCTTACGACGATGGGTTGGTGAACATGGTTTTCAACGCGGCCGGGCCTAGTTTCGATCCGGATGATCATGATGCACCTGAGGAGGCACCGAACCCCGATACTGCACAGCTCATGGAGTTGCTGGAGAATGTAAAGACTCCATTATATCCTGGTTGTGTGGATCATTCACCGTTGGAGGTGGTTACAAGATTATTGAGCATCAAGTCCGATTTTAACATGTCGCAAGATTGCTACAACCGTCTTATGGAGTTTCTTATAGAAATATTGTCTGAGGGTGCGAAGTTGCCTAAAGACTTCTACCGGTCTAAGAGGATGGTTAGATCGCTCTGGATGGGATACGAAAAAATTGATGCCTGTCGCAACGGTTGCATGTTGTACTATAAAGAAGACATGGATGAAGATGCCTGTAGATTTTGTGGTATCGATCGCTACAAGGCATGTGGTAGAGGAAAGTCTGTTGGTGCCATGAAGCCTACCTCTTCGATGCACTACTTGCCATTGACGTCGCGGTTGCAACGGTTGTTTATGGTGAAGAAAACTGCAGAAAACATGAGTTGGCATAAGCGGGAACATACCGAAGGAGTGTTGGATCACCCATCTGATGGAGAAGCATGGAAGCACTTTGATTGAGAGTATCCAGATTTTGCTTCTGATCTGCGTAATGTCAGATTGGGTCTCTGCTCCGACGTTTTTATCCTATTTGGACTTTCGGGATCCCAGTATTCGTGTTGGCCTGTGATCGTCACCCCGTACAATCTACCGCCTTGGATGTGCATGAAGACTCCGTATATGTTTCTCACCGTTATTATCCCAGGTCCGAACAATCTGAAAAGAAACATCAATGTGTATATACAGCCGTTGATTGATGAGTTGAATCAGCTGTGGGAAGTAGGTTCCAACACGTACAATGTATCTAGAAAACAAAATTTTCGGATACAGGCAACACTTATGTGGTCCATCAACAACTTTTCGGCCTATAGAATGTTATCTGGATGGAGCACACATGGTCGTCTTTCATGTCCGTATTGCATGGATAGCACTAAGGCTTTCCGTTTGAAACACGGAGGCAAATCGTACTTTTTCGATTGTTATCGACAATTCCTGCCGAAGGATCATCCGTACCGGAGGAACATGAATGCTTTTCGTACTAGCGTTGTGGAGATGGCTAATCCCCCGCCAAGGTGGACCGGATACACGATATGGGAAGAGGTAAAAGATTTACCAAGAGCTATTGAGCAGCCTGCTACGGGCTACAAGTGTGACGGATTTGGTCGCACTCATAACTGGACGAAGAGGAGTATATTCTGGGATCTTCCATATTGGAGCACCAATCTGATTAGACATAATCTTGATGTCATGCATATCGAGAAGAATGTGTTTGACAACATAATTAATACTGTAATGAACGTAAAGGGGAAGACGAAAGACAATCCAAAGGCTAGATTGGACTTGGAAGAAATATGTAGACTTCCTATATTGCATTTGATAGAGGACGGGAATGGAAAATTGAAGCAGCCTAAGACAATTTTCTTACTGGAGAAGGAGGATAAAGTGAGGCTTTGTAGGTGGATTCAAGGTCTGAAATTTCTAGATGGGTATGTTTCGAACTTGAGAAGATGCGTCGACCTCAAGGAGAACAAACTGACAGGTATGAAGAGCCATGATTGTCACGTATTCATGGAGCGGTTAATTCCGATTGTATTTCGGGAATTCTTACCGTAGGCAGTTTGGGATCCATTGACGGAGCTTAGCATATTCTTGAGGGACCTTTGTTCTAAGAAATTGCTCGTTGATCGTCTAGAAAAGCAAGAGAAGGACATTGCGGTAACACTGTGCAAGCTAGAGAGGGTGTTCCCTCCTGGATTCTTCGACTCTATGGAGCATTTGCCGATTCATCTTTCCTACGAGGCACGTGTTGGTGGACCCGTCGAATATCGATGGATGTACCCGTTCGAGCGACATTTGAATCACCTAAAAAGAAAGGTAAAAAATAAGGCTCGGGTCGAGGGTTCTATTTGTGAAGTCTATATTCTCGAGGAGATTACAAATTTCTGCTCCTCCTATTTTAAACCTCATGTTGCTACGAATAGAATGAGGGCTCCGAGAAACGACGACGGATATGAAGAATTTAATGATGGAATACTGAAAGTATTCAATGCGTTCGAAAAGCCTTCGGAAAAAATGAAGAAGAGATATTTGAATGACGAAGAGCTAAGGGCTCCTCAGTTGTATGTATTACTCAATTGCGACGAGGATGAAGTGGAGAAGCTAGAGGGGTAAGCAACTCAGGATGATGATTTTACGTCATCTCAATGTAATAGTATAAGCTAATATTATTGTACTAATCGGCGGTTGCTTCGTTGTTTTCCAGCACATATAATGATGAGTTGAGGCTGGTTAGACCCTACCTAACATACGAAGCATTAGAATAAGAAATGAGACATCATTTTCCTTCTTGGTTGAGCCAATATGTAAGTAGCTCGGTAATTACTGGCCTCTTATAATGTAACTGCGTAATAAATAACTTATTATCGCTTCTTTGATATTCAGGTCGATCGTCTAATTTCATCCGATATTGAATTAATTATAACTCTTGCCAAGGGACCAATTACTTTTATTAAAATATGGCCAAGTTACTATGTCAATGGCTTTCGGTTCAAGTCGACAAATGCTCCGATCAGAGACAGCTTCCTGGATCTTGATTCCACGAAAAATAGTTGTTTGCATATCAAGTCTTCGAACTATAAAGACGTCGATCCAGAAAATGATTTCTTTGGCATCTTGCGAGAGATTGTGGAGTTGTCATATAATAATGGCAGAGAACCTGCAAAGATCATGTTGTTCAAGTGTGAATGGTTCGATCCGATTGAAAATCAAGGTTGAAAAATTGACAAGCATGGTCTTCTGGATATAAACGACAAGCGTAGATATCAAGGCTACGAACCTGTTGTCCTAGCAACTTAGGCTCAGCTCATGTACTTCTAGCTTATCCGAGACGGGAAGCAACAAAGTCTGACTGGTGGGCAGTATGCAAGACTAAAGCCATAGATACTTTTGATGTTGACGAAAAAGCTTACCAGAAGGACGAGCTACCTCTTGTAACCAATATTGTCGATGTGGACTCCACGGAAGTTACGCATTACACGACACATAATGTAGAAGATGTAGAATTATCCGAAGAGGAAGACGAAGCCGACGAAGGCGAAGATGAAAGTGAAGATGAGGAGGAAGAGGAAGATGAGATCGAGGAAGACGAACAAGATGATTATTCTGAAGATGATTGAGAGAGATATACTTATATGAACTTAGATGTTTCTTCTAGAATATATTATCTGGACTTAGATGTTTATTGTAGAATGTATCATTATATGTTGTCTTGGTTATTATCTTGTCTTTGTTGGACTTTCATATTTCTAGTCTCTATTATTTGTTGTACTTTCATATTTTTAGTCTCTATTATTTGTTGTACTTTTATATTTCTAGTCTCTATTATTTTTTGTATCATCATATGCTGTTATCAGGTATGGCAGGTCGTCGCAGAGCATTCCGGGGGAGACAACGAGGTCACTCTCCTCCGGTACTTCCTACAGGTACTGCTAGAGGACAAAGTTTTACTTCGGTACCTCATTCTAGTACCAGCTCTGGATCTTCATCGCCGATTACTCCTCCATATTGGACAGTAGGTGGGCCTGCTGGGACGACGTCACGTGGCATATCTCCTGGGACGAGTAGTTCCAGGCCTGTTGAGAGTGCTCGCCCGTCTAGCGTTCCTATTGCTGATACGACGATGGAGACAGATGAGCAGATGGCGGAGGCTGCGGCGACGGCTGAGGCGCTGGCGCCGACGGCCGACCAGCATCATGCAGATGATGTGTGCGTACCTCCGGAGGAGAGGAGGACGGAGAGCTGGGCCGACGGTACAAAGTAGGTGTTTTGGTTTATAATTTTTTTTCTTTCTGTTTTTATCATAAATTAACTTTTTTCATGAATATGATATGTTTGTATAGATATCGTCTCCCAGAGGTACAGAGACGTCTAGGCCACATGCTGAGGCATAATTATGGTGGTGCTTGGATTAACTACTCTGATGCTCCGGACGAGAGGAAGGCCTTCTGCTTTGCGCGCTTCAAGGTTAAAATATATTTGCTTTTAACATGAATCATATAATTTTTTATATTATATATAACTGATAAATATTTGGTTTGCGCTCTTCTAGGATATGTTTTTCTATCCACCGCACCGGGCCGAGCAGATCGAGGGGATGTTTTCTGCCATCGCTGCCAAGCTGATCCGCGACTCTATCAATGAACAGAAGGATCGTGATCGTGCCGGAAAGCCGATCCAAGGTTGGATCACCCCTGATCAGTGGAATGCGATGAAGGCTCGATTCGAGGAGCCAAGGTACAAGGAGAAGTCGGAGAAGGCCAAGGCGGCTAGGCAACATGCCTCGAAGTGGTGCGGTGGGTCGATTCCGATGACGGAACATTTTCGTCGTCTGGCATGTCTTCCTCTTTTACGAATATTATTTTAATGCAAAACCGATAAATTATTACTAAGATAATATATTTAATTACAGGTAAGGAAAGTCGGTAACGTCGACATGGTGACCGTCTTCGTGGCCACCCATCGTCGCGGCGGTGACCTTATTGACGAGAGGGCCAAGTATCAGAGGCTGCGGGATGTAGTTAGTAATAATAAGTATATTATTACAATACGTTATCTTAATTTAATACTTCTGTCAATTTTAATATAACTTAGTAAATATGATGCAAATAAATATTCATGTAGTTAGTAATAATAAGTACATTAAGTAGAAATTAGAAATAATAGGTAAATTAATTAGAAATTAGTAATAATAAGTACATTAATTAGAAATTAGAAGTTAGTAATAATAAGTACTTTCTAGGCCGAGTATCAGAGGCTGCGGAAACGGGCGGCTGCTAGTGCACCTGATGCAGGAGAGGTCGGTACTTCCTCGCAGCCCACTCAAGCTCCGTCGGCAGACGAGCTGTGGATGGCCGTCGCTGGTGGACTCCGTAGGGGTACGTACTACGGTAAGGGATCCTATGGCGCCCTAGTTGTGACCCAGTCCTCTAGGACATCTCCTGCTAGTGTGCATGGTCCACAGCCGTCCCAGGAGTCTGCCCGAGTCTACCAGATGATGGGGTCTCTCTGTGACGACCTGCTATGACGGATCAAGGAGCAGTCTCAACACCCTACGGAGGATCCTGCGCTGCTAGCACGATTGGATGCACTCGACCGCGGTATTATGGAGCTCAGTGAGACGACTGAGAGGACAGAGCGCACCATTGGAGGGTTAGAGCGCACGGTGACGGAGCTGCAGACAGGACAGGTGACCATGGCCGAGAGGATGAGATTGGCGTAGGAGTCGATGGTCCTGAGCAGTGATAGATTGTTATCTATCATGGATTCATACCACCAGCGACTTACAGCGTTGGAGCGTGCTGGTCCTTCGGGTGCGCCTTCATCGTCGTCGACTCCGCCGCCTCCACCGCCTTCTTCTTCGATACCGACTCCACCGATGTCACTGCCTCCTCCATCGGTATCGATTTCACTCGAGGAGTATGAGTTGTTCTTATCCATTCGTCGCGGCAGTGTCTCTCCTGCACCAGATTCCTAGTAGTCCTAGTTAGGACTGTTTCTTTGTGTTTGTTTCATTCTTTATTTGTGACTTGGATATTTGTTGGTTGTGTAAATTTGGATGTTTGGATCCTATTCTATTTGTTGGTTGTGTGAAGACTTTGGTTATTTGGTTGTAGACTTTGTTATTTGGTGTAGAATTGGTTATTTGGATACTTGGTTATTTGGATATTTGGTTATTTGGTGTCACGACCCGCACCCGGTTTTCGGATACGAAACGTGTCCAAGCCAGCCTATGCCGCAGAGTCGGCGGTAGAACGCTGTCAAGCCCGCAAGAAAGAAATGTTCACAAATATCACAAATACTGCTCATTCACAATTCTAAATTTATTACAAATTCACAAAATTTATAATTAAAGAAAGTACAAGATTTACATTTAATGAAATAATACAATTGCTTTCTATTTCTAGGCCGATCTCAGCATACCCAAGCCTCCCCAAGTGCTAAGAGTGATAGCGGCTAAACCTGAAAAATATTGGTTATCCAGTCAGGATTGGAACAAGTACACAAACCGACGGCAGTGCAAAACACAATAGAATCAACAAGACATGAAAATAGCATATGAGAAATGAAAGCTAGTAAGAAACTGATGTCATAGCACGATAGAGAAATAAACAAGGAAAAACTAATAAAAGACATCTATCTAAGTGGTGTGAAATACCTTTCAATACGTGAACGGCTGGGCTAATATGGCACATCATACGATGGCTATCGTTCAGTAATGGTACGGCTAACTCATACGTGAGTGTGTATGACTTAGCTATCGTTCAGTAATATAATTGGGTTTGTTCACGTATTTACTTAGTATTTCCCCTCCCGACTACTCCGTGTGACGAACGTGTCAACAAGCAGCAAGATATATGTATAGACATGAAATGAAAAGACTACTATGAATCGGAAAGCAATCAGAAAGTGCACTTGCCTGAGGTCCTTAGCTGGAGAAACCAATAATAAATACCACTCACGAGCCATAATCAATCAACACATGCAGAAGTCTCCGAATGCTGAAATAAATAGTACCAACGTTCTCAGAATAGTCAAATTAGCTAGGATTGCCTATCCTTAAGTCCAATTCTGGACACAGGGGCAAAACGATAATTTTGGGCAAAAACGATGTCCGCCGTTGGACCCGTTTTGCACCGAAAAGCGTGCCAGAGTCAATGGTCTCTAAAGTCGTCAAACTACATGTCTACGGATCCAGTTTTCTGATACGAACCCAACCGTATGTCCAGAGTGGGATTCCGACGGGCCGTGCACAAAATCGCCCGTTGAGTGGAACCGCGGGGCCCGCAAAACGGTGATTTTGTCAACAGTCTCAGAATCAGACCAAACTTGGCATGCAGGACCAAAAAAATGATACGGTCCTGTTAGCGCAAGTTTCGTCTCGATCCGATGAGCGTGCACCAAGTAATTGGAGAATTTGCAACGTGCATGATACGAGAAATTTCGACGGATACGCATCAAATTCGTCGTGCACACGCGACCAATTTGAATTCTGTCAAAGCCCACACGACCACGAAACCGTAACGCAGCTTTCGATGCTTTCGGTTCGCGACCACGTCGTCCCGATTAGCGTGACGCACGTCGTGTGGAACAATTTCAAGGTTTTGAAAACAGATTTTTCGTGAACTTTGGAAACTGATTTCTTTGCACACAGAAGATAAAATTCGAAACTACAAATTAGGTTAGGAAGCCCTACATTTTGTCTAAAAAGGTGTTCAGGTGGAATTTCTAGATGGTTGCTGGATTGGTCACAAGTTGCCTTCTAAGTTGGGGTTTTAGGGTAACCTCTGTTCTGTTTTCGAACCAGTTTTTTCAGGATTTTCGTCGTCGATTTCCGATCTATCATAGATGTCTTCTTACAAAATAAAAGAATAGGTTTGAAGAGGGTTAGGTTGTCGGCGTACCTGACAAAATGGTTCGCAAAATGGCAGAGGATAGACGGAGATATCGCGTCTCCAATCGAGGAGTCTGCAGTCGCTGCTGCTGTCGAGTTGCACCGCTGTCACGCAGGGTTCGCGCGCACGTTTGCCGTCAACTGGCCGGCAGACCACTGCGGCGGTAGCGCCACGGCCGAGGGGGCGCGCGAGGGGCTGGGGAAGGGTTCGAGTTAGGGTTTCCATCAATTTCTTTCTCTCGACAAATCCGGTTACACGTTAACAGAGTCGGGGTTCTGTGGTTATTAATATACGATTAGTTCTCAGATGGGTTACTGCTCGGCCTGGGATTTTCTTCTTGGCCTGGCGTGGCCTTTGCATGGTACGGGCTGGGCTAGGATTTAGGCTAGGTGTGTGGGTTTGTATTATATTTTTATTTCTTTTTCTTTTTCTTTATTCCATTTCTTATATCTAATTCCCTTAAAGTATATACATGTATAAATATTCATATACATATATACACATATGGGTATACATGTACTATTACATATATTTATATATACACACTTTATATATACTCGTATATACACGAGTTTCTACATTTCAATATATATTTCTATATATTGATATCTACGTATATGATACATATATACTTTTCTCTCTCTCTCTCTCTCTCTCTCTATATATATATATATATATATATATATATATATATATATATATATGTAAAAAAAAAAAAAAAAAATATATATATATATATGTGTCCCTATATATTCGTATATATCTATAGAAAATAATTTCCATAAACCTAACTAAAATAGCAATATTATCTTTTTCTAGTGTAGGCTTATTTATAGAAAAACGTACCTATATAATAATATTTATTTCTTAGGATATAAAAGAACCAATATTAATCAAAATATAAAATAATAAGGTCAGTAATAATGATAATAAAATAAGCCAAACCTATGGTAGGTGTACATACCAAAAATATATATAACCAAAAATTCCCAAAGGTCCACAAAGGTATTGTAAGGGAAATATTTACCATGTATAAAATAAAATAACCTTTTAATAGCAAGAGCATATATATATATATATATATATATATAGTTAACCACCCTACGTAAAATTTCCTACTATATTGCTAAAATAAAATACCAACACCATGTACATCCACATGGACGTCCTTGGATGCACTGTCCGACTACATGGGCTCGGGTTGGGTACGAGTCCTTTCCGGGCTATTTAGGTACAATCAGATTTCCTAAAAGTCAAATATATAAAAATAACTATTTAATCTATTTCTAGGAGTAAAGTCGCAACTTGGCTTGGTTTTCCTAGTTAGGGCACACTGATGGACAAGTCTTCCTTGGCATGGCTAAAACACTAGTCAAAGCACGTCACTGCACTATCCGTGCCATGATTCCTAGTCGTCTTGTACTCAAATTCTTAACCATGCCTAAAACCATCTACCGTAATAATTATCTAATAATTATTTATAAAAATCGTAAAATCCCCATTTAAATCAAATAAAAAATATTTCACAATTTTTCGGGAAGGGAGGCTACAAATCTACCCACCTTAAAATAATTTCGTCCTCGAAATTTAAATTCATAACTATTTCTTAAAATTTAAAGTCTAGTATTCCCTTAATCTCCTCAAATTTATTTTCTCGAAATAGTTGTATCCTCTTTCTTGTTATTTTGTAACTCTGAAACTCTGAGGACTTCTACCCACCTTAGAGACTAGGATATGGTGGCTAGGTTTCTGTCACAGGGCTAACCGATGGTAGCTACACTTGGATATACAACTATCATAGCCATGGAAATATATCAAACACGAGCGTTCGTCTTTCCAATCGGTGAAAGACAAAAACAATGAAGAGTTCAAGAGAGATGTCACCGAATATAATTACGCGATTCAAAGGCGAATGTGTCATTCAAGAGGAATTGTCAAAGCAGTCGTGGATGAGATCATAGAGACAGCTACATTTCAATCCACGTAGGATAATTAGATAAAAGCGAACCAATTGCATCATGGTTGATCAGACCATAATACAATGATTCTGATTAGACAATATGTTAGCGGGCGTCCCCAATAAACATATGTCTCGAATCAAGCTTGATAAAAGAGGAAGCTTGCAAAAACTAGACTGTAATAGCAGAATTGGTCAAGAGAGTCGAAATATAAATATGTGAGTTTTTGAAAGTAGTCACAAGTGGTTCGAGTTTTGAGAGAATCAAAACCTTACCTGGTGTTCTTGCTTATACAGTCTTCCTACAATCTTACTACCCCTAAAGTCTTGGTCAACTACAACATAGTTTTAGCAAGTTCAATAACCTATGATCCTCAAAATAATTTCATTTCTATTGGTTGTGCCTCGCCAGTGCACTGCTGGCTGGCCATTGCAGTCGTAAGGTTTATTCCAACTATTTTCCTAAGACTTCTAGGATATCTAAGGGTCCAATCTGATTGACTAGGATAGATAGTGTATCATCTGCCTATAAGTCTCAATCCTTACAGTAAAAGGTTGACCGAGGAGGAATTAACTGACGACGAGGAAAATAAGAACATCCTAACATTTACCTCTTATATTTCAAATAGTCGAGGGAAAGACTTTGAATCAATCTACTTCGAGGTTCATACAGGAATACAAAATCAGAAATTATAAACTAACTCCTTATTGTAAAAAAGAATTCAAAAATAGACAATCCTAACTTATCATGTGATGTTTATAACTAATAGGGCAAAAGAAAATTAAACAGTTTATCAAAATCAAAATTAACTCCTTAATTCTAGGCAAGTCTAACATACCAAGTGAATAGTAGATTCACATGGGGTCATATCGTCATATCAAGGTAAGAGTGTACCTACAGGGTTCTAGCAAGCAATCTAAATTTAACAATTCCGAATTGTATGGCCTATTTAATAATCTTAACTACCCCACCGGTCAATTTAAACAAGGGACTCCTAGTCCTAGTCATTCTCCTAAATCATTTTAGTCCTAATTGTGAATGAGCATTTCCTGGGCGCAGGCTCGCAATAGTATGACTAAGATACGTACTACCACGAGTTCGCAGTCTTTTGCGAAGACTGACCTGCATGGGCCACCACAAAAACTTGTCACGACCCGCACCCGATTTTCGGATACGAAACGTGTCCAAGCCAGCCTACGCCGCAGAGTCGGCGGTAGAACGCTGTCAAGCCCGCAAGAAAGAAATGTTCACAAATACTGCTCATTCACAATTCTAAATTTATTACAAATTCACAACATTTATAATTAAAGAAAGTACAAGATTTACATTTAATGAAATAATACAATTGCTTTCTATTTCTAGGCCGATCTCAGCATACCCAAGCCTCCCCATGTGCTAAGAGTGATCGCGGCTAAACCTGAAAAATGTTGGTTATCCAGTCAGGATTGGAACAAGTACACAAACCGAAGGCAGTGCAAAACATAATAGAATCAACAAGACATGAAAATAGCGTATGAGAAATGAAAGCTAGTAAGAAACTGATGTCATAGCACGATAGAGAAATAAACAAGGAAAAACTAATAAAAGACATCTATCTAAGTGGTGTGAAATACCTTTCAATACGTGAACGGCTGGGCTAATACGGCACATCATACGATGGCTATCGTTCAGTAATGGTACGGCTAACTCATACGTGAGTGAGTATGACTTAGCTATCGTTCAGTAATGTAATTGGGTTTGTTCACGTATTTACTTAGTATTTCCCCTCCCGACTACTCCGTGTGACGAACGTGTCAACAAGCAGCAAGATATATGTATAGACATGAAATGAAAAGACTACTATGAATCGGAAAGCAATCAGAAAGTGCACTTGCCTGAGGTCCTTAGCTGGAGAAACCAATAATAAATACCACTCACGAGCCATAATCAATCAACACATGCAGAAGTCTCCGGATGCTGAAATAAATAGTACCAACATTCTCAGAATAGTCAAATTAGCTAGGATTGCCTGTCCTTAAGTCCAATTATGAACACAGGGGCAAAACGGTAATTTCGGGCAAAAACGATGTCCGCCGTTGGACCCGTTTTACACCGAAAAGCGTGCCAGAGTCAATGGTCTCTAAAGTCGTCAAACTACATGTCTACGGATCCACTCAACGGGTGATTTTGTCAACAGTCTCAGAATCAGACCAAACTTGGCATGCAGGACCAGAAAAACGATATTGTCCTGTTGGCGCAAGTTTCGTCTCGATCCGATGAGCGTGCACCAAGTAATTAGAGAATTTGCAACGTGCACGATACGGGGAATTTCGACGGATACGCATCAAATTCGTCGCGCACACGCGACCAAATTGAATTCCGTCAAAGCCCACACGACCACGAAACCGTTACGCAGCTTTCGATGCTTTTGGTTCGCGACCACGTCGTCCCGATTGGCGTGACGCACGTCGTGTGGAACAATTTCAAGGTTTTGAAAACAGATTTTTTGTGAACTTTGGAAACTGATTTCTTTGCACACAAAAGATAAAATTTGAAACTACAAATTAGGTTAGGAAGCCCTACATGTTGTTTAAAAAGGTGTTCAGGTGGAATTTCTAGATGGTTGCTGGATTGGTCACAAGTTGCCTTCTAAGTTGGGGTTTTAGGGTAACCTCTGTTCTATTTTCGAACCAGTTTTTTCGGGATTTTCGTCGTCGATTTTCGATCTATCATAGATGTCTTCTTACAAACTAAAAGAATATGTTTGAAGAGGGTTAGGTTGTCGGCGTACCTGACGAAACGGTTCGCAAAATGGCGGAGGATAGACGGAGATATCGCGTCTCCAATCGAGGAGTCTGCAGTCGCTGCTGCTGTCGAGTTGCACCGCTGTCACGCAGGGTTCGCGCGCACGTTTGCCGTCAGCTGGCCGGCCGACCACTGCGGCGGTGGCGCCGTGGCCGAGGGGGCGCACGAGGGGCTGGAGAAGGGTTCGAGTTAGGGTTTCCATCAATTTCTTTCTCTCGACAAATCCGGTTACACGTTAACAGAGTCGGGGTTCTGTGGTTATTAATATACGATTAGTTCTCAGATGGGTTACTGCTCGGCCTGGGATTTTCTTCTTGGCCTGGCGTGGCCTTTGCATGGTACGGGCTGGGCTGGGATTTAGGCTAGGTGTGTGGGTTTGTATTATATTTTTATTTCTTTTTCTTTTTCTTTATTCCATTTCTTATATCTAATTCCCTTAAAGTATATACATGTATAAATATTCATATACATATATACACATATGGGTATACATGTACTACTACATATATTTATATATACACACTTTATATATACTCGTATATACACGAGTTTCTATATTTCAATATATATTTCTATATATTGATATCTACGTATATGATACATATACATTTCTCTCTCTCTCTCTCTCTCTATATATATATATATATATATATATATATATATATATATATATATATATATATGTGTGTGTGTGTGTCCCTATATATTCGTATATATCTATAGAAAATAATTTCCATAAACCTAACTAAAATAGCAATATTATCTTTTTCTAGTGTAGGCTTATTTATAAAAAACGTACCTATATAATAATATCTATTTCTTAGGATATAAAAGGACCAATATTAATCAAAATAGCAATAATAAGGTCAGTAATAATGATAATAAAATAAGCCAAACCTATGGTAGGTGTACATACCAAAAATATATATAACCAAAAATCCCCAAAGGTCCACAAAGGTATTATAAGGGAAATATTTACCATGTATAAAATAAAATAACCTTTTAATAGCAAGAGCATATATATATATATATATATATATATATATATATATATATATATATATATATATATATATATATATATATATATATATATATATATATATATATATATAGTTAACCACCCTACGTAAAATTTCCTACTATTTTGCTAAAATAAAATACCAACACCATGTACATCCACATGGACGTCCTTGGATGCACTGTCCGACTACATGGGCTCGGGTTGGGTACGAGTCCTTTCCGGGCTATTTAGGTACAATCAGATTTCCTAAAAGTCAAATATATAAAAATAACTATTTAATCTATTTCTAGGAGTAAAGTCGCAACTTGGCTTGGTTTTCCTAGTTAGGGCACACTGATGGACAAGTCTTCCTTGGCATGGCTAAAACACTAGTCAAAGCACGTCACTGCACTATCCGTGCCATGATTCCTAATCGTCTTGTACTCAAATTCTTAACCATGCCTAAAACCATCTACCGTAATAATTATCTAATAATTATTTATAAAAATCGTAAAATCCCCATTTAAATCAAATAAAAAATATTTCACAATTTTTCGGGAAGGGAGGCTACATTTGGTTAGTTGTTGTGTGATTGTTGTAAACTTGGTTATAGGGACTGAAATCTGTGTACAGTGAGAAATAGACATTCTGAGAACTGGACATTGTGTGATTGTTGTAGACGTGGTTATAGGGACTGAAACCTATGTACAACGAGAAATGGACATTCTGTGATTGTTTGGATCCTATTCTACAGTGAGAAATTGTTATCTTTTTAAACTGCAGGGAGAAATGGACATTCTGTATATTATTATTTTTATTTTTTTGTAGTTTTAGCAACGTTTACCGACGTCCATCGATGTTTTCTTTGTACATTTGGTCCCTCCGGGGTGTATAGAATACTAAGAACTGTGGGCTTCTGCCATAACCTCCTGTCTGATATCTCCACTTGGCACACATAGACGTGATCCAAATCTAAGTGTACCATCTTCGTGAATTTTCATCTCCTTTCTGAGTTCTGACTCACATTCTGTCCTAAGCTTCTAAATCCTTGGGTCCTGTGCCTGAGCTGCCTTGATCCTGTCTACTAAGTCGGATTGAACTCGTAGACTTACCAGAATTCCTACATCACTAGGAAGTATAACCTCAATGCCCATCTCCTAAAGATCTTCTAAAATATGTTTTTGTGATGTCAACATAAATGTGCTGCCTCTCCTGCTAAGAGCGTCTGCTACCATATTAGCCTTACCTGGATGATACTGAAGCTCCACGTCGTAATCCTTGATCAACTCTAACCATCTTCTCTGTCTCATGTTCAGTTCCTTCTGAGTAAAGATGTACTTCAGACTTTTGTGGTCTGTGTACATGTCCACTCGATTATCGTACAAGTAATGCCTCCATAGCTTCAAAGCAAATACTACTGCCGCCAACTCCAAGTCATAAGTCGGGTAATTCTTCTCGTGGTCTTGAAGTTGCCTAGATACATACGCTATCACCTTCTCATGTTGCATTAGGACACACACAAGTCCCTTTCCTGATGCGTCACAATATACAGTAAAACCTTCGGGTCCAACTGGTAATGTAAGTATAGGTGCCGATATCAACTTCTGCTTCAAATTCTCAAATGATGCCTGACACTATGCTAACCAGACGGATGACACATCCTTTCGTGTCAAGCGGGTCATGGGTGCTGAAAGTCTTACAAAGTTTGATATAAACCTTCTATAATATCCTGCCAATCCCAAGAAACTTCGTACATCTGCTACAGTCTTAGGCATTGGCCAACTTTCTACTGCTTCTACTTTCTTAGGATCCACTGCCACTCCAGCCCCTGATATGATGTGCCCTAAAAATGAAATATGGTCTGACCAAAACTCATATTTGCTGAGCTTGGCGTACAACTGGTTCTATCTCAGAACCTGTAACACTTTCTTGAGGTGTCTTCATGCTCTTCTTCACTAGCTGAGTATATGAGAATGTCGTCGAGGAACACAACGACAAATTGATCTAAGTATGGCATAAAGATGCGGTTTATTAAATCCATAAATATTGTTGGAGCATTGGTCAAACTAAACGGCATAACTAGGAATTCGTAATGCCCGTACTTCGAATTGAATGCTGTCTTGGGAATATCCTCTTCTCGAACTCTAACTTGATGATATACTAACCGAAGATCTATCTTGGAGAAAACTCTTCTCTACTCAATTAATCAAGCAAGTCGTCGATCCTTGGTAGTGGGTACTTGTTCTTTACTGTTGCCGCGTTGAGCTTTCTGTAGTCAATGCACAATCTTGATGACCCACCCTTATTCCCTACAAGTACCATTGGTGCCGCCCATGGTGATTCGCTGTCTCGAATAAACTTCTTCGCCTTCAGTTCCTCTATGTGCTAATACACCTTGGCCTGCTCTGAATCTGCCATTCTGTAAACTCGATCTGATATCGGTTTAGTTCCAGGTTCCAACTATATACTGAACTCAATGTCTCTAATGGGTGGTAGACCTGGAAGTTCTTCGGGAAATACATCTAGAAACTCTTCAACTACCTTTGGGACTTGAACTTCTTCCATTGTCGTCACTACTCCTTCTTCTTGTTGAGTTACCGCTGATTTGAACAAGGTAAATCGTTCCATGCCTGGAATATTAAAAGATACACTCCCTCTACGGCAATCTATTGTGGCACAACTGTCTTTCAGCCAGTCCATGCCTAGGATAACGTCAAAATTTCTCATAGAAAATTCTATCAACCTGGCGGGTAAGGAATGTCCGTACACTACAACTCTACACGCTAGAATAACTCTACTAACTCCTACGAGGCCATTACCAGTGAGTATATTCAACCTCCCTGGCAATATTTCGAATTCCATTCCTAGTCGTGTGTCACGCCCCAGAACCAGAATAGTGGAGAGCGGGGGCAGACATAGCCAGCTACGTATAATGAAATAGAATCTACGTCACTATACGGTCACGGCTGTCTTGATATATGAGGGTTTAACTACAAGCCATCAGTCTCCTATGGTCAAGAACAAGCCTATTGTCTCAATCTCAAGCAATGTAATAACAATTACAAGATGTTAGAACACAAAATATACAATAGTAAGGCGTCCCATACATTACATATTCGGATGATCATGAAGCTAGTCGTACAAAATGTCAGGACTAGCAAGAGTTTCAGTCATACATGAACAACCCTAAGATTTGTCAATCATGTTACAGCCCGTAGGCAGACAGTAAGTAAAGGTGCAATACGAGCTAATACTTGCTCGCCGGCTAAACGCCTCAAAAGAGTAGTTTTACAAATAGAGTGGAAGGACAAAAGAAACCCACTTGTTGCCCTGGTTACGCCTGGTGGTCACCATCGGGCTGGAAGACAGGTGGATCCTATGTTGCTGCTCCGATATCTGGCCACACAAAACCAGCTGGGTCAGACCCCAGAAGAGCAAGTGCCACAAAGGAGGCTTCACTTAGGAACTAAAACCAACATATCACAAATAAATAGTTAAGGTAATTAAAAGATACTGATAATAACTGAGATAACAATAATATATTGAGCACGGAGAGACCATTCAAGTAGCCAGACTGTAACCCTTAAACCAAACAAGGACCGGGGTTACAATCCTTCGCCTGAATAGAAACCCGCCTCAATTACTATTGATAAGGTAATAAGACAATAAACAAAGAGAGGACACAGAACTGCTCCGGGAGCCAGGTTACAACCCTTAAACCAAACAAGGACCGGGGTTATAACCCTTCGCCTGAACAGAACTGGACCCCCGATCGTTATTGTTAAGGCCAGTATAAATAATCATGGTATTGAAGTAAGGTAAAACATGACGAGCATGACAGGGGTTGCAGTAAGACAATAAACGAAGAGAGGACACAGGACTGCTCCGGGAGCCAGGTTACAACCCTTAAACCAAACAAGGACCAGGGTTGTAACCCTTAGCCTGAACAGAACTGGACCCCCGATCGTTACTGTTAAGGCAATCATCATGTCAAGTCACAATCTAACACAGAATTAGGATAAGACTAAGCTGGAATAAACTCCATCCAATCAACCACGGCCAATCAAGAGTACGGCTTGATACTTTTAACTAACTAGGGTTATCACAAGCCTAGTTACTAGCAAGATGCAATGAGATTATCCCAACAGCCACAAGTCCTGCAGACCATCCGGTTATCCAGGTCGAATATCCGTTTAGGAAGAATGCAACACATGAATGTGTGCTGGAAATGTGCCCTACTCGTCGGTAGACTACAAGTCCACTGAATGCGCCCAGATAACGGGAGTGCCAGTAGCTGGGAATCTCTACATGACTACTGAATTATTCTAGTTAATTATCCTTAGTCAATTTCAGTAGGTGTCCCTGACCGTGGTACTCAGGGGGTCCCCATCCTAGACATGATGCAACACAGTACTAGTTTATTTATACAAACACAATCGTCTGCGGTGTCCAAGTCTTTCATACTTGTCATGTCAGGCTAGCTGTCGTAACAAAATGCCGAGATACATCATGTCAGTTTACTTGTCAAGAGTGCGCCACAGCGGGCCACTATCGTGTTCTATTCGTACCTTATCATGAATGAGAGAAACTTGTATAAAATAACTAGTGACATATTCTTAAAGGCAATGAAAAGATCTACAACTTTTATGTTTTGAGTTTTTCGAGATTCTAGCTACAAAACAACTTAAACAGGCAAAAACAGTAAAATAGAGCAATTTCGGCGCATGAGATTCCTGCACAAGTCGGCGCATGAGATTTCTGCACAAATCGGCGCATGAGATTCCTGCACAAATCGGCGCATGAGATTTCTGCACAAATCGGCGCATGAGATTTCTGCACAAATCGGCGCATGAGATTTCTGCACAAATTGGCGCATGGGATTTATGCACAAATCGGCGCATGAGATTTCTGCACAAATCGGCGCATGAGATTTCTGCACAAATCGGCGCATGGGATTCCTGCACAAATCGGCGCATGAGATTCCTGCACAAATCGGCGCATGAGATTCCTGCACAAATCGGCGCATGGGATTCCTGCACCTTCGGCGCATGTGAATTCCTGCACGATCAGCGCATGGGATTCCTGCACCTTCGGCGCATGGGAATTCCTGTACGATCGGCGCATGGGATTCCTGTACCTTCGGCGCATGGGAATTCCTGCATGATCGGCGCATGGGATTCCCGCACCTTCGGCGCATGGGAATTCCTGCACGATCGGCGCATGCTTTGCCGGGACTTCACGGCGCGTGGCCTCCCGGCGCATGGCCTCCCGGGCGCATGGGGGTCATCGTCCCCAAACAGCAAGTTCAGCCATGAAAGTTTTGAAAACTTGCCATGGCCATAACTTCCTCATCTGGAGTCGAAATCAAGCGAAACAAAAGCCAAAACTGCATGAAATTGAATTCTCTAACTCATAGAACCATTAGTTTTTGAAAATAACTAAGTTTTAGAGATCAAAACCAAGAAAAACCGAAAAGTTACAAACTTAGATCTACAAGAACCCATCCACCAAATCCAAAAATACCAAGTTCTAAAGAGGTTTAGAATCAAGTAAGGAAGAGAATAGAACAATAAAATTTGAGATCCATCATGAAGCACGTTTGCACTTGCCTAAGCTCTCTCTCTCTCCCTCTCTCTTCCTTTTCCTGGTAGGTGAAGAAGTAAATGGTGGAGAAGAAGAAATAATGAAGAGAGAGAAAGAGAAGTGGGCTAATAAATGGGGATGGTGGTGGTAGGTGGGGGTTTTCTTTTGGTTCATGATGAACCCAAAAGCAAACCAAACCTAGCCGAACCAACCCAAAATAAACCGAGTCAAGCCAAGAGATATGCAAAGACAAGAAAAATACATACACGTATTCCAAGATACGTAATACGAACTACAGGCATTACAACTCTACCCACCTTAAAAGAATTCCGTCCTCGGAATTTAATCAAGAGGCTAGAATTGTAAGGACAAGCTATACTAATCGTAAGCTATAACAAGCAGTCTATCATGCAGTCATTTATTCAAGCAAGGAATTGAAAGCATAAGGCATAAGAAAGACATTACACCTTACGAGTCAAACAGGTCGGGATATCGCGATCGGATATCATCCTCGCGCTCCCACGTTGACTCACCCAAAGAGTGATAACCACAAGCAACTCGGACTAACTTGAAAGTCTTATTCTTGAGTGTCTTCTCTCTTCGGTCCAATATAGACACAGGCCTCTCCTCATACGAAAGGTTGGTACCAACAACCAATTTCGAATGATCCAGGATGTGGCTTGGGTCCGGGATATACCGTCGCAGTTGGGATACATGGAATATGTTATGCTCCTCACGTAGCGACGGCGGAAGAGCGAGACGGTATGACACATCACCTACTCGCTCCAGAATTTCGAACGGCCCTATATACCTAGGACTAAGCTTTCCTCGTACGCCAAAATGAATGACGCCGCGGTTATGCGAAATCCTCAGGAATACATGGTCGCCGACCGAGAACTCAAGTGGGCGTCGATGAGAATCAGCCCAGTGACGCTGGCGATCTTGGGCAACTCGAAGATGATCTTTGACTCTCTTGACCACCTCAACTGTCTGAGTAATCATTTCTGGGCCGAGCATCTGCCTCTCTCCAATATCGTCCCATGCTAGCGGGGATCGGCACTTCCTACCATACAGTGCCTCGAACGGTGCCATCTGGATACTGGCCTGGAAACTGTTGTTGTACGAGAACTCCACCAGGTGCACGTGATCTTCCCATGAACCACCAAAGTCGAGTGTACATGACCGCAACATATCTTCAAGAGTCTGGATCGTACGTTCTGACTGGCCATCTGTCTGCGGGTGATAAGCTAAGCTGAACTGGAGGTGAGTTCCCAAACTTTCTTGCAAGCTACGCCAAAAGTGCGACGTAAACCTTGAATCTCTGTCTGAAGTGATACTGACTGGTACACCATGCAACCTGACAATCTGCCGGAGATACATCTCTGCTAGCTGAGCCGTCGACTGACCAACTCTGAACGGGAGAAAGTGAGCCACCTTCGTGAGCCTGTCTATGACAACCCAAATAGCGTCTCTGTCCGCCGGGATCTAGGCAATCCAGTCACAAAGTCCATGGTTATATGCTTCCATTTCCACTCGGGAATCGGCAATGGTTGAAGTAGTCCAGCTGGTCTCTGATGTTCAGCCTTAACTTGTTGGCATACTAAACAACGAGAGACAAACCGGGCTATCTCCCTCTTCATTTCATTCTACCAAAAGTGCTGACGAATATCACGGTACATCTTCGTACCACCGGGATGAATGGAATACTGTGAACTGTGAGCCTCCGTCATGATCTCATGTCTGATATCTCTACTGGGTACACAAAGACGTTTACCATGTCGAAGTATACCGTCTTTATGAATGCATAACTCTGGTCTTCGTCCTGCCTCACACTCTGCTCTGAGTCGCTGAAGCTTGGAATCTGCTGACTGTGCCATCTGGATCCTCTCGACTATAGTGGATTGAACTTGCATACTGGCCATCAATGCTACACTGGAAGGGAGGACGACTTCTATACCCATCTTCTGAAGATCTGCTAATAGCTCTGGTTGTGCTGTTAGGAAATAAACTCCGGCTCTCCTGCTCAATGCATCTGCAACGACGTTGGCCTTCCCAGGATGATACTGCAAGTTAACATCATAATCCACAAGTAGCTCTAGCCACCTTCTCTGACGCATGTTAAGATCCTTCTGGGTGAAAACATACTTCAGGCTCTTGTGGTCGATGAAAATCTCCACCCTATCTCCATATAGGTAGTGCCTCCACAACTTAAGTGCAAACACTACTGCTGCCAGCTCCAAGTCATGGGTTGGGTAATTCCTCTCATGATTACGAAGTTGCCGTGACGCATAAGCTATTACCTTCCCATGCTGTATCAGAACACATCCTAAACCCCTGCCCAAAGCATCACAATATACTGAGAATCCTCCAGTTCCATCTGGAAGCGTGAGAATAGGAGCCGTCATCAAGCCCCGCTTCAACCTCTCAAAAGAATCCTGGCACTCTGCTGTCCAAGCAAACTGCACATCCTTGCGGGTCAACTGGGTCAATGGTGCTGAAATTCGAGCAAAGTCTGAAACAAATCGCCGGTAGTAGCCGGCCAAGCCAAGGAAACTACGAATTTCTGCGACTGTGCTAGGTACCGTCCATGTTTCAATGGCCACGATCTTCTGGGGATCCACCTCAACTCCTCCTCTGGTGATGATATGACCCAAGTATGAAATACGATCGAGCCAGAACTTGCATTTACTGAACTTGGCATACAGCTGGTGCTCTCGGAAAATCTGGAGGACAATTCGGAGATGCTGCTCATGCTCCGCTTCACTCTTGCTGTAGACCAGGATGTCGTCTAGGAACACAATTACGAACTGATCCAAATAAGGCATAAAGATGCGATTCATGAGGTCTATGAATACAGCCGGCGCATTGGTTGCTCCAAATGGCATCACAAGGAACTCCCAATGCCCATACCTAGATCTGAAAGCAGTCTTCGGGATGTTCTGCTCTTTGACTCTGATCTGATGGTATTCCGACCGCAAGTCGATCTTCGAGAATACTGCTGCCCCCTTGAGTTGATCAAACAAGTCATCTATCCTTGGGAGAGGGTATCTATTCTTGATTGTCACCGAGTTCAAGGTACGATAATCAACACATAATCTGGACGTACCATCCTTCTTTTTCACAAGAAGCATCGGGGCTCCCCAAGGCGATCCACTAGCACGAATGAATCCCTTGGTCCTAAGTTCTTCGATCATCTTGTACAATATCTCTAGCTCTGACGGCGCCATCCTGTAGACTCTCTCTGACACTGGGGCTGTCCCGGGAATCAAGTCGATGGTGAACTCGATCTCCCGCTCTGGCGGCATCTCTAGAAGCTCTTCGGAGAAAACATCTGGAAACTCTTCGACTATCCGAGGTAACTGTATTGCTGCTACTGCCATCCGTAATAATGGAGGAGAAGGTTCAACTTCGCCTCAGGAGAAAGAAAACTCCGGCTCGCCTGGAATGCTAAAAATAACCCTGCCAATGTGACAGTCTATCCTAGCATACTGGTCCCTCAACCAATCCATCCCTAAGACCACATCATAATCGGCCATCGGGAACTCTATCAATCTAGCGAGAAATTCTCTACTGCTAACTACGATCCGACACGAGAAAAATACTCTATCTACTCCCACCAGTCTATTACCAATAAGTATATTGAGCCTTACTGATAATGACTCGGGCTACAGTCCTATCCGTGTCGCAAATCGTGCAGACATAATTGAATGCGAGGCACCAGAATCAAATAATACTGAAGCTGGAAAGGTGTTGACGAGAATAGTACATGCCACTACCTCACCTGGTGCTAATCCTTCCTCTCCCATGGTCAAGGCCAGCACTTGACCATGTCCTTTGGGTGCGGGTCCCCTCTGCTGAACATTCCTCTGCCTGCTCTGGATCAAGGCTTGGGCTTGGGCGTACTGCTACTGTCTCTGCTGTTGGAATGCCTAGGCCTGCGTCGGCAATGGCCTCGGGAACGGGTACTGTAGCTGCTGCTGCTGCTGGTGGATTGGTGCTGGTCCTCTAACTGAAGGACTAGAGAAGGCCGATGAACTTTCCCTGTTCGGGCAGTTCCCAATCCTGTGGTCCGGGGCACCACAAACCAAGCACAAACCCTGTGCTCTGCGACACTCTGATACCACATGTCCCGGCTTCCCACAGTGTGAATATCCCACTGCGGAAGACTACTTCTGTTTCTGCTGCTGAGGGTGCGTCGGGTGCTGAACCGACGTTACTGAGGCCGCCCGCCTCGGAGCTCCAATGGTCAAAGCCCTGGCTGCCGGGGCTGGTGCTGATGACTGATTCATCTGACCGTGAGATCGCTTCCGACCTCCGGTCCTATCCACGATCCTCTGGAAGGTATACTCGTGCCTCCGGGCTGCTCTTAACACTGCACCAAAAGTCTGATGCTCAAACTGCTCCACCGCTAATAAAATCTCTAGGTGGAGCCCCTAATGGAACCGCTGGGCACTATCGAACTCGGTCGCCACCAAGGTGGGAGCAAACCGACTAAGCCTGGAGAACTCGGCCGCATATCCATCGACCGTCCTGTCCATCTGCTTCAGATTGGTGAACCTCGTCTGTAGATCATATCGAGCTACAGCATCAAAATACTTGGTCTGGAATCTCTTCCTGAATATTGTCCATAAAATAGGGGCCACTAAACCATCGGCCTGCGCTGCCCACCAGCTGCGGGCAAGATCTAGTAACTGCAGGCGCACTACGGCCACCTTCTCGTTCTCTGGAGTCCTGGCTGCTTCTAGAATCACCTCTGTGTCCTGAAGCCATGCATCTGCAGCGATAGCATCTTCACTGCCGTCGAAGAAGGGAGGGTTCAAGCGCTTGAAGCTGTTGGCCGCGCTATTATCCTGATGACCTCCTCTGGTCAAAACGTCTGCCACCGCCTGGTGCAAGGCATCTCCGCGACGATCATGGGAAGCTAATAGCGTCCTGATGAGACCCACCAAAGTGCCATCATCATGCTCTGCTGGCTGGACGGGCTGAACTGGTGGTTCTCCTTCGGTGGGCACGACTCTGGAGGCTACTCCTGAATGCTGGGCTTGATCTCCAGGTTGCTGCTGGTCCGCGGAAGGTGCTCCGTCTTGCTGATCGATAGGTCCAGGAACAATGCCGCTAAAGAAGACGACATAGGGAACAATAAGGGAGGACCAGGACAGATCAACGATACAATCATGTGATTTGGTCAAGATTACAGGGATTTAAAGATACGAGCAGAGATCAAGGACGGATACTGATTGAGACACCTATTCGGTAAACCCTCACATATCTTGATTTACAAGACCTGCATGGGCCACCACTAAAACCATGTCACGCCCCAGAACCAGAATAGTGGAGAGCGGGGGCAGACATAGCCAGCTACGTATAATGAAATAGAATCCACGTCACTATACGGTCACGACTGTCTAGATATATGAGGGTTTAACTACAAGCCATCAGTCTCCTATGGTCAAGAACAAGCCTATTGTCTCAATCTCAAGCAATGTAATAACAATTACAAGATGTCAGAACACCAAATATACAATAGTAAGGCGTCCCATACATTACATATTCGGATGATCATGAAGCTAGTCGTACAAAATGTCAGGACTAGCAAGAGTTTCAGTCATACATGATCAACCCTAGGATTTGTCAATCATGTTACAGCCCGTAGGCAGACAGTAAGTAAAGGTGCAATACGAGCTAACACTTGCTCGCCGGCTAAACGCCTCAAAAGAGTAGTTTTACAAATAGAGTGGGAGGACAAAAGAAACCCACTTGTTGCCCTGGTTACGCCTGGTGGTCACCATCGGGCTGGAAGACAGGTGGATCCTCTGTTGCTGCTCCGATATCTGGCAACACAAAACCAGCTGGGTCAGACCCCAGAAGAGCAATTGCCACAAAGGAGGCTTCACTTAGGAACTAAAACCAGCAGATCACAAATAAATAGTTAAGGTAATTAAAAGATACTGATAATAACTGAGATAACAATAGTATATTGAGCACGGAGAGACCATTCAAGTAGCCAGACTACAACCCTTAAACCAAACAAGGACCGGGGTTACAATCCTTTGCCTGAATAGAAACCCGCCTCAATTACTATTGATAAGGTAACAAGACAATAAACAAAAAGAGGACACATAACTGCTCCGGGAGCCAGGTTACAACCCTTAAACCAAACAAGGACCGGGGTTGTAACCCTTCGCCTGAACAGAACTGGACCCCCGATCGTTATTGTCAAGGCCAGTATAAATAATCATGGTATTGAAGTAAGGTAAAATATGACGAGCCTGACAGGGGTTGCAATAAGACAATAAACGAAGAGAGGACACAAGACTGCTCCGGGAGCCAGTTACAATCCTTAAACCAAATAAGGACCGGGGTTGTAACCCTTCGCCTGAACAGAACTGGACCCCTGATCGTTATTGTTAAGGCAAGCATCAATAATCATGTCATGTCACAATCTAGCACAGAATCAGAAAAAGACTAAGCTGGAATAAACTCCATCCAATCAACCACGGCCAATCAAGAGTACGGCTTGATACTTTTAACTAACTAGGGTTATCACAAGCCTAGTTACTAGCAAGATGCAATGAGATTATCCCAACAACCGCAAGCCCTACAGACCATCCGGTTATCCAGGTCGAATATCCGTTTAGGAATAATGCAACATATGACTGTGTGCTGGAAATGTGCCCTACTCGTCGGTACACTACAAGTCCACTGAATGCGCCCAGATAACGGGAGTGCCTGTAGCTGGGAATCTCTACATGACTACTGAATTATTCTAGTTAATTATTCTTAGTCAATTTTAGTAGGTGTCCCTGACCGTGGTACTCAGGGGGTCCCCATCCTAGACATGATGCAACACAGTACTAGTTTATTTGTACAAACAGAATCGCCTACGGTGTCCAAGTCTTTCATACTTGTCATGTCAGGCTAGCTGTCGTAACAGCATGCCGAGATACATCATGTCAGTTTACTTGTCAAGAGTGAGCCACTGTGGGCCACTATCGTGTTCTATTCGTACCTTATCATGAATGAGAGAAACTTGCATAAAATAACTAGTGACATATTCTTAAAGGCAATGAAAAGATCTACAACTTTTATGTTTTGAGTTTTTTGAGATTATAGCTACAAAACAACTTAAACAGGCAAAAACAGTAAAATAGAGCAATTTCGGCGCATGAGATTCCTGCACAAGTCGGCGCATGAGATTTCTGCACAAATCGGCGCATGAGATTTCTGCACAAATTGGCGCATGAGATTTCTGCACAAATCGGCGCATGAGATTCCTGCACAAATCGGCGCATGAGATTCCTGCACAAATCGGCGCATGGGATTTCTGCACAAATCGGTGCATGAGATTTCTGCACAAATCGGCGCATGGGATTTCTGCACAAATCGGCGCATGAGATTTCTGCACAAATCAGCGCATGAGATTTCTGCACAAATCGGCGCATGGGATTCCTGCACAAATCGGCGCATGAGATTCCTGCACAAATCGGCGCATGTCCTGCACAAATCGGCGCATGAGATTCCTGCACAAATCGGCGCATGAGATTTCTGCACAAATCGGCACATGGGATTCCTACACCTTTGGCGCATGGGAATTCCTGCACGATCGGCGCATGGGATTCCTGCACCTTCGGCGCATGGAAATTACTGCACGATCGGCACATGGGATTCTTGCACCTTCGGCGCATGGGAATTCCTGCACGATCGGCGCATGGGATTCCTGCACCTTCGGCGCATGGGAATTCCTGTACGATCGGCACATGCGTTGCCGGGACTTCACGACGCATGGCCTCCCGGCGCATGGCCTCCCGGGCGCATGGGGGTCATCGTCCCCAAACAGCAAGTTCAGCCATGAAAGTTTCGAAAACTTGCCATGGCCATAACTTCCTCATCCGGAGTCGAAATCAAGCGAAACAAAAGCCAAAACTGCATGAAATTGAATTCTCTAACTCATAGAACCATTAGTTTTTGAAAATAACTAAGTTTTAGAGATCAAAACCAAGAAAAACCAAAAAATTACAAACTTAGATCTACAAGAACCCATCCACCAAATCCAAAAATACCAAGTTCTAAAGAGGTTTAGAATCAAGTAAGGAAGAGAATAGAACAATAAAATTTGAGATCCATCATGAAGCACGTTTGCACTTGCCTAAGCTCTCTCTCTCCCTCTCTCTTCTTTTTCCTGGTAGGTGAAGAAGTAAATGGTGGAGAAGAAGAAATAATGAAGAGAGAGAAAGAGGAGTGGGCTAATAAATAGGGATGGTGGTGGTAGGTGGGGGTTTTCTTTTGGTTCATGATGAACCCAAAAGCAAACCAAACCTAGCCGAACCAACCCAAAATAAACCGAGTCAAGCCAAGAGATATGCAAATACAAGAAAAATACGTATACGTATTCCAAGATACGTAATACGAACTACATGCATTACATCATGTCACAAATTATACATATCTAAATGAGTGTGATGCTCCCGAATCAAACAATGTTACTGCAGGATATGAGGCGATGAGAATGTTACCTGCCACAATATCTCTGTTTGCCATTAAAATCTTTTGATTGCAAATTTTAATACAAACAGAACAGTGTTACAATGTAGGACTTAGACGTAGTCCGAGGAGTACACTTTTGTTTAATCTGGGTCCCTAGTGCTGATGGAGCGAGTGGTATTGCGTTGACTCCGTTGACGATCTGACGACGGTTATCGGTTCTCTGAAGGTTTGGCTTGCTCTGGGTGCTGGAGCTTGCTGAGAGGAGGAAGACGTTGAGTGTCTGTATCTTCCTCTCTGGTTATGCGACGTCTCTGTCAATATATATATCTTCGTCTCTGTGTGTGTGTGGAAGAAGAAAATGATCCGTCTATTCATAGTCTGCGGGTTGGCTGCTCATGCGCGCATATATAGGATGCACCTGGACGTGGGGATGCCACATGGAGATTGTTGATGGAGGCGCATGGACGATGCGCCTTGATTGAGGGGTTGAATTCTTCATACTGCTGTTGTAGGCCGGCACGTAGCAGAGAAGAGGATTTTTCTGTTGCTGAGATCTTGGGTGAATTGAGTCAAAGGAAACGTGTCATCGGCCCATGGCTCAGAGATCTCGGATTTGGTGGTGAATGATCTGGTAGTATGCGCCTGGGATTAGACGCATGAGGAGACTTTGGCTCGTAACCTTTGGGAGTCGCGAATCATTTGGGGCGCATGGCTTTTGAGGCGCATAAGAAGCTTCAGTAGTGACTTTACTTCTGTCTTTTGGGATGATAGAGAAGTCTGGGATGCATGGCTTTTGAGGCGCATGCAGAGCTTCAATTGTGACTTTACTTCTGTCTTTAAGGATCAGAGAGAAAGTCTGAGACGCATGGATTTTGAGGCACATGTAGAACTTTGGGTGCATGGCCGCGGAGGCGCATGCGAATGGTTGGGCGGCCACGTGGCTTGTAATCGCCGGAGGAAATTAATAATATTGTTGACATTGGTGATGCTTCATTTTCTGAAAAAGCTGTCAACTGCAGTCTTTGGGGGGCGTGCTGCCAACTCTGCCAGACTTCAACATTTAATGTTCTTTGACAGGTGATGGGTTGTCGAGTGGGCGCATCGATCGGTGTTCGACTAGGCGCATGGGGGCGCATGCTTGTGAAGCGCTAGGTGCTGAAGGACGTGTCTGTGTGATGCGCGGTCTGGCCGGCGCATCCGCTCTGTTTGACACGTCTTTTGGTACGACTATTACGTTCTTCGAGTGCTTTAAATAGCCGTTTTTTGACTTGGCTGAATTCGAAGCGTCAGGTTCATCCATTTAATGCAAATTCATTGCACGGGATTCGGAGAGCCATCCGCTTGGCGTATGGGTTTGATTTGCTCGACCTATAAATAGTGGCGTGGAGAGAGTTTGCCTCTCGTTCTCTCATGTCCTCTCGAAGTAAACATGTCTACTCGAGTGTATTCTGTTGATGAGATGCTCCCGAGGGTGAAGATGCGACGTATTGTCTTCATTGATGCACTTGAAGGTGACGGTTACATCCAAAAGTCAGAGTCGAGGGCTTCCGAGGTAGGCGAAAGGTGCCTATTGCATCCAAAGATCGGGATGCTCGAGCCTCGTCTCCGGTATGTGGGAAGAGCCGCAGATCAGAATTGCGATGCTGCGGCTTTGGGGGCTCTTTCTTCCTTCAAAGTGGGTGTTGCCCATTCTGGTGTTGAAAGCTGCTCCTTTAGCCGCGGTTTCGATTGCGGTCTTCCTTCGCCTTTGGAGGCTCTTTCGAAGCCTTTCCTGGCCACAGGTTGGCTTGCGGTGCTCTTCTCTTCCTCGGTTTGGAGAGCTCTTCCTCTAGCTAGAGGGTTGTATGCCAACCTCGTTCTGTTCAATAAATGCTTTATTAGTCGAATCATTTAGATGACGGTGAGCCTAGCTGGAAGAGTGGCACATAACTGAGCTGTTGATGGGATGCATATAACTGAGGATGCACATAACTGAGCTGCCGAAGGGATGCGCTCGGCTGGGAGTGCATGGTGGGATGCGCCTGACTGAGAGCGCATGGTGAGATGCGCCTGTTCGAGAGCGCATGATGATGCTACGCCTGGCTGTAGACTTAGGGTCTTTTCTTTTTGTAGAAGTTCTCCTTTGTACAGCCCTTTTTAAGACATGTAATAGACTTTTATATGAAATAAAAATCTTCTTTTAATGTCTATATCCTTGTTTTGCTGTGTCAAAGTACTTTGTCTGAACTTCCTGGAGCAAGTAGTGTTTGGCGTATAGGATTTCTGATCGTAAAATTCCATGCTTCTACAAGACCCCCTTCAAAGTTTTCAAAATTTTTTTGTCAAGTTTTGGAATACTTTGAATAAGAAGCATGGTGGTTGGGGCGCATGTCTGTTCGGGCACATGGATACTCCGTGCATCAGTGATGGGGCGCATGCTCCTCTCAGTTAATGCAAATGATAACACCTCGATAACCAAGAAGATTAATGATAATCTTTTTTGGTTTTATCTGCAGTTATCGCTTCACAGAATCCGAAGCGGCGGATGAGGTCACACTTTATCGGTTCACGCGTGCGACTAAGCCTATAAATATGCGTGAGGAGAAGAGAGAGAGAGAGAGAGAGAGAGAGAGTTCTAGCCTGATTCCTCTCTTTGCTTTAGAGTTCTTCTTCGAAAAAACCCTTACTTTCTTCTTTCAAGAAATGGCTCCCAAGACTCCTCGCAGCGGTGCTGGCAAGGGAAGAGGCAAAGGAAAAGAACCTGTAGAGGCTGATGCGGCTGATGTTCCCCGTCCACCTGTTGACGTTCGGCCATCGGTAGTTGGTGAGTTTCATCATCCCGTTCCTGTATCATACAGACGCCGACGCGCAAGGACCTTGAGTCCTGATGATGCGCCGAGGCTCCATTGCTGACGCGCATGGGTTTAAGCCCTGAAGATGCATCGAAACTCCACTGCTGACGCGCATGGGTTTAAGCCCTGAGGATGCGCCGAAGCTTCACTGCTGACGCGCATGGGTTTAAGCCCTAAAGATGCGCCGAAGCTTTACTGCTGATACACATGGGTTTAAGCCCAGATGATGCGCCGAAGCTCCTTTTTAGATGTGCATGAGCCTGATGCGCTCTTGATGAGAACGAGGCTCAGATTCTTTTGTTGTTTGTAACATCGCTGAATCTTTGCCTTCTTTGTTGAACACCAGTGTCGATGACTGTCCCACTCTTGAATGAAGCGCTTCTGGATGCTGCCCTCTGCCAGATGGGAGTAGATTACGATGAGGAGGTGATAAATCCTGCTCGAACTGCTATTATGCTAGATCAGCCTCCTGAGAGAGTGATTCAAATCCGGGAGCAACCGCATGGGTTCCTCAAAAGGATGATGGAGCGTGGCATTTTAAAATCTGTCACTTCTAATAACGTGACCTTCCTGAAGCCCGAGTTCTTGTTTGGGGACCACCTTACTTCTATGGAAGCGAAGGTGTTGAAGGTCAAGGAAGATTGGTTTTTTACAGCACGAGGAGTGCATATGACTGTGTAGAAGCATGAAAAATACTAAAGAAATTGATTCATGCGGCCAGGACAGACCCATGCGACTCAGAAAACGCATGCGGCTCAGGGAATCATGCGGCATAAGGAGCTATACGGCCAGAGGCATTCCATGCGGCTCAGAAGACACATGGCTTGACAGTGCTCCCCTCCGACCCATGCATTAATTGCTTTGACGGCTGACCCCTCTAAAAAGTTGACAGACCTGACACCAAAACAGGTAATTATGACTCTGTCGTGATGATGAATCTCTAGGGAAGAGAAAGAAATCTCTGACACGATTCCCCGAGATCAACAAAATGCCACGTGGCCTCGCCACGTGGGCGTGCTTATGCGGCTCGAAGTGAAGACTCCCCATGCGGTTCAGAATGAAGCTGCCCTATGCGGCTCAGGCCGAAATAGTCTCATGCGGCTCGAAGTAAAGACTCCCCATGCGGTTCAGAATGAATCTGCCCTATGCGGCTCAGGCCGAAACAGTCTCATGCGGCTCAAGTTGAAGTATCCCTATGCGGCTCAAGAAGATCATGCCCATGCGGCTCTAGCAGACACACCCTGATGCGGTTCATGCGGCCCATCATATGGTTCAGAAATTCGAAGGAGGGGGCCACTACCCAAACGGCCCTGACACGTGTCCCAAGTCTTATACGGCCCAAAGCTCATGCGGCCCAATCTACATGCGGTTCCAGTCTCACCATTGGCTCTCAGGACACGTGTCCTCAGCTGATCAATCTCCCAGATTTACGGCAATCCAAGATCGGGTCAAATCCCAAAGATTTGGGGCACGTGGCAGGGGAATAAATTTAATTTATTCGCAGATATTAGAAAATCATTATAAGGAAGATTTATGCCAATCAGCATTAATGGCTAATGGGGATTTGGTGTAATCTACCCTTAATGGTCCGGATTCGTCACAATCAGAAATGAACGGCCTGGATCGATCAATCCCCAGGCCGCCGCCATCTCCAGGAGCCAATCATTGGTAACCCTAGTGATCATATCTCACTATTATAAATAGCAAGGTGCCATTCCCTTGTAAAGAGGACGAGATAAATACAACAGAAAATCAGAGAAGAATACGTACACCCAGAAAGACTTCCCCCTTAGTCAGAGAGAGAATATACACAGAGGGAGAGAAGCCAGAAGAGCAATCAGAGAGAGAGCAAGAAGGGCATTACTTCGTCAACGACCAAGCAGATCTTCCCCGAGCCAAGGCTGCGTACCGATCGTCCAAGGAGTAAGGCAGAGCGGCCGTCGCTTTCCCGAGCCTCTATCGTCACCCCCCAGAATCAAAAATAAACAATCGTACTTAGACTGCTGTACCTAGGTTTCGTCCCCAGGCTTTCTTTGTACGAGCGAGTTTGTATTGTGAGTCTAAGTTCAGTCCTCCGATAATTGTTCTGTACTTTTACAATCAATGGCAAACACGATGGCGACTCTGCTGGGGACTAACTTCTCCACGGCTGAGGAGTTGGTGACGCAATCGGACGCAGCCAAACTTGGCTCTACACAACAGAAGATGGTCGTTCGCTTTGACCAACAGGCGTTCGAAGAGATGCTCTCTGAAGGCAGCGCTGGCCCGGTCCAGAAATGCACCCGCACCACAAAGGCTCGCAAAGAGTGGAGGCCAAAATTATTTGCTCCTCCGCAAGCCCTTGATGGGGTGCTCTCTTTTGCTCAAGATGGCAAAAAAACTCTCCTGCGGCCCCACTTCAAACCGTAGACAACTCTGCTGTCTCCAAGTCCGGCAGAAGAAAACACTATATTGCGGGACTTGCAGGGGCAAAGAGGAACTCTACGCGATCCAAGCCGCAGAAGGAGAAAGTTCATGCGGCTACAACCGCCGACCGTATAAAGAAAACTCATACGGCCACATCTGTCAGCCGCATAACTTATGCGGCTATAGTTGCCAACCGCACGGATGAGACTCATACGGCTATTAAAGTCAATCGCTTGCAGAAAACCCATGCGGCCACAGAAGCCAACCGTATGCGATCAGCCTGCACGGTTGTGACTCCTAGCCGCATAAAGGCTCATCCCACAACAGAAGATAGCCGCATGCAGACAGCCTGCACGGTACCCAATGCTAGCCGCATAGCGTCCGTTCCACGCTTCTCTCGATCAGTCTTCGATCGGCTCTCATGCGGTCCAGACTCTGATCATTCTCTGGATAATAATCCAGACTCTGTGGTATTCAACTTATACTCCTCCTATTACGCACCCACAGGTGCTAAAGGGAGGAAGTCTAGGGCAGCACGGGCTCACCAAGTCCAGACAGCTGCCCCAACCTCTGACTATCAGGGCGTCCCGCTGATTATCACGCGGGCCCCTGATGGGAAGTTACATAAAGCCACTCAAGTCCAGCCCCCCGCGACAAACGGACAAAGTGGTTCCTCTGACCTGCGTGAGGTTATCCTCCACAAACGCAAGGAAAGAGAAGGAGCTTCAATGTGCAACGAGTCCTCACACGGACATCACTGCACCAAGATCATCGTCAACTGCTGTTGCAGCAACGCGGCCGTGACAGAAGACCGGCCATCCGTCTTCCAAAGGTTATATCACCCAAGCTCAGAAAAAGAGGCACCTCCTGTTGTCTCCTGCAATTCCATGCAGAAAGTTTCCGCCAAGGGAAGAGGGAAGAAGACAAGCATCTCCAGCCCAAAGGTGTCAACTACTGCAGCTAAGAAACCGCCGTCTAAAGGGTTGTCCTCCACTGGAGTATTCCAATACACCCGTTCGAAGAAGAAAACTGCTGCAGTAGGAAGTTCGTCATCTACATCACGGGGGGTCGTCGGGACTGGGGGTAGCACTCCTCCAAACATCCACGACAATCCGACATTCCAGAAAAAATGGACTTGAGGAAGCAATTCCCCCGACAGATACCGATGTCCCCGAGGACATCCTAGACGAAGCAAGCTACGAAGTTGGGGGTACTGTTCCTTCTGAGTCCGAACCTGAAGAGAACATCCCCACATATCCTGATGATTTCTCAATGCATGAGTACAACTCGGAAGGTACATCCTCCACCACTCCCTTCGTCACTCCTCATGTGAAGACGGTGTTTATGACAGACATCAATCAAGGCGGATCCAGTGATCGCCAGCGCATCGACACATTGGAGGCCATATTGCACGCCTTGGTCAAGTCTGTAGACGAGATCAAAGCGGCACTTCCTACTCTACAGGGAGTGACACCTGGCCAGACAAGCACGGGTCCCGCAATCAACATAGATTTAAATTCAGCGGCACCAAACCCGGGCAATAATCCTTCCGAGATAACGGCCCCTACCACGACGGATGAGGCCCGAGAAGTAATGAGAGAGGTTCAGGAGCTCCGAGCAATATTCCACGCCCGAGAAAACTCTCAAGACCTCAGAATACGGCAACCATATCCTGCTGAATGGAGGGATGTTCCCTTTCAACCAAGATATAAGCCGTTCAATATTAACCCATATGATGGCAAGACTTCAGCAAGTCGGTACATCACTTAATTTGAAGTCACTACCGACCATCTGTCCCATGATGATGCTATCCTCACACGGTTATTCATTGGGGCATTGGAAGGAGTCGCCTTCGATTGGTACCGCAACCTGCCAGACAATTGCATCCACTCCTTAGCTGGCTTCAAACGCCTGTTCTTGGAGAGGTTCTATGAGGTAGGGCAGGACGTCACGATGTCTACCCTCATGGACGTCGTTCAAGGAGAGAAAGAGCTGACGAGAAATTACATTGAGCGGTTTCGTCAAACCGCAATGAAGTTACCATATGGCAACCCGGACTCTTCCTTGATCGAAATTTGCCAAAAGAGGCTACTCCCAACAATTAGTCTCTGGATGGACGAGAGTCAATTCAAGGACTGGAAGGCTTTTATCATAAGTGCTACAAGTGTCGAAGAACGATTGAAGAAGGCTCGCCAACTGGGATTACATATCTCAGAGGGAGAGAACAAGGGGAAGCGTCCCAGCACCACCAACGACAATGGGGGTAGCCCCTCCAACAACCGGGACAACAGAGGCAAGTAGGCTATGGTGGCCGATACAGCCCAGAAACCTGAGTCACAACTTGCAGATAAACAGTGGCCTCAAATCACTTACTCTTTTGAAGACGGTCACGTCAAGCCTATCTTGGACATGCTCATACAAGGAGATAGGATTCAGCTTCCTCCACCAAGACGGGAGCCTCGGCCGGCTGATCTGGAGAACCCAAAGTTCTGCCATTATCATCGCTACGTCCACAATGCTACCCACGACTGCTACCAACTGAAACGATATATTCAAAACCTCATCGATTCGAACGCTCTGGCCATCGATTTCGAGGAGGTAACCGTGGCAGCCAACGTGGTGTCCGTACAATTCGGCAGCTTCCCTCCAACGGAGACTCAAGATGGGGTTATACCCATCCCTCTGGCAACAATGGAGATTGCTAATCTTCCGCCTGCTCGCGATTAAGCTGCTGGTCTAGTACCCCACACCACATCACGAGGGGAAATCATGTGGGTCCACCCGAACCTAGTCCACGAGGTAACTCAGTCCACTCCACCTTCTAAAAGGAAAAGTAGAAAAGTCAGATCTTGCCGTACCGCCTCAGCAGATGAAGAAGAAGTCACGGCCGTTGTTACTCGATTTGGAGCACAATCTCAACCCGTGGCTGAAAACTCGACTGATGATCATCCGCCCACTACCACGGATGCTCCGGGACCGGCTCAGCCTTCGACGACCGACAAGCCTAGGCCGAAGGAGACTCGCTTCGACAAATCCCTCCGAAAGAAGACACCTCAAGGGTTGGAGAGGCCCTACAACTTCGACATCTTGGCGCAATTGGCCAATACACCGGCCAAATTGTCCTTATATAAACTCCTGAGACTCTCGAAGGATGTCCGCGTAGCCTTGAGTGATGCACTTCAAAACGCCGACGCGTACCTGGCTCAGGTCAATCTCACGGGAGAAAATCAACCCGCAGATCTCCAAGACAGTGCCTGTACGGGAGCAATGCCCAACATCGTCTTCACTCCACAAGACATGATCATCAAGACTAATCTGCACGATCGCCCATTATACTATACAGGCTACATCGGCGACATAAAGGTGGACCGGATGCACATTGACCCTGGGTCTTCCATAAGTATCATTCCAAAAGGACTATTGCATCATCTTCGCATCCCAATGCATCGCCTGACACCTACAAGCACCGCCATCAGCGGTTTCAATTCGGGCAGGAGCTACCCAATCGGGAAGATACGTCTGAAATGCCAGATCGGTGATCTCCAATCAGAAGTCACTTGCTACGTCATAGACGCCGACACTTCCTACAACATCCTTTTGGGGCGCCCTTGGATACACGATTACATGATCGTGCCTTCCACGCTACACTAATGCTTCAAATATGTCGACAAGCACGGCTTCGTGAGGACGAAATTCGCCGACATCGATCCCTTCAAAGGGGTCGAATCTTATTACTCGGACTCCTACCTATACGAAAAGTCGAAGAGGCACCTTGAAGGAGGAAATGAACAAACTGATGCTGAAGCGACCACTGGATCAGAAGAACCTCTGACGATCCACCTCCAGGCTCGCAAACCAGGCAATTTCGCACCCCTTACGGCCATGCTGCGTAAGGACGCAATCAGTCTCTCGGCACAAGAATAGCAGATGAGAATCCGGCTGCCAAGATCCGGCCAAGTACCGAGACCCATAATAGAGCCACTCACCATCAGACTGCTAAGAGTCGGTCAATCCCAAACAGAGAAGCTCAATCCCTCCGATAGACCTCTGACGATACGCCTGCCTAAGAAGGGTCGTCACCCCGATGCGAGCTCTGGCACTTCAAGCGAACCAGCCACTCCTCACCCCACACCGAGTACCAAACTGGGGGTTGCTAGTCTACCAACAACTCCACGCTCTGCTCCATCAGTTGAGCCTCTGAAGATCAAGCTGACTAGGTCGTCCTCTCAATCTTCATTCATACAGGGGGTAGCCCAAGAAGAATCGGAACTAACCAAGTACTTGGCTGCCCACACCGATGTCCCCTCCGCGGATGATGTAATCCCCCTAGAAAAGATACCTTATTTCATCGATAAAGGGCTATTTTTGAACTACATCGAGCTTAATAAGCTATGTACAATGTATGCTATGGACCATGGTATAGGCACTCACCTACACACACAGGTGACAAATGTATCCACCGCGATCCAGCTTACTCCAGCAGAAGACGCCTACAGAATACTCAATGGAGGGGACCACCCGATTATCTTCGGCCGGAAAGACGATCCGTACCCCTTCACCATAAAAAAAAGTCGATCTTGGGTCGGATGCCGGGAGACTGCCTCTGTATCTGTATAGCCCCCAGTCCAAGTACCTCATGCAGAAACAAGGATATGATCTAGAGACCACACCAGGTTTGAATTACGGCACCGGACGGCGATTACCTTTGAAGCCCCTAGTACCGTCCGGTAAGCCACGGGACTACTATAGCAAAACTCGATGTGGAGTAGGGTATGTAACTCCCACGACGACCCCGGAGAGTTCATTCAACCGGGTCACCAACTTCTGAATCGGATACCAGCATCGGAGACATATTCAGACAGGTCCTGTCAGTCAGCATGGTATTCGCCGACGCTTACGAAGAAGACGAGGACATCCCTGAGATCCTCGAGCTTGAGCCGTGGACCCAACAACTGGACGCGCAATGGGAAAAGCGGTTCGAGCTGAGAGAACCTCCTACCGAAGATGAAGTTATACAGGTCAACCTCGGCGGCGAGTCCTCTCCAAAGCCAATCTTTGTCAGTAAGAGCCTAACAGACGAAGAGCGAGAATCGCTGCTGAAACTTGTCAGAGAATATATCGACGTGTTCGCATGGAGTTACGAAGACATGCCGGGGTTAGACCCCGATATCGCTCTTCACAAACTCAACATATGGCCGGATGCAAAGCCAGTCAAGCAACAACAACGACGCTTCCGCCCAAGCATCATGGACGCGATCGAAGCCGAAGTCAACAAGCTAACAGCCAGTGGCTTCATTCGTGAAGAGCAACATCCTGACTGGGTCGCCAATATAGTTCCTGTCCTTAAGAAGAATGAGAAGATCCGAATCTGTATCGACTTCCGTAATCTGAATGAGGCATGTCCGAAGGACGAATTCCCCCTCCCTATCACAGACATCATGATCGACAACACATGCGGCTTTGAACGTATGTCATTCATGGATGGATTCTCGGGGTACAACCAAATCAAGATGTTTCCCGACGACGAAAAGCACACATCATTTCGAACACCCATTGGCACATACTGTTACACAGTCATGCCATTCGGTCTAAGGAACGCTGGCGCCACATATCAGCGGGCCATGAGTATCATTTTCAGAGAACATTTACGCAAAACAGTGGAATGCTATGTCGATGACATCGTCGTCAAGAGTCGCCGTAAGGAAGATCATCTGCAAGACCTGAGAACGGTATTCGACTTGATGCGAGCCCACAATATGAAAATGAACCCTACGAAATCGTTCTTGGGCGTATCCAGCGGGAAGTTCTTAGGCTTCATCATCACTGCACGGGGTATCCATGTAGACCCTGAGAAAACGAAGGCAATTATGGAGATGGGTCCCCCGAGAAATCTCCGCGAACTTAGAGGCCTCCAAGGGAGGCTAGCTTACATCAGGAGGTTCATTTCCAACCTCTCCGGGCGATGTCGACCGTTCACACACCTCATGAAGAAGGGAGTCTCATTCGTATGGGACGAGGAATGCCAGCGTGCTTTCGACGACATCAAAGAATATTTGTCAAATCCTCCAGTCCTCGTGGCCCCGATCCCTGGAAAACCATTCCTGCTCTACGTACGAGTAATAGAACACTCCCTCGGTGCCCTGCTGGCACAAAATAACGACGCAGCCCACGAGCAGGCCATATACTATCTCAGCCGAATGATGGTCGGGCCCGATCACCGATACACCGCTGTGGAGAAAGAATGCCTCGCCCTGGTATTCGCCATTCAAAAGATGCGGCACTATGTCATAGGGCAAACCATGCAGGTGATCTCACGAATCAACCCTGTCAGGGTCCTCATGACCAAATCAGGGGTACTCAGTTCTCGCCTCGCTACATGGGCGATATTGCTGTCCCCCTATCATATGATCTTCGTCCCTCAGAAAGCCGTCAAGGGCCAAGCCCTGGCAGATTTCTTGGCAGCCCATCCAGGATCGGAGTCATCCAGAATATACGAAGAAATCCCAGACGAGGTCGCCGATTCGAATACAACTACCCACGATAACATATGGCGGATGTTCTTTGATGGCGCTTCAAGAACCGGACCCAAGGGAAACATCGTTGTCGGGGTCGGAGTAGTATTGATCTCTCCTATCGGGCTAGTGATCAATCGCACCTACTCTCTTACGGAACCCTGCTCTAACAATGTGGCCGAGTACAACGCTTTGGTCATTGGCCTCCAACTTGCAAAAGAGCTGGGGGTAGAATATCTAGAAGCATACGGCGATTCGCAATTAATCGTCAACCAGATTCGGGTGACGTACGAAGTCCGCCATGAAGACATGATCCCCTACCACCAAATAGCAATCAACATTATCTCATCATTCGAGGGATTCTTCATCGAACACGTCCCCAGACTCCAAAATATTGAAGCTGACGCCCTAGCAGGCCTTGCTGCTTCCCTAGCAGTGCCAAACCTCTCTCATCATTCGGTCGATGTAATCGGCCATGAGCTGGTCTGCCCCAAGAACAACGTTCAAGCCGTGGCAAGTTATTCTGTTCAGATGATCGACGAAGCGTCAGACTGGAGACAACCGTTCATAGACTTCGTGGTCTACGACATCCTGCCCGAGAACCCGAAGGAGACTACTTCTATCAGACGGCGTTCTCTCAGATTCTTCTACGATACAGAGACGAAAATGCTGTATTGCCGCTCCTACGACGGATTATTGCTCCGATGCTTGTCGAACGCAGAAGCCAAAAAAGCCGTACGAGAGGCCCATGACGGTGTCTGCGGGGCCCATCAGCCTGGCCCTAAATTGTAAGACCGCCTTCGCCGGATGGGCTACTACTGGCCCACGATGGTGGCAGATGCAATAGATTATGCCAGAAAATGCAAGGCCTGCCAAGTCCACGCGGACTTCATTCATCAACCATCCGAGTTCCTACATCTAACGGTGGCGTCCTGGCCATTCGAAGCATGGGGGATGGATATCATTGGCCCAATCACCCCACCTTCCTCCCGAGGACATCGCTTTATACTCGCAATTACTGACTACTTCTCCAAATGGACAGAAGTTGTCCCACTCGCAGAAGTTAAGACTTCAAATATGATCAGTTTCCTTAAACATTACGTTATCTACCGCTTCGGACTGCCACGAAGGATCATCCATGATAATGGTCCGCAGTTTGCAAGCTACGTATTCTACCGATTCTGTGACAAATACCGCATTCAGAATGTCGCTTCGACTCCATACAACCCGGCAGCAAACGGGTTAGCAGAGGCATTCAACAAAACAATCATCAAACTCCTCAAGAAGTTTGTCTCCGCCAACAAACATGATTGGAACGAGAAGCTCGGCGAGTGCTTATGGGTTTATCGTACTACGGTCCGAACAACTACCGGGAATACACCATTCTCCCTAGTGTACGGAAGTGAGGCAGTTCTTCCATTGGAGACTCAGATTCTCTCACTCCGCGTCACCCTCACTTATCAATTGACAACGGATGATAACTACCGACGTCGACTACAAGAGTTAGAGGCCTTAGATGAAAAACGCCTCCTAGCTCAGCAAAGGATCGAGCTATACCAAGCACGCATCTCAGGAGCCTCCAATAAAAAGGTCAAAGTCAGAACATTCCAAGTAGGCGATCTTGTCTTAGCAGTCAGGAGGCCAATGGTCATGACTCACAAGACCGCCGACAAATTTCAGCCAAAATGGGAAGGCCCATTTATCGTCGAGGCCGTATTCTCCAATGGTGCTTACCGCCTCGCCAAGCAGAACGGAGACTTGCTCATGTTGCCCGTCAACGGCAAGTTCTTGAAGAAATACTATGTTTAAACAACATTTTCCAGAATTTGAGTCATGTGCCCGCTGGTACCACTGAACTCAACCCCCCAATTTTCTAACTTATCGAGTCACGTACCCTCTTGTACCGCTGAACTCATATCCCAAGTCACCAAGCCATGTACCCGCTGGTACCTCTGAACTTACACTTTGATTCCAACATTCATGGATTGTCGAGTCACGTACCCGCTGGTACCCCTGAACTTACATCTCGGTCACTCTTTTAAAAGAACGTCATGTATACTCGTACCTCTGAACTTTCTCCCAGAAAGAGATCCTCCTTCTACCCGTACTCCTAGTGCACACAAAAGAAAAAAAGGGGGTAACGGCTCCACAAACTTCCAAGACGACCATGTCCTCATCACCTCCGAGTCGTCCCATTTCCGCCAAAAACAAATCACCCCTACATAGAATTTCCATGTCCACATTACCTCTGAGTTATTCTACGTACCCTCCTTCATTGAGCCCACTCCTGTCATGTCCTCATTACCTCTGAATGGGAAGGCTCCGTCGAAGAAACCTTCATGCTTGCCATGTCCTCACTACCTCTGAGCGAGTATGATGATCCCTTTTCAACCTATTACCTGTACCCACAACCGGAGTACGCCAAGGGTAATGGGTCCATAAATGTCCTCTGTTGACCACAAATGTCCTCTGTTGACCACAAATATCCTCTGCTGACTACCAATATCCTCCGATGAGTCCACCCCTGCCATGTACTCATTACATCTGAGTAGGAAGACTCTACGGTTACAAAACTTTCCCACTTGCCATGTCCTCGTTACCTCTGAGCAAGTAGGTCGGTTCTCCTTCATCCTATTATCTGTATCCTAAACCAGGGTACGCCAAGGATAATAGGCCCACAAATATCCTCAGCTGAGCTTCTTAACACAACCTTACCATCTTATCATGCCACGGGAGCCCAGCTGCTCTACGGCTTTCCTTTTTCCAACACCGAGAGCACCCATGACCACTCTACTATGGCTGCTTCAGGTACCCTGACCAAAACTTGTTATCTCTACCTAAAACCAAGGTACGCCATGGATAACAGGTCCACAAATATATCTTCCATATGGGGGAGAGCACCACCACAATATCACAGGCACAACGGGCAATACAAATGAAGGATAGAATGGAAAATACTCTTTATTTGAAGGAAGAAAAGAAGTACTACATATTTCGGGACCACGTCCCTTTCAAAAAAAAATAAGAAGAAGAAGAAGGAAAAAAACGAGGACAAAACAAAAGGCCGATTATAGCTCGGCATTGCACAATTCCAAAAGACGGTCCTTTACCAAGGCAGTCCCCCGATCAAGCCTCTGCTTAGCTCGACGCTCGGCCTCTTGGGATAGCTGTTCTGCATCATTCAAATGTGTATATGCCTGCCAGTTGTCCTCCACCTTCTTTAGGGCAAGCTCCAGATTTGCAGAAGCCCTACTATACTTATCAGCCTCCTGAATAGCAATCTCTTTTTCAATACGAGCGGCCTCAAGCTCTGACTCCAGGAAAGCCAGTTTTCTCTGGAGCTCGAGGATCTGTTCCCGAGCATCAGCCACCCCACGAGAAGCATCCGCTTCCCGAGTCGTGCAATCTTCAGTCCGACGGCTCCACTGGTCGTACAACTGAGTCAGATTCCGACGGTCCTGTAGTATAGCCGGTTTGAGTGATTCCCGGGCAGCCATCACCTTCTCCACCACGGTAGTGAGGAAGTTGCGTTCTCGATTTATAGCCGCAGGTAAATCAGTCTGTTGCAATAAGCAAAAATGGGCAACGAGGCGATCAGCTTCTAATAGCTTAGGCTCCAAGAGCGCAGCCAGTTCCTCTCCTCCAGGGAGTGTTTTAAGGGTATTAATCTGGCCACCAGCACATCGACGGGCCAGAGTGAAGGGAGTCCCCCTTTCTACCGCTGCTTCGATCCTCCTCTTCAGGTGACGATGGAAACTGGCAACTACGTCCTGTAACACATCATCCAAGACTTCTATGGATGACGGCGTCAGAGGGAGAGGGGCAGACGGTACCAGAGGGGCAGCTTCAGAGGTCACTGCTTCCGCCACCAAAGAAGCAAATTTCGTACGAAAATAGGCTTGAATGGCGGCTAACTCCTCTTCCGCCGCCCGAATAGCGTGGATGCTCGGCAGGGAGGAAAGGTTGACCCCCGAAACTACATTCGCAAGAGAGGACACAGGAGGTATCGTTCCTTGTCCCGGCAGTACTGCTGTCTGAGGCCCAAAGCTCGACCCAGATAAATGACCCTCGACACACGGAGATTCCGTTAGGCCCTCTCCGATAGGGCGAGATTCAGCAATATCAGTCATTGGCAATGACGGGTTGGGATCTGAACATCCAAAGCAAACGTTAGACGAAGAATTTGAAGAATGACAGGAACACATATGCGGATTCACGAACTATAGTTCGATTTGTATTACCAGGGGAAGAGCGTGGGGGCGACGGCTCGTTCACCACCGGCGTGGTTTCCCCACCCACAAAGCCATCATGAGGTGGCTCAGACGTTTCAGGAACGGGCGCAGTAAAGTCCCCATCCCCTGGGTTGAGGTTCCGGCAGGGCAAGAATCCTCGGTCGCAACCGGAAGCACCCCAGCAGCAATGATAGCGGTACACACACCACTGACTAAATAAGACAGGACCGGATCAGCCTCCGTAATCGGGTCCTGAGGGGCGAGCTCGACCGACGTCTATAAAGAGCAAAAGAAACAAATAATTAGGCCACAACATAAAAGAAGAAGAAAGGAAACAGCTGAAGCCCAAGTCACCTCAGGAACATCCTCCATATCATTAATAAGCAGCCTGCGACGTCTTACCGCAGCATGCTTCATAGAATAAGTTCGGTCGGCAGTGGTAGTCACGCGCCTGCTCCGTTTACGCGAGGAGCCAGGTATCGCAGATGGTCGATCCCTCACCACCTCGTCAGACATACTAGACGATTGACCCACGGCCCTTTCAACTTGCACGACAGGAGGTTGAGTCCCAACCTCCTCACCTGAAGAATAGGACAAGTCATCAGTGTCCTGTTCGTCGTCCCCCTCATCCGCACTAATGGACTCTGAGTCCGACACAGGAACCCTATTCGCCCCCTTTTTCCTCTTCTTGGACCCTTCGGGCTTCTCGGACAAACTGGTGCCAACAATGAAGCTAGTATTCGGATCAAAACCAACAAGAGGTTTGCTCGCCGCAACATGATAAAGGGCCGCTATATACAAAATATCACCCTCCAACTTAGCGTCAGGGACTGAGAAGCTGGCTCGGGTATGGGTTGCATTATAATAATGCCAAGCCCGAATGCCATCAAGTACACTGCCCTCGAAGCTCAAGCAAGCGCTAGGGCGATCCAGGAACAATTGACTATACCCGAATTGACGAGAAAATCTACTGGACAGATAAGGCTCCAAGTATACCCTTTTCCGGTAGCGATACACCAGGTGTGCGGGAAGCGTAACAAAGAAAGCATCTTCTCAGTTAAAAGTTGGGGAGGATCAACGCCGTCAACGTGTACCCTCCTCACTTCTCCGGGGGTGAACTCAGGGAGAGATACGAAGAATTCAAGCTCGTCAATTCTCGCCAATACCCTCCGACAGGCCGACATGGTATCATGTTCCCAAGGCTGATGACGATATCGGAAAATGAAGGCGTCATCAACAGAGACGTTTTTATCAGGTCCCGGCCTCATCAATGACCGATAGTACATCAATAACCACCCCATGAGGTAGTGGTATTGTAGTTCTATCCGGTTAAAGTCTGCCGACACATCACGAGCAATAACTTTGGATGTAAAGGCACGAAGGCCGTGGTGTATGCTGCACACCATGGCCAGGAGAAGCGCCGGCCTCACTTTGAAGACCAATTTTACAGCAGGAAGAATAAAGTGGCGGCTGATCCTTTCTATAGAACCCGTGCCGCCCGAAACTACACAGTTGCGTAGCCACACCATCAAGAACCCAGCCAAAATCGCTTTGTTAGACATCTCCCGGGTACCATAGTAGAAATAACTGAGAGAGTCAGTGCTACTCCCAAACCGGTCATGAGTAGACTTCGACATCTTAACCTTCGACATCATATCCTTAACCTCCTCCGGGGTTCGGGAAGTTCAAGACGAAATGTGACCAGAAGGACGCAACTTAAAAAGATACAAAATCCAGTCCCTGGTATGAGGGGCGTTCCCTTTTGAACTATTTATTTTCTTAATAGCCACCTGATGGCAGGCGCTATGATGATACAGTAGTTCTTGGTACACGGCGACGAAGCCAGGAAACCGCTGATCCAAGTCCCCGAGTTCTTCGTTCGTCGGCGTATATACTTCAAAAGCTTCACCTTCCCACGGCAATCTAGACACAGTATTCATTTCGTGAAGAGCAAGCCCCAGTTCTCCTCCGGGGGTGAAGAAAGTCCCAGTACGCCGGTTATACAACTCCAATAGAGCCATAAATAAGGGCTTGTTAATGGGCAATCTGTAGCAGGTACCCCTGACGACGTAGTAGAGATCAATTTCCTAAAGGAAGTCCCCATACGTCCTCAGAATGCAGGAGGTAAGATTAGTCCATGTGGGAATGGGGTTAATCCAATTCAGCAATGACAACCTGCGTATGGGATAAGACCCCTTGCGAGCGAGCTGATTCAGAAAAGTATCAGCTAGGGTGAAGGTAAAATTAGGGCCAGTTGTGTTCACAAAAGTACCCGGGAGCAGCCCTATCACAGTCCGACTCACGGAGTCCTTGCCCGCACATATTAAACCCGTGCATCCGTTATAGTAAATTTTGCCCACAAATATTCCCTGTTGGGTGGGAGTCAGGGAGCTCACCATCGCCCTGCTCAGCGGCACCATGTTAAACCACGAGAGAGGATAATGTCGCTCCATCCCGGGAATATGAATCTCTACCACGTCTACAGAAAAATCCCAGTGCTCTGAGACATCCAGCAATCGGGAGTTCTTTATAGAAAAGGCATCCCCGAAGAGAAAGGCCGGTTTCAGATATTTTCATCCAACTGCCCCGAATTCATCATGGAACAAAGAAAGCTGAAAGGTTGTTTGTTGATAGCAGCCACCCTATCGCTAGGCTCATTAGTGGGAAGCTGACCCACTATACGACGGATTAAATCATCAAGTTGCACGCCCACGGCGCACCGGGCTGGACCCACAAGGAGCTCTCCTGCTGGGTTGGTTGGGAGATTCACTGAAGAAAGGGCAAAAGAAGAAACAGGATTAAAAGAGGGCTAAAATAAGAATTTACTGAATAAAGAAACTCTCACGAGCCTATGCGGTTCAGATCAATAAGGACTTATGCGGCTCCAGTCCAGTTGGGTCCCAAGAAATACAGTTTTGGGGAAGCATATGCGGTTCGAGTCAATACAGTCACATGCGGCCTAAATCAGAGGCGAATTCCATATGACTCTAGCTTGATAGCTTATACGGGTTGGACGAGTGAACACATTTTTAAAACAGAAGAATTCATGCGGCACAAAGCGTTATGCGGCTCAGCCGGTCAAAACACATATGCGGCTCCGTTCAAGAGGAGATTGTATGTAGTTTAGATCCGTCTTCTGCGGTTCAAGCATGGGGCCTTATCTATACGGTTCGGGCATGAAACAGTCATGCGGCTCACACAGCATATGCGGCTCACACAGTATATGCGGCTCACACAGTATATACGGCTCTGCCAACAAGATTGGAGAAGGGGCTTGTGCATAAATATGCAACAGAGCCATGACTACTAAAGATCTAAATGCAACCCTTACCCTCAAAAGCAGGACGAACGTCAGAGGGCTCTTCGGGTGCGTCGGGTTCGACGGCTGACGAGGACGTCACCCTCTTACCTTTCACGGCGACGAAAATGGCTTTAGAAGACTTAGGAGCCATTGCTTCGACGAAAGAGGCAATGAAGATCGGAAGGAGAAGACAGGAAAAAGATTGAACGAAAGAGAAGGTAAAGAAGTCCCTCCGGCTGAAGTTACCCGTATTTATAAACATAGAGGGAGCATTTCGATTCCTGTGCATAAACCGACTCTTCGGTTATCAAAATAAGCCGCCGATAATGAAGGCTAAGCTCCTCGGATCCCGCCCCAAAAAGCGCCCTTTAAAAATCAACAACACTTAAGTACTAAAGATTGCCATACGTGGCAAAAGATGACGTAGCTAAAGGCTATGCGGTTGAAAATCTCCTATGCGGCTGAATAATCCAAGCAGCCAGGACATCTATGTGGTCAGGATTGCATATGCGGCTAATTCAGCCATGCTTCTGGTTCAAAGTATTTCAATTTTACAAATTAAAAACTTTGAAGGGGGTCCTGTAGAAGCATGAAAAATACTAAAGAAATTGATTCATGCGGCCAGGACAGACCCATGCGACTCAGAAAACGCATGCGGCTCAGGGAGTCATGCGGCATAAGGAGCTATGCGGCCAGAGGCATTCCATGCGGCTCAGAAGACACGTGGCTTGACAGTGCTCCCCTCCGACCCATGCATTAATTGCTTTGACGGCTGACCCCTCTAAAAAGTTGACAGACCTGACACCAAAACAGGTAATTATGACTCTGTCATGATGATGAATCTCTAGGGAAGAGAAAGAAATCTCTGACACGATTCCCCGAGAGCAACAAAATGCTAAGTGGCCTCGACATGCGGGCGTGCTTATGCGGCTCGAAGTGAAGACTCCCCATGCGGTTCAGAATGAAGCTGCCCTATGCGGCTCAGGCCGAAACAGTCTCATGCGGCTCGAAGTGAAGACTCCACATGCGGTTCAGAATGAAGCTGCCCTATGCGACTCAGGCCGAAACAGTCTCATGCGGCTCAAGTTGAAGTATCCCTATGCGGCTCAAGAAGATCATGTCCATGCGGCTCAATCAGACACACCCTGATGCGGTTCATGCGGCCCATCATATGGTTAAGAAATCCGAAGGAGGGGGCCACTACCCAAACGGCCCTGACACGTATCCCAAGTCTTATGCGGCCCAAAGCTCATGCGGCCCAATCTGCATGCGGTTCCAGTCTCACCATTGGCTCTCAGGACACGTGTCCTCAGCTGATCAATCTTCCAGATTTATGGCAATCCAAGATCGGGTCAAATCCCAATAATTTGGGGCACGTGGCAGGGGAATAAATTTGATTTATTCACAGATATTAGAAAATTATTATAAGGAAGATTTATGCCAATCAGCATTAATGGCTAATGGGGATTTGGTGTAATCTACCCTTAATGGTCCGGATTCGTCACAATCAGAAACGAACGGCCTGGATCGATCAATCCCCAGGCCGCCGCCATCTCCAGGAGCCAATCATTGGTAACCCTAGTGATCACATCTCACTATTATAAATAGCAAGGTGCCATTCCCTTGTAAAGAAGACGAGATACATATAACAGAAAATCAGAGAAGAATACGTACACCCAGAGAGACTTCCCCCTTAGTCAGAGAGAGAATATACACAGAGGGAGAGAAGCCAGAAGAGCAATCAGAGAGAGAGCAAGAAGGACATTTCTTCGTCAACGACCAAGCAGATCTTTCCCGAGCCAAGGCTGTGTACCGATCGTCCAAGGAGTAAGGCAGAGCGGTCGTCGCTTTTCCGAGCCTCTATCGTCACCCTCCAGAATCAAAAATAAACAATCGTACTTAGACTGCTGTACCTAGGTTTTCGTCCCTAGGCTTTCTTTGTACGAGCGAGTTTGTATTGTGAGTCTAAGTTCAGTCCTTCGATAATTGTTCTGTACTTTTACAATAAATGGAAAACAGATTGTTAAGCAACTCGAACGTCAATGGCCCTTGACGGCTTTCTGTCGTCTTGCTTCCAAGGGAAGGATGTCTTGGGAGCTAACCCCATTCCAGGGGGGAGCGGTGGCAGGCATCATCAAGATCGACTCTACGTCCGACCAAAGGGATACTTTGGCCGCCGTGCGGTCTGGGCCTTCTTTCACCTGACAGACTTTACGTCCTGGGAGCATTTACAGTGATGTTTCCATTAATATATTTGCTTTCAGCTCTTCGACTTTTGCCAATCGTATGCTGTTGATGGAGCGATCATACCCGAAAGGTAAATTTCGGGTAGAGGGTTGGTGTCATTATGTTGCCAAATGGGACAAACTGACACTCTGGATGCTGTCACGGTTTCAAACCGAACTCCAATAGATGGGGCTGAGCTGACTACCTTGATCCGTGCTACTCAGGCAGGTGTTGACATCAACCGACATATGTTTCTCGTGCTCCTAGAGATGTTTAACACCCAGACCGGGACTTTCATTACCCCGGCGGGGGAGCTGGGACTCGCACTTCATGAGATATATGAAGTGTCAAGACTCCCTTGGGGGTCAGAACCTTATGAGGAATACTTCTCGACCAACGAGGAGTTCCAAGTCTTAGGGGACAAAGCTGAAGAGATAATAGCCGCCTTCAAGGAAGTGGCAAGTCATCATTACTATATGCAAAAGAGGGATAAGAGCGGGTCACAACCTTATGTGACTGCCTGGAGGGATTACGTCTTCAAGCAAGACAAGGAGGATCCCTCTCAATTTACCACTCCGCCAGCGCTTTTCTGTAGCAAAGTGCTCTCTAAAATAAGCAGGTTAGGTGAGAAGAATCCCTGAAAAAATGAGGATCGGGAGTTGAATGAACGCTCCTATAGCTGCTTCTGGCACCTTACTCATCGGATGTCGTCGAAAGCAGTGTTAGCTGCATATCTGATGGTTTGGCTTCGGGATTACGTCTTCTCGGGCGGGTCAGGCTCTGTAGAGAGGGTGATCCAGAACTTAATCCTGCCAGCAGTGAAGTTGATTTTCGACCGACGCCTGGCTCTACTCCCCGCGATGGTGTGTAACCTGCTACGAGGTTTACGGGAGTTTGCAGGAAATGTGGTTCATGACCTAGGTAGAAATGATAACTTCTTCCGTGCCGAACTGCCATTTCACTATTTGATGGGGTGGTTGATTTTACATCATCCAAATGTAATGAGTCCAGACTCGAAAGAAGATCATAGGGCCGGAGATGCATTCCTCCGTCATTTCTACTAGAGGAGCTGGTTGCATTCTGGCGTTCCTGTTTGCAGGAAGGTTTTATCCCGCCTTCAGGGGTGGAAGATCACCAAAGTAGGTCCTGTCTTTTTGGGTTTGAAGCCAATGAGGACTTGATGGATTCGGGTGAAGATGCCACCACTCTGCCTCCATGGGGATTCCGCTGGTTGCAAATTATCCGGCCGTCCCATCTGGTGTACTGAAACAAGAACCAATGCTACCTGGAACCGTATTTACCGAGCCATTTTTTACGGTAATTCGGCTATGCTCAGTTGATGTTGGATAATCCCAGTATCACCCTGGGGTATACTGGAAGTTTGCTGGATGGTGCACGAGCTTGGCATTACTACAATGCTGGATGTACCGGAGCTCGCTTTATGCTGCCCGACCGCCGATTCTTTTCTCAGCCGCCAAGTTTTACTGTGTTATGGCTGCCATGCCTCCCGAATATGATAGGGTGACCAGTCTTGTTGTAGGCAGCCCGTTAGCGGTGATCGGAAACACATCGGCGAGGGTTCGATCGTACCGTCCGCCAGAGGTGGGTCATCAAGGTGCCCCTGTCGCATCCCCAGGGGGTCAGACCGAACCTTCGGTTGATCAACCGAAAAGACGTACGAATACAGAGGCTGGCTCTTCTGCGTCAAAGAGGCAGAAGAAGGCATCATCACCAACTGTGTCGTCGGACTCGACACCTACGGAGGTAAGGGTGTCCCATATAGTCCAATCCAGGATCCACATTTCGTGTGACTTATGCTTTCCTTTTGTAGGAGCCGTTCAAAAGGAGACCCCGTACTCCAAAGTCTGGTGGCAGCAGGCCAAAGGCGATGGTGGGCTCATCTGAAGAGCGTATTTCGCCAATTATGATGTCTCCCATGTAGGAGAATCCAGACGATGTCATTGTTATGGAAACTCCGGCATCTCCAGATTATGTTAGGAGGGAGGCTGAGGATGTAGCAGCTTTCGGGATAGTGCAAGCCGCCGTGGGGGCCTTAGACGTTGAGGGTCCTACGGATACGGGGCTTCCTGATGAAGAGGTGGAGTGGAGTTCGTCGTCTTCGGAAGACGTTCCTCCAGAGATGCGTGAGTCTGTTGCGGGGGCAACATACGTGATTGCAACAGAGGAGAGGGTTGATACCCCTCCTTGTCATGATGCGGGGAGGTCGGCTGTTGCATTGCCGAGCCCTACCCCAGGCTCAGCAATAGAAGCCGAGGTGGCTGTCGACCGGGAGGTGGCGACAGATTTGGTCCCCGTGGAGGGATTCGATGATGAGGAGGAGACTCGTCTGCCGAGTCCGACCCCAGAAGATGTGCCCCGCCAGGAAACTAGAGCTGATCCGGTTAGCTTGCCAGGGGAAGGCTCCGCGCCGGTTATAGTTCGCGCCTCTGTGGTGGAGGAGGCAGCTCTGGATGCTGATAGTCCCTTTGAGTCGGGAAAGGGAAAGGGCTTGCTGATGCAAAAGCCCACTGTTGCTTCTTCGACTTGGGGGACGATATCGACGCCCCACCCAACTCCTTTTGTACTCTTGGCATCTGGCACTGGTAGCAGAATTCAAGCTCCTGGTGTGGGAGAATCTGCTGAGGTCGATGTACAAACCTCGCAGATTGAGATCGACGGGTCTTCTTCAGGTCCGCCATCCAGGATAACTCCACCAACTTCTGCCATGACACCACAAGTGTTGGTGGATGCGGATGAGTACGTAAAATTCATCGTTGAGACAGTGTACAAGATGCAGCAGAAGGGTGTGTCGACAGTGATGAACACCAATGGAAGTTTCACGATGGCAAAATCTATGGCGCTTCCACACATCAACCTGATATGTCTCCACCAGGGCCATGATCATATGGTCGTGATTCTGGAGGCCTCGGTGACTAAGCTGGATCAACAGCTTTTTGAGTTTCAGCGTATCCAGCGGAATGATCTTTCCGCCCTGATAGACGCGGAAAAGGAGAAGCTGATTGCTGAGATTGAGTCCTCTTATCAGGCCACCTTGGGTGTTTAGGAACGCGAAGTGGCTGAGACTGAAGCTGCAGTGGAGCGGTTGTCTCAGTCTACGCAGGAGAAGGTGGAGTTGTAAACTGCATTGGACGCTAGTATCGTACAGGTTGATGCCCAGATTCGCCACCTTGAGGACCAGCAGACACGACTCCTATTAGATGCTGAGCTTGCCCAGTCTAAACATGTAGCATTCAAGAAGGAGAAAGCAACTTTCATCCATCGGGCTTTTACTCTGGCTCAGCAGCGGCAGCAGCTGGATGAGAAGCATGAGGATGACACTTCTCCAGAGGTCGTAGAGGCGATGCAACAAGAAGCTGAACGTCGGGTCCTGGCGACTGTGGAGACTCGAGCGACAGACTTGAGGCACCAGATTGAAGAGCTTTCAGCCAACCCCGGGGATGTTTAGGGGTTGTAGTCTCTTCTTTTTTTCGTAATTGCAACTCTTGCTGGGGGAGTGCAATCCTTTACTCTCTTTTTTTAGAATAAAGAAATACAAATTTTTTTGTGATATGTTCATTTTTGCTGTCATGAACTTGATAATTTGTGTGGACCTATTATCTTTTGTGCATCTTGATTTTTAGGTACAGATAATAAGTTTGAGAGAACCAACATGTTTGCTCAGAGGTGATGTGAACGTGGCAAATATGGGATTCAAATGATAGAATCTTCCTACTCAGACGTGTTATGGACATGGTAGGAATGATTCTGGGGGATAAGCGGAACTACTCAGAGGTAATATGGACGTGGAAGTTCGGCGATCAATGTACGACAATGCAGGGGTTGTCCGTATGGGATGTTTACTCAGAGGTAATGTGGACGTGGTAAACATGATGGGTAGCGTAGTCTCACGGAGTGTAAGATTTCGCTTTGTACGACGTAGGGGGACAACTCAGAGATGCTATGGACGTGGTTGTCCTTCTTCTGGAGGATGCCACGGAACAGCTGGGTTCCGGAAGCGTCTGATTTTGTGGAAGTACATGTCTGAAGGATGTCAAGAGTAGTACTTCTTTAGGAACTTGCCGTTGATGGGCATCATGAACAAGTCCCCATTGGGTTTAGCGAGGCGGTAAGCACCGTTTGAGTATACCGTCTCTATGATGAAAGGTCCTTCCCACTTGGGCTCGAACTTTTCTGGTGTCTTGTGAGTCAACACCATCGACCTCCTGACTGCCCGAACCAGGTCTCCTACTTAGAAAGTCCTTTGCTGGACCTTCTTGTTGAAAGCCTGTGATGTACGAGCTTGGTAGAGTTTAATACGTTGTTGAGCTAGGAGGCGCTTTTCGTCAAGTGCCTCCAGTTCCCGCAGACGACGACATTGATTGTCTTCTTCTGTGAGTTGGTTTGTGATTGCTACACGGAGTGAGGGTATCTGGATCTCGAGAGGCAGTACCGCTTCACTCCCGTAGACCAGGGAGAATGGTGTGTTGCCCGTTGGGATCCGTACCGTTGTACGGTAGGCCCAAAGGCATTCGTCGAGCTTTTTGTCCCAGTCGCGCTTATTGGATGACACGACCTTTTTGAGTAGCCTGACGATAGTCTTGTTGAACGCCTCGGCCAATCCGTTTGCTGCTGGATTGTAGGCGGTTGAGGCCATATTTTGAATGCGATTATTGTCACAGAATCTGTTGAAAACATGGCTGATGAACTGATGACCGTTATCATGGATAATCCTCCGGGGTACCCCAAAACGGTAGATGACATGGTGCTTGATGAAGATGATCACCCTAGAGATCTTTACTTCTGCCAGTGTAACTGCTTCTGCCCATTTGGAGAAGTAGTCGATGATGACTAGGATGAAGCGGTGTCTCCTTGATGAAGGAGGGGTGATCGGTCCTACAATATCCATGCCCCAGGCTTCGAAGGGCCAGGAGGCGACTGTAGGATGTAGTGGTTCTGACGGTGTATGAATGAAGTCTGCGTGAAGCTGGCACGCATGGCACTTTTTAGCATAGTCAACAGCATCAGCGGCCATGGTTGGCCAGTAGTAGCCTATGCGTTGCAGTCGGTCCTGCAACTTAGGGCCAGGTTGATGGGCTCCGCAGTTTCCATCGTGAGCTTCTTGATGGGCTTCGGCTGCTTCTTCGTTGGACAGACATCGCAGGAGAAGTCCCTCGTAGGAGCGTCGGTACAGCATTTTAGTAGCTGTATCATAGTAGAATCGAAGGGAGCGCCTCCTGACTGAGACAGCTTCTTTCGGGTCTTCTGGAAGAATTCCGTAAACAATAAAGTCGATGAATGAAAATCTCCAGTCTCGGACATTAACACCAGCATTTGTTGACATGGCATGGGTCACTTATGAGCACATATTGTTTTTAGGACAGACCAAGTCTCGACCAACTACCGTGACGTAGTGTTGAGTCCCGAGGGATGCTGCTAACGAGGCTGCAGGGCTAGCCAGGGCGTCAGCCTCTAGATTTTGTAAACGAAGAACATGTTCGATGAAGAACTCGGCGAAGGTTGAAATAATGTTCAATGCGACTTCATGGTAAGGGATTAGGTCTTCATGGCGAACCTCGTATTGTCCTCTAGTTTGGTTTACGACGAGTTTTGAGTCGCCGTAGGCTTTCAGATGGTCCACCCCCAGCTGCCGTGCCAGCTGGAGTCCTATGATGAGAGCGTTGTACTCGGCAACATTGTTGGAGCATGGCTTCAAAAGGGAGTAGGCGCGCTGGAAAACCAGCTGATCAGGAGAGACCAAGACTACCCCCACGCCTACGATAATTTGGCCTTTGGGGCCTGTTCTTGAAGCGCCATAAAAAAACATCTGCCAGATGGAGCTTTCTTTGGTGACGTTTGATTCTTGGACCTCATCCGGGATGTCTTCATAGAGTCTGGAGGACTCCGGGATGGGGTGTGCAGCTAAAAAGTCGGCCAAAGCCTGACCCTTGACGGCTTTTTGTGGAACGAACACCATGTTGTATGGTGTTAGCAGGATCGCGCACGTAGCTAGCCGAGAATTTAATGACCCTGGCTTTTTCATGAGAACTCTAAGTGGATTGACTCGGGAGATGACATGAATCGTCTGGCCTGAGACATAATGGCGAGTCTTCTGAATGGCAAACACCAATGCCAAGCACTCCTTTTCAACGGGGTTATACCGGTGTTCGGCCTCGATGAGTGTTCGATTAAGGTATTAGATGGCTTGCACATAGCCTGTATCGCTGTTCTGAGCCAGCAAAGCACCGAGGGAATGATCCATGGCATGGACGTAGAGGAGGAATGGTTTATCGACGACGGGCGCCACTAGGACTAGCGGACTCGTCAGGTAAGCTTTGATGTCGTCGGAAGCTTTTTGGCATTCCTCTGTCCAGACGTAAGAGACTCCCTTCTTTATAAGCTGAGTGAAGGGTCGACATTTTTCGGAAAGGTTTGCTATGAACCTCCGGATGTATGCCAGACGCCCCTGCAGGCCTCAAAGTTCTCGGAGGTTCTTCGGAGGGCCCATGTTGAGGATGGCTTTGGTCTTCTCGGGATCGACATGAAAGCCTTTCACCGTAATAATGAAGCCCAAGAACTTTCTGCTAGAAATCCCTAAGAAGTATTTAGCGGGGTTCATCTTGAGTTGATGCGCCCGTATGAGATCGAAGACTGTCTTCAGGTCTTGTAGGTGATCTTCTTTGAGATGGCTCTTGACTGCGATGTCATCAACATAGCATTCGACTGTCTTGCGAAGATGCTGACAAAAAATGGTGCTCATAGCTCGTTGGTATGTCGCACCCGCATTCTTCAAGCCGAAGGGCATCACTGTGTAGCAGAAAATGTCCTTTGGAGTCCTGAATGACGTATGTTTTGCGTCATCGGGGAATATCTCGATCTGGTTGTAGCCCGAATACCCGTCCATGAAAGATATGCGTTCGAAGCCATATGTGTTGTCGATCATCACGTCGGTGATGGGAAGCGGGAATTCGTCCTTCGGGCAGGCAGAGTTGAGATCCCTAAAGTCGATGTAGACTAGAATCTTCCTATTCTTCTTGATGACAAGGACAACATTGGCCTCCCAATCCGGGTGTTGTTCTTCACGAATGAAGCCGCTGGTCAAGAGTTTGTCCACCTTCTGATCGATGGCGTTCATGATGTTCGGACGAAAACGTCGCTGTTGTTGTTTGATAGGCTTGGCATCGGGTAAGATGTTGAGCCTATGCATCACGATCTGAGGATCAAGTCCTGGCATCTCTTTGTAGCTCCAGGCGAAGACATCAATATATTTTTTAGCCAGTTGGATTAACGACTCCCGATCTTCTCCTTTTAGGCTTTTACCGATGAAGATGTGTTTGGAAGTAGATCCATCCCCAAGGTCGATCTGCTCGACTTCGTCTTCGGTAAGGGGTTCGCGTAGCTCAAAATGAGACTCCCATTATTCTCCTAAGCATTGTGCCCAGGGTTCTTCCTCGAAGAATTTCGACGCTTGATCTTTGCCTTTATCTTCTTGAGGTTGAGCGGATGTCATATTGGCTGACAGCACTCTCTTAAAGACTGAGCTGATACTGGTATCAGAATCCCAAGTTGATGCTTCAGACGAATGAGAATGTTCTGCTTCTTCTGCCTTCAAACTCTTTGGAGTTGATGGCGGCGTGACATAGCCTATCCCCCGTCGAGTCTGATTATAGTAGTCCTGCGGCTTTCCTTTAAGTGTTGGAAGCCGGAGAGGAAGACGTCGACCCTTGCCGTAGTTCAGGCCTTTGTTGCCTTTTAGGTCGTAACCCATCTTTTGGATGAGGTACTTTGGCTTATCCGTGTATCGATAGACTTGTATTCTACCAGTATCTCGAGTGGCGGGAGGTCTTGATGACGCTCAACTTTGTCGAAAATGATGGATTCTTCATCTCGACTCCGCGGTGGGACTACAGAACAGACTCCTTGGAACGGGACTACTCGATTTAGATGATGGACAGTCTTTATTTGTGTTTGCAATGACCGTAGAGCGTTATCTAATGTATATATGGCATTCCAATGTGGAAGACTAGAATAATTAAAAGACACTCTCTTATTGATGAAATATGAGATTTTATCCCGCGGGATTACATTGTCCAGAGAGGGTGCGTCTACATCAGCAGAGATATATTCCCCTAGCTCTTCATCTGTGAGTACTGGGATGAGATTGGGAGAGTCCACCACAGATTTGATTTTGGGGTCCGAGAGGGCTATGTGGGCCTTCTCTGGCAGCTTGAATTGCGGTGGCTTGCCTTTAAGATGCACCTTCAGAGGTGCTTCCACTGTGCATCCGGTGATAGGTGCCTTCCCTTGTAGTTTTGCCACAAGGGGAGCCGATGTCTGAGGCAACTTTTCCTTGAGGCGTATCTTCAAAGGAGATTCAGGAGCAGTTGGTGCTTTCCCGGGTAGCTTGATGTTCATGGGAGACAACTTTTGAGGCGGTTTGCCTTTGAGTCGGATCTTCAAAGGTACGCCGGGAGTCATCTCAGGCTCCATGTCCGACTCTGTTGCTGTTTCTGTCTCGTTGTCAGCATCATTGGCTTCCTCTTCATCAGATGACTTGTACAAGGAGGAATCGGTGAAGTAGGCTTCAACCCCTTTGAAAGGGTCAATGTCCATAAACTCCGTCCGGATGACGTCGTTGGTGGACACGTACTTCATACATTGGTGGAGTGTAGATGGCACCACCATGTACTCATGCAGCCATGGACGACCTAACAGAAGGTTGTAGTTGACGTCGGCGTCCACGACATAACAAGTCACCTCGGTTCTGAGGTTACCGATATGGCACTTTAGTCGTATCTTGTCCAGTGGCTCACTTTTGCTAGCGTTGAAGCCACTGATTGTTGTGTTGGAAGGCGCCAGTCGGTACATTGGGATCCCAGTGTTGATAGCAGTGTCTTCGGGATGATGCTGAGGGAAGACCCCGGATCGATCTGAATCCTCTTCACCTTGAAAGAACTGATATACCCTATATAATACAGCGGCTTGTTGTGTCGGTTGTGCTTGAGCAGCATGTCTTGTTGGGTGAAGGTTATATTGGGGATAACCTCATCCGCACAATGGCAGTACGCACATGTAGTTGGAAGATCTTCAGGCTGCTTGACCTGACTGATGAATGACTCATCATCCTTCAGGGCTGCGCAGAGAGCTTCGCGAGTGTCCTTGGAAAGACGAAGGAGCTCAAACAGAGAAAGGCGGGGAGGAGTACTGGCAAGTTGTGCCAGTATGTCGAAGTTGTGGGGCTTGGCTAGCCCTGGAGCATCCTCCTTCCACAGAGGCCTGTCGAAACGAGCCTCTACATGCTTCTGCTTATTAGCTGCTGGAGGCTTGGACAGACCCCTTCCTCGGTAGCAGGGACGGTGCAAGGAGGCACCACCTCGACGGTAGCTTTGTCGGGTTGGGCGTTCTGTTGTGAACGCGTTTGTACAAGAATAGCCTCTTCTGCGGAGGAAGAGACCATGCAGCAAGACTTGATCTTCCTGACTTTGGTTTTGGAGGCAGAGCGTACCTCCGATTGAGTAACCTCGGAGATGAGATCAGGGTAAACCCATAAGATCTCTCCCCGAGATGTGGTGAGTGGGATGAGTCCACTCACGTTGTCACGAGTAGGTGGTAAGTTAACCACCGCCATTGTCGCCTTATAGATGGGGACGACGCCATCTTGTGTTGTAGTTGGCGACAAGGTACCGAACTGGAGTGACACCACGTTGGCCGAAACCGTCTTCTCCTCGTAGTCGACGGAGATAACATCCGTATTGATCATGCGCTGGATGTAGTTTTTGAGGACGTAGCAGTCCTTGGTTGGATGTCCGACAAACTGATGGTAGTGACAGTACCTCGGATTATCCACTTTCCCTACCTCGTCCGGACGCTTTGGGTCCGGCAACTTGATCCTGTCATCCTGCTTCAGTATCTCAAAGAGTTGCAGGGTGTCTTCATCGTTGAAAGAATAAACCTCCTTTGGTCTTGGTGCAAGTGGAGGCTTCTGAGTAGGTACTGATGCACTTTTTGAGGCATTGACAGTCAATGCCTGTTTCCCCTTCGTCTCTCGTCCGGGGTTGTTGGCTGCAGGCCGCTTCCCCTTGTCTTCAAAGGCGGGAAAACTGACTCCCAGAAGACGAGCATTGGCCTTCTTCTTCTCTGCGGCCTCAGCTTCGATGATCAAGGAACTCCAATCGGGAGGAGGAGTAGAGTTGAGCCAGAGTTTGACTGCAGGCAGCATGTTCTTGCTGCAAGAGGAGAGGAGTGCATGTTCTGGCATGCCCGGGGGCACTCTGAAGCAGGCCTGTCGGAAGTGTTCGATGAATACCCGAACTGTTTCCTTCTCCTTCTGGCGTATCTCTATGAGGGACGCCATTGTCATGTCCTTCCCGCCGTCGTAGAAACGGTCGAGAAAAAGGCACGTCAAATCATCGAAGGAAGATATGGAATTGTTGGGGAGGCTGCAGTACCAGTCTTATGCCACTCCTTTCAGTGTACCGACAAACATGCTGGTGAGTAGCGCATCCCCCTTCGGAAGATGTCCCGTCTGAGTGGAAATACGTCAGAGCGACGCGGAGAGTCATTCCCGTCGTATGGCGTCAGTGTTTGTGGTTTATATTTGGAGGATAAACCACTTTATTCCATTCGAGGGGATAAGGTTGGGGGAGCCCCATCTTTTGGCACTCCTCTTGTCTCGTCTTGGACTCAAAGCGCTTGCGTAGGTCCGTGATCATCTCGACCACGTCCTCCGTGGATCTGGGAGTCGGGGAAGGTGGTACCACCTGGAGTTGAGCATTTGAGGGCTCCGATGTGCGGGGGGCTTTGTGTCACGACCCGTACCTACTGTGAGGGTACGAGTACGTAACAGCGCCCAGCCTACGCCGCAGTGTCGGTGGTAGAACGCTGTTCTAAGTCTCTAACTAACCATCAATTCATGTAGCATATAATGTACTCATCTTGATCAGCTCCGAACGGAGAACAAGTATAAGATATGGTGTAACTCAATCACAGTCTAAGCACGATAAGATAACACAGAAATATAACTAAGAAATTGAAGACAACAAAAACTACTGAAATAATAACAACATCTCGAACAATCTTAAATACATCTCAAGTCTCAATTCTATACAACAAGCTCTAAATGAAAACAGATGACAGTCTACTAAACTAAATCTCAATCATTCCTGAGCGTCAGGGCCAAAGGTAGCTAACCCGTCTCCTGGTCCGTAATATGTAGGGCAAGTGTCCTCAGGGCAATCATCTGTCAAATTTTCAACAGGTCCAGTCAGGACAGGAACGAGCATAATCTCATCTAGAAAACCCAAGTAAATGACAGAGAACTATACAGTAGTTACAGACAGTTGTATTGATAAATATTGCAGTTTATGTTCAGGTGATGGTAAGAAAGACAGATAAAGTGCAAGGAAAGAAAATAACTAAACAAGAGAAGAATCATAGCAATGAAGACTGTAAAATAGAACTAGCTGAACCAGGGTAATATGATATAAAGTCCAGACAGCAATGTAGACAAGTGTAACTCCAATATAAGTCCAGTACAAGATGAATCTAATACAAGATGAATCCAGTAAGGGACGATTCCAGTTATATGATCAATGATTCCAGGGTGAGTCCAACCTATACTCTAGCATTGTGTTTTAAAATACCGAGATCGACATGTAAACGGTTGTAGGTAATACGGCACATCACACACCTGGCCGGGTGTGAGATGGCTATCATTCCAAATAGATTTCAGTAGATTCCAGTTGGGAGATTCCAGATTGGGGTATGTCTACATGTCTTACTCAAGTATTTCCCCTCCCAGCAAGTGAATCCAGAAATCCGACACAATGAATCAAGATGAGTCCAGCCAAAATATAATGATACCAGTAAATGATTCGAGTAAATGATTCCAGTAGGTGATTCCAGTAATGGAAGCCAAATATGATGATACCAGTAATAGAGGCCAGACAACATGGTATGTGTGTCGCATACATGAATCCAGAAATATCCATACGTGTGGTAACAGAGAATCACATACAACTAACTAGAACTAAAGTACAGTAATTGACAAATAAATGAGAGAACTATCAGAGAATGTACTCGCCTGCTACTCTGAAAAGAGTAGTATAAAATCAGATGCCTGCACCAGAGTCACAATATCCTAAATAGATTAATATGGGTTATAATATATTTAAAATAAGGTAAATAAAGTTTATGATGCAATCTACATAATTTATAGGCCAATCTAGGTCAAAGTCAACTCTAAGTCAAACCTGGTCAACTGTCTAGGTCAAACTAGGCCCAAGTCAAACTTGGTCAACTCTGGGTCAACCCAAGTCAATACTCTAGTCAAACTAGGTCAATTGGGCCTAGTGGGTCAATTTCGATGTCATTCCATAGGCTATCTCATAATCCATAGGCTAATACCCTAGGATACCTCAGTACTATATCACACATACATAAATTCTACTCAAGGCCAACTTATATAACATATATATTTACATACTAGACTAAATCCTTAGACATATATATATATACCTACATTATTCTACCTGTAAAATTGTATTACATAATTCAAGGTATTCCAAATACTTGACCATACATTCCTCATTTAACCCACTACCTTATGCATTTACCCTTGGTGCCCATTACCCTATGCTCAAGTATCTCAACACATATTACAATGGATTTCTCATATATACTCTTCCTCAACCTAGGATTGAGGCCTACTAGCTACTCTTTAACCCTCCTTATGTATCTTCACCTACCAACACAGCTATGTACCTTTGGTCTTACATACTAGGTTATAATAATACCAGTACTTTAGAACTTACTTACATATATGTAGGCACATGACACACACTCCCTATTACTCAAGTCAGCCAACATTCTATATCTTGGCCATCACTAACTTTTGAAAAATCTGAACCTATATATAATAGTCCTATACAATCCAGCCTACCAATTTGCTAACAGCTACTACTAACAATCTCTAACCGACAGTCTACCATTCTTCTTATACCTATACATATATATCTTATGCTAGCAACCCACACAAATGATACCAAACTCAGATATCTCACAACCCAACTGCAGCATCAAGACCAAACTGTAGCCTAGAGGGTGTCACAGTGTGAATGGGCGTAATACAGTCCATTTGTAGTGGACCAAGGCCAAGTGGCTAAAATATAATGTGCAACAAACAAGTACAGTGAGTGTCATGTACAGTGAATATGTGGCATGTAGAGTGAGTTAGTGTAATATCAGGGAATTGAACTATGAAGTGATTGAACATCATACAAGGATATAAACAAAATAATGAATTAGGACAGATTTATAGCTCATGCACAATGTGCCAACTGGTACAAGCATAGGAGTGGACTGACTTGAACCAAGGCTAGCATATGCTAACTGGAAAAGTACCTAGTATGGGAAATAGGTCTGTAATTACCTATCCTATGCTAAGAAATCTGATAACCTCATCCTTGGTACCTGTTGTATCAATGATATAGGCTACATAGGAGATGCAATAAGGTCTCTGATAGCAGGATTTGCAAAACGAGTGCAGTTGGCTTATTAGAAAGCAGGTCATGAAGTAATTGCAGGCAAATGGCTATGCAAGACATCAACTGAACCAAAACCCAGGTTCAAAGCACACATCTGTAATGAAGTGAACAATGAACCCTGGTATAACGATATGCAAGACATCTAAATTTGATTGATGTCCCATTGTGGCATAGCAACCTAGGACAGAACATTAGGGTAGAGGATTGGTTGACATGGGGGTCTGAACATTAATATAGACAGTGAAGGCTGATATTATTGAAGATTCAATCATGAAGAAAGTCTGAATCCAAGTTTTGCTTGACTATACAAGACAATTGGACAGATAAAATTGTATGACTGTACAAGGAGGTGAGTGAAATCAATGGTATCTCAACTGTGGTTAGTAGGCAATCATCATATTTGGTGATAGGACATCAGGACCATAGACACACACTCATATCTAATGACTGCACAGAACAAAAAGTAAAACAGTGAGCTGAATAGTGAGAATACCCATATATCAAGTTCCCATTGTCCTATTGGCCTGGCAAATCAACCCATATCCCAATGAAACTCAACCTCGTGTGCAAGGTGTCTCCCACATGTGTCTACACATATGTGTCCATAGTGAGTCCAATACGTGTCCCAACAGTGTCGAAACGATTAGACACGAAACGAAATCCAGGTGACAGATCTGACAGTTAAGGCTGCCTCGTGCAGCCATGTCGAGGAGGATAGAGCTCGATACGTGGCACGAGGAGTCTCATGCTCGTAGCTAGGGTAGGTCTAGAGCTAGGTCTTAGGGTGCTTGAATCGAGTCGGGGTCGTGTCATGTCAGAGTTTGAGTCGTGTATCAGAGAGGAATTTACAGTGTGTACAGTGCAGTGAAGAACCCGTGCGCGTGTGATTTCTCACAACCTACTCGACGAACTCGCCTCAAAATTGGTGTGCATGCTGATAGTGATTGCCCGCACATGTCAACCAAAAATTATTCCATACGAATCTGTGTCGTGTCTTATAGGACACTCGGGCTGCAGGGGAGCACAGTAATCCCCTGTGCAAAGTCCAACAGCAGGTTCGTGTCCGATTTTGGACACCAACAGGGGTCCAACTCATGCTCATTCATATATATAATTAATCCCGATATATAGGGCTACACAACCATGTAATTAGTTTTGCAAAAATCGAAAATAAAATTCTTAGAGGCATTTAATCAGACACCTACACTACACTACACTACGACACGTGTCCGATACGGACACCAAACGGACACAAAATTTATCCAAATTTTGGGGACACCTAAGGGACTCCTAGATCTAGCCCTACATGCAAAGAAAACCCAAATTTAAATCAATTTAAAGGGTTTTACCTATGTGTGCAAAAAGCTTGGAAAAGCTTCAAATAGGGGATTCCTCCTCTTCATGGCAAAAGCTCCAAATTGACCCAAAGCTGGGATTAAATCCCAAAATCAGAAAATAGGAGAGTATTAGGTTCTAATGCAAGAAACTAGGATTAAAAAGGAATAAAAATGAATTTATGGGGATTTTTGGAAGAGAAATAAATACATTTCTTTTCTAATGTTGAAATGAATAAAAGAAAGAGGCAAGCCCTAGAGAATAAGTGTTTATATAGGGTGGGGATCCCTATGGCTGGTCATAAATGAAGGAATTAGGATTAGGGTTTCCTAAATTGGCCCATGGGCTTAAGTTATGATTAATCAAGTCATGAAGTCATAAGCCATTTCATGAAACCATAAGCCATGACTTAAATTCACTAAACCAAATCCCCTCATTCTAAAATTAGTTTCTAATGACTAAAAGTAGGTTATCCTAAGTTAGACTAGGGTCACCTTGGCTAGGGTTAGCTTCTAGGCTAGTTCACTAGGTCTCAACAAGTCAAGTCAACCTAGAATTTACCAATTCAATAAATAATCAAATAATTCAAATAAGTAAAAATGACCAAATTACCCCTAGGCTAAAAATGATAATAATAACATCCTAATGACATGGTTAGGCTCTAGGTCATGCAGTCTCTAGGGTTTCACTAGCAGCACGTCAAAATCACAAGTCATAACTTAAAGCAGTTTTAAAAATAGTTTAAAAATAATTAAAAATCAGCAAAAATTATAATGTGATTTAAATACAAATGAATAATAATAATAATAAATACAAAATTTCAAAAATACCCTCATTCTAGAAACTGGGTGTTACACTTCGCGATGATCCGTATCCAAGGATACCCGTTGAGGGGGTACACTTGACTCTCCATTGGCCCTGAATCGGGACCGGTAGAAGGTGTCCTGGCCAAAGATGACCGTATCTCAAATACTGCTTGAGTCAGTATTTGCATAGAGGCAGAGAGGATTTTGAGTCCTCCTTCCATGGTATCCATGCACTGGACGAGGTCTGGTGGCGGCGCATCAGACTCGGTATCACCTCCAGCCATGTAGACTTTCATGACACGGCTGGAGTCGGATGGCTCAGTTGAGGCTTCGCTTTCAGCCTCACTCTCCTGTAGAGGAGTTGTTGTTCTCGGAGCTTCGTCTTGGCTACCCCAGCTATGTTCTTGAGGACTTCTTTGTCTTCGAGACCCGGGTCCGCAGGGGCTAGACTCCCTCAAGCTAAGTTTTGGAGGACGCCTTCGTCTTCGGAAGAAGTATCCGTAAGGGCCTGATTACCCCCAGTCATGTATTGAAGGACTTCTTCATCTTCGAGATGCAGGTCCACAAGGGCTAGACGACCCCCAGCTATGTCGGGGAGGCTAACTTCGTCCTGAGGATGAAGGTCCGCCCCAGCTGTGCTTTAGAGGTCATCCTCGTTTTCGGAAGGAGGATCAACAAGGGCTTGACTACCCCCAGCTTCCTCCAAGGTCTTTTTCCTCCCCCGAGTGCCTTCGAACACTCCGGAGGACGAGACGATTGCCTTGGTTTTCCTCGGCTGGCCCTTGGACGAGGAATTGCCAGTCATCTTTCGGATTGATGAGGAGTTGAAGATTACATTGCATGAAGCAACTTCTGGCTCCTCCTTTGTTGACACTTTCTTCCCGAGGCGACGTCGGAGGGGTGTCGATGACTGCAGCCGCTGGAACACCGACTGTCTTGGAGGGACTGCTGACTTACAACAACAGTTGATGGCGACCACAGCACAAGTGTACCCTGTGAGGGGCGCATCGTGCTTGTTATCGACTCTCCTGATCGGCGCTTGTGAGTGATTACGTTACACAGATCGTTGGAGGAGAGTGCTACCTTCGCACCCCCTTCAGGCGCATGGCAAGGCCAAGCGCCGGGTGGTTAGGTGAATGCTATGCCCCTGATCCAACACCAAACAGGTGCTCAGATTAGTAGTGGGGGAATAACATTTAAAGTGACTTGAACGAACCTCAGACGTACAACCCGAGGGGGCGCGAGAGTTCAAGACCACTGGGTTTGCCTTACTCGACTTGGTTGCGAACGCAATAGATGCGCCCAAGTGAGATAAGGACTTTGAAGGTTGGCTCATTTCTGGCGCATAAGCACCTGAGTCAACCTTATACAACTTACCATCAGCAGCGCGCATGATTATCAGCGCATGCTTCTGGCTTGCTGCTAGCATAGCATGTTTGGGACGCATGGCCCCTGCTGCCTTAAACTTCTTCGTACTAGCCGTTGGGGCGCATAGTACTCAGAATCCAAATTCTCTTTGCCACTACAGCGAGTGAGTCTGTCAAAGACAGAGACCTTCTGTGGTGTATCAGAGGTGATACGCGGGACATTAGCTGCGCCCCTGCTCCGTCGATGCATCTTTCTCGTCTGAGAGGAAGATGGGTGGGGAATGTGGTCAGCTGTACGTTTTCCCGAGGGATGTGCTACACCGGTGGGCGTATCTCGATTGCTAAGGACGTCAGCAGGAAGAGAAGGCTGGATTGGCGCATCTCCTTCGGTGGTGAAGCCAGAGGCATCGACCTTGCGCACCCAGACTCGGCGGATCTTCTTCGTCTTTGACAGCCGCTTCGAAGGACTCACGTTGCCTTCAGAGATGAACTCCTCATACGCCTGTTGATTGAGGCGTACAACCGGCATCTTATGGGAGGAGCCCACCTTCACATCGTCGGATTGCGACACAGCTTTCTCGGTGGAGGAGAAAGAGGTCGCCAGCAGAGTCGCCAACTTGTTTGCCATTAAAATCTTTTGATTGCAAATTTTAATACAAATAGAACAATGTTACAATGTAGGACTTAGACGGAGTTCTAGGAGTACACTTTTATTTAATCTAGGTCCCTAGTGCCGATGGAGCGAGTGGTAATACGTTGACTCCGTTGACGATCTGACGACGGTTATCGGTTCTCTGAAGGTTTAGATTGCTCTGGGTGCTGGAGCTTGCTGAGAGGAGGAAGAAGATGAGTGTCTGTATCTGCCTCTCTGGTTGTGCGACGTCTCTGTCAGTATATGTATCTTCGTCTCTGTGTGTGTGTGGAAGAAGAAAATGATCCCTCTATTTATAGTCTGCAGGTTGGCTGCTCATGCACGCATATGTAGGATGCACCTGGATGTGGGGACGCCACGTGGAGATTGTTGATGGAGGCGCATGGACGATGCACCCTGATTGAGGGGTTGAATTCTTCATACTGTTGTTGTGGGCCGGCACGTAGCAGAGAAGAGGATTTTTCTGTTGCTGAGATCTTGGGTGAATCGAGTCAAAGGACACGTGTCATCGGTCCATGGCTTGAAGGTCTTGGATTTGGTGGGGAATGATCTGGTAAGATGCGCCTGGGATTGGGCGCATGAGGAGACTTTGGCTCGTAACCTTTGGGAGTCGCGAACCATTTGGGGTGCATGGCTTTTGAGGCGCATACGAAGCTTCAGTAGTGACTTTACTTCTGTCTTTTGGGATAAGAGAGAAGTCTGGGATGCATGGCTTTTGAGGTGCATGCAGAGCTTCAATAGTGACTTTACTTCTGTCTTTAGGGATCAGAGAGAAAGTCTGAGACGCATGGCTTTTGAGGCGCATGCAGAACTTTGGGCGCATGGCCGTGGAGGCGCATGCGAGTGGTTGGGCGGCCACGTGGCTTGTAACTGCCAGAGGAAAGTAACGATGATGCTGACATTGGCGAAGCTTCGTTTTCTGAAAAAGCTGTCAACTGCAGTCTTTGGGGGGCGTGCTGCCAACTCTGCCAGACTTCAGCATTTAATATTCTTTGACAGGTGATGGGTTGTTGAGTGGGCGCATCGATCGACGTTTCACTAGGCGCATAGGGCCGTATGGGGGTGCATGCGTGTGATGCGCTAGGTGCTGAGGGGCGCGTCTGTGTGATGTGCGGTCTGGCCGACGCATCCGCTCCGCTTGACACGTCTTTTGGTGCTACTGTTACGTTCTTCGAGTGCTTTAAATAGCCGTTTTTTCGACTTGGCTGAATTCGAAGTGTTAGGTTCATCCATTTAATGCAAATTCATTGTATGGGATTCGGAGAGCCATCCACTTGGCTCATGGGTTTGATTTTCCTGGCCTATAAATAGTGGCGTGGAGAGAGATTGTCTCTCGTTCTCTCACATCCTCCCGAAGTGAACTTGTCTACTCGAGTGTATTCTGTTGATGAGATGCTTCCGAGGGTGAAGATGTGACGCATTGTCTTCATTGATGCACTTGAAGGTGACTGTTACATCCAAAAGTTGGAGTCGAGGGCTTCCGAGGCAGGCGGAAGGTGCCTGTTGCATCCAAAGATCGGGATGCTCAAGCCTCGTCTCCGTTATGTGGGAAGAGCTGCAGATCGAAATTGTGGTGCTGCGGCTTTGGGGGCTCTTTCTTCCTTCAAAGTGGGAGTTGTCCATTCTGGTGTTGAAAGCTGCTCCTTTAGCCGCGGTTTCGATTGCGGTCTTCCTTCGCCTTTGGAGGCTCTTTCGAAGCCTCTCCTGGCCACATGTTGGCTTACGGTGCTCTTATCTTCCTCGATTTATGGAGCTCTTCCTGTCACGACCCGCACCCTAGAGTTAGGGCACGAAAACGTAACAACGCCCAGCCTACACCGCAGTATCGGCGGTAGAACGCTGTCCTAGGTCTCAATACATCTAACAGTATAAGACTAAACAGTTTATACTCCCCGAATGGGGGTAACATAGCATAATGTAAACTCAATCACATCTAAGGTAGAGCATAAAGGAAGATAGATAAAACATGAAATCGAAAAGAGATACAACAGATAGAAGTCTAAGTGTCTAAGATACATAAACCCAGAAATACATCTCAAAACTCAAATACAGTAATCCACAAAGTGAATACAACTCCAGACAAAATGAAATAACTATCTAAACAACCTCTAAAGTGTCTCCTCTAGGCTAGCAGGCAACCTCCAGGCTATCTCTAAAATTTATCAACAGGTCCAGTCACGACGGGAGCGAGCACAATACATCTCACGCAGATCATAATAGGTTAGAAAATATAAACATGCAAGAGAGTACGATACATGAAACTGAAAGAAAGTACATGATGTAAACAGAGAGAGAACTGTAATAGAAATATCTACTATAAGTAGAGAGCTACCAGTGACTAGTGATTTAGAGTACAAAGTCGACATGTGAACGGCTGGATTTGCACATGACTATACTAAAGAGGCGCACATGGCTATACTACTTTAGAATTATTCACATGACTATTTATACTCCCCCATACCCCAATCAATACACAAGGATCCAAACAAGTTATGTTACGTACATGGTTTTCATATGAAGCCCATAAAGGGTGCACATAAAGTATACATGAGAGCTCATACATGAGTGCACATGAAGTTCACATGGGGGGGCCAAAAATGGGTGCACATGAAATTCACATGAAGGCTCATAAATGAGTGCACATGTAATATAGGTTATACATGAGATACATGAGAAACATGACCGATTCATGAGAGCACATGAGAGTACACGAGCATGCATGAACGAGCATGAAGCACATGAGAAACATGAATAACATGAGAGCGAGGAATATATGATGTACACGAAACACATGACATAATGTATCTGATGCTCCCGAGGGGGATAACATCTCAATGTAGGGATCCATATAGTACCAATCCGTGATAATATCGTGACAGCATCAAATAAGGTAAACTAGAGCAGGAATATAATTCTAAACAAGTTATGAAATGATCAGAGAATGTACTCTCCTGATATCTGAATGTCCAAGGTAAAGATACTGTCCGAGGAGAGGTGTCTGGCTCCTAATTAGAATAGCACAAGTCACAACATGTCCAGAAGGGTAATATAAAGCACTACAATGCATTCTACATGAATCTAGGTCAAACTAGGCCAAAGTCAACCCTTGGTCAACTCTGGTCAACTGCACTAGTCAAACTAGGTCAAACGAGGTCATGTCCTAACCCAGCAAGTCTTACTAGGCCTAACCAAGACTATTCTAGCAAGCACACATCAATACGAGGCTATACAAGCCAACATACACCCAACTCTATATAGCATGCAATTATTCAATACTCAAATAGGCAAGAATTCACATTGGATATACACTAGATAATCTATTACTTTAAGCTATATATGTCTACACATATATACACATGCATATATTGGTATTTAATATTAGGTCTATAATCATGGCATTTCAAATGGTTATATAAACTTATATATTACAACACAATATGCTAACATATATATAATATACATACATAGCTAAGTTAACTATATTCATAAATACTTATTTAAGAGGCTATGTGTGTGTATGTGAACATGGCAAAGGGGCAAGTGAGGTTTAAATGGGCATACATAGTGTATACATATAAAAGAGTGTCAAAGTGTAAGTGAACAAAGTGTCAAGTGTGATAGTGTCAACATAGTGTAAGGGGTACATGAGGTAATATAGGATTTGTGTTAACATAGAACATTACATCTCATTAACTTGTATATTGCATACATTAAATTTATTATTACATTACATTCATGCTTGCATTCATTCGTCATTCATTATTCTCTTGTACCACTATATGCACCATACATTACATACTATGGAATCTACATATTCATTACAAGCCATACTTATACATGCTTACATTAGATAGGATACTTACACCTTATACATCATTTTTTAACCATTTAATCATGCTTGCATTCTCTATTTAGTTACATAATGTATATACATTAACATGGGTTAAAATCAAATAGAACATTATATTACACACAAGGGTGCACAAAATGCATATGCCGAATAGTAACTCCTACTAATAATCAATACTGTACCAACTCAGCATGAAGTAAATTCTAGGATTAAATTATGTTATAGATCTATGTGTTAGCTTTCCGAAACTTCAAACGGATCGTATTTTCGTTTCCGGAAACTCCCGGAATCGCGAAAACACCGAGAACGCGTTTGTCTTTCGTACAGCTGACACTCAAATAATTTTCCAGAAAGTTACAGAAAGAATTAGGCCTATTAATACATGTTTTTGGAAAGCTAACTTCAATACGCTTCTTTTAAAAAAAACGGGAGATTAAACTGAGCTTTGAGCTAGAAGTTATGACATTTCTAAGTTAGGGCTGAAATTAAAAACGTGGATAAAAATTATGACGAATTTAGATAGTTTGAGCCAAAAGAATACACAATATATATCCTAATTATCCACAACAATAATAGCAATAATAATATGAGGAAACACACTCACAAACTTGATTATATAATCATCATGAACCATTTATTACATATATAAATATAGATACACTCTCATTACAATATATATATATATAAATCTATATATGTAACATGAACACATCCACAACACAAAGGACACTCCTATGACCTCCAAATGGACACAAAATGGACACAAATGGAGATAAAACTGTGGGGATCATTCCTATGGGTTTAAAATAGACCTATATGCATGAGAAAATGAAAAGGAGAAGGGATTTATACCTCCCGGTAGATCGAATCGAAGAAAAACCTTCCCGAAGCGACACCGACACGTAGAGATTCCAAAAGGACACGAACGAGCTCTGAATCCTCCCAAACTTGGGTAGCTTCCTCCTTGGCTAGAATGGAGAAGGAAAGAAGAAGATTTGGTGGTAAAATGGAAGGATTTGGTGGAGAAATTGCTAGGGATTGCTCTCTAGGAATTTAGAGAAGAACAAGAGAGAGAAAAATAAATGGATAATGACAAATGGGAGGCTCAACCCTATCCTTATTGTGGCTGGCCATAAAGATGGTTTTGTTCTATTAGGAAAAGTCCAAAAGCCCCTACTAACCTATTCTATGAGTATTAGGAAAGGGCTAATTGGTTGGGGCTAAATTAGTCATTCTAAAGTCTCTAATCACACTAACCTTATCCATAATAATTAGTCTAACCTCTAACTAAAATATTTCTATTATGTGGATTAAAATTAATATCACGTGGGCCATGCCTAACTAGTGTGTGGGTCCCACTAGAGTCAAACTACCCCGGGTCCCCAATACAAGTCGGAATGAGTTGAAATTCGAACCCGACTCAAATAACCCCAAAATAATATCATAAATAATAAAATAAAATCAAAAATAATTCAAAGAGGTCAAATGCAAAAATATCCTTAGGCCAAAAATGACATTAAAATATCATAATCACATGGTTAGGCTCTAGGTCAAACAGTCTCTAGGTTTTCACTAGCAAAACGTCAAAACCACAAGTCATTGATTTAAATAATTTTAAAATAACTTAAATTCACCAAAAATTATATCATGAATTAAATATCATTATTAAAATAATTATAAACACAAAATTTCAAAATTACCCTCATTTGGGAAACTGGGTGCTACAACTCTACCCATCTTAGAAAAATTTCGTCCTCGAAATTAAAATGTCCATACTCCCTCTAGGTCAAACCCCCACAATCAAAGTCCCAGATCTTAAACAAATCATACCATCAAAAGGACGGCATACAGGGTCATGGCATACGGTGGCAGTAAGTCTCATCTAGGTATACTAGTCATGCTAACCAAAACGGTTATAGGGTATCAAAACACACAAGCAATCCAGGGTGCGAAACAAAAAAGTTACAAAGACAACAAACCATCAAAACTGTAAGGCAATCTACCATCCTATATGAAAACTGGTACTCATCAAAAATAAAATGAAGGTAACTACCAATTATCTGAGAAAGGGTACTATTCAAGGAAAAATCAAAATCACTAATTAAGGAATAAAAGTCAATTGTATGGAAATCCAATCACAATATATACAGAGCGTTAGAGAGGAAAAAACTAGCATTATGTGTATAGGGACATGTTCATATGGTTAGATAGTAGGCGTGTGTGTACGTGAATACATATGAAATTGTATATGAGAAATTGGGTTCCAAAACAACAGCTATCAAGTTACACTAATCATGGCATTTGGGTTAACAATCTACAATATACAATCTATTTAATCACAACTTGCATGGCTAACCATATATATATATATATATATATATATATATATATATATATATATATATATATATATAAAGGTAGAGACTTAGTTATGTATTTATATATATTATAACATGTATGCCTAAGCTCTATATATATCTATCTAGATATACAATCATAACATAGAGGGGAAGGGTTTGGTTAAAAGACAATATATACTATGTTAGAGTGTGTGTGTGTGTCCTTGTACAGGGTTATAACTTAGTATTGAAAGGTTAAACCCACTTTTAGTTCAACGTTTACATATAAAATCTGAAAACAAGCTAACATTTAAACCAGTGCAATATTAACATAATGCAATTTCAAAATTTAGGGGTTGAAACATCACGACTAATCTCAATGCTCCCAATACATCCTAACATGATAGAAATAAAACCCTAACATATTACCAATACATTCATCTACGCATACAGTTCAATATTACAGGTTAAATCTGAAATTTAACTAAACATGAAAATCAATGTAAAAATGTTAACATGTAACTAGTTTTCAAGATTTTGGAGAAATTTGAACATTAAAACCAACTCAATGTTTATCACAAACTAACATGTAAATTCAGCTTTAAATATCCCTACATACAACAATGTACACAGCTTTAAATATTATATTAAAGAAAATAAAACAGTAATTTAAACTAAATATTTGGAATTCAGTATTAAGGGTTAATATGCACACAGTCTCAGATTTTTCAAATTTAACACAAAACTCAACCAATTTTTTTTGAATTGACACCCTATGTATAACATACATGTGCAGTAGTATAAATAAAACTATTATCATGAAATTTTATATTTAAATTACGGGTTAAGCTAGGAAAAGCAGAGAATCAGAAATATTAGGGTTTTGAAAATTTAACATCAACAACATATTAATAGGTATTCAGGTAGGTGAAAAATCAAGTGTAGCATGTATACGTGTTAAGCAAAGTGTCTGCTATATGTATTCATATATATATTCTCATGTCCCAATATAAAAAAAATTAATTTTACGTTAAGACTAACATTTGAATTCCTACCAAAATTGCAAGCAGGTGATTGACGAAATCAAGACAGTTTTATTATCATTATTATTTAATACAAGAATAATAGCAAGAAAGAAATAACGATAAAATCGGTTCTGCTTATCTGTTTAAAGAAGGAACCGTTTTGAAATCCAGAGTTAAAATATCAAATTCAAGATAAAGTCTAACAAAATCATCGATTCATTGTATTATGAAAAACTTATAGCAAGAAATTACACAAGGTTTATAAAACCAACTAAACTTACCCCTGAGTTAAATAATAGAAAACTAGACAAACAAACAAATAATAATTCTGTTTTTGAATGACTGAACAAAAGTAGAGAAAATATGTTCAAAAATATTTAAGGTGCAATCTGATAATCATATGCGTCTATCCAAAATCATGGTACTCTAAATCCTCGTCATATTAGTAAGCAAGGCTACGATAATCACAGAGCCCTTGACTTATGCACATATCTCTAGAATCATGGTATTTAACATTTTTGCGGTACCGCTAGCTTGGCTGCAAAAACCTTAAATTCTCACACCCGAAAAATATATCCAGGGTCAGACTATATGTCCTCACCATGCTGGCTAATGTGACTATAGAAGAATAGATTCCATAACATAGATGACCTAGCCCATATAATTTCATCTTGCCAAAAATTAAATTAAATCAACAATGAATACCCAAAAATTAAATCAATTTATCAACGAACACCAAAATTCAAAAATGAACAAAAATCCATCAAAATACAAACTCGGATGCAATAGCTATCATCAAAATTCAAATTCGACAATCATCCATCAAAATCAATAAATACAACTCGAATTCAACAATAATCTATAAAAATCAAGTTTAACAACAGAAAGTAAAGATAATTAAATCAAGGGAAGAAGAGTTTTCAAATCGAAGTTAAAATAAGATTCTCAAGGGTCGTCCCAGGAATCTCTCAAGCGATCCTAACTGTGATTGAGTACCTTCAAAAATATATCCTATTCCTACTGCAGGCTGTAGTGGTACTCTAGTTCGAATACCACTACATAAACTCGACCTGCATGGGCCACCACTAAAACCATGTCACGACCCGCACCCTAGAGTTAGGGCACGAAAACGTAACAACGCCCAGCCTACGCCGCAGTGTCGGCGGTAGAACGCTGTCCTAGGTCTCAATGCATCTAACAGTATAAGACTAAACAGTTTATACTCCCCGAATGGGGGTGACATAGCATAATGTAAACTCAATCACATCTAAGGTAGAGCATAAAGGAAGATAGATAAAACATGAAATCGAAAAGAGATACAACAGATAGAAGTCTAAGTGTCTAAGATACATAAACCCAGAAATACATCTCAAAACTCAAATACAGTAATCCACAAAGTGAATACAACTCCAGACAAAATGAAATAACTATCTAAACAACCTCTAAAGTGTCTCCTCTAGGCTAGCAGTCAACCTCCAGGCTATCTGTAAAATTTATCAACAGGTCCAGTCCGGACGGGAGCGAGCACAATACATCTCACGCAGATCATAACAGGTTAGAAAATATAAACATGCAAGAGAGTACGATACATGAAACAGAAAGAAAGTACATGATGTAAACAGAGAGAGAACTGTAATAGAAATATCTACTATAAGTAGAGAGCTACCAGTGACTAGTGATTTAGAGTACACAGTCGACATGTGAATGGCGGGATTTGCACATGACTATACTAAAGAGGCGCACATGGCTATACTACTTTGGAATTATTCTCATGACTATTTATACTCCCCCATACCCCAATCAATACACAAGGATCCAAACAAGTTATGTTACGTACATGGTTTTCACATGAAGCCCATAAAGGGTGCACATAAAGTATACATGAGAGCTCATACATGAGTGCACATGAAGTTCACATGGGGGGCCCAAAAATGGGTGCACATGAAATTCACATGAAGGCTCATAAATGAGTGCACATATAATATAGGTTATACATGAGATACATGAGAAACATGACCGATTCATGAGAGCACATGAGTGTACACGAGCATGCATGAATGAGCATGAAGCACATGAGAAACATGAATAACATGAGAGCGAGGAATACATGATATACACGAAACACATGACATAATGTATCCGATGCTCCCGAGGGGGATAACATCTCAATGTAGGGATCCATATAGTACCAATCCGTGATAATATCGTGACAGCATCAAATAAGGTAAACTAGAGCAGGAATATAATTCTAAACAAGTTATGAAATGATCAGAGAATGTACTCGCCTGATATCTGAATGTCCAAGGTAAAGATACTGTCCGAGGAGAGGTGTCTGGCTCCTAATTAGAATAGCACAAGTCACAACATGTCCAGAAGGGTAATATAAAGCACTACAATGCATTCTACATGAATCTAGGTCAAACTAGGCCAAAGTCAACCCTTGGTCAACTCTGGTCAACTGCACTAGTCAAACTAGGTCAAACTAGGTCATGTCCTAACCCAGCAAGTCTTACTAGGCCTAACCAAGACTATTCTAGCAAGCACACATCAATACGAGGCTATACAAGCCAACATACACCCAACTCTATATAGCATGCAATTATTCAATACTCAAATAGGCAAGAATTTACATTGGATATACACTAGATAATCTATTACTTTAAGCTATATATGTCTACACATATATACACATGCATATATTGGTATTTAACATTAGGTCTATAATCATGGCATTTCAAATGGTTATATAAACTTATATATTACAACACAATATGCTAACATATATATAATATACATACATAGCTAAGTTAACTATATTCATAAATACTTATTTAAGAGGCTATGTGTGTGTATGTGAACATGGCAAAGGGGCAAGTGAGGTTTAAATGGGCATACATAGTGTATACATATCAAAGAGTGTCAAAGTGTAAGTGAACAAAGTGTCAAGTGTGATAGTGTCAACATAGTGTAAGGGGTACATGAGGTAATATAGGATTTGTGTTAACATAGAACATTATATCTCATTAACTTGTATATTGCATACATTAAATTTATTATTACATTACATTCATGCTTACATTCATTCATCATTCATTATTCTCTTGTACCACTATATGCACCATACATTACATACTATGGAATCTACATATTCATTACAAGCCATACTTATACATGCTTACATTAGATAGGATACTTACACCTTATACATCATTTTTTAACCATTTAATCATGCTTGCATTCTCTATTTAGTTACATAATGTATATACATTAACATGGGTTAAAATCAAATAGAACATTATATTACACACAAGGGTGCACAAAATGCATATGCCGAATAGTAACTCCTACTAATAATCAATACTGTACCAACTCAGCATGAATTAAATTCTAGGATTAAATTATGTTATAGATCTATGTGTTAGCTTTCCGAAACTTTAAACGGATCATATTTTCGTTTTCGGAAACTCCCGGAATCGCGAAAACACCGAGAACGCGTTTGTCTTTCGTACAGCTGACACTCAAATAATTCTCCAGAAAGTTACAGAAAGAATTAGGCCTATTAATACATGTTTTTGGAAAGCTAACTTCAATACGCTTCTTTTAAAAAAACGGGAGATTAAACCGAGCTTTGAGCTAGAAGTTATGACATTTCTAAGTTAGGGCTGAAATTAAAAACGTGGATAAAAATCATGACGGATTTAGATAGTTTGAGCCAAAAGAATACACAATATATATCCTAATTATCCACAACAATAATAACAATAATAATATGAGGAAACACACTCACAAACTTGATTATATAATCATCATGAACCATTTATTACATATATAAATATAGATACACTCTCATTACAATATATATATATATAAATCTATATATGTAACATGAACACATCCACAACGCAAAGGACACTCATATGACCTCCAAATGGACACAAAATGGACATAAATGGAGATACAACTGTGGGGATCATTCCTATGGGTTTAAAATAGACCTATATGCATGAGAAAATGAAAAGGAGAAGGGATTTATACCTCCCGGTAGATCGAATCGAAGAAAAACCTTCCCGAAGCGACACCGACACGTAGAGATTCCAAAAGGACACGAACGTGCTCCGAATCCTCCCAAACTTGGGTAGCTTCCTCCTTGGCTAGAATGGAGAAGGAAAGAAGAAGATTTGGTGGTGAAATGGAAGGATTTGGTGGAGAAATTGCTAGGGATTGCTCTCTAGGAATTTGGAGAAGAACAAGAGAGAGAAAAATAAATGGATAATGACAAATGGGAGGCTCAACCCTATCCTTATTGTGACTGGCCATAAAGGTGGTTTTGTCCTATTAGGAAAAGTCCAAAAGCCCCTACTAACCTATTCTATGAGTATTAGGAAAGGGCTAATTGGTTGGGGCTAAATTAGTCATTCTAAAGTCTCTAATCACACTAACCTTATCCATAATAATTAGTCTAACCTCTAACTAAAATATTTCTATTATGTGGACTAAAATTAATATCACGTGGGCCATGCCTAACTAGTGTGTGGGTCCCACTAGAGTCAAACTACCCCGGGTCCCCGATACAAGTCGGAATGAGTTGAAATTCGAACCCGACTCAAATAACCCCAAAACAATATCATAAATAATAAAATAAAATCAAAAATAATTCAAAGAGGTCAAATGCAAAAATATCCTTAGGCCAAAAATGACATTAAAATATCATAATCACATGGTTAGGCTCTAGGTCAAACAGTCTCTAGGGTTTCACTAGCAAAACGTCAAAACCACAAGTCATTGATTTAAATAATTTTAAAATAACTTAAAATCACCAAAAATTATATCATGAATTAAAAATCATTATTAAAATAATTATAAACACAAAATTTCAAAATTACCCTCATTTGGGAAACTGGGTGCTACACTTCCTCCAGCAAGAGGGTTGATTTCCACCCTCGTTCTGCTCAATAAATGCTTTATTAGTCGAAGCATTTAGATGGCGGTGAGCCTGGCTGGAAGAGTGGCACATAACTGAGCTGCTGAAGGGATGCACATAACTGAGGATGCACATAACTGAGCTGTGGAAGGGATGTTCCCGACTGGGAGCGCATGGTGGGATGCGCCTGACTGAGAGCGCATGGTGAGATGCGCCTGTTCGAGAGCGCATGATGATGCTGCGCCTGCCTGTAGACTTAGGGACTTTTCTTTTTGTAGAAGTTCTCCTTTGTACAGCCCTTTTTAAGACATGTAATAGACTTTTATATGAAATAAAAATTTTCTTTTAATGTCTATATTCTTGTTTTGCTGTGTCAAAGTACTTTGTCTGAACTTCTTGGCGCATGTAGTATTTGGCGCATAGGATTTCTGATCGTAAAATTCCATGCTTCTACAATCCCCCGATGCCAATGCCTCTTCAAAGGACAGATTGAATGCCTGCCCTCGGCCTCCTTGTTGGTTTCCATGTTGCGGCCTAGCCTGGTGCTGCTGCTGGCCTCTGCCTGGATGATGTTGGGGTGGCCTATGTTGTTGCTGCTGCATCGGCAGTCCCTGCTGCCGAAACATCTGAGCCTGTGACAACAACGGGCGTTGTACCAACGGTATCACCGCTACCGCTGGTCCTATTGGACTCGAACACATAGGACAGGTGGAAACCCGATGATCTGGACTTTCACATACCAAACACTGTCCGTTCAATGCCTGACAGACATCTCTAGTATGCTCTGCCTTCCCACAATAAGTACAGTCCGTTGGAGGTTGCTGGTTCTTCCTCTGTTGCTGTTGTTTCCTTTCTGGGGGTGCTGGCCCTCGCATTGCCACATCGTGAATGTGAATGCCAAGGGTTGCCGTATCTCGAGGCGTTGCTCCCCCTCCTCCTTCAATCTGATTGTGAGATCTCTTATGACCTCCAGTCCTACATGTGATCCTCTGGATGGTGATCTCATGCCTCCGGATTGTCGTCAATACCTCATCGAAAGTCTGGTAGTTGTGCCTCTCTATCAATTGCAAGAGTTCGAGATGAAACCCTTGCGAAAACCTCATAGCCCTCTGGCTCTCTGTTGCTACCATCTCCGGGGCGAACCTACTCAGTCTGCAGAACTCTGCTACATAAGCAACTGTCTTGCCGACCTGCTTGAGGTTGATAAACTTCTGTTATAGCTCAAAATATGCCACAACTCCATAGTACTTCGTCTTGAATCTTGCAGTAAAATTGTCCCAAGCAACAGGACGTTTGATGTCCACTTCTTCTGATTCCCACCAATCACGTGCGAGGTCCTGAAGTAATAGCTTTACTAGATCCACACGTTCTTCCGTCGGTACCGTAGCCGCTGTCAGAATAGCCTCGATGTCCTTAAGCCATGTATATGCCAAAATGGCATCTTCCGTGCCCTCGAAACGACGGGGGTTGTACTTGCAAAATCTGGTCGATGCTCCTGAATCTGTCCTCATCCCTCTTTCCAAAGTCGTCTACAATCCTTGGTTGAGTAATACATTCTGCTCTTGCAGCTAAGTGTGCATGCATTGCTGGGCCAACATCTGATGTTGTTGAGTAGCCATCATCCCTCTCATGATCTCTAGAAGGGCTGGTGTGTCTACTTTCACGGGGGTAGGTGGAACTGTTGGTGGTGTTGGAACCTCCGGATACTGCGATCCAGCTGCTGGTTCTACTATCACCTCTTCTTGGATGGTCTCTTGAGGTAGTACTGGCCCTTGTTGTTGATCAACAGGGTCTCGGTGTCCATGTTGCCCTTGTTGTTGCTGTCCAGCTCTAGCAGATGCGGACGAAATGCCCCTAAAAAGGGACGAGAGAACAATCAAACGACCAGACATGAATGATCAATGAAGTCAAAAAATAGTGGAAGGTCAAGCTAGGGTCGAAAACAACAAATCATGAGATCAAGGGGAAACATGTGTGATTGAGACATCCTATAAATTAAAACACCCCACAAGTCTGAAATCAGACCTGCATGAGCCACCACTAAAACCTTGTCACACCCCAGAACCAGAATACCGGAGAGCGGGGGAATGACTCAGCCAACTACGTATTACGGGTAGATGAATACCGTATAATATGATCAATGCTGTCTAAGAGATGAAGTGGTGCATACTACATAAAAGTCTCACTATGGTCACTCAACATCTATTGTCTCAATTATTCAAAAAAGAAGTAATAATAGAGAACATATAAGATAAAGCAGTAAGGCGTCCCGAACACTCAGTCAAAATGTTCTTGAGATCTGGTCGTATAAAACATAACCAGACGATATAGCAAGGTATACACAATTGTTATCAGCTGCAGTCTGACTTAGTTACAATTATGTAAAGGTAAGTGCAAGACAGTCTGACTAACATGTCGGTACCAAACGGCAATAAGTAAAGTACGTAGAAAAACGAACAGGAAAGCATGGTGCCTTTGCAGAAAAAATGGAAGTCAGCATGTGTCCATATGCCCATGTTCGGATCGGCTAGTCGATCATAATGGTTCATGGTTCATTCATGAACGTGTCTCATTCAATTCAATAAGACGACTAGCCAGTCTCTTAGTTCCAACTAGGAACGCATGATCAATCATTAGTCAAGGTAGCAATCAATGTCAATTCGGGACAAGAAACAGCCAAATGGCGCTATGAACGGCAGTAGATGGATCACTACACCAAAAGGGGGATTTTCCAACACCAATTTTTTTCACTTACCAATGGTTTTTTAATGTTACTAATTGCCAACCATATAAAACCGTTAGCAACACAATAATCCGTTGGCATAAATAGAAAAAACTAAAATATAATATAAATAACACTTCTTTTTATTTGGTAACACTTCCAAACCATTGGTAAAGTTGATAGCTTGTGCCTTCCACGTGACAGGGAGTGTTAGGAATAGGTTTGGGAGAAAATTTTTTCATTTCCCTCCCCATGAAAAACCCGATCAAAAATATCCGCAGCTCTCAGCAGCAGTGCCTCCCTCACTCTTTCTCCTCCGGTGGAGACTCAGCTCTCCTCCGAGTGCCTCTCTCTTTCTCCTCCTCCTCCTCCTCCTCCTCCTCCTCGTCCAACTCCCTAACATGTCCTTGAAGACTCTTATTTTTCTTCTCCTCCTCCCTCTTTCTCCTCCGGTGAAGTCTCTTATTTTTCTTCTCTAACAAAAAATGTTAGGGAGTCGGACAGATTTTAAAAATTAAAGTTAGGGAAGAAACAATTTTAGGGCATGTCGTTGAAGACTACAGTCCTCTGAGAATGGTTACCACGCTGCCAAGCTTTTCCCATAGGAAAAATAAATTTACTCGTCATTTGATTTTACTTTAGGGCATAACATTTTATTTTATTTTAGGGCAAATTGATGACAAAGCTACCAAGCTTTTCCCATGGGAAAAAAATTCACTTACCAGTAACAAATTTATATACCATTTGATTTTACTTTAGGGCATAACATTTGGTTTTATTTTAGTACTAATTTTAGGAAAATAATTTTTTAGATGTCTATAAGAGATTCCTGCTAGTATATTTTGAGTATCTGTAGTACTAATTTTAGGAAAATAATTTTTTTCCTGCTTTAGATGTCTAGAAGAGATTCCGTCATCGACTTGCGGACGAGCATCATCAAACTCGCAGCCGATATCAGCATTCCTCAGCCAACATTGGTGAGATTTCTGTTTTTGTTGACTTCTTGTTTGAAGAGTAATTTCTTTCATCATATTATGGTTTTTAGATCGTTCTAATGATCTTTTGGTATGGCACTTGGTTCACATAAGGCTTTTATGAATTCTTAGGTATATTCAACTTGCCCCAATAATATGAAGACAGATCTAGCCTTTTTGTTTAAACTAGGGAGTGCAAATTATTTCTGAACCATCGAAATTGACCTTTTTGTTCTTATGTGAGTTTACACGTTATTTATACCTGATCCCTGTACCAGAGGTGTCTTAAGTTTTCTTTAAACTAGGGAGTGCAAATTGTTTTCTACGATAATTCATGTGGTTGTACTTGTACCTTAGAAACATGAAACGAGCGGGTTGTGAGAGGAGTTTACTTTTCTTGCTCACCCATTGTATTCATAATAAATGAACTGCCATTTGCATTAGCATGATATTATTCATGATAATAACACCATCTACTTATTAAAAACAAAGAGAAAATCTTTCATGTTTAAAAAAAGTCGGCTAAAAGAAAGTGGTCCGAGTTTTTGAAATCTCCATACATGCTAGATGTCATCCCTAAAGATGTCAAATGTCCTCGATAGTGATGTTGGGAGTGGGGCGCCGAAGAGGAAAGGCTTTCCAACGTGTCCTCTTCAAAGAAAGGCTTCCCGACGTGTCCTCAGTTTAGAAATTGTAATTTGCATTTCCTTTAGTCATTCCATCAATTGATAAGGCATATGATTTCTTAAAAGGCATATTGTTCAATTTCTAAATAGAAGTATTTGTGTTTGAACTTTGAATTTCAGTTTCTGAAATAAAAAGTTGCTGATTTCTAAATAAAAGGCATATGATTGTTAATAGGCAAATAGAATCATATCGTAATTTAGTTAAGTGCAAAGTTATTAAATAACTTAAATGCAATGCTATTGGCATATCACAGTCCTATAATAATTTTTAATGGAGATAATTATTTACTTGTCTTGATGATCTAATTTGTCTTAATCTTGCTTGTCTATTAGGTTCACAATTGAGAGGGTAACGTCATTTATATTATGTCAAGACGTTCAAGAGAGTGGATTAAAAATCCACACAGAAATAATGTCGAATACATAGAAGGTGTTCGATATTTCATGAGCTTTGTGGAGAACCACTCACCACCAGGGATTAGTACATGCCCATGCCCTTGTATGAAGTACAAAAATTCTAAAAGATTTTTTTTTGAAACAGTGGAAAAACACTTCGTTATGTTTGGTATGGAACCAACATATAATGTAGCGCCCTGCTTTCGATAGGCGACGAAACTTCATAATATGCTTGCGCCGAGTCAGATCGTCCGGGAACTTAGATGGCCATCTTACTCGATCGCTAAGCTTGGTAAACGTTAACGCCTTGCGGCATCGATTCAAATCGATTTGGACGAAAGTTACGAGAATCGATCCAACTAATGGAACGACTTCTGTTGGAATAAGTCCTAGATACAGCGGGCTGCGTCTCGGCGAGTGAGCTCTCTATAAGAGTCCCTTCGACGGGACCGGACCGCTGTATGGTTTTCTTGGAGCTTTGCCGCTGGGCTTGATGAAGTGCTTTCGCGTCGTTTTCATGGATGTAATTACAATTTTGATGTAAGGGAAAAAGAAGGAATTCTAATAAAGCGTTGGTGCCATTGCAGGAGCTCGCGTAACTAAAGATTGACGTTGCGTAGCGCTTGGACGGTCAGCACGAATCAAAGTAATTGGTGGGTGATTCGGCCCCTTCTTTTCTACTCTGTCCCGCAAACTTATTCCTTGCTTCGAATTCATTCAAATCGAACGATGCCAAGTTAATTGCATGCCAATCCACTAAGTCCAAGAACTCGGGAAAACGTATCGATTTAGAGAAATTCACTCTGAAAATACAAGTCTATCACATAAACCAGAATGTTTAAGGTTCTAGTAAAAAGATAGACTATTTTACGTGCTGCAAATAATACGAAACGTCGATTATGGGTGATGATGCCTCGGACAATTTGGTGCCTACGAGACGCTAAATCAGAGTACGGCTTGGGGAAAATGAAACGTTGCATGAGTTGGGGGAAATGATAATAACGTTCAATACCGTCCTTGCTATACAAAACTGGTTGCATATATAAAATGTTCACGCATTGGCATGGTCATGGACAGCTTGTGCACAAGTTGATACTTTCCTCGAATCGATATCCGGGGCATCGGAATCGACTCAACCTTGGGGGAATGATTAATCGTGCTTCGGCACTGATGCATTTCGGAACCGTCAGTCAGGCTTGCAACCTAGACTGAGGGGGCCGAAATGCCATTGAGATAGTCCCACGTGATGCGTAACATCAATGACCGCATATAAGATAGTAGCATGCTCACCTATTGTCTTATGCAGGTGTAAATATTATCTCTGTTTTTATGCAGGAACGAGCATGGCCGTGGTAAGAAATATGATAAACTGATATGGTTCACTGTATGCCTTATTACGCAAATATGGCTATCGAATATGAACTGAATTCATTTAGTTCTAATAGAAAGACAACTCTAAAGCATGCCTACCCTAACAATCAGAGTCGGTTTAGACGAGTGGGTTTGTCTCGTCCACTTAGCAAGTGTGCTAATCCTATTCCACCAATTTCCCCAGGTGCGATGGGCGCGCTCAACTAAACTGAAGCTGAAGTACGGAGAGGCGTTTTGAAGCTCTTCCTATGCTGAAGTATTTTGAAGCCAATTCAAGTCGACGGCTTATGTATAAAGGGGCGAAAGTATGGGACGACAAGCGTTAGTTCCGGCAACTTGTCGAATGTATTTCCTTGTGTGTTCAATCAATGTAGCCGCAACGACATCCAATGTAAATTACGACTTGCACTTCGTTGCAAGCTATGAATAAAAAGCATTTCTATCTTCCTATACTGCGTCTTATATTCTGATATGATTTGTGAAGTTTCGACTTGGCGTATTTATATCAAAATCAAAAGATAACCATTTGAGAACTTGTCATCTTGCCTTGCACGAGCGCAACTCCAGGCTCGTGCGGCATCACGCCTTAGCGAGGACGATCGAATCGGCAAAGTAACACCGGGGACGAACGGTTTGTCGACTCGGGGCGTGTCAAATTGGAATCAAAGCACAGTTATGTTTCCTCGGATTTTCGAAAGATGTTTCATTGTTGGAATGTCCGTTACGATGGCTTGATTGAATGCTTGTTGATATGCTGCGTGAAATAAAAGCTCCATACAGGTAAGCCCGTAGATATTTTGAAAAATACTAACAGGGTTTACTATATTTTGTAGGAATGACTAAGAAAAGAAACAATCCCGCCCCAACCCAAACTGTAGATAGTACGTCGGACACGAAAAGTACTGGCCCTAGCGAGACGACTATGGAGAGGATGCTACAGTTGATGGAACTGCAGCTGCAACAGCTTCAGACACAATTCAAAGCCCAATTTGAGGCGCAACAGAAACAGTTGAATGCCCTGACTCAGATAGTGAGCAGAATGGTGGGCAATACCAAGACGACGGACGAAGAGCCCAAAGAAAAGCAAGGTAATGAAGAAGAAGACGAGGAGGAAGAAGTCTTCCCGCAAATAATAAACTCTCCTTCTATGTTCAAAGTGAAGGAGATTCGCAAAATGAAACCGCCAAAGTTCAACGGCCAAGCAGAGCCCGACATGATAGTGGGATGGCTCGCAGAGATGGAGGACTTGTTCGATCTCCTCTGCATCGAAGGGTCCCAGAGGGTGGCCTGTGCGGCGCTGAAGTTACAACTAAGAGCACATGATTGATGGGCGGCGAAGAAACAAGAGATCTGTGAAACCAATTCCAACAAAAAGATTTCTTGAGAAATATTCAAGGCAGCCTTCCTTGAGCAGTACGTTCCTCGCGCCATCCGTCGACAGAAGGGGGATGAGTTCATGATGTTGAGGCAGGGGAATATGAGTGTTGAAGATTATGATGCAAGCTTCTCGAAACTTGCAAAATTTACCGACGACTTCCTGCCTAACAAAGAAGAATGGTGCGAGCGTTTTCAGCAAGGCCTCAACGACGAACTGCGTAGGAACATCATGAACCAACGATGCCAAACTTATCATAAATCCTACGAAGCCGCACTTGATAGTGAGCAGATCTTTGGCCGTATGTCGCAAAGGGCCGTGCCTGTCGTTCGTAACAACTTCAACAAGCGTCCTAACGATGCCGGAGGATCGGGAATATCTAGACGTCCGAACACATTTGATAACCGGGGCCATGGCGGACCATATTGCAGTAGATATGGTAGGCGTGGGCACCGAACCACCGATTGCTTGACAAGAGCCTGCTTCAAGTGTGGCGAGGTAGGCCACATAGCAACGTATTGCCCGCAGAAAGTTCAGAATCAACATAACCCACCAAGGAACATTCCGAATCCGCATAAAGCGCCGATACTGCAAGGCGCGAATGCGGTGCCCGTCAACCAACAGAACCAACGCCACGGAGCTCAAGGCCGAGTTTATGCCTTAACTCGGGACGAGGCGCTTGCGTCCGATACGGTTGTAACAGGTATATTACTCTACAAAAATATACCTGCTCGAGTATTATTCGATTCGGGTACGACACATAGCTTTATATCTGCTGATTTTACGAGAGAAAATAAAATAACCATGCAATCACTAGATATAAATATTAGCGTTAGCACTCCATCGGGAGTCGATATGCCCGTAAACTTTATTTGTAGGGATGGCCATATTTGCATCAGAGGAAGATATCTATCTTTGGATGCCGTCGTACTAGACATCAAAGATTACGACGTAATACTGGGCATGGATTGGTTGGGCGCTTGTCGTGCAACGATCGAGTGCGCGGAGAAGAGAGTGGTGTTTCGTCTTCCTGGCAAGACAGAGTTCTCATATTCGTGCGGTGCGGTCTCAAAGACGGCAATGATAGTGTCGGCAATCTCGGCGAGGCGTATGCTGCGTTCCGGCTGCGCGGGATACTTGGCGTCAGTCCGAGACACGCGGAAGGAGAATACAAACCCAATGCAGACTGATGTTGTGGCAGATTTTCCTGACGTTTTTCCTGATGAGATGCCAGGGATGCCGCCGGATCGAGAAATAGAATTCAGCATCGATACCTTTCCGGATACACGGCCGATATCCAAGGCGTCTTACCGAATGGCTCCAGCAGAATTGAAGGAGCTGAAGGTGCAATTACACGAGTTGCTAGTTCGCGGATTTATTCGCCCTAGCGTCTCTCCGTGGGGTGCTCCCGTACTATTCGTGAAGAAGAAGGATGGGTCGTTGCGGCTATGCATCGACTATCGGAAACTCAACAACGCGACTGTGCGAAACAAGTATCCTTTGCCGCGAATCAACGACTTGTTTGACCAACTGCAAGGTGCGACAATATTTTCAAAAATTGATCTTCGTTCAGGCTATCATCAATTGAAGATCAAGTCCGACGACATATCGAAGTATGCCTTCCGCACTCGATATGGTCATTACGAATTTCTCGTCATGCCGTTCGGTTTGACGAATTCCCCAGCCGCGTTCATGAATTTGATGAACTGAGTCTTCCGACCTCAAATAGATAAATTTATAGTTGTATTCATCGACGATATCCTGGTCTACTCAAAGAATCGTGAAGAACATGTAAAACATTTGAAGGCGGTACTGCAGATTCTGCGTAAAAACAAATTGTACGCCAAGTAGAGTAAGTGCGAGTTTTGGATGAGTAGCGTGACATTCCTCGGACATGTAATCTTTGCCGAAGGTGTCGCGGTGGACCCAAAGAAGATTGATGTGATGGTGGATTGGAAACGACCTGCCTCGACTAGCGATATCCGGAGTTTACTGGGCTTAGCGGGCTACTATCGTAGATTCGTGCGAATTTTCTCAAAACTAGCGTCGCCTCTGACTCGCCTCACCCAGAAGGGAGTAGTATTTGAATGGAGCGATGACTGTGAATCCAGCTTCCAAGAGTTGAAGCAACGGCTCGTCTCAGCTCCAATCCTTGCACTTCCAGACAGTCCAGAAGGCTTTTAGATATTCAGCGATGCGTCGGGACTGGCCTCGAGTGCGTACTCATGCAGAGAGACAAAGTCATCTCCTACGCTTTATGGCAGTTGAAGCAGCACGAGAAAAACTACCCGACGTACGACCTAGAATTGACGGCGATCGTCTTTGCGTTGAAGTTATGGCGGCACTCTTCTATGGTGTGGCATGCAGAATCTACATAGATCACAAAAGCCTGAAGTACTTATTTATGCAACGCGAACTCAACCTACGACAGTGACGTTGGCTCGAACTCATAAAAGATTACGAGCTAACGATCGACTATACAGCGGGAAAGGGAAACGTGGTGGCCGACACACTCAGCAGAATGTTTATGGGAACACTGGCCATAAACAAGGAGATACAGCGAGACCTTGAAGCGATGGGTATTGAACTCGGAATTGAGTATCGACTCCTGCACCTAGCTCAACTGAAGTTAGGATCGAGCCTGCTTAGCAAGATAAAGACCGCACAGGAGGATGACTCATTTCTGAAGAAAATGCACGAGCTGATTTCAACGAAAAGGACGACTAACTTTGTAGAAGATCGAGACAGGACGATGCGACTAAAGGGAAGGCTCTGCATTCCTGAAACTGCCAAACTCAGAAAAGAAATTCTGACGGAGGCGCACTATGCGAAGTACTCGTTACATCCTGGAAGCACCAAGATGTACAAGGACTTGCGCACAAACTTTTGGTGGCACGGCATGAAGAAAGATGTGGCTACGTTCGTATCGCAATGCATGGCGTGTCAGCAGGTGAAGGCGGAGCACCAAAGGCCAGGCGGCGAGCTGCAGAATATCGCCATTCCCGAGTGGAAGTGGGGCAATATCTCGATGGATTTCATTGTGGGATTTCCGAAGACGCCGCGGGGGAATGATAAAATTTGGGTCATTATTGATAGATTGACCAAGTCGGCTCACTTCATCGCAACCAAAGTAGGATGGAGCATCGATCGGTTAGCACAAATCTACGTCGATGAGACTGTTCGACTGTACGGGGTACCGGCTTCAATAATTTCGGACAGAGACGGGAGATTCCTATCGCGTTTCTGGACGAGCCTTCAAGTGGCGATGGGAACCAAACTGAACTTTAGTTCGGCTTACCATCCCCAAACAGACGGTCAGACGAAGAGGGTAAATCAGATCCTAGAAGACATGTTGCGTCTGTGTGCGATCGACCTAAAGACTAGTTGGGATACGCATTTGCCGCTTGCGGAGTTTGCGTATAACAACAGTTATCCGTTGATCATTCAGATGGCTCCATACAAAGCGCTCTACGGGAGAAAGTGCCGTTCGTCGATTTGCTGGGATAAAGTCGAAGAGCGATAAGTGCTTGGACCGGAACTGGTGGAGCAGGCCGTCGAAAAGGTCCGCTTGGTTTGAGATAGACTTCGCATCGCACAAAGTTGACAAAAGAGCTACGCAGATCTTCGTCGACGACCGCTACAGTTCTTGGTCGGGGACCATGTGTTTCTGAAAGTAACGCCCATGCGCGGTGTGATGCGGTTCGGCGTTAAAGGCAACTTGAGCCCGAGATTTGTAGGCCCCTTCGAGATCATTGAGCGAGTTGCGACGGTTGCTTATCGGATCGCACTATCTCCTGACTTAGCTGATGTGTACGATGTTTTCCAAGTTTCACAACTTTGAAAATATGTGCACGATCCAGGTCATGTGGTTAGCTTCGATCAGTTGGAGCTACGTACTGACTTGTCTTACTCGGAGAAGCCTATTCAAATTTTGGACCGCAAGGAGAAGGTTCTGCAAAATCGGTCGATGTCCTTGGTCCGCATGCTTTGGCCGAACCATACAGTCGAGGAGTCGACATGGGAGATGGAGGCGGAGATGAAAGAGAAGTACCCTATGTTGTTTGTTTAAATTAAGGTCAGACCCTTGTTCTTAAGTTTTGGGACGAAACTTTTTCTTAGTGGTATATTATGTAGCGCCCCGCTTTCGATAGGCGACGGAACTTCATAATATGCTTGTGTCGAGTCAGATCGGCCGAGAACTTAGATGGCCATCTGACTCGATCGCTAAGCTTGGTAAACGTTAACGCCTTGCCGTATCGATTCAAATCGATTTGGACAGAAGTTACGAGAATCGATGCAACTAATGGAACGACTTCTGTTGGAATAAGTCCTAGATGCAGCGGGCTGCGTCTCGGCGAGTGAGCTCTCTATAAGAGTCCCTTCGACGGGACCAGACCGCTGTATGATTTTCTTGGAGCTTTGCCGCTGGGCTTGATGAAGTGCTTTCGCGTCGTTTTCTTGGATGCAATTACAATTTCGATTCAAGGGGAAAAGAAGGAATTCTAACAAAGCGTTGGTGCCATTGCAGGAGCTTGCGTAACTAAGGATTGACGTTGCATAGCGCTTGGACGGTCGGCACGAAGCAAAGTAATCGGTGGGTGATTCGGCCCCTTCTTTTCTACTCCGTCCCACAAACTTATTCCTTGCTTCGAATTCATTCAAATCGAACGATGCCAAGTTAATTGCATGCCAATACACTAAGTCCAAGAACTCGGGAAAACGTACCGATTTAGAGAATTTCACTCTGAAAATACAAGTCTATCACATAAACCATAAAGTTTAAGGTTGTAGTAAAAAGATAGACGATTTTACGTGCTGCAAAATAATACGAAACGTCGATTATGGGTTATGATGCCTCAGACAATTTGGTGCCTACGGGACGCTAAATCGGAGTACGGCTTGGGGAAAGTGAAATGTTGCATGAGTTGGAGGAAATGATAATGTCGTTCAATACTGTCCGTGTTATACAAAACTGGTTGCATATATAAACTGTTCACGCATTGGCATGGTCATGGACAGCTTGTGCACAAGTTGATATTTTCCTCGAATCGATATTCGGGGCATCGGAATCGACTCGACCTAGGGGGAATGATTAATCGTGCTTCGGCACTGATGCATTTCGGAACCGTCAGTCAGGCTTGCAACCTAGACTGAGGGGGCCGAAATGCCGTTGAGATAGTCCCACGTGATGTGTAACATCAATGACCGCATATAAGATAGTAGCATGCTCACCTATTATCTTATGCAGGTGTAAATATTATCTCTGTTTTCATGCAGGGACGAGCACGGCCGTGGTATGAAATATGATAAACTGCTATGGTTCACTTTATGCCTTATTACGCAAAGATGGCTATCGAATATGAACTGAATTCATTTAGTTCTAATAGAAATACAACTCTAGAGCATGCCTACCCTAACAATCAGAGTCGGTTTAGACAAGTCAGTTCGTTTCGTCCACTTAGCAAGTGTGCTAATCCCATTCCCCCGATTTTCCCAGGTGCGACGGGCGCGCTCAACTAAACCGGAGCTGAAGTACGAAGAGACATTTTGAAGTTCTTCCTATGCTGAAGTATTTTTAAGCCAATTCAAGTCGACGGCTTATGTATAAAGGGGCAAATATATGGGACGACAAGCGTTAGTTCAGACAACTTGTCGAATATATTTCCTTGTGTGTTCAATCAATGTAGCCGCAACGGCATCCAATGTAAATTACGACTTGCACTTCGTTGCAAGCTATGAGTGAAAAGCATTTCTATCTTCCTATACCGCGCCTTATATTCTGATGTTATTTGTGAAGTTTCGACTTGGCGTATTTATATCAAAATCAAAAGATAACCATTTGAGAACTTGTCATCTTGCCTTGCACGAGCGCAACTCTAGGCTCGTACGGCATCGCGCCTTAGCGAGACGATCGAATCGGCAAAGTAATACCAGGGACGAACGGTTTGTCGACTCAGGGCATGACATATGATGAGTGGTACTTTCACGGAGAGAGGAATGACATGAACGTAGTGCCAGATTCTATACCACATATTATTGAAGAGGATCAGATCCAAGATCAAATCCAAGATCAAATCCAAGAAGAACATAGCGGGGATGTAGCGGATGCGCTCGAAAACTTTGTTGATGATGCTTATGGAGTATATGATATGGAACAAGCTAGTTATCAAAGGAATCCTGATGTGACATGTGTTGATTCTGATAATCTATTTGTCCCCGGTCCTGATCATGGTAGTAAGTATCATGAATACAAGAGAAAAGCAAATAAGAAACTATACCATTCCTGTGAAGATGGGCTTATAACTTTATGTGCTATTATAGAGCTTCATAACTTGAAGAAGGAGTTCAATTGGTCAGAAAATAGCGTGACTGAGTTGTTGAAGCGATTGAGACGATGGCTTCCAAAGGGAAATACACTACCTGACAAGTATCCTACAATGAAACAAATGCTAAAAGATTTGGGAATGAAGGCCAAGTGCATTCATGCATGTGAGAATGATTGCATGTTGTATTGGTAGGAATATGCAGATGCAATAGAATGCCCTCGTTGTCAGACTCCCAGGTTTACAGTTAAGGAGACAAAGTCTAGAAAAGTAGATTAAGTCATAAAACAACCAAGAAAAGTTTTGAGACACTTTTCTCTAATTCCAAGATTAACTAGATTGTATACTATACCATGGATAGCACGCCAAATGCAATGGCACAAGGAAGCAAAATTTTCTTGGCAATCCATGCGTAATCCTATTGATTCAGCTGAATGGAGATCGCTAAAAGCAAGTGGCCAGAGTTTGCTAGAGAGGGGCATAATATTTGGCTTGGTATTGCTACTGATGGATTCAATCCGCATGGAGTGCTATCTAGTGGTTATAGTTGTTGGCCCATATATATGATTCATTATAACCTTCCTCCCTCGTTATGCATGAAGTCACAGTTCCAGATGATGTGTTTGTTAATTCCTAGGCCGAAAGCACCGAGTCAGGACATTGATGTATACTTAGAACCTCTTGTAGATGAGTTGAAGCAACTTTGGGCGGAAGGAGTGTCGGCGTTTGATATGGACAAGGGGGAACTCTTCACTTTGAGGGCAATGTTATTGTGGGGAATCCATGATTTTCCAGCATTTGAAAACTTATCTGGTTGTGTGACACATGGTTACAAAGCCTGCCCTATTTCCACTATTGAGACAGAGTCTGAGCGCATTGGTAATAAAAATGTTTTTACAAAGTACATGAGTTTTTTGAAGGATGGTCACCCGTACAGGGATAATGTTTTTTGAGTGATAATGGTTGTGCAGGATAATGGTTGTTCGGGCACTAAAAGTGCAGGATAATGGTTCCATGCTCAGATATGGAAGCAATATCCAGTCGAGCCACCTTCTTCACTTGTCCTGCACCTTCATATGTTCACTGCACTTAATCTATCCATAGTCCACATTTCTTTCAGTCAAGTTGAGGATACAACCTGCAGTAGGATGTTAGCCAGGTCTGAAACATAGTTCAACCTCAAGTGTCAGAACACAGTTGATATCCTGGAATCAAACCCTACTCGTTTCCCCTTTTCCTTTTATCTGTACAATATAGGACTTCCATTGCCCATCTAAATTTCTGCCTAGTCATAATAGATGTGTGGTATACATGGTATTCACTTGGGATGATCTGATACCTCTTCACTGTAATTACCTAATTTCCTATATTTTTCAAAATTATTGATACTCTAAGGTACCATTCACATTTCCTTTATATTTGTTCTGTCCCATTGCTCATTTGATCAGGCATTTGTAAATGCTCACATTTGGGCTCAGCATCCCCTTGCAAACTTGTTTTAGTCGAATGTTCAGACTTGGACATCAAGTCATGTTCAGTCATATTCCTTAGTTTAGTCTGTGAACATGTAGTTTAGACCCTTTAGTAACCATACTATCCTGCAACCATTATCCTGCACTCTTAATACATCGAAACCTGCATTTTTTGTGCCAACTGGAGCCCGGTAAAGACCAATTTAAACAATATGTAGATGGGTTGAGATCCAGATAGACTGAACACAACTTGTTTGAAACTAGAGCTTAAAGTATGCTTGAAAGAATAATTGAAAAGGTGGAAAGAATATTTGAAAGTGATGAATAATTTATGCAGTTTGAAAGTGATGATGATTATAATGTGATGATGATTATAAGAGAGAACTAACGTGGAAATAGAGATTGCTCTAGTCAAGGGAATTAATTTAAGAGTAGATTCTAACCATCTTTAACCATTGTTTCTCCTCTAGTTGACTTGCCTATGTTTTCAGTGTAGTTCTCGACCTCTAGGAGACTTGTTCAATTCTGGAAACTCATTTCCATTTATGTAGGCCAAAGTGATTTGTTTTAATTAACTGGTTGGTTGTAGTTTCTAATTGGTTTCTCAGCTGATTGTTTGGGCTTCTCTTCTCTTGTTCATAGCTTGATACTCTAATTTACAGGAACTTTGGCACCAAACGGCAACGATTTAGTATGTTACTGTTTTTCTTTTAGGTCCATATTTTATTATTTTGTTTTTATTTGAAACTGAGATGCCACTACACTTTTCTTTGCTGATACACCAAGGTATAATCTTTTGCAATTTAATTCTGATTTAGCTCCAACATATTTAATCTCTTGCAACTGAACATAAGCTTAAGTTGCCTAACTTGCATGAGTTAATATCAATGGTTCCTCTAGGTCCTTTAACTTGGCAAGTAACTTTTTCTTAATACACGATGGGGAAGAAACACATTTACTAAAATGATATGACTGAATAACCATATCTTGTAATGTTGCATATACATTATGGAATCAAAAAGAAACCTATTGTGTATAATACATATTTGGGCTATTGCTTTCAGTGGTGTCTGCAGATTTGCAGAACATCCACTATGTCATCATGTTTCAGTATGTAACAAAAAGAAAGGTGATGAAAATAAAACTGTAGTATGTTTTAAGTTCAAATTAATAGTAGAAAGAAAAATCTTTCTTTCTTCTTCCTAAGGTTTTGAGCCGAAAGTAGTATTATATTTAGACCATAGTTAATGTAAATATTTGGAAAATGATTTCTATATCTATTCTTGAATATATTTAAAGTATAACAAAAGTTATATACTCCAAAGATAAAATAGATATTTAATTGAGAATGAAATTCCCCAATAAGAAAATGACTTACATAAAAGATCATTAAGATTTTACCAGATAATACCAGATAAAATGGAAAGTAGCAGCTTGCACAATTAGAAAGCAAGACAGGGAACACCAGACAAAACAAGACAGGGAAAGTAGCAGTTTGCATCATTAAGAACGCAATTAGAAAATAAGACAGGAAAAGTAGCAGCTTGCATCATTAAGATTTCTACCCTCGTATGGTTGCTGAAGGCAGAGAGAATACCAGATAAAATGGACACAAAACGAACTAAGTCATTCTCCTCACTGCCACTCCACACACTCCCACATCTAGACCACCACTAACCCATACTCATTCCTTTACTCTTGTGACACCCCCCCCCCACACATAGCTATTCACAGGATGGTAGGGGCTAATTGGCCCTGCCCTACTACCTGGCCTTTATGGCCTGCTGCTGCTCCCTCACAGGGTCAAATGCCCTGCAGTCAAGTGCAGGCTCTCTCTACAACACTTGCTCAAGGACAAGTGGCCAAATCAAGTCACAAAGGACCTGTACAGGGAATTACTCCCCACTCCAATCCCATTCCAAATTTAGTCCATCCTAATACCTACAACTAACTGATACTCTCAAATCTAACACTATTGCAGGCCTCCAACAGGACTGTCTCCCCTTCACTATGATACTTGTTACTGTCAAGAGAGTGGGCCTCCCCTCCTCTAACACAGTACCTATTAGGTACTCAGAGTGATGTATATGACTGATACTCCCTTTCCTTGCTAAATTTCCTAATACTAACATGCTGCACCTAGTATACATTACAAATTTTAAATCTAAATGGCCAAGTGCCACACACACAGTTACCTCTTACTGAACCCTCACATATATATTCGTACATCAAAACATGGACACTGTCACACTATCGCTAAATACCACGAACCCTATTTGACTGATACATTCATGTATCAGTCCTCTCTTTGCCTACCACTTAAAATCCCCACTGACACGGGACTCATACCTTCTCCAACACAAGCCTACGACAGGAAACTCCACGACACTTGGTGCACAGGCCTATGGCCAAATCCACATGCCAACTCGAGCAATGGCCATACTTGGCCTAAGGCTCTGCTCCACATATCACTTAACATGGCCCATGGCCTATGTCTCTGTTCAATGCCTATACTCGAGCCCCCATACAAGTGTAAATTTACTGATCCTCCTCATATATCTGATACAACCACCTTCTAATTTAAATACGTACTGATACTCTTCCCTCTTCATGAGCTCAAGTCAAATTGCCAAAATGATATAGGCCAATGGCATGTTGCTCACTCCTTTCACTCTCACTCTCACTAAGACTCTCTAGCTCCATGTCAATATGTGCTCAAACTTGGGACTGATTCATCATACAATGGAATGGGCCATGTCAATATGTACTCAAACCTGGGACTGCTAAATTATATTAGCATTGAGTTTAGCTTTCATTCAAGCTTATGTTGAATGTCTAGGAAGGTCGAAAATGCATGGTATTAACCAAATTAACTGCTTATCAGCAGATTAACTCTCTAATAATCTCTTGAAAGGTAGAGAATCCATAATATTATAACGAAATCAATAGTTTATCTGTATATCAACTTAATTCGGTAATCCAAATCTCCAGTCTAGTTTTTCTTTTTGTCTATATTGCGTATACTAAAATTTATGGATGTGGCATGTACAGACATAGATGTGGCGTGGTTCAATATGGACATAACAAATTTGGGTTGCAAATCTGTAATGGGGGCACGTTCTTAAAATTTCTTTATTTTAGCCTGTGGTAGCTGATACATGAACTTGCTGATACGTGAACTTGCTGATACATTTTAGCCTCTATTTTAGCCTGTGGTAGCTGATACATGAACTTGCTGATGCATTTTAGCCAGTGGTAGCTGATACATGAACTTGCTGATACATGTTAAATCTAAGAACACTAGTTAGTTTGGCATCCCTATACCTATTGCTAAAATGAAATCAAATTTTCATACCTTATTTGTGTTGTTACTATTATGTACATATGATTTTGTAAGTCAAGTATAGTAAAACTAGTCTTTTACCCACATGCCGAGAAAACATCTTTTTACTATGTTTTTTTTAAATTTTCATAAATAAATATTTATTTAGTGTTTTGTCTGCACGCTGTCATGGAAATAATTTTGGTTACATTTTTTAAATTAAAAAAATATTAGCACATCGTTATTGAAACATTGATGCATAAAATGAGACTGAAAACTCAAAATAATAGTGTCAAAGAAAAAGAGAAGAATTGAATTTTGATAAACTACAATTCCAGCATACGAAGACATTGCCAAAGTTAATGTTGTTTTGCGTCGTTAGATATATCATACATGCAAATGATCAGTTTGGCAGGAATGAAATATGATGTTTTGCTAAAACTGATATGGCTCATTAGATATATATATCATACTTGAAAAACACAACCCTGGGAATGTGTTCATCTCAGATGTGCCCAATCATGGAACATGTGTATATGTTGATCTATCAGTTTGGATAGACATTTTTTAACTGAACTGTCAGTTGATTCCATTCTCGAAGAATCTTCCAAGGAATTGGCGGTAATGAACATACATAATATGTTACACTTTCAACTGATATAGGAAATTGTTGGGATTTTACAAGTCTAATATATTCTGAGGTTTTGTGTATAAAACTCGAAAAATGCCAAAATTGTATAGAGCATGTGTAGGCTGGCCTTTATAAACTGAGATGTCCTGTAAGGTTGGGAGAATTAGTAAGCTGGGCCATTGAAAACCTGAGGATGAAAAGGTCAAATTCTATTTTGAAGTTTGCAATTAAATCCATATAGGTCCAGTATTTCTATCTCCATAGCCAAAATCATATTCTCCTTGAGATATTGTTTGGTTGTATCAAATTGGAATTCTATAAATTGCAGTTCACGAGGAATTAGGAATCATGATGTACACATTTGGTTTTTACTAGATTTTGTTGGCATTTTCTAATTCCGGTTCAACAATTTTGGTTGATGTTCTGTAATTTGACAAACCCATTTTGTTTTTGAATTAAGAACACTAGTTAGTTTTGAGATGTTCTCAATCGACTTGCAAATCTGTAATGTTTGATACACTTGTCAATTATATTACTTGCTATGTATGATATTTTTAGAGAAATTGCTTCTGCATCAAAAAAAATTAGACCTGTTCTTTCAAGACATGCTCCATTCAGAATTTGTGATGGATGGTGATATGGCGTATAATCCTTGCCGCGTAAATGAAGTTGCTGATACATGAACTTGCCAAATATATATCTTATTTAACTTGTATTAGATAATTTGGACTGAATTTTACTTTGTTATCATGGAAATGTAGGCTCTAATTGAAGCGACAGAAGAGATAGGCAAAAATTACAAGCAAGCCTTAATGGTAGCGATGGTATCACAAGCTTAGAAGACTTTGAAAGTGATCCTATTGCTGAAGTTTATGGGTCTGAGAAAAAGAAGAGTTATTGCCGTGCAATCAGCTCTACCTCCTCTGCAAAGCAAGTGAAAATGATACAAGCTACGAAAGCAATAGCCAGTCAAAGAGATGTTGAAGACCTTCATACATGGAAAATGGAATTAGAAAACCAAATGAATGATGCTATGGCCAAGATTAATTCAATGGCTTCTGCATTTCTGAATATGCAACCAAATATGAATGTGCAACCAAATTAATTCGGAGGTAATGTGACACCAAGGACTGAAGTTGCCTCCAACATAGAGAAGATTTCAGTTGGTCCTAATACCCAAGATGACAATGTCGCTAGTCCTTTCGTCCCAACCAACAAGGTTGGATCGTCTTCCAAAGGAAAGAAAAATGTGATCTTACTTTCACAAAATTTGAAGGAGGAGGTGGCGAAGGGATATCTTGCAACACGTGCGATTTGTCATCATAGGGAGGTGTTGTAAGATGTTGAGGATGTGGTTTGGGTGACTGAGGTAATAGATCCAGACACACTAATTTTTAATGGTCCACAGAATGGCAATTACAAACTTTGTGATATAGCTGACGACGACTTTGTGATTTGGCCAAAGTATCGTGTGCGATATATGTAATTTCTTTTTTACTTTTGACAGTTGTAACAACTCTATTGAACTTTATATTATTTAGAATATGCTGGTTGGTAATTTGCATTGTTTACTTACTGGTTATGGCATTATAATTTGATGATCTATAATATGGTTGAATATGGTTGGTAATTTGGAATGTTTACTTACAGGTTATGGCATTAAGAATATGGTTGAATTCTGTTGAAATGTTTACTTATTTGATGATCTATAATATGGTTGAATATGGTTGGTAATATGGAATATTTACTTACAGGTTATGGCATTATTCCAACGCTTATAGTTGTTACTAAATTTATTTTTCCAACGGTTTACTACCGTTAGGAATGCGAATTTGCCAACGGATTTTTACCGTTAGAAATTTTAGTTTTCCAACAGCTATTTACCGTCAGAAAATTTAATTTTCCAACGGTGTTTTACCGTTAGAACTCGAAATTTACCAACGGTTTATTACCGTTAGGAAACGGAATTTACCAACGGTTTTTCACCGTTAGCAAAAATTCCCAACACCGTACTTCTAACGGTAAAAAACCATTAGCAATAATTTTCCTAACACTTATAGTCGTTGGAAAATGACTGTTTTGGTGTAGTGGATGCTCATCTATGCGGCAGGGTAGGTCAGGATTCCATGCGGCAGAAGTCAACCAAAGCCATGCGACAAGGGCCAACCAAAGCCATGCGGCTAAATTCAAACAATCCATGCGGCAAGCAGCCAAACAAAGCCATGCCGCAACCAGCCAAACAAAGCCTTGCGGTAAGGTCAAATCGGAATTCCATGTGGCAGTAGATGGATGCCCATCTATGCAGCAGGATAAGTCAGGATCCATAGGCCAGAGTAAGTCAGAATCTCATACGGCCAGAGTCAGTGGTCATGGTCTATACGGCCAAGGATCGCCATGCGGCAAGGCTGCCAAGAGCCATACGACAAGAGAAAAATAGGGGGGAGCCGCATGAAGGCTGGAGTGTCTATGCGGCCAAAGAGGAGCCGCATAAAGACTGGAGTGTCTATGCGGCCAAAGAGGAGCCGTATGAAGACTGGAGTGTCTATGCGGCCAGACACTGTTCTTCTTCTCTAACTTTTTTGAAAAGAAGAACCTGGAAAGTTGGGGGTTCCCGAACTTCCCAAGCTTCAATCCAAGCCCAAATCTGAACTTCCATAGCTCAAAATATGGTAGAATGAAATTCTCCATAACATAGAACAACTAGATTTTGAAAACAAAGAAGTTTGATAGGTCAAAACCAAGAAAAACCGAAAGTAACATAAACTTAGATCTACAAACATACACCCATGAAAACCAAAAACTCCAAGTTTTAAAGGGACTTGAAATCAAGTAAGAAAGAGAATGGAGGAGTAACGGAGGATGAAGAAGAAGAAAATGAGAGTAATGAAGAAAAAAGTAAAGGGGTATAAATATCAAGCCCAAGTCAAAATCTCCACCACCCATTCCTTCCTACAAGATCTAGGCCATCCACCCCTTATCATGATGAACCGAGCTAAACCAAGTTGGTTCAACATGAACAAAATAAACCAAGAGCTTAAGCAAACGCAGAAAATAAAATACAAAAAAATTATTAGCATGAAATTAAAGAAATTAAATATGGAACAGATGCATGGTAAATGCTAAATAAATACATTCAAGCAGTATACGTACCCAAATACGCATTCTGGGAATGGGAAGTGACACACACACAGACACACACACACACACACATATATATAGGAAAAACCCAAATATATACATAAATAGTAGATAAAATAGGGTATAAACCCAACGACCACTCCCCGCAAGTCCAGAACCTAATTAACCTATTATAAGCTCAGAAATTATCACTAAAATCTCAGAAAATCAAATTAGGACAAGAATTAATTCAATATATATATATATATATATATATATATATATATATATATATATATTCGAAACCCGAAATCTCAACTCGAGACCTAAATCGTAAAATACCCAACTAGAACTCGCAAAACTTTGCAAATACGATGGTCTCGATATGTGGGTCGTGCTTGGATACTCACGGAGTCGAAATTGTGTCCATTTCATGTCCACAGAGTGAGTATCGGAAAATACGATACGCGTGTCAAATGAATTGGTGCGAGCTCAATTTTTCGCTCGATTCTGAACCGGTTCTCGTGAAACTTTGCGTACACCTAGGATAACACGTCCCCGACCTACTAGTCGAGTTAGCGTACGGCTAAGTGTCGTGTCCGACGTGACATTGACTTTTCAGGGAGATAGGATTTGGGTTAGGCGTTACCTGAGCAAGGGGGGTCGTTGGGATAGAGGGGCGCCGAGGCAGGGGGTCGAGGGTGGTCGAAGGGGGCCGAGGGGGGGTCGCTGGAGTCGAGAGAGGTCAAGGGGAACCAGGAAAGGAGACGAGAGTGGGGGTCATCGAAGTCGAGATGGGGCAGGGGGCCACTGGGGGGAGGGGGTCACCGGAGAGGAGAGGGGGTCGTCAGAGAGAAGAGGGAAAATTTGGGGAGAGCACGCGGGATCGTAATTAAAAATTTATGGAAAAAAATAAAAAGTCGATCGGCCAGCAAACCTTATATTAAATTATTTAGCGACGTCTTTACCAGACGTCGCTAAATGTCGCCATATACTAATAAATTGGCGACAATTAAGATGATGAGTTGCTAAACGTCGTTCTCTGAAAAAAACAACGACCTTTTTCGATGAAACCACGACGTCTGCCTGACGTTTGTTTTCTAATAAAAAACTTGTCGCTAAATGACGCTGAATGTCACTGATAGTGACATTTAGCGACATTATAATTATTCGTCGCTAAATATGACAAAAATAGCAACGTTGTAAACCGGTGTCGCTAAATCCGTCGCCAATATAACTTATTTTGGTGGTGATTGAACGATATTGATTAGGCATTTGTTGTCGTCTTTAATGATAAGTTCTCCGTTCTCTTGCATTTGCTAAGCTCCAATTCCAGCTTTAAAGCGAGACCATATGCCTCTAACATGTTTCCCCTTCCTAGAAAGAAGTAATAGATCCTATGAAGTTTCCACCCTCATCACGAAGCACAACAGCTCCCACTACCAGAATATCATGTTTTAGCGACATATTTAGCGATGTCGTTTGTAAACGTCGCTAATAATAATGACTTTAGCGACTTCAGTAGGAGATGTCGCTATAAGTCGCTTTTGGCAATGAATAGCGACTAGTAGCGACTGTACTTGATTTTTTTGAAAGCATGGTCGGTGTACGCTTAAATAACGTTGCTAAAAATTGTTACTATTTTTGGATTAGCGATGTTTTGCGACGTATATTCTACTGTCTTTGCATTAAAATAAAACTTTAGCGACCTTTAACGACATCTGTTTTTGACGTCGCTAAGAACTTAATATAGGGGGGAACGTTTGAGTTTTTATTTCCCCAATTATTTTGACTCCCCCAAAAAACCCCTACCCCCCGAGCCGCTGACCCCTACCCCGGCGACCGAATGCCCCCGGCCCCTGGCGATCCCCAGCCCATTTCGCTCCCTCCTCCCCCCGCCTCAGGTATCTCGCTGTCCCGGCGACCTGTTGCCCCGACGATCCCCTGCCCCGACGACCCCTACCCAGCACCCGCTCGACTCCGGCTCAGGTAACCCTAACGCTAACCCTGTCGTGCCCCGCTCCTAGAGGAGTGATCGTCCTCGCTAAGGTGTAATGTCGCACGAGCCTAGGTTGTGCTCGTGCAAGGCCAAGTCCAGAAACGACTGATTGAAGCTAGGCCACAGAGTCGCACAGAGTGTCCCCATTTGCAGCTGAAAGTAAATGAACAAAAATTGAAACAACTCAATAGTCTTTATTGATATTCAAAAAGTATTACAACGGCGCTAGGCCGATATTACAATTCACTCAAGCTCTCTCTCTGAAACATGTAAGATATGGAAAGTGGCTTACAAGATGGAATGATTCATGACGATGTTCCGATATATTATGTCCTGTATATGGTGCTTTAGTTCCTTTCCAACACTCCAAGGCTCCAGCGTTAGCTCCGCGCCTTAGCACGTTCGAGGGAAATCTCCGTACCCAACGAGGTTCTCCCGTATCCTGCAAGAAGATTATGTGGTTATCGGTACATTGTTATGCACTGGTGGGAATGCTGGCTCGCCCGCTCGCTATTATTACCAAACACGTTCGTTTTAATTTCGTACACCAACTATTAGTTGTTGTCTTTCTAATCTTGCCTTAGGATCAGTTTCATGGTATATAATATAAAGCCCATCCTGTGTTACCGATGTCAAGTGTCGTACAGGAATAACTTGCGCAACTTACCATACTTACCATACAATCTTTCCTGTTCAAGGTAAACCAAGTTAGCCAACATATTATACGTAAAGACTTAACGGATGTATAAGCATTCAAGAGTTTCTAGGGCGTGTTCCTGTCTCGGGTGGACGAGATACTCATGTTTTTGATATGTCTTGCACTCACGTTTTGTTCGGACGTTCATTCACGAAGTATTCTTGTTTTATCAAGTTATATTATATTCAAATTCTTTGTTCATATGTTCATGTTCACTCAGTTGTTCAGCTTAACTCAAGTTGTCAGGATATGTTATACTCAAGAATTGTTCAGATACGTTTCATTCACTTACTTAGCATGTTCAGCTAACTCAGACTTATTGTTTTAATGCAAGGTCTCGCACGCGGATGCCGCAATCGAGCCAACTTAATCTATATGTACCGGTCACTGTTACCACAAGCTATTTTGGACTATCCATTTTGGTATCGTGGTTTTCTATCAGCCGGTGATGGCTGGTACACCCTGATAGGCCATGCAATACCCGATTTACGCCTTTTGGGTGGTCGAGCCCGCACCCAAGTCTCCCGTAAGCCATGATTCTTCCTAGGCCGGCCACGATGTCATGATCGTTGCCTTCGAATCCTTGTTCATTTCTTTCCCTCGTGCATCGAGTTGTCCACGACCATTTCGTATTGTCTAGTCATTTTTAACTCAATGGGCTGTCATTAAGCCATAGGCTATCTTTAAGCCATAGTCGATTACCAACTAGGTTGGTGGTGGCATCCGTGCAACTTAGGTAGCGAGCCCCATTGCACGTCCCCTCACACCTGTCGCTAATCCTTCTTGTCTTCTCTTATGCCTTTCTTTTCATTCATTTATTTATTATTTTCTTTCTTTTACTTGTTCATTCGTTCACTTTCATTCATTCATCGATTCATTCACTTATTTGTTCATTCGTTCAATCATTCATTATACAGCTCCCTGTACGGGAACTGCCTTGGCGACCCAACTATGCCGAAGCCTTTCGTTATTTCTATATTCTGCTTAGAACGACTATGTTGATAGTCTTCCTGCCTCATTTTAGTGAATCATTCATTGTTTTGTGCTTCAAGTTGTAGTACAATCTAAGAGACAAGTATTTCATTTGTAATTGAACGCATAAGTAAATCTACTTGGAATGTAAGTTGTGCGTTGGCACGAGCGTGGAGTGTGGCTCGAAGGTTTGGGTAATTCTCTAAGTTCATTTCCATGTTCTACACAAGCATACAAGATGTGATTATTCTCTTAGCTAGATGCGTTGAGTCATTTTATTAGCATGCATGGAGTTATCGTCTAGTGATCTAGTAATACAGTCTATATTATTATGTGTCTAGTCTAAGCAAAGACAGGTTCATCGGAGCCACCCACCTTGGCGATGATCGTATCAGCCGAGCGAAACTCCAAGCGCGCCTTTGAAAGTCTTAAGTCTGGATTCTCCTGAAGGGCCAAGTCCATTTCCTTTTCCTTAAGTAAGTCATTTTGTCGAGCAAGACGGGGTTCGAGTCATTGCACTTGTGCCATTTGAGTCGACGTTCCGCTTGGGCGGAGCGAGTCGTTACATAATACACCACTCAAAATAAGTCTAGTCCTCGAGACTTCCTGAGTACACGTCATCCTACCGTTCTTTAACTCATACCGTGTGCATATCTTAGACAATTCATATCGAATGGCTTTATCCTCCAATGGCATCGAACTATACTCGGGTACCTTTCTAAGTTTCGTGTCGTATGTGTTTGGTAAATTTTATCGAATGACTTTACCACTCATTCGAGAGTTGATGGTACTCATTCAGTCATCGTGTTTCTATAACTTGGTCACTATTGCGCCCTATCACGGGACTATAATAGTCACACGAGGTGCCTTATAATTTATCATACACGAGGGTCGTAGATTGAGGCTAACTCACTCATCTGTTTATCCTTGTGCATCTCAACACGTCCACTTGCTGCTGCATTCGAGTTTATCATATCGCTGAGTTTGGATCGTACACATATTCAAGGCGTTCACCGAATATATACATTTCAACCAAGCTTAGCGATAGCAAAGTCGGGCAAGCTACTCGTGATAGTTTTGAATTGTCGGTCATTGTACTAACTCGATTAAAATCGAACTCCAGTTCATTTCACTATCGTCTATCTCGATTCTCGAGATGACCTGATTTATTTCTCAAGCGTTCTTGTCTAAGAAATCAATACGATTTCTTCTTAGCGGAGTCGACCAAGATTCAAGTAATTCTCATCTGATCCAAAACCAAATATTTTACTATCATCAAGTACGTCTTTCTATCAATGATTTACATTGGTTATCCTAAATTTTCTTGTTCATCACCAATTTCTATCATTCACTTTGTTTTGGGGCTGATATTGTCACTGGCGCACACTCACAGTTCCACGTCCTAACTCTAAGTCTTGTTGCCCCAGATTTATCGTTCGTCCGAACGATACTCTAAAGTCGGTCACACAGGTTCACAAGGTCATAGTTACAAGTCAAGTTCTTGGTTCATCGTGCAAAGTCGTTGCACGAAGTTTGTCCCAATCCTGTGGTCAAACCATTATTCATTCGAACGAGATACTCTACCCAAGCTCGCTTTACTCAAATTTCTAAATATTGAGCAGTGTTCATCCTATTCGCATCAAGGCATTCTTCACACGAGGTCCGAGTCTGTTTAGCAAAGTCATCTTACAATAGGTTCTCCTCAACCAAATCTTTGGCATATCAATATTGCAAGTCCAAACTAGCAATTTGTATCGTCTATCTCTTCAAATATGTTTGATATAATTCACATATCCATCCTATCCAATTCACGTAGGCCATCACAAGGTCGTGTAGCATTACAAAATGTCACTCCAATTTCACGCAAGTCTGATTATCTACGGTGGACATAAAATCACCATGTCAACTTTCCGTAAGATAATCGTCCTCATCGGGACGTAACTCTTGTATTGAATCTAGAATAATTCATTCTCGATACGCAGATTGGGTCTACTCAATCCTCAAGTTTTACTTAATCTTCAATCACAAGTCCGAATAATCCTCGAATTCACCTTCACTTCAAACCACAAGTCGAAGCAATCCAAATTGCCACGACCTGTTCTTCGAGTTGATCCTGCTGGACATGAATCACCATGCCAACGCCCACACAGAATAACCACCCCAAGTCTAACATAATGCATGTGCGAGGCTGGAGTTACGCTCGTACAAGATAAGATTGTTGACATTGTAGTTATCGACGAACAATTAAGATACTTCCATTTTCATCCAAACATTCCTTTCTATTAAAATCCCAAGCCTAACATCTATTGAAACAATAACTTTTAACACGATCATCATTCATCGAACCAGAGTACCCCTGAGTTATCGTACATCAATCTTTGATACGCCTCAATACCATCGATTAGGGGTGAGCATCAGGTCGGTTCGGTTGAACCGACCTAAAATTTTGTACAACCAAACCAAAACCGAACCGTAGTATTCTGAAACCGAACCGAACCATTCTGTTACAAAACCAAACCAGAACCGAACTGAACCAAACCGGTTCAGTTTTCGGTTAAAACGGTTATATGGTCATTCGTTCCTAAAATGAAGAAGAAGAAGAAGATGAAAATGAATAAGATGAACAATAAAAAAGAAAAAATAAAGATGAAGAAGAAGATAAAATTTAATGGTCATTCATTTCCAAATCGGTTCGGTTTTTGGTTAAAACAGTTTTCGGTTTAATCAATCAAACGTAGAAGAAGAAAAAAAATAAAGAAGAAGATGAAATTTAATGTCACACATAATCACCCAAAAATTATAGATTTGAGAGAAACTAGCTAATAGGACAACAATAAAATTTAATGCCACAAGAATATGAACAATCTCTCAGCAATCTAACAATATCAAACATCCATGAAATTTAACATTAATGTGCTAATAGCACAGCAAAATGAACAAAAAAAAGATGTTGATGACCAAGATGAGGTTGCCGAGCCGGTCCTTCCCTCCGCCGAGCCGGACCTTCTCTCCGTCGCTCCCTTTATTTTATGCAACGACGAGCCTTGCATACAGATGAAGGAAAGAGTTAAGTGAGAGAGAGAGGTGGAAGAGTGAGAGACTGAAGAGAGAGATGCGATATTTAGAAATCATGAAGTGGAAGAGTGAGAGGCAGGCGGAAGAGAGAGAAAGAGAGAGAGAGAGAGAGGTGGAAGAGAAAGAGGCGAAAAAAGAGTGAGAGGCGGGTGGAAGAGAGAGAGAAAGATACAGAAGAATTAGGGTTGATGTTTACTGGTATGGAGAATATATGTGAGAATTTCAATCAATTTTTGGTTCGGGTCGGAAACCGATTCCCAAACCCGAAACCCGAACCGAAAAAATCGATTTTAATTCTTTTTAAAACCGAAACCCAACCCGTATTTTTTAAAACGGGTCGGGTCGGGTCGGTTTTGGTTCCAAAACCGAGATCTGCTCACCCCTTCCATCGATAATGTACATAACTTGACGATATTCCTTTACAATAAAATCTGAGTCGTGTGACTTAATTCCTTAATTCACAAAGTTCCATGCCAACTCAAGTCATTGACCAACACCCATTCTAAATCCTTAGTCATTCTTCGTATCTTCAAACCAACGTTCATGCATACTATCTTCCAATCGTGCTATCATCGATCCCGTCGATCGTTATTTTACCTCAACTCAAGTTTAACTCTATTCGACTATTCTGAAATTGCACGTATGATCCACCAAGTTTTCTCGACCAAGACATCCATTTGTTTCATCATTCCGAATTTCTATTCAACTGTTTCAAAATTTGCTCTACACATTCACAAATCGTTCGAGCGATATCTCGTTTGAGACTCTCGAAATCACGACCAACTAAGAGTTACTCATTCTAAGACTTTGCGCTATAACGCCACTTGCGGATATACTCGTTGCTACACGTAAAATTCTTAGTTTTGCTCAAACAATTTTCAAGACATCCACACACCACTCAGTGTTTGAGCCACTCGACTAATTATCAGTACTCACTCTCATTCTTCTTCGAGACTATCGCATACACCACTCGGGGTCGAGTCATTCTACGAATCCTCGAAATGATCATTCGATTCACAATCGACACGTTCAAATATACGTTCGCTCATTCCTCAAAATCTAAGAACCATCCCCCGTGTTCGTCTTAGTATTGGTCCGATAGCGTCTCTATTTATATAGACTATAATTCTGACTTATTCTTGTTCGAGCTATAGTCAATCTCGCTCGCAAACTCGTTCGTACCAGAAGGTCTAGGTGTGCGATACTCGGCACAACTTAGCCAAAAGGTTGTGTGCATGGCCATCCCGTTCTAACTATACTTCGGCTCGTACACTCGTTCATTTTTGTCAGTGTAAGGTTATTCTGGTACGCACAACATTTGCTAACATCAGTATGGGTTCCTTCCAACTCAAGTCCGATATAGTTTGGCACAAAGCCCTTCATATATCGAACCCGTTCAACCGAATACTTGTAAAAGCTTTTAAAAATAATAGACTTATTGTATGGAACATTCTAAGGCACAACGAGAGAGAGCGTACACTTCTTTTTCCGATGAACGAGCTTTCAAAACTGAGATAATCGAAATAAAGTCCAAAGATGTAAAGTCGTTCTCTGATACCAATCTGTCGCACCCCCCTCCCGGAGGAGCGATCGTCCTCGCCAAGGCGTGATGCCGCATGAGCCTATGTTGCGCTCGTACAAGGCCAAGTCCAGAAATGGCCAATTGAAGCTAGGCCACAGAGTCGTACCATTTGTAGCAGAAAGTAAATGAACATAAATTGAAACAACTCAATAGTCTTTATTGATATTCAAGAAGTATTACAAGCGGCGCTAGGCCGAGATTATAATTCGCTTAAGCTCTCTCTCTGAAACATAAAATACGTGCCAAGTGGCTTACAAGATGGAATGATTCATGGCGATGTTCTGATACATTATGTCCTGTATTTGGTGCTCCAGTTACTTTACAACGCTCCAAGGCTCCAAAGTTAGCTCCGCGCCTTAGCACGTTCGAAGAAAGTCTCCGCACCCGACGAGGTTCTCTCGCACCCTGCAAGCAGACTATGTTGTTATCAGTACATTGTTATGCCCTGGTGGGGAGTCTAGCTCGCCTATTCGCTATCATTACCAAACATGTTCATTTTAATTTCGTGCACCATCTATCAGTTGTTGTCTTTCTAATCTTGCCTTAGGATCAGTTTCATAGCATATAATATAAAGCCTATCCTGTGTTACCGATGTCAAGTGTCTCATAGGAATAATATCCACAACTTACCATACTTACCGTATGATCTTCCCTGTTCAAGGTAAACCAAGTTAGCTAACATATTATACGTAAAGACTTAATGGATTGTATAAGCATTCAAGAGTGTCGAGGCCATATTCCTGTCTCGAGTGGACGAGATACTCACGTTTTTGATATGTCTTGCACTCACGTTTTGTTCGGACGTTCATTCACGAAGTATTCTTGTTTTGTCAACTTATGTTATACTCAAATTCTTTGTTTAGATGTTCATATTCACTCAGTTATTCAGCTTAACTCAAGTTGTTAGGATGTGTTATACTCAAGCGTTGTTCAAATACATTTTATTCAGTTACTTAGCATGTTCAGCAAACTCAGACTTCTTATTTCAACGTAAGGTCTCGTACGTGGATGCCGCAATCGAGCCAACTTAATCTATATGCACCGGTCGCTAGCACCATAAGCCATTTTGGACTATCCATCTTGGTATCGTGGTTCCCTATCAGCCAGTGATGGCTGGTATACCCTGTTAGGCCGTATAATACCCGACTTATGCCTCTTGGGTAGCCGAGCCCGTACCATAGTCGTCCGTAAGCCATGAATCCGCCTAGGCCGGCTACGATGTCATGATCGTTGCCTTAGAATCCTTATTCATTTCTTTCTCTCGTGTGCCAAGTTGTCCACGACTATTTCATATTGTCTTGTCATTTTTAACTTAATGGACTATCATTGAGCCATAGGATGTCTTTGGGCCATAGTCGATTACTGACTAGGTTGGCGGCGACATCCGTGTAGCGCGCGTTACAAGCCCCGTTGCACGTCCCCGTCATATCTGTCGCTAATTCTTCTTGTCTTCTCTTATGCGTTTCTTTTCATTCATTCATTCATTCATTTCTTTCTTTCACTTGTTCATTCATTTATTCCTTCAATCGTTCACTTATTTATTTATTCATTTGTTGATTCATTCATTCACTTATTTGTTCATTTGTTCATTCATTCATTATACATCTTCCTATACGGGAACCGCCTTGGCGACCCAACTATGCCGAAGCATTTCGATGTTTTTATACTCTGTTCGGAATGACTATGTTGATAGTATTCCTGCCTCATTTTAGTGAACCATTCATTGTTTTGTGCTTTAAGTTGTAGTACGGTCTAAGTGACAAGCATTTCGTTTGTAATTGAACGCATAAGTAAATCTACTCGGAATGTAAGCTGTGCGTTGGCACGAGCGTGGAGTGAGGTGCGAAGATTCGAGTAATTCTCTAAGTTTATTTCCATATTCTACACAAGCATACAAGATGCGATTATTGTAACCACCACTTTTCAAAAACAAGAATAATTTTAAACTTTTGTGAATTAATCACTGAGTAATAGGATTTAAATCATGTTAATGATTTATTGATGAATTTAGATTAATTTAATACTATTTAATTTAGTGTATTGTGACTTTGGCCTTTTTACTGGTGTAACCTAGCTAGGACTACTTGGCCTAATGACTAACCATGGCCATGGAGACCTATCCCATGTGATTAGAGTAACTAATTACCACTTTCTAGGCTAAGGGTATTTTGGTTATTTTGTGACTTTTGTATTAATTTGAATTTTGATTAATTAGTAGTGTGCTAATTGAGATATTAGGCCTTAACATAGAATTGTCCTAATCTAGATGTTAGTCATTAGCCTAAATATTTCATTAGAAGTTTCTAACTAAATGACAAGGTTTAGGAATATCTAGATATTAAGTTAGAATGGAGATATTTGTAGGAAACCCTAATTTACATGGGCCTTTAATAGAAGGGCTTGAATTATTCATGTAAACGCCTATACTTGAGCTAAATATCTAAACCATAACCCTAGAGATATCCCATTACAGCCAAGGGAAGCCCCCCTTCCCTATATAACATCTTATTAGCCTCACTTTGCCTCTTTTTATTGCCTCCTTAAACCCTAATTTGTGTTCTTCCCCAAATCTATCCCATTTCTTCAAATCAACTCCAAATTGAGCCCAATCAATTACAACACACTCCCATACTGTAGAAGAGGTCATTAGTGACTAGCTAGCAAGGATTTGAAGCAAGTTGACCATTGGAAGTGGAGGGATTTGGCTCTTAAGTACAATTTTATTGAGATTCCAACTCTCAATAGGTAATGCTATCTAAACCCCTTCAATTCCTAATTTCTCTCCATAGATGCATGCATTTAGGGTCCCCCTAACTATATGCAGAGTTTGGGTTCGATTCGTGTCCATTTGGTATGCGTATCGGAGGAGTGTCGAAGAACTAGTCTTTGTGTTCGATGAAATGTCTCATAGGAATGTTTGTTCTTATTTTTCTAAACTAATTACATAGTTTTATAGATCTTGTTGAGTAGAACTCAAATCTGGAGGACTGAGCATGTTTTGGACACGTTTCGTGCCTATTTTTGGATACAGGGACACCATATGAGGCTGTGTGCAGTATCCTGCTGCCACAGGTTTCATACTCGTCGGATACGCCATGTGGACACGTAAAAATTGGCACGGAGATGGGGACAATGTCTGACAGGGTGCTCACAAACTTTTATGGGATTTTATCGAGTGGTTTGTGAGAAATCAAGCTCACATTGATTTTGCTCTGACACACACACACGAGCACACCCTCTGATACGGGTTTCTTTCGTGGACACGACACGACTTGGACAGCTTGCAGTGACCCTGACACGTAGCCATAGACCTACCCTATCGCCTGACACAACCCCATGATGCGATATTGGACACAACGTATCCTAAACCCCTCGACATGTGTGCACGAGGCGGTGCATGCCCAGTTTCTGATACCTCCTGTGTTCGACACAATTTAGACACTTGGATACAGGATTAACACATTGGTGACACACAAGTACACAAGAACACTTGGACACATTGATTTGTTATTACACTCTAATATGTGACACTTGTTGAACACTTGCCTTTGACACACTCTCACACACACACACACTTTGATATACCTTCACACACACACACACACACACACACACACACACACACTCACACCTGTGTCTTCTTGACATTTCTAGGACACATCTTTGGTACATTGTGGACAAGCACACACACCCTTGGTGACACAGTATTCCCTTCCTAATTCATATATGTATGTGAGTGTATATATATATATATATATATATATATATATATATATATATATATATATATATATATTTATTTTATATATATATATATATATATATATATATATATATATATATATATATGTATTAGAAACACCCATTTTATTCAAGAAGGCCTAAAGGTCGAACATGTACACGTATACCATGAGGCGCAAAATGCCGATGCCTATACACGTATACTGACAAAAGAAGAGCTAAACTAGGGAGAGAATGATCAAAACGGCTGATCCGAGTAGAGGAGAGAGTTCCAGAATCCCGTCTGACCGTGATGGCAGAGGGATCTCCTTTTATGGCACTGGCGAATGGTTTCCTGGATTAGTTGGTTGGCGCTGTACTGGCGTCCCTCATATCTAGCTTTGTTCCGATTCTTCCAAAGGACCCACGTGGCTGCCGTTGCGACGATCTAGTAGCCGTTTATATGTATATATATATGTTTGTGTGTGTGTCTGTGTGTGAGTGAGTGTATGTGTCTATGAGTGTGAAGAAATTGAGGGAGGGATCCTGGGTTTAGGAGTTGGCTAATAGAGAGTGGCCATATGGTTTACACTTGAGTTGGATCTTAGAGTATTGGTCTTTGCATCATTTGAGTGAGAACCTTTACCTTGCCTTGGTTCAGACCTTAAACACATCTGTGTTCAGTCCAGTTAGCCATATGACATGTTTTCCCTCTGTTTCATTGCATTTAGTGAATGTTCATATATGTAAGGTTCTGTGATGTACATTATATTATATTAAGGTTGAGTTAGGCTAGTATGGATAAGGGTTAATGTGATACTTAGTATATATTTTGGGTTCAGCGTTCAATTGTCTTGTAGAGCATAGGCATGTTATATATATGTAATACTCCTATTATATGTTAAGGTAGGACAGTTGATTGTATGAAGTTGATACCTGTATATATATGTGATGATATATACATGTAAGTTTCAGTGGTATCATAGATTAGGATATGAAGTGGTGTCTATACCTCCTATCTAGATGAGTGGTTATGTGGTTTAGTGAATATATGTTATAGAGTGTAGAAAATTATAGAGGGAGAATAGGCAGAGGAGTATGGCAGCAGTAGCAGTAGGCTCTACTGACTCTGCATGACACTATAGATGTAAGCTAATAGGCCTTGTAGTAGCAGGAAGCAGTAGCATGAGCAGTGGTAGCAACAATACAGTAATAGGCATTGCAGTAGAGCCATAACAGCAATAGGCAGTGGCTAGGCAGTTGGCCTGAGCTTACTTCATTGGCCACTTAAGTTGACCTTTAGTCTTGAGCATATCAGAGGTTTGTGAAGGTTAGAGTGTCAGAGTTAAGCCAGATGTTAGTTTCAGATTAGTGAGAGGATGAAGGATAGTTCAGATGTGTTAACTAGTGTATTAGGTTTTAAGTGTCAATAACATGGGGTCATGGTAGCTTTAGGAGTTAGTGTTGTGTCCTAGTGTGATTGTGATATGGGGTTACATATATATTAGTTAGAGTGTTAGGAGAGGGTATATGCATGATATATGTATGAGAGCCCAGGGTAGTTCAATATAGAGTTTAGATTATATATGAGTTTAATCTATTATGAGATAAGGTTTATAACCCTTTAGCCTAGTACTATATGGTATCCTAGGATATGAGAATCTATGGTTTAGATTTGAGTTAGCCTATAGAGTTGACCAAGTTTGACCTCATAGTCTAAGTTGACTAAATTGACTAGATAGTTAACCAAAATCCTAAATAGTTGACCCTTGAATCTAAGTTGAGTAAGAGGGTTTACCAGAGTTGACCAAGAGTTGACCTTGACTTAGAAGAGTCTAAAAACATGTAGATTGTATTGTACACTTCATTATTATATATTTGAACTCATTATAATATGTGTTGCTCTAAATAGGACTTAGTTACTCTTGTATGGACATCTATTCTCATCAGTCGTTCAGGATATCAGGCGAGTATATTTTCTGATCGTTTCATACTTGCTAGGACTTATATCCTTGCTCTAGACTACTTTACTTGATGTTCTCACGGATTAGTACTATATGGACCTTTTCATAAGATGTTATTCCCAAGCGAGTACGTTGGGTATTTCATGTTCATGTACTTTATCCTATGTATCATATACTCCTTGGACTCTTATCTATTCATGTATATACATGTTCTCATGTGTCTTCATGTATACTTATATGCAATCATGTACACTTATATTCACATGAGCTTCTTGTATAAAGTAGCGTAATCATGTACAATAACGTAACTTGAATGTATCCTTGTGTATTGATTGGGGTAAGGGTGAGTAGAAGTGGTTATGTGGTTAAATCCAAGTAGTGTTATCATCTACATATCTGTTATACCCTCGTGTATAATGGAGTTACCTTAGAATAATCATGTGCAACACATCCCGATTACATAACCATCTTGTGCTATAAATTTTATATATATTTACTTACAGTCTTACTTTCTATATAAACTGTCTTCTATTTTCAGATCTCTCTCTTACTTTTATATACTTTTCATACAGCGCTTCATGTATCTTATTCTATTGCTTGTTTTATATTTTCTGTCATGATATGAACTGTTTGAGATATTTGTGCCCGTTTCTGTCCTGACTGAACCTGTTGAAAATATTATAGATAACACTGAGGAGTTCTGCCCTACATACTATGGAGCCCACCTAGACGACACTTGTGAGCTGGACGAACAGGAGGATCCAGCTCTAGCTGAGGACATCACTCATATTGCTTAGGCTAGATAGCTAGGCAGTTTATCGTATTTCATTATGCTATTTGTATTTGACATCTGAGTTGTATTATTTGTGGATGTTGAGATGTCAGTGTCGTTTAGACACTTAGACTTATTTCCTTCTGTGTGTATTTGTCTTTTAAGATTTCATATCTATCTTATCGTGCCTTTTATCTACCTCTAGTTTTGTGATTGAGTGGTATCTTCTGAGATTATCCTCCGTTCAGAGAGTATATTATATTTGTGTTTAGTTGTGGTTGTGACCTAGAACAACGTTATACTACCGACACTACGGCATATGCTGGACGTACCCACTTCTCGTGCCCCTATACTTGTACGGGTCGTGACAATTATTCCCTTAGCTAGGTGCATTGAGTCATTTCATTAGCATGCAAGGAATTATCGCCTAGCGATCTAGCAATATACAGTCCATATTATTATGTGTTTAGGCTAAGCAAAGAAAGGTTCATCGGAGCCACCCACCTTGGCGATGATCGCATCAGCCGAGCGATACTCCAAGCGCGCCTTTGTAAGTCTAAGTCTGGATTTTCCTGAAGGGGCAATTCCATTTCCTCTGCCTTAAGCGAGTCATTTCACCGAGAAAGAAAGGTTTTGAGTCATTGCACTTGCGTCGTTTGAGTTGGCGTTCTGCTAGGGCAGAGCGAGTTGTTACATAATACACCACTCAAAATAAGTCTCGTCCTCGAGACTTCATGAGTGCACGTCATCCTACCGTTCCATAACTCATGCCGTGTGCATATCTTAGACAATTCCTATTGAATGGCATTATCCTCCGATGGCATCAAACTATACTCGGGTACCTTTCTAAGTACCGTGTCGTATGTTTTTGGTAAATTTCATCGAATGAATTTACCAGTCATTTTAGATTTGATGGTACTCACTTAGTCATCGTGTTTCTATGACTTGGTCACTATTGCTTCATGTCACAGGACTATAATGGTCACACGAGGTGTGTTATAATTCATCATACACGAGGGTCGTAGACTGAGGCCAACTCACTCATCCGTTCATCCTTGCGCATCTCAACACGTCCACTTGCAGCTGCATTCGAGTTCACCATATGTAGTGCCCCATCCCGCTCAGTTAATCGGAGGAATCGAAACGCCGACGACATTCGGCTTGGCCTTACAACGGCGACTTGAAGACATCGCTTAGGTGGGGTAGTTTCGGTGAACTTGTCTCATCTTTGCCTTCACATAATAAATTGTGTGTTTTTAACCTGCACAAGTAGGCTTAATAATAAAAGAGATGAATCCACATAGCTAAAGGGAATAATCCCGAAGGATCGAATCGAGTTTAGAACATGGAAAATGTCCCACGGTCGGCTTAGAGTTGGTGCACGACGTGCTTTAAAAATGACACTTGGTCCTTCGTCCCGTGGCTTGGGAGAAGGAAAGTTGGTCTTCGATACAATTCTATGAACTTGCCTAAGTCATAGGCGTCGCCCGCGTAAATGCTCGATAAAGCATGCACGGCTCCACTGCGCACGGCTTGGCATAGCCTTTGTTCGTCGCTCGGGTTAAGTTGTAGGCTTGAGTAAGTTAGGCAAAGTTATGCCGGTCGACCTAAGTCATTCCAAGTGCTGTCCCGCTCATTCTGCGGTTGTCAAGATAAATAGTCCCACGATCTCAAGGCCCATCATATGAGGTATGACTTGGACGATAGCGTTGCGTAGAACACGAGTCGGTTTAAGGCATGAGCCATGGTTGGTTCAGTGAAAAGTTAGCCATGGTCTGTCGATACTTAAGGAAACACGTTATGTCAAGTTAAGTTGGAAGGATATGCAGTAGCCGTTCCTTGAGTTCAAAGAATGTTAAGTCTAAGTGATGGTTAGTCGCCGAGAGGAAATATATCAGGACTGTAGTTCAATCGCCGAGGCAATCTTGGTTTGGGCTCTGCAAAGGAAGTGTGAAAAGTGGAAGAAGTAAAGCTAAGGAACTAAGTGATGATGATGAGACCATGCATTACGTTAAGTCTAGAAGTTAGCGTAGATGCGTGGTCATGGACAACTTGTCGACAAGGGTGATGGTTTCTTCGAGCGGCAACCCTGGGCCATGGGACCGACTCGGCCTAGGAAGAAACAGGTGATAGCCGAGCTGGGTAATAGGAAATTGGTAGGTCGGGGACTTGCATCGGGGATCGCCACCGGCAGTGCAAGGGTCCCAAATGCCAGGTTATGTCTGCGATGGCTAGTTAATACAAGTGACCATTCATATAGATGTGTCGGCACGGGCGGCAATCCACGTGTGTGCCTTTGGATTGAGTTGAGTTGAATGTGTATGGAGTTAGAAGACACAATATCTGGGCCTAATATTTGGCTGCAGCATTGGTGGCGTGCTTCGGCACGGGATATGGCATCGTGTGTTAAGTTTGGCATAGAGTTGCATGAGTTAGGCTTGAGCTGTTGCGAGTTATGTCGAGATGGGCCGTAGGGCAAGTTGGGTGAAGTTACGTTGAGTCACTGGACACGACCTCGAAATATGAGGCCCGGCCGCGTTGTCACAACACAAGTATAAGCAAGACTAAGCAAGGAGGCTCTGCCTCTGAGATATTGAAGTACGATTCGAGTTCATGGCACGATCGAGTCGTTACGTCCCAGAGTTTTGCATAAAAGACAAGTATAAGTCGGTGCATCGAAAATGCAAGCACGAGAAAGGTCTAGAGGCACGGAAATGGAGTCTATCACGTAGTTGCGTCTCTGATTTTGGCCGTAAGGCAAGCACGACTTGATAGGTTAATGTTGTTGAGTGCACGTTACTGTTGCAAGCATGAGATGGTCCTCAGACAAAAGTATGCCAAGAAGTCAATCATAAAACTGATCCTAAGACAAGACTAGAAAGACAATTGATAAGAATGGACTTTGTCGCACAAAGTAAAGTAAACGTGTTGGTTTTGTATGGGTGGGCGAGGAGCTCATTCCACTAGTATAGTTGAGTACTGACACCCACATAGTTTATATATGCATGCACAGGTAGAAGCTCGTGGCACGGAGCTCGCTTGGATGCATCGAGGCACGAAGTTCCTTGGCGATTCGAAGCGTACGGTCGCATGGAGTCAAGACTTATACATGACATAATGTATGGACATCGCCTTCCGAAGTTTCCGCTGGCTCAAGCAAATGTACTTTGAGAGATGAGAGAGAGCTGAGTGATTTGTAATGTGAGACGAGTGTGTTTGAGTGATTGTAACCTTGGTCTTGCGCCCCGTTGTAACCTTGTTCAACATCAATAAAAGAGCTCCTTTGAATAACTTGTGTTTTATTCTAAATTTCTACTGCATGTTCAATGTCTCTGATCTAGGCATCACATCTAGGCTCGTGCGGCATCACATCTTAGCGAGGACGATCGATCCTACAGGAGCGGGGCGTGACACCATATCAATGAGTTTGGATTGTGCACATATTCAGGGCATCCTCCGAATATATATATATTTCAACCAAGCTTAGCGATAGCGAAGTCGGACAAGCTACCCGTGATAGTTTTGAATTGTCGGCCGTTGTACCAACTCGAATAAAACCGAACTCCAGTTTGTTTCACTATCATCTATCTCGATTCTCTAGATGACCCGATTCATTTTTCGGTATTCTTGTCTACGAAATAAATACGAGTTCTTCTTAGCGGAGTCGACCAAGGTTCAAGTAATTCTCGTCCGATCCAAAACCAAACATTTCACTATCATCAAGTACGTCTTCCTATCAATGATTCACATTGGTTATCCTAACTTTTCTTGCTCATATCTGATTTCTCACTTTGTTTTGGGGCTGATATCATTGTCGCTGGCGCACACTCCCAATTCCACATCCTAACTCTAAGTCTTGTTGCCCCAGATTAATCATCCGTCCGAACGATACTCTAAACTTGGTCACACATGTTCAATCACTCGGCATAGGGTTGTCCACATATCCTCTAGGTTAGCTCACAAGGTCATAGTTACAAGTCAAGTTCTTGGTTCATCGTGCAAAGTCGTTATACGACGTTCGTTCCAATCCTATGGTCAAACCATTATTCATTCATACGGGATACTCTACCCAAGCTCATTTCACTCAAATTTCTAAACATCGAGTAGTGTTCATCCTATTCGCATCATGATATTCTTCATACGAGGATCGAGTCCGTTTAGCACAGTCATGTTACAATAGGTTCTCCTCAACCAAATCCTCAGTATATCAATATCGCATGTCCAAACTGGCAATTTATATAGTCTATCTCTTCAAATATGTTTGATATAATTCACCTTCCATCCTATCCAATTCACGTAGTCGATCACAAGGTTGTCTAGCATTGTAATATGTCACATCCCACTCTCACGCAAGTCTGATTATCTACGATGGACATAAAATCACCATGTCAACTTTCCATAAGATAATCGTCCTCATCGGGACGTAATTCTTACATTGAGTCTAGACTAATTCATTCTCGATACGCAGATTGGGTCTACTCAATCGTCAAGTTTTACTTCATCTTCAATCACAAGTCCGAATAATCCTCGAATTCACCTTCGCTTCAAACTACCAGTCGAAGAAATCCAAATTACCATGACCTGATCTTCGAGTTGATCATTTTTGCTGAACATGAATCACCATGCCAACGCTCACGCAGAATATTTGCCCCAAGTCCGAGGTAATGCATGTACGAGGCTGGAGTGACGCTGACATTGTGAATCGACGAACAATCAAGACACTTCCATTTTCATCCAAACATTCCTTCCTATCAAAATCCCAAGCCTAACATCCACTGAAACAATAACTTTTAACGCGATCATCATTCATCGAACCAGAGTACCTCCGAGTTATCATACATCGATCTTTGATATGCCTTAATACCATCGATGATGTACATAACCTGATGATTATCCTTTGCAACAAAATCCGAGTCGTGCAACTTAATTCCTCAATTCGTATTATTCTATGCCAACTCAAGTCATTGAGCAATATCCATTCTAAATCCTTAGTCATTCTTTGTATCTTTAAACCAAAGTTCATGCACGCTATCTTTCAATCGTGCTATCATCGTTCCCGTCTATGAGTATTTTACCTCAACTAAACTTTCACTCTATTTGACTATTCCGAAATCGCACGTATGCTCCACCAAGTTTTTTCGACCAAGACATCCATTCGTTTGATTGTTCCGAATCTCTATTCAACTGTTTCATAATTTGTACTACACATTCACAAATCGTCCGAGCGATATCTCGTTTGAGACTCTCAAAATCATGACCAACTAAGCATTACTCGTTCTAAGGCTTTGCACGATATCGCCACTTTCGGATATACTCGTTGCTACCCGTAAAATCCTTAGTTTTGCTTGAACAATTTCTATGACGTCCATACACCACTCAGGGTTCGAGCCACTCGACTGATCATCAATACTCACTCTTATTCTTCTTCGAGACTATCGTATACACCACTCGGGGTCGAGTCATTTTACAAATCCTTGAAATGATCATTTGATTCACAATCAATACGTTCAAATATATGTTCGCTCGTTCCTCAGAATCTAAGAACCATCCCCTGTGTTCGTCTTAGCGTTGGTACGATAGCGTCTCTATTGATATAGACTATAAGTCTGACTTATTCTTGTTCGAGCGATAATCAATCTCGCTCGTAAACTCGTTCGTACTAGAAGGTCTAGGAGCGTGATACTCGGCACAACTTAGCCAAAAGGATGTGTGCATTGTCGTTCCGTTAAAACTATACTTCGGTCTCGTACACTCGTTCGTTATTGTCAGCGTAAGGTTATTCAGATGTGCCAAATATTTGCTAACTTTAGCATGTCTTCCTTCCAACTCAAGTATGACACAGTTTGGCACAAAGGCTTTCGTATATCGATCTCGTTCAACCGAATACTTGTATGAGCTTTTGAAAATATTAGACTTATTGTATGGAACATCCTAAGGTACAACAAGAGAGAGCGTACACTTCTTTTTTCGATGAACGACCTTTCAAAACTAAGAGAATCAAATAAAGTCCAAGGACGTAAAGCCGTGCTCTGATACCAATCTGTCGCGTCCCGCTCCCAGAGATGTGATCGTCCTCGCTGTTTGCCATTGATTATAAAAGAACAGTTTTACGGGAGGACTGGACTTTTACTTCACATACAAACTCGCTTGTACAAAAGAAAGCCTAGGAACAAAATCTAGGAAAAGCAATCTAAGTACAATTGTTTAGTTTTTCTAGGGGGTGACGGTAGAGGCTCGGGAGAGTGCTATCAACTCTGCCTTACTCCTTGGACGACCGGACGTAGCTTCTGCTCTGGCGAAGAAATGCTCTTTGTGTGTGCGGGGGTTGCTAGTCTCTCTGCTCGAGCTCTGTGCGTATCACTCCGTGTGTTTTGCAAAGGAATAATCCCCTGCTATTTATAGGGCTTTGTGATAAGTAGGGTGTACAGTAATTACTCCTTAAAAAGCGGGCGGTTGGGGATTGGTTAAGATTAGCCTCGATCTTGTTTGTTGGAAATCAATCTGAGCTGCTTATGTTGATTGGAATAAATCTGTATTGTTTGTTGGAAATCAATCTGGGCAGTTTATGTTGATTGGAACAAATCTGCATTATTTGTTGGAAATCGATCTTGGCAGTTATGATAATTGTAATAAATCTGAATTATCGAGATTTGATCAACTCCTACTACGTGTCCCAACTGCCATTTTTGTGACGAGCCGCATGACTGAGACGCATGAGCTCCTGGTGAATTGGTCCGCATGAAGTCCCATTGAACAAAACCACATAAGTCTCTTTGTAAACTGGGCCGCATGAAGTCCCACTGAACAGAGCCGCATGAGCTTCTGATGAACTGAGCAGCATGAAGTCCTATCGAACGGAACCGCATAAGCCCCCTTATAAACTGGGCCACATGAAGTCCCATTGGGACAAAGCCGCATGAGGACCCATCAGAACAGAGCCGCATGAACTCCGTTTAAAGCTGAGCCACATAAAGCTCCATCAAATCAGAGCCGCATGAGCTCCTTTAAATGATCCGCATAAAGAGCTTTGGAATTGGTGGATCATGCAAACCGTAAAGATTTTCTTCGTCTCTCTAGGAGCACGTCATTATGTCAGAGTCATCATTTTTCCTTAGAGCTGTCAATCCCCTGTGTCAGAGCTGCCGTACTGTGTCAGAGCATTAAATGAGCCAACTGTACGGAGAAATGATGGCCAGCTGTAGAGTCATATTTTGAACCGCATAGGGCCACGTGGCTTTTTTGGAGCCGCATGAAGCTCTAAGGGACTTCTAGAGCCGCATGGAGCTCAAAGTGATTTTTGAGCCGCATGAAGAGTCCCCAATATCGAGTGGCATGGAATCTCCTGTTCTTTTCCATGCTTCTACAAGACCCCCTTAAAAGTTTTCAATTTGTAAAATTGAAATACTTTAAATAAGAAGCATGGCTATGTCCGCATAAGCTCTTCTTACCGCATAGGATGTTCTGGCCGCATAGGATGTTCTGGCCGCATGGACTGCTCTTCATGCCACGTAGGCGTCTCATTAATTGCCTTTGCTCTGTTTTGATTTAAAGTCGTCTTTTGGGATAGGATCCCAAGAGTCAGCTTTAAATATTTAGATTTGTTCTTAATGATTATGAGTAATCTTTTGCATGCAGGGGTTAGAAATCCAACAGTCGGTCTTATCTCCTAGGCAGCACATGAATCGAAGCGTCCATCGGTCTACGAGCCCCCCTGTCTGCCTATAAATACGAGTATTTTTGGAAGAGAGATACACATTACTTTCTTTTCTCTTCAACTTTTCTTGCCCTAAGTCGCTGTCTTCTCTTCCTTCTCCGATCATCAATGGCTCCCAAAGCTTCCTCTAGTGCTGCGACGAAGGGCAAAGGAGCGACCTCCTCATCGGCTGTAGCGGTCGAAGTTCACCCTGATGTTCATCCCGCTATTGATGGTAAGATTTGCGGAGAAGACTGCACGCTTCAAAATCTAACAAAAATGGCTATGTTGCATGTTTTATGCATAAGCCTTTTATAGGAACGAAATTGTAAAGCAGAACACTCTAGAGGGGGGGTGAATAGAGTAGGCAGCGGAATATTGCTAATTAAAAATCTTGTTAGCAGTTAGATCACGGATATAATAATAATCTTAAAAGTAAATGACAGAAATTAAAAGTGATCAGAAAGCAAACGCAAACACCGATATTTATACTGGTTTTCCTCTTGTGAGGACTAGTCCAGTCGGAAGAACTCTAGCTTCCAGTTGAATCCACTATTGGAAAATCCCGCAAGTTTTCATACGAAGTCCTTGCAACTTCTACAGACGCGAGCTTTGATACGAAGACCTCGACCAACTTCAATTGTGAAGAGTTGAATCTTCTATCAAGCCTCTGATTACAATCGTTCTGAAACTTCTAGACCGTACCGTACTGGCAAATCGACTAGAGGATTGTAACTGGCTTGGGATTTGAAAATGAAAAGCTTTTGAGAACTCTTTGGAAGAATGTAAGCCCGAGAAGAGAAGAAATTGAAAGTGAATTGGTGATTTGAAATGATCGAAATACTTCTCTACTTATAGTTTTTCCAAAGACAGAACTCTGACAGAATTCGGATAGAACTCTTTGTAACAAACCGCAACTGAAGGATGACCAAGTTCAAAAACCCAACGTTCACTAACATTCCAAATGGCTGAACTCTGGCCGAACTCTGGTCGAGTTCTGCTGGGGTTCTGCCAGTTTATTTTTGAGAAAATTAACTTTGGCTTTTTGAAAAATCCTTCAGAATCTTTTTGTAAAAAGAATATTTTTCAAAAACGTGGGTCATTTAAAAGAATAGGATGGTTTTGAAAAACATTTTCGGATAGCCTATTTGCCAGTACGACTCGGTGTATAATATATTCCTAGACTCAATAAAATAAAAAATTACATAGCTTAACATGATGTACATTTTGAATGGTAAACAGCTTCAGAACAGCTTCGGTCTTGAACATAGTAAATATCCATTGTTGAGAAGTGTCCAAAACGTCGTAGGTAAACATCTGAGTTGACTTGCATTTATATCGAGACAGAGTTTGATCAATTATTAAAATCAGGTTTGACCATGACCAATGGGCCAACAATCTCCCCTATTTTGATAATTGACAAACCTTGCCGATAATATATGAATATATATGAAAATATATATTATGTATGTGACCGAGTACATATAGCTATAAATTACATATGTGTGTATGTTTATATGTATATATAAATAAAATATATACGTGTGTATGAATAAATATATATAAATATATATATTTTGTACAAGTATATATGTGTGTGTAATTGTATGTATATAAATATATTATATAGTTGTGCATGTATATAGGTATATACATTAGATTTAATGGATAAAGGAAAACAAAATACTAATAACAACAAGCACTCTTCCATCAATAATATTGTTTTAATTCTATGCATGACATCCTTCTTAATCTTGCCATTATGATGAATGATTGATCATAAATGCCAAAAGTTATCACTCTCAGGTATCTCTTTCCTCCTTATTTCTCTTTAACTTCGGGTTTGAATTACATTTTACATACTTTGTTTCTTTCTACTAATCCTAAATTCCTTAGATTCCAAAATATCTCTCTCTAACCCTTCTCTGGAATTTGAGTATGATGATGGAAAATAATTAAATACAAGTTTGGTGGTGCTAGTTACGTACTCTTTCTTATTGTTACAGTCCTTTTTTTCCTTTCTTAAAATACAAGTTTTAATTAGTTGGAATATTAATGATACTTGGATGCTGAGTCTACTGAATGATATGGGCATGTTTTTCTGAAAGAGGGATAGCTCTCGAATTGCTATCTCTGGATTTAGATTGTAGCCAAGCTGGACCAAAAAACCCAGCAACCCGAGCCCACTTGGCCAGCCCACTCCAAATCCCAGCTAAGTATCCAGAGCCGAGCCCTTGGTTGGAGCAGCCCAACCGCACAGAGAAGTTCCAAGACCCGGCCAATGGGTTCTCATCCCAGCAACTAAAACCTTCCAAGTCAGTTAGAACCCGACCTCTAAAGCCCAGCAAACAAATCGGATGCGAACCCTGTAGAGAACGCGTGTATATATATGGATTGAGAAACCGAGAGGGAGAGTTCGAAAACCTAAAACTCTAAACTCCGCCACCACCCTGCGCGCCTTCCCAGGGTGCGCGCGCCGCGCTGGACCACCGCGCGCGGCCGCGCGGGTCGCCGGAGAGCCGCGCGCTCGCGCACAAGCAGACTGGACAGCAACAGGACAGCGCAGGTACCATATTTCGAGACTCTTTTCTCCCTCGTCGTTCGACGATTTTTCGAACCGAAAAATCCGCTGCGTAGCTAACCTATACCACTTCAGTGGCCTTCAATTAGATTTAATTATAATGCACTGGATTGATCATAAAAATAGCGCGAACATCGCGGGAAATCCTGTTCAAAATAGAACCAAACCCAGTCCATCGACCCAAGTTTGAAGGCTGTTCTTGGCCAATCCAGTTAGGGTTTTCAAAATCTACTTGAACACTTTTAAAGACAACATGACCAGGATCAAAACCCAGTTATTAGCTTCAATATTAGTGGTTTATGCTGGAAGTTAAATCAGTCTAAAAATCAAGAAAAACCATGGAAAACTGTTTTCAAAAGTTAGAAAATTCTTCGACTTGACGTGCGTCCCGCCATTTCGGGCGACGTGGTCGCGCACCGTAAGCATCGAAAGCTGCGTAACGGTGTCGTGGTCGTGTGGGCTTTGACGGAATTCAAATTGGTCGCGTGTGCGCGACGAATTTGATGCGTATCCGTCGAAATTCACCGTATCGTGCACGTTGTAAATTTCTCAATTACTTTGTACACATTCGTCAGATCGAGACGAAACTTGTGCCAACAGAACCGTATCGTTTTTCTGGTCCTGTATGCCATGTTTGGTCCGATTCTGAGACCATTGACAAAATCACCGTTTTGCGGGCCCTACGGTTCCACTCAACGGGCAATTTTGTGCACGGCCCGCCGGAATCCAACTTTGGACATACGGTTGAGTTCGTGTCAAAAAACTGGATCCGTAGACATATAGTTTGACGACTTTAGAGACCTTTGACTCTGGCACGCTTTTCGGTGCAAAGCGGGTCCAACGGCGGACATCGTTTTTGCCCGAAATTACCGTTTTGTCCCTGTGTCCAGAATTGAACTTAAGGACAGGCAATCCAAGCTAATTTGACTATTCTGAGAATGTTGGTAACGTTTATTTCAGCTTTCGGAGACAATTGTGATGACTTGGACTTTCTGATTTGTGATTGGCGATACATATTGTTGGTTCTGCGTGCACCCTCCAGGCAAGTATACCTTGCCAACTTGTACAGTATAGTTTATGTGCATGTTTATCATCTTGCTGTGGTTCGTTTCCTTACATTCGTGATTGCTTTATTCCATGTCTAGCATACTCGTCATGTTTTACTTTACCTGTTTCTAGTTACTTGTACATTCTCGTTCTCTTTTGTTATGATAGTTCTCTCTGTTACACTGTGTTAGTCTTTTACGTACTGCTTGATAGAGTCGTCTAGTCCCACACTACGATTTTTTCGACGTGATTATAACTTGACTTGACTTGACTTGACATGACTTGAGTGGGACTTGACTTTGACATTCTATAGATTATGAGTACTTACCTTGACTATGGTCTATAGGATTTTATACTAGGATTGGCTACCGTCTTGATTGTGTGTACTTGCCTTGACAGCGATTGAGATGCTATAGATTGTGAGTACTTGCCTTGACTGCAGTTTATAGCCAGCCATTTCTAGTATGGCATGCCAGTGTCTTAGGATTCTTGCGTTTAGATCTCGTGTCTCGGTTCATTTTATCTCGTGGATATCCTTGATTGTTTCTCGCTTCTTTTTACTGTTACATGTTGGCTTGTATATTATGTATCTTGCTAGTCCTCTGAGGACCTGATGATCTCTTCAGGTTTAGCGATTGCATGGAGTTAGCTAGTAGTTCTGGATGACAGATGTGATGATACGTTTGCGGGATTCAGGTATCATTATTGTATTTATTATCTTCTCGTGCTTCATATTCAGTACCATGATATTTTCTGCTTATTTTATAGACTCATATTATTCTTGGAGTCTAATCGAACAATATGCTAATGGGCTGCAGACCATGACCCATACTTGTTCATTCTTGTTATTATGATTCATGTGGATTGAGATATAGTTTAGATTATACTTGATACCCTGTTCCCTGACAGCTTATACGTACTCGAGTCGGGCTGGAGTCCGCTCGATACGTAGCTGGCTTGCTCACGAGCTCGCGTCCGAAAACCGGGTGCGGGTCGTGACATGCTGAGATAAGACAATATTAGGCGTTGAACCGGTACAAGCACTGTCTTGGACATCTGCTGGCGAGCTCTCTCATGTAAGCTTGACTTGAGCCAGATAAGCATCAGCATTTTGAAGTGCGTCACTCAGGGTGACGCGAACAACCTTGGAGAGCCTTAAGAGCTTGTATAATGACAACTTGGTCGGTGTGTTGGCCAATTGTGCCAAGATTTCAAAGATGTAGGGCCTCTCCAGCCCATATGGCGCTTCTTTTTGGAGCGGCTTGTCAAAGCGAGTCTCCTTCGGCCTAGGCTTATCGGTCGTCGAAGGCTGAGAAGGTCCTGGAGCGTCAGCAGCGGCCGACTGATGATCTTCGGTCGAGTTACACGGTGGGGTTTGAGTTTGTGCACCGGATCGGTTAACGACAGCCGTAGCTTCTTCGACATCTGTCGAGCTTGTGCGACGGGACTTGACTTTTCCAACCTTCTTTTTACTAATAGTGGGTGGTACGGACTGAGTCACTTCATGCACCAGGTTCGGATGGACCCACATGACCTCCCCTCGTGATGTGGTGAGAGGTACTAACCCAGCAGCCTGGTCTCGGAGAGGTGGAAGATTAGCGACCTCCACCTTTGCTCGGGGAACGGGTACTACTCCATCTTGAGTCTTCGTTGGAGGGAAGCAGTCGAATTAGACAGACACCATGTTGGCCGCCATAGTTACCTCCTCGAAGTCAATGGCCAGAGCCTTAGTGTCGATCAGGTTCTGGATGTACCGGTTCAATTGAAAGCAGTCTTGAGTAGCATGATAGACGTAGCGGTGGTAGTGGCAGTACTTTGGGCTCTCCATCTCTGCAGGACGAGGTTCATGCCTTGGAGGAGGGAGTTTGAATTCGATCTCCTTGTATGAGCATGTCAAGGATGGGCTTGACATGGCTGTCTTCGAAGGAGTAAGTCATCTGCGGCCACTGCTTCTCTGCCGGCTTCGGTTCAAGCTTTGGGGCTGTATCGGCCACCATAGCCTGTTTGCCCTTGTTGTCTTAGTTGTTGGAGGGATTACCACCGTTGTTGTTATTGGCATTAGGGCATTTGCCCTTGTCCTCTCCTTTCGAGATGTTTAACCCCAGTTGGCGAGCTTTCCTCAACTTCTCTTCTGTGCTAGTGGCGTTGATGATGAAGGTCTTCCAGTCCTTGAACTGACTTTCGCCCATCCAAAGGCTGATTGTGGGAAGCAGCCTCTTTTGGCAGATTTCAATCAAGGAAGAATCTGGATTGCCAAAGGGCAATTTCATCGCGGTTTGGCAAAACTGCTCAATGTAGTTCCTTGTCAGCTCCTTCTCACCTTGAACAACGTCCATGAGGGTGGACATTGTCACATCTTGTCCTACCTCATAGAATCTTTCAAGGAATATGATTTTAAAGCCGGCGAAGGAATGGATGTAGTTTCCCGGCAGATTGCAGTACCAATCAAATGCTACCCCCTCTAATGCCCCGATGAACAACCGCGTGAGGATAGCATCGTCATGAGGCAGATGGTCGGTCGTGACTTCAAAGTAGGTGATGTACCGGCTTACAGATATCTTCCCATCATATGGATTGATGTTAAACGGCTTAAATCTTGGTGGGAAGGGGACATGTCTCCATGCAGCAGGATACGGTTGTCGTATCCTGAGGTCATGGGAGGTTTCTCGGGCGTAAAACATGGCCCGGAGCTCCTGGACCTCTTGTCTCGCCTCCCTGGCCTCGTCTGTAGCGATGGAAACTGATATTGTAGGAGGATTGTCGCCCGGGTTTGGCGCAGTTGAGTTTGAGTCCGCATTGACCGTGGGACCCATGCTTGTTTGTCCAGGCATCCTTCCTTGCAGAGCCGGTAGGGCCGCTTTGATCTCGTCTACAGACTTGACCAAGGTATGAAGTATGGCCTCCAGAGTGTCGAGGTGCTGTCGATCGCTGGGACCCTCTTGATCATTCCTAGTCATGAATGTTGTTCTTACACGAGGGAAGATGGAAGGCACGATAGAAGACGTGCTCTCCGAATTATACCCTCACAGAGAGAAGTCGTCGGGGTACATGGGGATGTTTTCCTCTGGTTCGGACTCAGAGGAAGTGTTACCCCCTGCATAGGAGGCTGCCTAGTCTTGGGAACCGTGGATGTCCGGGTCCGTTGCATCTATTGGGAAAGCTGTCTCCCCTGGTTCATCTTCTTGGAACACCAGATTGTCGTGGATGTTCTGGGAAGTGCTACCTCCAGCTTTGGCTACCCCCTGAGGTGCAGTTGACGAATCCTCCAGTGTTGAAGATTTTTTCTTTTAGCGGGTGCCCTGGTAAACTCCTCCTGAGGTGTTTGTGGACAGTCACTTAGACGCAAGTTTCCTGGCCACGCTAGTTGAGATCGACGGGCTGGAAACATTTATCTTCTTCCCATCTTGCTGGTAGGGATCTTCTGAGCAAAATTGCAAGAGGCGACATGAAGCGCCTCATTTCCTGAACTTTGTTGCAGGACGGGTCTTGGTCACTACAGTCGTTGGAAAACGGACTGTCGGTCCTCTTGTACTGCCGCCTTGCTGCAGCAGCAGTTGACAATGACTTGAGTGCAGTGATGTCCATGAAAGGACTCTCTACACACCAATCTTTCTTCTCTTCCCTTGCGCTTGTGAAGAATTATATCACGAAAGTCACTCGTTTTATGGGCTCGGGAGTCCCGAGCATATGAGTGTGTTGGCACCATGTTTGCTCTCTGATCGGAAGACTTTTGGGAACCACTCTGTCCGTTTGCCGCCGGGGGCTGGACACATTCGGTTCTGTACAACTTCCCATCAGAGGCCCGCTTAATAGTAAACGGAGCTCTCTGATGGTCAGAGGTTGGGACAGCTGATTGGACTCGACGAGCCCGTGCTGCCCTAGACTTCTTCCCTCTAGCACCCAAGGGCGCATAGTAGGAAGAGTACAAATTGTGCCACACAGAGTCTGGCACATTCTCTTTGGATCATCCGAGATCAGGACCGCATGAGAGGCGGTCAAAGACACAACCCGAGCTGCATGGAACAGATGGTCTGAAGCTGGGATTGGTGGCCATATGAGCATTCATGCGGCTGGCGCTTGTATCAGCATTCATGCGACTAGCATTTATAGCCGCATGATAATTCATGCAGCTGGCTTTTGTGGCCGCACAAGAATTTATGTGGATGGATTTGGCTGCATCAGCATTCATGCGGCTGGTATTTGTGGCCACATCAGCATTCATACGGCTGGATTTGGCTGCCGCAGGAACATTCATGCGGCTGGATTTAGTGGCCGCATGAGCCTTCATACGGCTGGATTTGTTGGCCCCATGAGCCTTCTTCATGCGGCTGGCACCCTTATGCGGCTTCTTCCTGGACCGCATAGAGTTCCCATTTGCTTCCTTAAGTCCAGCATCTTAGTGATTTTCTCTGCCGGACTTGAGAACATCAGGGTCCTCGGCGGCCTGAAGTGGGGCCGTATGGGAGTCTTCTCCGCCATCCTGGGTAGTAGAGAACGCCTCTTCCAGAGCTTGGGGAGGAGCAAAAATCTTGAGCCTCCACTCCTTGCGGGCGATCTTCGTGCGGGCGCGCTTCTGGACCGGGTCAGCGCTCCCGTCGGAGAGCATTTCTTCAAACGCCTACTGGTCGAAGCGGACGACCAACATCTGTTCCGTGGAGCCAAGTTTGGCTGTGTCCGATTGTGTCACCAACTTCTCAGCAGTGCAGAAGTTAGTCCCCAGCAGAGTCGCCAACGTGTTTACCATTGATTATAAAAGAACAGAATAGATTTATGGGAGGACTGGACTTTTACTTCACTATACAAACTCGCTTGTACAAAAGAAAGCCTAGGAACAAAACCTAGGAAAAGCAATCTAAGTTTGTTTAGTTTTTCTGGGGGTAACGGTAGAGGCTCGGGAAAGTGCTATCAACTCTGTCTTACTCCTTGGACGATCGGACGTAGCTTCTGCTCTGGCGGAGAAATGCTCTTTGTGTGTACGGGGGTTGCTAGTCTCTCTGCTCGAGCTCTGTGCGTATCACTCCGTGTGTTTTGCAAAGGAATAATCCCCTGCTATTTATAGGACTTTATGATAAGTAGGGTGTGCAGTAATTACTCCTTAAAAAGCGGACGGTTGGGGATTGGTTAAGATTAACCTCGGTCTTGTTTGTTGGAAATCAATCTGGGCTGCTTATGTTGATTGGAACAAATCTGCATTGTTTGTTGGAAATCGATATGGGCAGTTTTTGTTGATTGGAAAAAATCTGTATTGTTTGTTGGAAATCGATATGGGCAGTTATGATGATTGTAGTAAATCTGAATTGTTTTGATTTGATCAACTCCTGCCATGTGTCCCAACTGCCATTTTTGTCACGAGCCGTATGACTGAGCCGCATGAGCTCCTGGTGAATTGGTCTGCATGAAGTCCCATTGAACAAAATCGCATAAGTCTCTTTATAAACTGGGCTGCATGAAGTCCCACTGAACAGAGACGCATGAGCTCCTGATGAACTGAGCCGCATGAAGTCCTATCGAACAGAACAGCATAAGCCCCCTTATAAACTGGGCCGCATGAAGTCCCATTGGGACAAAGCCGCATGAGGACCCATCAGAACAGAGCCGCATGAACTCCGTTTAAAACTAAGCCGCATAAAGCTCCATTAAATCAGAGCCGCATGAGCTCCTTTAAATGATTCGCATAAAGAGCTTTGGAATTGGTGGATCGTGCCAACCGTAAAGATTTTCCTTGTCTCTCTAGGAGCACGTCATTATGTCAGAGTCATCATTTTACCTTTATGTCAGAGCTGTCAATCCTCTGTGTCAGAGCATTAAATGAGCCAGCTGCACAGAGAAATATTGGCCAGCTGTAGAGTCATATTTTGAACCGCATAAGGCCACGTGGCTTTTTTCGAGCCGCATGAAGCTCTAAGGGACTTCTTGAGCTGCATGGAGCTCTAAGTAATTTTTGAGCCACATGAAGAGTCCCCAATATCGAGCCGTATGGAATCTTCTGTTCTTTTTCATGCTTCTACACTCTCTAAGGCATGATGCCGCACGAGCCTAGGTTGCGCTCGTGCATGGCCAAGTCCAGAAACGATCGATTGAAGCTAGGACACAGAGTCGCACAGAGTGTCCCCATTTGCAGCAGAAAGTAAATGAACACAAATTAAAACAACTCAATAGTCTTTATTGATAATCAAGAAGTATTACAAGCGGCGCTAGGCCGAGATTACAATTCGCTCAAGCTCTCTCTCCCTCTAAAACATAAAGGTGTGCCAAGTGGCTTACAAGATAGAATAATTCATGACGATGTCCCGATACTTTATATCCTGTATATGGTGCTTCAGTTCCTTCAAAACGCTCCAAGTCTCCAGAGTTAGCTTCGTGTGTTAGCACATTCGAGGGAAGTCTCCGCACCCGACGAGGTTCTCCCGTATCCTGCAAGCAGACTATGTGGTTATCAGTACATTGTTATACATTGGTGGGGGGGCTAGCTCGCCTACTCGCTATCACTACCAAACACGTTTGTTTTAATTTTGTCCACCATCTATCAATTGTTGCCTTTCTAATCTTGTCTTAGGATCAGTTTTATGGCATATAATATAAAGCCTATTCTGTGTTACCGATGTCAAGTGTCGCATAGGAATAACATGCACAACTTACCATACTTACTGTATGATCTTTTCTGTTCAAGGTAAACCAAGTTTGCCAACATATAATACGTAAAGACTTAACGGATTGTATAAGCATTCAAGAGTGTCGAGGGCGTGTCCCTGTCTTGGGTGGACGAGATACTCATGTTTTCGATATGTTTTACACTCACGTTTTGTTCGGACGTTCATTCACGAAGTATTCATGT